>JASDDO010000019.1:942993362-944193362 GCA_030015575.1 Agapanthus africanus | reverse complement strand
TCGATGGGGAGAGAAGAAAGAATGATACCCAATGGGAACTCTACTTTGATGGAGCATCTTCCATGAAGAAGCACCAACAAAGCACCCCCCGTAATCAAATCAGGGGTAGGCCTCATCTTCGTGACTCTACAAGGAGGGATAATGCGTTTTTCCTTCTCCTAAACAAAGCCGAGGACGAACAATGAAGCCGAATACGAAGCTTTGATAGCGGATCTCGAAATCTCTATCGACATGGGAATTGAAAACCTCCTCATATACGAAGACTCCCAGCTGGTCGTCAGCCAAGTAAACGGCGACTATCAAACATGCAAGCCAGAGCTGGTGAAGCACGGCGAAAGAGTGCAGCAACTGCTGACTCAAATTCCCTCCTGCATGATGGAAAGTATACCGCGTGCAGAAAATAGCAAGGCGGATGCATTAGCCAAGCTCGCTAAATAATTGGCCGACAAAAACCTCAATGACGTGAGGATCATTGTGCAAAGCCGACGGGTTCTTGCACCGGCAGAAATATCTCCGGAGTCGTCCAAAGAAAAGGGAGCTACCGAGCAAACGGCTTTACAAATAAAAGACCAGGAAAAGGCTAAGGATTGGAGAGAAGTCTTTATAGACTACTTCAAATCTCGTCGAACACCTGAAGATGCGTCATCAAGACATCAGCTCATGAAATGAGCTCTTTCTTTTGCATTCGTCAATGATACTCTGTATTAGAGATCATTTGATTCTCTATGGCTAAGATGCCTGGGACCTGAAGAGGCAAGAGAGTCGTCCAAGAAACTCACGACGGACTCTGCGGTTCTCACCAAGACGGCCCAAAGATGAAACTAAAGATCAAAAGGATGGGCTACTATTGGCCCACAATGATCCAGGACTGTCTTGAGTACGCGAAGCAGTGCCACTCGTGCCAGATTCACGGGGACTTTATCCATCAGCATCCAAATCCGCTACATCCAACGGTGTCTAGCTAGCCGTTCGAAATGTAGGGAACTGACATAATCGGGCCCATTGAACCAACATCGTCCAGAGGACACCGATTCATTTTGGCGACAACTGATTACTTCTCCAAATGGGCAGAAGCAGTACTGCTGAGGGAAGTGAAGACGGAGAATATCCTCCATTTCTTCAAGACACGCGTCATTTATCGGTTTGGAACTCCGAGACGGATCATCTCCGATAACGGGCCAGCCTACAGAAACCACAAGATCAGTCGTTTGGCACAACAGCATAACATAGACTGGAGATATTCATCGGTCTACAATCCCCGAGCTAATGGTCTAGCTGAGACCTTTAACAAGACCCTGACGAAGATCATGAAAAAGAAGGTGTCTCGAAATAAGAAGGACTGGCACGAAAGACTGCATGAAGCTCTCTGGGCGTATCGAACTACGTTCAAAACGGCCATAAATACGACGCCGTATGCATTGGTATTCGGTACAGAAGTGGTGCTCCCCCTCGAGATAGAGCTACCCTCTCTACGAGTGGAAGTTCATTACGAGCTAACGGACGAAGAGAATGCTCACCTTCGGCTTGAAGAGCTCGATGCCCTTGATGAAACCCGGCTCATAGCGCAACAAAATCTGGAGGCTTATAAAGCAAAGATGACATGCTCATACGAAAAATTGACCAGGCCGAGAACATTCCGCCAAGGCAAACTCGTGCTAGTGATCAAAAGACCTATGATCCCCAATCGTGCCAAACGGGGGAAATTCGAGCTAAACTATGAAGGCCCGTATATCATAGACAAAGTCTATCAGGATGGAGCCTATCTGCTCATGGACATGCATGGTGAAAGACCTTTCAGGCCAATAAACGGTCGCTTCCTGAAGAAGTACTACGCTTGACGAGTCACGGCCTAGGTTAACGATGGATGACGACGCCTATGTCTGCTCACTATCTTCCTAAGCCCAAACTCTATAAGTAGTAGCCGGCTTTCGGACCGAAATGTCCTAAAACTAACAACGGACCGAAATGTCCTTAAACTAACGACGGACCGAAAAGTCCTAAAACTAACAACGGACCGAAACGTCCTTAAACTAACGACAGACCGAAACGTCGTTAAACTAACGATGGACCACTATGTCCTAAAACTGGCTATAGACGAAATGTCGTTAAACTAATGATGGACCACTATGTCCTAAAACTGGCTATTGACCGAGACGTCGATAAACTACTACAGACCGCAGAATCCAAAGGCTGACAAAAAATAAATAAAAAGAAAAATAAAAAAAACGGTATGTCCATAAGCAAAGGGGCACGGATGAAAACCCGAAAGGGCTCCGTGAGTAAAAACAGCAGGGCTACCGGCGAGTTTTGTGAAAACCCGAAAGGGCGCAACCTCGTTAAAAGACACTTGCAGGGTCCTCTCGACCTTGTGAGGAGAAACCACCTGCGTGAGATCCTTACAACTCATAAAGGAGCAACACACTTAAGGATCCCCACGATTCCTAAGGAGAAATTACACTTGCGAGATCCTCACGACTCGTAAGGAGAACCCTCTTATGAGACCCTCACGGCTCATAAGATTCAAAAGTCTTAAGCTACAGGGATCTAAACCTGTTCTTAAGCAGCCATCACAACCTCCGATAATGCCCTACAAGCAGCTCAATGCTGACCCTTGTATATAATCCATGGGCGTGAATAAACATTTCCCTAACAAAGTCCTATCCGTGACTAGGGATATGTCTACACGGTGAACAACCCTTGTAAGTCCTCTCGACTTATAAGGAGAAAACACTCTTGTAAGATCCTTACGACTTATAGGAGAACATACATTTAGGAATCCTCACGATTCCCAAGGAGAAATTACACCTACGAGATCCTCATGACTTGTAGGGAGAAATACCTTTACGAGACCCTTACGGCTCGTGAAGTCAAAAGCCTTAGTCGGCAGGATCTTAACCCTGTTTGCTAAGCCACCTTTGTTCAACACTGACAGAGGCAAATGATGATTCGCTCCTGGCAATGTCCCAGTTGTAGCGGTGCTGATGCCGAAATCAGTATCTAATTCCAAGTTTACAGCAAAAAGCTGGCAAGCCACACATGCATACGAAATAGCCGAAATGATGGGGCAACTTGCAAATAAAAAGCAGCAAGTAAAAATATATGCATGCAAAATAGCCGAAATGATTGGGCAACTCGCAATAAAAAGCAGCGAGTAAAAATAAAAAAAATAGCCGAAATGATTGGGCACCTTGAAAAATAGCCGAAATGATTGGGCAATCGCGACCTTCGCGATATAAAAGCTGGAATGATAGAGCATCGCGGAAAGAAAATTTATTAAATGAAACCTTTTGTCCTATAGGTGAGATCACATCGATCCATGTATACAATCCAGGGGCGCAAACAAAGAAGGAATCACACCTTCCTACTAGGCTTCATCCGAAAGAGAGCCAAGTCTCAACGGTTTACAAAGCAGCCTGGAAATCATCTCAACATCCGTCTCATTTCAACAGACACGACATCAACAAATCGGAGCTGCGGAAAAATTCCCAATTCCATGACTCGACGATGCACAAACAACCGAGAGTCAAAAAAATTTCTGGTCACGTGGAACGTGGCTTATGTCAATCCTGACCCCGTGGGAAACGTCCAGAGCGGATCCTGGTCCTCGCAGAATACGGCAATGACCCCGTGGGAAGCATCCAGAGCGAAGCCTGGTCCTCGCAGAACACGGTAATGACCCCGTGGGAAGCATCCAGAGCAAATTCCTGGTTACATGGAACGCGGCCTATGTCAATCCTGACCCCGTGGGAAACGTCCAGAGCGGATCATAGTCCTCGCAGAATACGGCAATGACCCCGTGTGAAGCATCCAGAGTGGAGCCTGGTCCTCGCAGAACACGGCAATGACCCCGTGGGAAGCATCCAGAGCAAATTCCTGGTTACGTGGAACGCGGCCTATGTCAATCCTGACCCCGTGGGAAACGTCCAGAGTTGGTCCTGGTTCTCGCAGAACACGGCAGTGAACCTGTGGGAAGCATCCAGAGCAAATTTCTGGTTACGTGGAACGCGGCTTATGTCAATCCTGACCCCGTGGGAAACATCCAAAGCGGATCCTGGTCCTCGCAGAGCACGGCAATGACCCCGTGTGAAGCATCCAGAGCGGAGCCTGGTCCTCGTAGAACACGGTAGTGAACCTGTGGGAAGCATCCAGAGCGGAGCCTAGTCCTCGCAGAATACGGCAGTGAGCCCGTGGGAAGCATCCAGAGCAAATTCCTGGTTACGTGGAACGCGGCTTATGTCAATCCTGACCCCGTGGGAAACATCCAGAGCGGATCCTGGTCCTCACAGAGCACGGCAATGACCCCATGTGAAGCATACAGAGCGGAGCCTGGTCCTCGCAGAACACGGCAATGACCCCGTGGGAAGCATCCAGAGCAAATTCCTGGTTACGTGGAACGCGGCTTATGTCAATTCTGACCCCATGTGAAGCATCCAGAGCGGAGCCCGGTCCTCGCAGAACACTGCAATGACCCCGTGGGAAGCATCCAGAGCAAATTCCTGGTTACGTGGAACGCAGCTTATGTCAAGCCTGACCCCATGGGAAACGTCCAGAGCAGAGCTTGGTCCTCGCAGAACACGGTTATGACCCCGTGGGAAGCATCCAGAGCAACTCCTGACTCCGCAAAAGACGGATAATGGTTACCTCACCCATCCCTTATGGGTCCTCACGACTCGTAAGGGAGCAAACTCTCTTGTGAGATCTTTACGACTTGCAAGGGAAAACACACTTAGGAATCCTCACGATTTTTAAGGAGAAATTATACCTACGGGATCCTCTCGACTGATAGGGAGAAAATTCTTTATGAGACCCTCACGACTCATAAAGTTGAAAAGTATTAGGAGGCAGATCTTAACCCTGAATCCTAAGCCATCATTGTCCTGCAAAGAAATCGAGATAGACTATCTGCAGAATACACTTGCTAAAAGGGACACACCATCATGAAGAAAAATATATCTTTTATTCATGAATCAAAATGAATACAAAATACAATTCATGAAAGAACAAAAAAAATATACTCTTATTCATGAGTATGTACAAAAGAAGAACAAAAAATGTGTATATACAATTCTTCAAGTCGGCGGGCGATTTAATAGATTGGCCAGTTCGTCCCTCTTTCGCTGGGCCTCGCCTTCGTGATTCAGTATCGTCAAGAGACGGGCCTCCGCTTGAGCCTGTTGGGCCGGGTATGAGGCAGCCGGCCTTCAAGCTCTTTTTCAGTGACCTTATGGGCCTCAACCATTTCACGAATGAACACGGCGGCCTTATCAATGGCTACCACCTCCTTGATGGCCTCTTGGAGCACTCGCCAAAGTTCGTATGCTTTAGTGGTCTTGGCCGTAAGATTGGCTTGAAGCTCCCTCAGCGCTTTAGAAGCCAGTTCCCTCTCTGAAAACTTATGACCGAGCCTTTTCTCATACGATATCATGTTCGCAGCACACCGTTTGATCAGCCCCTGTAAACTCGCCTTTGCGGGCACAACCACCGAAGGAAGGCGTGTACATTCGAGGACATGCAAGCAAGCCTCCACCTGCCGACAAAACTCAACCCAGACCTGCACCAATGTTTCACTATGGTAGGTGGCAAGAAAGGGAAGGGAGCCGTTAGCTTCAGCGGCAAATGCTTCGGCCGTGATCAGACTGCCGGCGCGAAGGTCCTCGATTAGGGATGACAGAGAGGCGGGGCTTAGCTTTGCCATTCGTTCCGAGGCTCGCAAGGCATAGGGGCCGGGTGGTATGGCAATGCGTGACTCCAGCGCGATAAGAACCGGCAGAGCTGTTCAGATTTATAAACAGTCAGCTGAACGTATAAGCAAAAGAACAAATGGAACGACGTTGGGACTTTACTTACCCACAGTCATGCAAGAGGGATCTGAAGGCTCCCCAGGCCCTTCAAGAATCTCAACCTCGTCATCGGCCTCCAGAACTGTAAAAGGCATCAATGTCATTTTATGAAACAGTAATAATGCTGTGAAAAGAGGGTAAACAACACTGACCTTGCCCAGACGAGAGGACGATGCGCTGACGAGATATCGCTTGCGATGCAGCCATCTCCAATAGGCGCTGAAAAGACTGCCTGGGAGACAGATCAGCAATAGATGCCGCCAATCCACGCAATTCTAAAAAGACAGAAGGGTTCGGATAATGGAAAGATTACTAATTTAAAATATAGAAGGCTACCTTTGACGCTCCTCCCATTTTGAGTCGGAGGGATAGCAGCTTCAACGGCCTCCTCTGTGACCTCAGGCACATCATCGAGGACGCGGACTAGTGTAGCGGCTTCTGAGCGAGGAGTAGCGGCTGCCCCTACAGGCTCCAATGAAAGGACGGTAGCCTCGACTACCTGTACTCTAGTCTCCGAGCCACCCCCAGAAAGATCCATTGGAGCGACGACCGACGAAGATGCCTCCTCCGAGGGAATAAGCGTTTGGGGAGTGGGAGTCACCAAAGGAAGCTCCATTGCAAGAGCAACTGTTGCATCGACCCCCTCCACACTGATTAGTGCTTCATCAGGAATATTAGCGGAGTCTATAGTCAGAGCGTGACTCGAATTCAGACCCTCCGCCATCGCCGAAGTCCCTGCAAAGTTTATACGAGGATAAGGATATATATATATATACACATGCAATACAAAATACTATAAAGAGATATACAAACATACCGATGCGCAAAGAAGCCTCTAGTATGGCTTTTTCAAGCCGGCGCTCCTTCTCAAGAAGTCGTGCTCGCCGGGGCTCGAGGGTAGACTCGTGACCACCAGTCCACAATGAAAGCGCGTCTTCGGCATCGGCCGAGATAGGTTGCTTGAGGGCTATCTCGCCTCCTTCCTCCAAAGGACCTATGAATATCCGCCGTATCGATGGAGAATCTTCGTAGAAGATGACGGCAAGATAAGGCCTCTTTGGGATCCTTACCTTCTCAGTCTCAAGCTGTGAGCGTCTTATAGCCTCAGCCAATTGTGCGGCTTTCTCAGCAGATGAACCTGGGAAAAGAATACCATCATCCGGCGCTATCATGGATATTGATTCGTCTTGGACAATAGGCTCGGATTCTACTAAAAAATCTAGCAGACGGGTGACTGTCTTCTTCCTCCTCTTCGGCCCAGAACTAATACCAGAAGAGGCTCGCTTCTTTTCCCTCGAAGCTTTGGTTCGACGTTGGCCCACCTCGCCTTCAACATCCTCACTCGGCGGTGCTACCGATGACGCTACCGCCATTGCTGACGCCGCAGCTGATGATACTGCTACCGGCGCCCTATTAGCCCTTGATTGAGCCCGAGTACGCGGTGGCATACCAGCTGTGGGAGTTAAGTCCACTTCCGCCACCCCCAGAATAATTATGACACTGGTATCTCTCAAGGGAGGACGAACCGTTGCACGCGGCTGCGGCGGAACTCCCTTGGCTTGAGTCGGAATGAGAGCGTTGTATCCAAGAAGTACCCTCTTCTCCTCAGCAATAACTGGACTGACCCGGTGAAGGTACCAGCCTGTGAAAGACCCCACACATCGAGAAATGTGATCAGCTTCAGGGATAATGAAGTAAGAACCAGTGTTCAGCCGCATAAAGTGATGAGCGGCGTCATGAACAGCTTTAGGCGATGGGCTAGGCGCCACTGTAAATGCCTCGAAAGGAACGCCCTGATCATATCTAAGCTGCCGGGCAAAGCGGTGTGGGTTGTACCGCATAAAGAGGGCCGCACAGTTCTGACGAAATACCAGATAACCTGGTCTGATCGCATACAGGTGCATGGCTTCCCTGGGCTTCAGAGAAGGTACCCCCTCTTTCGACAAGTCGTGGAGCTGTTGAATCGGTCCTGAAGGGTAGACAGGGCCCGATCAGTGAATACCATTCCGCCCGTACTAGCGTAGGAAGCGATCAACACACGAATAGCCCCAGACTGAGTCGGGTCAGGAGCAGAAGCGTCCACCAGCCGCATGAGTCGCGGAAAAGTGTAGGCGTCATAAAACTTAGGTCTTTGGTGCGCAGCAAAGGCCCCCAATACATGCATCTCGATCCAGAACGTGAAGTAATGAAGAGAAAAATTTACCACATCCACACCCGGAGTTGAGGTATTAGCCGCGGCGCCTAACCCATGATAAAGATGCGCTAGCGCTGGAATGCCCACAGCTAGTCGTGTTCCCTCAGCAATGCGATGAGCAGGGTAAATAACCGAGGCTCTCATGAAACGGCGATGCATAGGAATGACGAACCAGCTAAGCCAAACGCTGATGAAGCCCACGAAGAAAGTCTCCTCATCCATACCAGAAGCTGCAATCGACTCAAATGAGACCGTCGACATGATGGGAATGTAATACTGCGGCAAGTCCTCTTCTTTAGTCGGCCGCCTGTTTAAACCAAACCCAAAGGGGTCGTTAATGTTCGCGAACTGCAGAGCCTTCTTCGATAGGACATCCGCGCGAAGGAAACAAGCGATAAAACTTTTAAAAGTGACGCCCTGCTCCTCTGACTCTGTGAACAGTTTGTCAAAAATACTCAGGGTCTTGATCAAACTTGAGAGCTTGTGGCGGACGGCATTTTCGGTCTACAAGCCGTCAAGCACGGCAGGCTCGGTTTCGAAGACATACTCATCGGGAGGCAGCAATTCTTCATAAAGTTTCCCTCTGACCGGCAGCCCCGAGATCTCACGAAATTCCTCCAGGGAAATTGAAACTTCTCGGTCCCCTAGAAGAAAGGTGTTGGTGGGGAGATTCCATTGGTTCAAGAAGGCCTTAACCCACCAAACATGGGGAGATTGGTAGTGAAAAAGGGATGCATATACCGCCTGATAAAGTCCAACCCTCTACAGTCGCGCGCGATGGGCGGACAGGATGTAACGAGCCCGGATAAGGTAACCAGTGGGGTGTCGAGGGGTAAGCCCTATCTTGTAAATCTGTCCCCATGGTTGGGCTTCACCCTGGCAAATGCGGTGCCCCAAAATATCTATAGCCGGCATCGGATGGTTCGGAATACCAGTTGTTGAAGGTTCAAGCCGTCCCATAGGGGTCCAATTTGGCATTTTCACAGCAAAGGCAGTCTGTGAAGGATCCATCGGCAGGAATGGATAGGTAGGCTCCGTCGGTATCTCGCAAAGGAAACTTCGGCGACCGCGGATGATGTGACCGTACCAGGTCCCCCATAGAAGCAAGTTGGTGCGATTCGGGTCATGAGCCTTGATCATCGCCATCACTTTCTCATCAGACGGTGACTGAGGAAAGGCAGCCTCCGAGGGAGTGAATAGGAAGTATGGAACAGAAGTCATTGTGCCTGAAATAAAACAAGGGGAAACTGTTAAGTGAAGCCAACACGTGTGTGTGTGTTCCTCGTCAGACAGTGACTGGGGAAAGGCAGCCTCCGAAGGAGTGAATGGGAAGTATGGAACAGAAGTCATTGTGCCTAAAATAAAAGAAGGGGAAACTGTTAAGTGAAGCCAACACGCGCGCGTGTGTGTGTGTGTGTGTGTTTGTAAATGCATATATAAAAAGACAGTAGAAGAAAGCGACAGAGGACTTATTCTATAGGACCATTAGTTACAAAACACATGGGTCCCACAAAATCAAGATGGCGGCTTGCTAATGATGAGACAAAGCAATCACTATGAGTCAAAAAGAAGATTCTCAATAAATGAACAGTGGATTTCAAATAACTCTACACATCTCCCTAGAAAAGAAATCCATCTTGAACTCTGCAAAAATCAAGCAGAACAAGGGAATTAAATTCCCAGAGAACCCTACTGCAAATCTTTTCTTTTGTTGCAAAGAACAACTCAGGGCAAGAAGTTTTTTTGAGAAGAATTAAGTTCTTCAGGAGAATTAAATTCCTTTTGAACAGTGAATTAAATTCCCAGAAAATTTTTTTTAGAGCCCAAGCTCTTTGAAAATGGAATTAAATTCCAGAGAAAAGACAAGCATCGATCCCTGAGGATCAGAGAAACCCTAAAAGGTCTATTGTTTAAAGATTGAATGGTTTTCTTTTTAAAAAGAACTTAAAAATGGATTCTTAGTTAAAGGGAAAAACCCTTGATGCAGATTTAAAATCCAATGAGGATTTCTGTGAAAGTTCTTCAGCCGTGCAAGATCATTACCTGAGAAAAGGGAATCTTTTGACAGAGTTAAACTCTGAAAATTTTCAAAACAGAGAACTAAGCTCTGAGAAAGGAGAATTAAATTCTCAAAGGGAAAAAGTTAGCAAGGAAGAAGATGAAAGAGTGGAGGCACTTCTGAAGAGACCCCTGCATTTATAGGATGTGATGGGAAACGTTTCATCTCCTCTATTCTCTAGACAGATCCAACGGTCACAAAGGTGACAGCGTTGCACTCACGTGCAGAACACGTGAGAGCAACGCTGTCGGGGCATTTGTTCCCTGATTAAAAATCAGGAGTTACCTTAATGAGGTATCACGTGTGGACACGTGATCTATTTTACAGAATTAAATTCTAAGCAAGTAGAAGTGTAAACAAGCGGCTGAGGAAAGACCCCAGTGGGGGGGTTACGTGCTCATACGTGACCAAGGGTCACGTGTTGACACGTAGTGATCCTTTAGCACAGTTAGAAGACAGAATTAAAATTCTGAATGAGGGTGGGTCACGTGCAGACACGTGACGGGTTCCTGAGCTCTTAATTAATGGAATTAAATTCTAATCAAATAATCAATCAATGGGGTCACGTGTAGACACGTTGTGGGCTTTGAAGCCCTCCAAAATAATGAAAAGAATTAAATTTTAACCAAACAGGAGTCACGTGTCCACACATGATAAGTCTTTAAACCCCTTCCTGGAAAGAATTAAAAATAAAATGAAATAGCCAGGAAGTACCCCAATGGGGTATCATGTGTCGACACGTGATAGATTTCTGCGGTCTCTGCTTTATAGAATTAAATTTTGGTCAAACAAAAATATAACAAAATATCAGGAAATACCCCAATGTGTTATCACGTGATCACACGTGACTAAGGGTCACGTGCTGACACGTGATGGTTTCCTGAGACTCTGTTAGTATAAAAGTGAAATTCTAATCAAGCAAGCAATTAGGGGAGTCACGTATCCACACGTGACGAATCTTTAAAGAAACCACTGAAGGAATTAAAAGGCATGATAAAGCGGCTGAGGAAAGACCCCAATGGGGGGTCACGTGCTCACACGTGACCAAGGGTCACGTGTTGACACGTGATGATCCTTCAGCCCAGTTAGAAGACAGAATTGAAATTCTGAATGAGGGAGGATCACGTGCCAACACGTGATAGGCTCTGAAAACCTTATAACTTGATAGAATTAAATTCTAATTAAGGAAAATCAAAGACCCTAACTGGAAAAGTATTTCTCTAAATCTTTCCAAACGAAAAAGGATTATTGGGGACCGTTGGATTAAAAATCCAAGGGTGATTAAAAATCACCAATTTATGGAAAGATTTTAGACAAGGAAAGATTTCCCTAATATTCACCAAGAATAACAAACAGAATATCTTCTGGATTAAAAATCCAAGGGTGAATAAAATTCACTGAGTGATCTAAAAGATCATGTTGGTTACAAAAATAACCAAAATCTTTCAAATGAAAGATTCACTAAACAAATTGATCATTTTCCTTCTCCTATAAATAAGAGTCAAGAAGAAGAGAGGAGGAGGAATTTTTTGATCTTGAAATTTTCTAAGAGCAAATAGCAGAGAGAAAAGAAAGGAGAATTTAATTCTCAAGAAAAGAAGCCCTAGGTGAGAAAAGGGAAAAAGATCAAAACTTCAAAAAGAGAATTTAATTCTCAATCTAAGAGTTTAACTCTTCTGCAAAAAAACTTAGTTCTTCCTCTGGTTGAAGATCTGCTGAAGCAAATCTCCCCATAGGTTGAGTATTTAATTCTCATCGGGTTAAGATTCTGCCATACAGATCCAAAACTTAGAGGGAGAATTGAGTTTAGAGAATTTAATTCTCCCAAATTCACAGGAATTTAATTCCTCCAAGATAAAACTAGGGTTTAACCCTATATGAGAATTTAATTCATATGAGAATTTAATTCTCCTAAACTCACAGGAATTCAATTCCTTCAAAATAAAACTAGGGTTTAACCCTATATGAGAATTTAATTCTCCTAAAAATTACAGGAATTCAATTCCTTCAAGATAAAACTAGGGTTTAACCCTACTTGAGAATTTAATTCTCTCAAATTCACAGGAATTTAAATCCTCCTAAATGAAATTAGGGTTTTACCCTACATAAGAATTTAATTCTTTCACATACATAGGAATTTAATTCCTCCAAAATCATAATTAGGGCTTAACCCTACAGAGAATTTAATTCTTAAAAATAAAGAGACTTGAAAGATCTCTATGCATGCAAAGGACTAAGGTTACGTGTCCCCACGTGACCCCTGAAAAGATCCCCCAAAAATAAGAAGGAAACAGCCCAGAGGCAACGCCTCATGTGCTCCCACGTGATCTCCAAAACAAAGAAAATAAAAACAAAGGCAAGGTTGGTTTTGGGCGCTCTCACGTGTTATCACGTGACCCCTTAATAAATGCTTTAATAACCAACACACAAATCTCCATCACGTGCCAACACGTGATGGTCAAAAAATTAAAAGTGTTTAACACTTATCTGCAGAGCAAAGCAAAGAAGATCTGGCCCCACCTTTGGGTGCCCTCATGTGTCCCCATGTGACCCATTCCTATATAGTGTTTAACACTAATTTGAGAATTTTATTTCCGGTGTTTAACACTGTTGTCTTCTAGTGTTTAACACTAATTTGAGAGTTTTATTTCCAGTGTTTAACACTGTTATTCTCTAGTGTTTAACACTATTTTTAGCTAAATTGGCTAATTTTCCAGAGGCAAAAGCCTCCCCTTCAACTGAATCTCAGAATTGAGTAAAATTCAGAGCTATAATGTTTAATGCTCAGTCAAAGATAAAAATGTTACCCAAGCCCTCAAACTCTTATTTAAGCATTGCTGAATGATGAGGGGCTGAACCCAGACAAATGTCTAATGGTTCAACAAAGGACCAAACTTAATTGGACTTAGCCCAAGTTGGCCATAAGTCCTCAATTCAGATTTAACTAAGCCAATATGCTCATAATATAATTAATTGATCTTAGTTCCAAATTGGACTACAGATCACTTAATCCACTTTGGTTCAAGGGTACATCTCTTCATTCCTCTGATATTTGTCGTTGTAATCCTTCAACGTCTTCAGAGAGGTGACGGGTCCCGATAACCACACATTTCATGGACTATGATGTCCTTAATCTTGACTGTGAGGTCTTTAAACTCACGGACTATGATGTCCTTAACCTTGACCGAGATGTCTTTAAACTAACAATCGACCGTGATGTCTTTAAACTAACATTGGACTGTGGGGTCCTTAAACTCACGGACTATGATGTCCTTAACCTCGACCGTGATGTCTTTAAACTAACATGGGACTGTGGGGTCCTTAAACTCACGGACTATGATGTCCTTAACCTCGACCATGATGTCTTTAAACTAACATTGGACTGCGGGATCCTTAAACTCACGGACTATGATGTCCTTAAAACTAACATTGGACCGTAATGTCCTTAAACTAATTATCGACCGCAATGTCCCTAAACTAAACATTAGAGCTCAAATGCTCCTTTGTCGGATCTAAACGATCCCGTTAAGTTGATCTTAGTCTAAAAATTAGACTAACGTATCCTTAACAAACGTTTAAGTTGATATTAATCTCAAATGAGGCTAACGTATCCTTAAACCCAACCCCCAAACCCAAATCTAAGAAAGATACGGATTTGGACTAGTCCGCACCCTACGGGCGACAACATAAATTAGTCTCCGTATACAATCCACGGGCAACCAAAAAGCAAAACAAACACACACGACACGAAGTGACCATCTGGAGAAGGAGAAAGTGGTTACCGCGATGCGGTAGCGTAATTAACTGCAGGGGCTTGCGCCTGCAGGGAAGAGCGTCCCCACAATCAAAAAACCCTCACATGAGGGGGAATCTGACGAAGTCTGCTACATCGGTCGCATCCGTTTAAACCTTCGATATGCGGTGCCATAAATCAACTTGGCATCTTCGGAGAGGTGGACGGATAGCACCAATTAGCATCTGCCCTCGGAATTCAGGCCCTGACGTCCCAACATCCCGGTCGCGTCTTCCGGCGGGGAACAAACGCCATTGACCTTATCAGTAGGTCCTCAACGGTAATGTGTTGTGGTATTGTAGGTGGTGGAGTGTTGTCGTTCACGTTAGTGCTCATATTGTTGGAAGGATCCATAACCTTGATAGAAAAAATAGGGTTAGGATAAATTCAAGGGATTAAAAATGTAAGGAATGTTTAGTTGCTAATTCTTATAATTCTTATGATATATATTGCTTAGAATTCTACGCAGAACGGACCTGCATGGGCCACCAACAAAACCTGTCATGCCCCGCTTCCCGGTGTACGGAGAAGGGGACGTGGCGAGGCACGCGGCGTATTTACTCAAAAGTAAACACGCTAAGTGTAAATAAGCAATATATAAATAAAATGCATAAGAATGACAAGAGATGTAATATAAATATCAACTTTTATTAACATTCATCGTTTACATTATAACTGATTTGAAAAAGAAATGTACAATGATGAAAGAAATGCCTAAACAGTGGCATGGAAATAAGTACAATTAAGCTAGAAGTCTATCTATGCCTCAATCTGCTCCAACTCTTTCTGGCTGGGCTCGATCTCGAGAGAGTCCTCCTGACGAACATTCCAAAGAAAGAAAAAGACAGGAATGTCGTCAGCGAACTAGCGCTCGATAAGTCCCAAAAGAAAGAATAGAATAGGACAAGTAAAGAGAATAGAACTGATAATTGTACAGATTTATGTTTGTTATACTAACGTAGCTGTTTGTAACTTGGTACAGAATGTATCAGTGTATACGAGAGGAGTCCAACTATCTCGTGGACTATGGTAACCCGTAGTATAAGGCCCCGTCAAAACCTACGGGACAACGGCAATGGATGTTCAGGTTAGGTGTCTTTTAGTGACCGTCTCATTCCACTTCTAATACATTTCGTACCAATCTACCCCATTAAAAAAGCCCGTAATGTATTGTATTGAATTATAGATTATGGTTATTAGACTTGCCGAGGTCATGGATACAAGTTGTTCATGTAATCGGGTTCAGGATGTAAACAATTAGTCAGATAATCAAGTCAAGATATAGCCATGGTGCGGTCAAGTCAATTCATGTTTGCATGTTGATATTGTTCTGGTATTCAGGTTCAGGTTCAAGTATACATGTTATAGTTTGGATTCATGTTGAATTGGATTCATATTTGGATTGGATTATGGTTGGATTCAGATTGAGTTAGACTCGGATTTTAATTAGACTCAGACTTTAGTCAGACACTTTAAACAGATTTTGATCCTAAATTAGGTTTGGGTGTTTTCAGTAACTGCTGCACATGGACGACAGGATTTGTGTCTTTTTCCAAGACAATTACCATTGATAACTCCGTTAAATTTTTCTACCTTAAATAGGCAAGCACTCACTTTTTCCGGCTCCCTAAGGCTCAAGAGAATTGATCCCGCTTAAACCTATATTTACTAAAGTCCTTAATTGTAATTTTATATAACTCGAGGGGGTTTTATGAAAAATATTTTATATACTTTCAAAATAAATCTCAAGTAATTATTTATGTTCTTTAGGGTTTTTATGGATGTGAATTTTAAAGAGTGAGGTATATTAGTGTATATTTACCTAGCTTAAATAGTTCAAGGTATTTTAGTATAAGATTTGTCTTGTATTGATACTTGATAGTATTTTAGTGAAACTTATCATTCTTTTATTTTTAGAAAAACATGGAATTTTATTATAACTTGAAAATATGTGGTTTGATAATATTTATATATTATTAAAAATTAATTTTATTATTAAATAGAAAATGTCGTTTTTCTTTTAAAAAATCGTATTAAAAATCTTTCGAGACCGAATGCTCCGTGAGGAGGTCTGCATCTCGCTCTACTAGCCTAAGGATGTACGATAATCCGCACCATCCAATAGCGGGTTTCCCAAAATGGGTTGTAGAGGCATAATCGCAAAAAGTTTAACAATACTATTTAAAAGAAAACCGTGTTTTTATAGTCGATGGTATTTTAATGAAATATTGTATTTGCCACAAAAATATGTTTAAGGAATATCGTGCTATATAGACATGTGCGTATGTGAGAGGTAGGTCATTACCCCGTGATGTTTTCTAGAGGTATAAATAAGAAAAACAACTAAATACGGTAGATATAAAGTTCATGGTATTTAAACGTAAAACTCAATTTAAGGTTATTTAACATGATGATTTAGGGTGAAAGTTGTTTCTAATTATTAGTTTCATGATTAGCAAGCAAGGTATAGAATATGAATGAGCAAGGCTTATTAAAAAGTGTAGTTTCAAGGATTTTAGAATCAAATATCGGTATAACTCCACTTACCGACATGTTTTATAAAGAAAACTTTTTAAAGAAGAAAGAATAGAATGGGGAAGGACTTACTAGCTAGAAAGGTAGAAAAGAGTTAGAAGGAGATGTAGTTGCCTTTGTGGCGTCGCCGGAATTGCTTCGTTTTCTCGCCGGAAGTTGGTCTTGGGCTAACTCCACTTCTACTCCTCTTGTAGTTGAGAAAATTTGATAATTTTGGCTAGGAATTTCAGAATGAAGAAGGGCTAAGGTATGGGGTTGTATTTATAGTGTGAAATTAGGGTTTTGGAATTGAAAGAATGAATTAAAATGCATTAAAAATTGGATTTAAAGATGAAATTGAATTCTCTGTTTTAATTCAGAGTAAACAAACAATACAGGGGTGATTGGGGTAGGCCAAAGGCTTTGTGGGCAAAACATGGGGACTTTTCCCTTATGGATGACCGTCGGCGCCAACCTATGGGCGAATCTCGCCGGCCAAGTGGTAGAGGGGAGCCGTCGGATGCTTGCCACGTGTCCATGTCGCTATTAATAACATTTTGCACAAGTTTGTTTTCCCTGACTTTTCATTTTGTGTGCAGTGCACGTGTAAACTTTTGGGCTTCCAAAAAGTTTAAAAGAAAAATCAGGAAAAATAATATGTGGCTGATGGGACTCAAACACAGGCGCTACATCATAGCAGTGCAAGGCTTTACCAGTGAGCTACAAGTTGTTTCTTGCTATTCTTAAACAAGAATAACTTTTAAATTGTGCTCAGGCTTGCAAACTCCTTTCTGTACTTTAAGAAGAAAAATTTGTACAGAAAATTCAGAGTCGTTACATGAATACTTGACTCGACTTGACCGAACCATGGTTATAACTTGACATGACTACCTGAATACATGATTACATCTTGAACATGAACCTGTACATTTTATATCCATGGATTCGGCCAAGACCTATAATCTTAACTTATACTATACAATACGCGGGGATAAAGGGGTAGATTGATACGGAACGTATATCGTGGTACGAGAGGTCACTTAAAAGACTCCTATATGAATTCATGTGCCGTTGTCTTGTGGATTATGACGGGGCCTTATACTACATGTTACCATAGTCCACGGGGTAAGATGGACTCCTTTCGTATACATGAATACCTTCCTTATCAAACTATAAATAACCACGTTAGCATAACTATCTTATACCTGTGAACGTTCATATACAACTTTACCTATTCATTTCACATTATATATTATCTTCTCTTTCTTCTTTTGGGACTTACCGAACGCTAGTTCGCTAACGACGTTCCTCTCTATTTTCTTTTTTTGGAATGTTCGTCAGGAGGACCGGACTCTGAAGACGTAGAGCCGAGAAAGGAGGACTTGGACCAGATTGCAGCTCGGCCTGACTATTAGCTCCTTCCAGCCTGCACTTACTTTCAGTATGCCGTTATTTAGGCATTTGCTTTTATCATTGCATCTTTTATTTTCAAACAGTTGTTTGTAAAGTTGAATGTAAATAAAGTTGATGTTTCAGTTTTTTTACTCTTGTCATTCTTGCTCATTGCTATATTGCTTAATTACGCTTAACATATTTTCATAGTAATAAGTTGCGGGCTTGCCACGTCACCGTTTCCGCCTACTGGGAAGCGGGGCGTGACACGCAACAATCAAACAAGAACAGAGTGACGACAAAATCCTGGTTCCAGATCTCAATTGCAATACATATAGTATAGAGGTCATACGGATGTCTACCCTACTTCAGCAAAGAATCGGCACGATATCATCAAAACAAAAACGAAGTGACGGCATATTCCAAGCTTCGGAGCTTGATGGCAATACATACAAAGCCTAAAGACTATTGGAGATCATCCCACCCAAGAAGGGTGCGGTTATGACTCATCGAGCCTCCAAATTAAGCCTAACCACAAGTGAAAAGCGCTACGGTAAATATCTAACGTTTGTTCTTCTGACAATAATACAGATACATCAACCGAAGAAGCTTACTTGAAGACGTCTTGTTCAGCCTCAGAAGGGATCAGAGACACGACGGTCGCGGGGCTACTCGAACAACAGCCTACGGGACTGCATATCGAGGAATATATCAGCTAACACGACGGTACCATGGACTAAAACCCTAGTACTACAAACCTAACGGGCCCCTGTCATAAAAAAATGGGGGTTATCTACATCCAACGTTAGGAAAAGTTTGCCTATAAACCCAAGAGAGGTGAACTAAAAACACTCCGAAATGAGTACATGAACTAGAGACTCCGAAATGAGTACATAAACTACTTCACGCCAGATCAAGACATCAAGAAACAGAAAGGTGCAACCCATGGGCCTTAGGGTTTAGAACTACATTTCTTAAGAATTGAGATTTGAGTCAATGATAGATGACGACGCTTGTGTCCACTCGCTGTCTTCTCAAATCGAAATTCTAAAAGTTATGTACGATATGCCAGCCCGATACCGGTCGTATGCTATGTATTACTCTACACTACTTCACTCAAGTATATACCTCCGTAAGCAAAGTAGTGGGGGGCATTTGTTTGCACCGGTTTAAATTTCGTTTACAGATATGTGTGTACTTGAACGAGTAATAACGTTGAAAGTAGGCTCATTTATATATGCGTGTCGAGGGTTAACGCATGACACGTGCACAGCATACGAGCACATCATTGGTGTTCGCACTTAGCAGAAATTCCTAAGGGTGAAGTGCATGTGCGCACATGCAGGTTGAACATATATTTAAACAATACAATCATAGGAAGAACATGTGTTGGAAATGAAGCACTCAGCAGTCAACAATAAAAGGAATGCATTTAAATAAACATTTTATTCTGCAGGAAAGAGATCACCAAACACGGGATCAAAAATACAAGGGTTTACAAAACTATAAACAAAGTTTTCTAAAGCCCTCTCAGCCTTCTCCACCTTGTCGAAGCAGCGATCTTTGCGAGGAGTTGCTTCCCATCGATCAGTGCCGTGCTCATTGGCGAAAGCAGACATGATGGCCCGCTGAGCCCGTGTCTGGCTTAGCAACTGAATAGAGCGATCCCTCAAAGGCTTGGTAATCAAACGTGCCTCATGAAAGCACTCGATCTTGTCTTCTGTCACGTCGAGTGTCGCCGGAGTCATCTCCGCTGGATGAGGGGGAATATTATCGAGCACGGACATGAAGATCATCCGGAGCCAAATGGAGCCGTTGGGGAGAGGAGATCATCTACGAGTCAGGAGCTCGTGCATCACCGTGTCGCATTAGTCATCCGTGAGAGTGGGATTCACCAAGCGTGCAGCAAAACGAGGAACAATTTTCTCGATAGGCACCTTCCATGGCTGCCGATAAGCATGTGGACGATTGCAAACCATGACTCTTCTCTGTTAAAATGGTTCTCTGGGAAAGTGAGAGAGAAGATGAGCACTATTTCAGATTATAAAGAGATGCATTTAAATCTCGACACAGAAAATATTGTGCATGGTGAAACTATTTCCAAACTTTGACAAACAAAGGGGTTGGAAAAGAAAAGATTGACTCAGGAAAAGCAGAGAAAGAAGGTGAGAAAAAACCTTCATAAATAAGGTAGCGCCTCACGTGCTTCCCACGTGAGCACCGACGCCAGTCTTGATAGGCTTAAATCATACAGCGGCGCCTCATGTGAAGTTCACATGAGCGCCGACGTGCAAAGCACGTGGCGCCTGTTATATAAGAATTAAATTTTTAGGCGACGCCCACGTGCATAGCACGTGAGCGTCAGCGCCCAAATTAAAAAAAGTATAATTAAATTCTACATGGGGAATATTTCCCAAAAAACTGGGGATATTCTCTGTTAAACAGAGCTGTTGGATCAAAAATCCAATGGTGATTAAAATTATCAAATGATAGAATTAAATTCTATTTTTGGGAAAATACTTCCCTTGATCTTTCTAAAAAGAGAAAGATAGTCAGAGTTGTTGGATCAAAAATCCAATAGGAAAATATTTCCCTAATCTTTCTAAATGAAAAAGATAAATTCTGAACCCTTGGATTAAAAATCGAATGATGATTAAAAATTACCAATCGATAGAAATAAAATTCTAATTATGGAAAAATATTTCCCTAATCTTATTTAAAACAGGAATATATATATTCTGTGAAATAAAATTCACTGGATCAAAAATCCAACGGTGGATAAAATCCCCTAAATAATTTTTGAAGCCAAGTAAATCAATTAGTATCTCTCAAATGAGAGTTTTTCTCAAACTAATCGACAAATTTGACTCTCCTATAAAAAGGACCCAAGACTTCAAGTTTCAGGGAGGCACAGAGGGAGGATCAACCCCACAAGCTTCTTTTCACAAAACTGAGAATTCAATTCTCCTCTGAAGAAAAAAAGATCCTTGCTCTTCCAAACTCTAAGTAAAGAAAAGTAGAGATGGAACTTATCTCTTTTGCCTAACATAAAGAAAATAATGGTTTAACCCTCCACAAAAAGAGCTTAGTTCTTCCCCTAATCTGAGATTTGCAAACCAAATCTCTCCACAAGTTGAGAATTTAATTCTCATTGGGGAGATTCTGTTTTTCAGACTCAAAATCTAGGGGGAAAAGACTAGATTAGAAGAAAAAGTGAGGAGAGAAAGTATGTTCAAGGAATTTAATTTCTTCACAAACCGGGTTTAACCCTATATAAAGAACTTTGTTCTTACAAAAAGAACAAAAGAACTTAGTTCTCCAATAAAACCGATCTCAGATTTTCAAGATAGAGATCATTAATGGTCAAAATGCCATTAAAAAAAGTTAAAACTTCTTCAGAAAATATCAACAGAGATTAAATCTCTAAAAAGAAAAGGACTTGGCATCTCACGTGAAACACACGTGAGCACCCAAAATATTCCCTTAAATAGAACCCAGCGCCCCACGTGCTTCTCGCGTAAGCGTCCAAAACAAAGGACTCAGCGCCTCACATGCTTCCCACGTGGGCGCTCAAAATAAAAGACCTAGTGCCTCACGTGAAATACACGTGAGCGCTGTATAAAAGTGCATAAGCACTATAAAATTAGTCCAAATGACTAAATGCTTAGCACTGATTGGGTAGCGCACATATCCCAGCGCCTCACGTGAAACACACGTGATCGTCCAATAAAATAAATGCTCAGCGCCTCACATGTTTCCTACGTGAGCGTCATACAAAGTGCGCTCTATATTCAATCAAAATGACTAAGTGCTTAGCATTGAATGGACAGCGCCCATGCCCCACCGCATCACGTGAAACATACGTGAGCGCCCAATAAAATAAATGCTCGGCGCCTCACATGTTCCCCACGTGAGCGCCTTACAAAATACTTACCACGCTATATTCAGTTAAAATGACTAAGTGCTTAGCACTGATTGGTCAGCGCCCCTATCCTAGTGCCTCACGTGAAACACACGTGAGCGCCCAATAAAATAAATGTTCAGCGCTTCACGTGTTCCCCACGTGAGCATCATACAAAGTGCTTAGAACTCTGTATTCAGTCAAAATGACTAAGTGCTTAGCACTGATTGGGCAGCGCCCATATTTGAGCGCCTCACGTGCTTCCCACTTGAGTGCCAGAGCCACAAATAAGTGTTTAGCACTTATGAATAAAAGGAAACAGGCTGAGCAGACCAATCTCAAATTGGCTAAGTCTCTCTAAAATTCTCTTGCAACTGAACCCAAATGCTCTGTTGTTGGATTTTAATAAAATTTAATGATCCTAAAAATGTTGTTGAGTTGATCTTAGTCTCAAATAAGTCTAACGTATTCTCAGTTAAAATATATTGAGCCCAAATGCTCATATATTTAAGTTGATCTTAATATAAAAATAGATTAACGGTCCTTAAATCAAACAAAATATTTTTTGAACTGACGGAATACATACAACCTAAGTTCAAACCCAAATTCATAAATATACGGATTTGGACTAATCCGCGCCCTACGGGCGACGACATAAATTAGTCTTCGTATAAAGTTTACGGGCAACTAAAATAAACAAAATATAACACGACACGAAGTGAACTACTGGACCAGAAGAAAGTGGTTATCGCAATCCGATAACGTAATTAACTGCAAGGGCTTACTTCTGCAGGGAAGAGCGTCCCCACAATAAAAAAACCCTCATAAACGAGAGGGGGTCTGATAAAGTCTGCTACAACGGCCGCATCTATCCAAACCTCCGATATATGGTGTTATAAATCAACTTGGTATTTTCGGAGATGTGGACGGATATGTCCACCTCTAAATTCAGGAAAAGCGTTTAATCCCAGTTCGTCTCTATTTTCGGCGGTAAACATCTTTGAAGTATGATTTTTGTAAAATAATTAAAACTAAAGAGAATGAGACTCGTAGGTCAACAGTTTCTGTTTGTTGATTAATGCACACATCTGGCAACACTAAAAATTTGAGTTGGTATTGTGAATTTTTTTTTGAGTTGGTATTGTGAAACTGTCATATTTTGAGCCGGCTCAAAAAGGGTTCGAGCCAGCTAAAAATGGTCATGAGCCGTCTCAAGAAATCAGTGACGAAATGACTTTTCTAAAGGACTTATGAGACGACTCAAGCATCTATGATCCGGCTAACCTACATCGGCTACTACGACGCGGAATATGTAAATTTCACTTCTTTCTACCAAACACTTGATGTGCATATATGTAGCTAAAAGCAAAAGCTTCCCATATCCTCAAATCTCCAAAATTTATACAAATACAGTCTTTACATACAAATAAAAAAACTCTCTCAAGGACTTACACAAACACATTCTAAGTACTATTCTCCATTTATGCTTTTTCAACCCATTGGAGACACATATGGTGGAGGAGATGGAGGAGGACTTGCAGACGGCCTCAGTGAGGATGGTGTAGGTGAAGACATCGGGGGTGCTGTCTCTCTGCAGTATTTCGTCGAGCAGATTTAGTGTTTAGAATATGGAATCATGCAGCGCCAAAGATAAAATAGCTGCCCCGGGACATTAGATCGAACACCTATCCTGCACTTAACTCCACCGAATAAAAGAAATTTTTTCTTCAATCTCTTGATCAACACACAAATACCCAAATCAAGAAACCGCCTCAAACTTATAGAACAGCTCAAATGTGGGAAATTCGATTTCTTTTCTTGTAATGTTTCTGAAATCTTTCATTTTTAAGAATCAATAATAATAATGATGATGATGTGTGTCATCATGTCGCGGGAGTATTTACAGTATCCGAAGACAGAAAAGGGCGGTGGGAGTGACGGTGGAGGACAGAGAGATAGAGACTGATATTGAGCGGCGAACTCGATGAAGATGGAAATAAGCACGAGTGGCGAAGCCTCGAGAACTGCTGCGAAACAAGAGACGAAACCGAGACCATCGCTGATACCGCAGTTGCCGCCATTGCTAATACCGCAGCTGCCGCCATTGCTGAGCTCCTCCTCCTCTTCCTTTTAAACTCCAAATTAGAGGGAAAAGGGTGAAGGGGCATTTTGGTCATTTGATAATAGATTTAACAACTTGGGGGGTCAAGGGGGATCATGTTTAACATAGATAACCTTAGGGATTTATGTGATGGGAATTTTCTTCAAGATAGTTTTGGGAATATAGGCTAAACCTCTCGTGATTTTGGTGGAATTTTCAGATTTATCTTAAATTTTAAATTTCCAAACCTCCCCTGCAGGCTAGAGCGACATCATTTATTTGGCATTGCTTAATAAAAATTATTAATTAATGCCATAAAAAATAGAAATATCAAAAGTTACTGCTAGAATATATGTGTTAATTGGGATTAAGAAATCCGCAACAAAAAAAAACAGTGACGGTGGTTAAAATAGAAAGAGAAGTGCGGACACTCTGCCGAGTGGAAAAAATTTCGGTATGCCAGCCATATATGTTCGGTCATAAGAGAGAAAGATATAAATACACAGACCCCACCAAGCTGCCCAAAATGCGTCCGAAATTCTGTATCTCTTTCTCTCTCCTGCCCGGATGTTTTACACCCGGCACACCGAAAAAATTCTCAAGGCCACATCTGGCAACTGGAATATGTTTTCGAAACCTCGGTTTCATGAGATTGTAATGCTAAACTTTAAATTTTGAAATTATGGTTTGTTTTGTAACCAAAATAGAGTTTTTCAAATCATAGAATCAATCATAGAATCAAAAAGGTTTGAGAGTTGGAAACCCTATTTTTGTAAACTCCAAAAAAATGGTGTTTCAGAAAGTTTAATGTTATTGTTTTTTTATTCTCTATCACACTTGAAAACAAGATTAAATTAAACAAAAGCTTGATTCGTAATGGCATATGATCTTAAATTTTAGGAATACAATGGAAACTCTGATGTCATTTTAACTTAATCAAAACCATTTGTTTCAAAAATGATGGAGGTCCTTTTCGGGTCTCCATCAGATGTTGTCTTCCGTCGATCTTCCGGTGGATATTGGAGGTGATCTCCTGTTGCGTGTGGGTCTCAATAGGTTTGAGGAGATTAGCGCCGAGTACCTGCAAAGAAGTCCCGGGATGGTTTGATACCACAGAGGACCCTCTGACGATCAAGTTAGCACTAGATCCGAGCAGAGTTACGGCTAAGTGGAATAAAAAATGGCTTCCCTGACCCCTCTGTGATGGGGGTTTATATAGTGGCGACAGCACGCAGAAGCAGACACGAGAATCTCGTTGGCACTTACGCTCCCGACGTCACGCCCGCGTAATAAGCGGATTGCCCGTTAATGGGGATCGTGATGGCGTAGAACGTGGGATGTTGCCGGCGGAGAATCCGCACAGGGCGAGATTTGCAGAGCGGCGATTACGCCTGTGAATGGTGGAGTTGGTCGGTCGGAGGAACCGAGGAAGATGGCATCGGCGGGAGGGCTCGGGAACGAGCGGGGGAGCCGAGGTATTTTGGTCCTGTGGTAGCTCGAGGGCGAGCTGAGAGGCCGAGGAGGCCAATTTGCGGGGGGCTCTGAGGTGAGCCGGCTTGTGCTTGCAGGTCGGGTACAGGGGTGGCCTGGTCGGCCCCTGTGGGCCCTTTCTTCTAAGTTCCGGGACACGTCATCTGCCACGTGTCCTGATCTGGGAGGTCGCCAATATCGAGCATCATCATTAGCCCCCCACTTTTGTCCCGACCAGCTGGCGGGTCGGGTCAAGAGTGGACTGCCGGGCCGCCCGGGGCGAGCTCCCTCCTAAGATTTCGTCGGGACGAGTCCCCGGGCTGTCAGCTGCCTTTTCTGCCAGCGAATCAGGGCGAAATCTCTGCATTTAAGAAAGGTGCGCCGGTTCCTGCATCCTGTCACTGAAGCGACGGTCCACGTGTCAAGCATCGGTTGGCCGACGCGACGTGTGCAGACCTGCGGCGTCTGATGGGATGTGGCCCAGTGCGAGAACGACAAGCGGAGCGATCGGTCGTCGAGTTGACTTCGATCACTTGCCAAGTGTGCCAAGCGCTGCTGAGAAGAAGGCGTCTCCATGTCCCCGAATTCGAGAGGGGATTACTCAGACTTGGATAGAACCGATGTCTTTTGTTGGGGCTTCAGATCCGCTGCATGTGATGGGCTCAGTGGCCTCGTTATGAGGGCTACAAACCTGCAGCGTCTGTTGGGCAGAAGGATGCCTGCTGGGGATGACCGAGCGAGATAGCCGCTCAGATGCCTCTCGCAAGGGCTTTGATCCCTGGTGTTGCGGGTAGAGAAGCAACCGGCCAGGGATAGCCGAGCAGGGAAGCCGCTCGGCTGCCTCTAAGGAGGACTTTGATCCTTAGCGTTGGAGAGGCCGTAAGAGGCCTGCTAAGGATAACCGGGCAATGAAGCTGCGCGGTTGCCCCTTGGCGAGGGCTTTAATCTCTGGCGTCGTGGGTAGGCAACCGCCAGCCTGGGATGACCGGGCAGGGTAGCCGCTCAGATACCTCTTGCGAGGGCTTTGATCCCTGGCGTTGCGGGTGGGGAAGCTACCAGACAGGGATAGCCGAGCAGGAAAGCCGTTCGGCTGCCTCTAAGGAGGACTTTGATCCTTAGCGTTGGAGGGGCCGTAGGAGGCCTGCTGAGGATAACCGGGCAGTGAAGCTGTGCGGTTGCCTCTTGGCGAGGATTTTGATCCATGGCGTTGTGAGTAGGGAAGCTACCGGACAGGGATAGCCGAGCAGGGAAGCCGCTCGGCTGCCTCTAAGGAGGACTTTGATCCTTATCTTTGTTGGGTAGGAAGCTACCCGCTGGGGTGCGCCGAGTAGGAAGGGGCTCGGCGGCCTCACGAAGAGGGCTTCAGATCCTCAGCGTCTGATAGGAAGGAGGATGCCCGCTGGGGATGCGCCGAGCAGGAAGGAACTCGCCGGCCTCGCGATGAGGGCTTGAGATCTGCAGCGTCTGATGAGCAGGAAGATGCCCGCTGGGGATGTGCCGAGCAGGAAGGAACTCGGCGGCCTCACGATGAGGGTTTTGAGATCCTCAGCGTCTGATGCGCAGGAGGATGCCCGCTGGGGATGCGCCGAGCAGAAGGAACTCGGCGGCCTCGTGGTGAGGGCTTGAGATCCTCAGCGTCTGATGGGCAGGAGGATGCCCGCTGGGGATGCGCCGAGCAATAAGGATCTCGGCAGCCTCGCGATGAAGGCTTCAGACCCTCAGCGTCTGATGGGCAGGAGAATGCCCGCTGGGGATGCGCCGAGCAAGAAGGATCTCGGCAGCCTCGCGATGAAGGCTTCAGACCCTCAGCGTCTGATGGGCAGGAGAATGCCCGCTGGGGATGCGCCAAGCAAGAAGGATCTTAGCGGCCTCATGGTGAGGGCTTGAGATCCTCAGCGTCTGATGGGCAGAAGGATACCCGCTGGGGATACGCCGAGCAGGAAGGATCTCGGCGGCCTCGCGATGAGGGCTTCAGACCCTCAGCGTCTGATGGGCAGGAGGATGCCCGCTGGGGATGCGCCAAGCAGAAAGGATCTCGGCGGCCTCGCGATGAGGGCTTCAGACCCTCAGCGTCTGATGGGCAGGAGGATGCCCGCTGGGGATGCGCCGAGCAGGAAGGATCTCGGCGGCCTTAGGTGAGGGCTTCGATCCTCAGCGTGAGAGTGGCCGTGAGAGGCCTGTTGAGGGTGGCCGAACAGGTAGCTGCTCGATGCCTCTTGGCGAGGGCTTTGATCCTTAGCGTTGGAGGGGCTGTAAGAAGCCCACTAAGGATGACCGGGCAGTGAAGCTGCGCGGTCACCTCTTAGCGAGGGCTTTGATCTCTGGCGTCGTGGGTAGGCAACCACCAGACTGGGATGACCGAGCGGGGTAGCCGCTCGGATGCCTCTTGCGAGGGCTTCGATCCCTGGCGTCATGGGTAGGGAGCTACCAGCCGGAGATGACCGAGTAGGGTAGCTGCTCGGTTGCCTCTTGCGAGGGCTTTGATCCTTCAGGACGGGGATCGAGCAGGGTTACTGTTCAGTGCCTCTTGGCGAAGACTTTGATCCCTATCAATTGTGGTAGGAAGCTACCAGCCGGGGATAGCCGAGCAAGGACTCGACTGCCTCTGGGAGGACTTTGGTCCTTAGCGCGGGAGGGGCTGTAAGAAGCCTACCAAGGACCCTTGGCCGGGCAAGGTTACCGCCCGGTGCCTCTTGGCAAGGGCTTTTGTCGTGAAGGATAGCCGAGCGAGAGATCCTCGGGCTCGACTGCCTCTGGGAGGGCTTTTGATCTCTGTCGGTCATGGTAGGAAGCTACCAGCCGGGGATAGCCGAGCAGGGTAGCTGCTGAGCTGCCTCTAAGGAGGACTTTGATCCTTAGCGTGGGAGGGGCCTTAGGAGGCCTGCTAAGGATAACCGGGCAGTGAAGCTGTGCGGTTGCCTCTTGGCGAGGGCTTTGATCCCTGGCGTTGCGAGTAGGGAAGCTACCGGCCAGGGATAGCCAAGCAGGGAAGCCGCTCGGCTGCCTCTAAGGAGGACTTTGATCCTTGTATTTGTTGGGTAGGAAGCTACCCGCTGGGGTGCGCCGAGTAGGAAGGGGCTCGACAACCTCGCGAAGAGGGCTTCAGATCCTCAGCGTCTGATGAGCATGAGGACGCCCGCTGGGGATGCGCCGAGCAGGAAGGAACTCGGCGGCCTCGCGATGAGGGCTTGAGATCCGCAGCGTTTGATGGGCAGGAGGATGCCCGCTGGGGATGCGCCGAGCAGGAAGGAACTCGGCGGCCTCACGATGAGGGCTTTGAGATCCTTAGCGTCTGATGGGCAGGAGGATGCCCGCTGGGGATGCACCGAGCAGAAGGAACTCGGCGGCCTCGCGGTGAGGGCTTGAGATCCTCAGCGTCTGATGGGCAAGAGGATGCCCGCTGAGGATGCACCGAGCAAGAAGGATCTCGGCGGTCTCGCGATGAGGGCTTCAGACTCTCAGCGTCTGATGGGCAGGAAGATGCCCACTGGGGATGCGCCGAGCAGGAAGGATCTCGGCGGCCTCATGGTAAGGGCTTGAGATTCTCAGCGTCTGATGGGCAGGAGGATACCCGTTGGGGATGTGCCGAGCAAGAAGGATCTCGGCGGCCTCACGATGAGGGCAGACCCTCAGCCTCTGATGGGCAGGAGGATGCTCGCTGGGGATACGCCGAGCAGGAAGGAACTCGGCGGCCTCGCGATGAGGGCTTCAGACCCTCAGCGTCTGATGGGCAGGAGGATGCCCGCTGGGGATGCGCCGAGCAAGAAGGATCTCGGCGGCCTTAGGTGAGGGCTTCGATCCTCAGCGTGAGAGGTGCCGTGAGAGGCCTGCTGAAGGTGGCCGAACAGGGTAGCTGCTCGGTGCCTCTTGGCGAGGGCATGGTTCCCTGGCGTCGTGGGTAGGGACCTACCAGCCGGGGATGACCGAGCAGGGTAGCTGCTCGGTGCCTCATGGCGAGGGCTTTGATCCTTAGCGTTGGAGGGGCTGTAAGAAGCCCACTGAGGATGACCGGGCAGTGAAGCCGCGCGGTTGCCTCTTGGCGAGGGCTTTGATCTCTGGCGTCGTGGGTAAGCAACTACCAGCCTGGGATGACCGAGCGGGGTAGCCACTCGATGCCTCTTGCGAGGGCTTTGATCCCTGGCGTCATGGGTAGGGAGATACCAGCCGGAGATGACCAAGCAGAGTAGCTGCTCGGTTGCCTCTTGCGAGGGCTTTGATCTTTTAGGACGGGGACTGAGCAGGGTTACTGCCCAGTGCCTCTTGGCGAGGACTTTGATCCCTGTCGGTTGTGGTAGGAAGCTACCAGCCGGGGATAGCCGAGTAAGAACTCGACTACCTCTGGGAGGACTTTGGTCCTTAGCACGGGAAAGGCTGTAAGAAGCCTACCAAGGACCCTTGGCCGGGCAGGGTTACCGTCCGGTGCTTCTTGGCGAGGGCTTTTGTCCCGAAGGATAGCCGAGCGAGAAATCCTCGGGCTCGACTGCCTCTGGGAGGGCTTTTGATCCCTGTCGGTCATGGTAGGAAGCTACCAGCCGGGGATAGCCGAGCAAGGTAGCTGCTGAGCTGCCTCTAAGGAGGACTTTGATCCTTAGCGTGGGAGGGATCTTAGGAGGCCTGCTAAGGATAACCGGGCAGTGAAGCTGCGCGGTTGCCTCTTGGCGAGGGCTTTGATCCCTGGCGTTGCGAGTAGGGAAGCTACCGGCCAGGGATAGCCGAGCAGGGAAGCCGCTCGGCTGCCTCTACGGAGGACTTTGATCCTTAGCATTGGAGGGGCCTTAGGAGGCCTGCTAAGGATGACCGGGCAGTGAAGCTGCACGGTTGCCTCTTGGCGAGGGCTTTGATCCCTGGCGTTGCGAGTAAAGAAGCTACCGTCCAGGGATAGCCGAGCAAGAAAGCCGCTCAGCTGCCTCTAAGGAGGACTTTGATCCTTAGCGTTGGAGGAGCCGTATTTGGACTGCTAAGGATAACCGGGCAGTGAAGTTGCGCAGTTGCCTCTTGGCGAGGGCTTTGATCCCTGGCGTTGCGAGTAGGGAAGCTACCGGCCAGGGATAGCCGAGCAGGGAAGCCGCTAGGCTGCCTCTACGGAGGACTTCGATGCTTGTCCGAGTAGGGTAGCTGCCTGGCTGACTCCCCACGAGGTTTCGCCGCGACCGTGGCCAGGAGTCGTAGCATGCCGGTGGTCAGCCGTGCTGACGAGGGCAGAGTCTTCTAGAGGCGGAGGAGCGGCGATCTGGGGCCCACGCCCGGCCGTTTGGACACGGATGAGCACCTCCACAAGGGTCTGTAGCCGATCTATTCAGCTGGCGAGGGCGTTGACGATGGTCGCCGGAGGAGGTTCATCCGCGCCTCCGGGGAGGGGGAGGCGGCGGCTGATACCTGGATCTTCAGGATGGTTGCTTGCCATATGGATGGAGATCAGAAGGCCAACTTTGTTTTTGTGGAGTTTGTGTTCCCACAGACGGCGCCAACTGATGGAGGTCCTTTTCGGGTCTCCGTCAGATGTTGTCTTCCGTTGATCTCCCGGTGGATATTGGAGGTGATCTCCTGTCGCGTGTGGGTCTCAATGGGTTTGAGGAGATTAGCGCCAAGTACCTGCAAAGAAGTCCCGGGGTGGTTTGGTACCACCGAGAACCCTCCGACGATCAAGTTAGCACTAGATCCGAACAGAGTTACGGCTAAGTGGAATAAAAAATGGCTTCCCTGACCCCTCTGTGATGGGGGTTTATATAGTGGCGGCGGCACGCAGAAGCAGGCGCGAGAATCTCGCCGGCAGTTACGCTCCCGACGTCACGCCCATGTAATAAGCGGATTGCCCGTTAATGGAGATCGTGATGGCGTGGAACGTGGGATGTTGCCGGCGGAAAATCCGCGCAGGGGCGAGATTTGCGGAGCGGCGGTTACGCCTGTGAGTGGTGGAGTTGGTCGGTCGGAGGGACCGAGGAAGATGGCCTCGGCGAGAGGGCTCGGGAACGAGCGGGGGAGCCGAGGTATCTTGGTCCTGTGGTAGCTTGGGGGCGAGCTGAGAGACCGAGGAGGCCAATTTGCGGGGCTCTGAGGTGAGCCAGCTTGTGCTTGCAGGTCGGGTACAGGAGGGCCTAGTCGGCCCCTGTGGGCCCTTTCTTCTAAGTGCCGGGACACGTCATCTGCCACGTGTCCTGATCCGGAAGGTCGCCAATATCGAGCATCATCAGAAAACATGTGTGCAAACTAGGTCTAAATAAAATGGATCTTAGTCGGATGGGGTTGGATTAAGATCCATGGCCACCCAATGCCCAATAAGAATGCCTTCACAAGCAAATGCAAGACTCCGAGTGGGCGCTATTACCATGATAAAAATATCCATCCTGTTGTCATGAACGGTCTAGATTTATCCAAAATCTGATCGAGATTTATGTCAGCTTCAATGGTATGGCTAAGATCCAAGCTGAACACGCATACTATTGTTCTTTCCAAGGGGCCACTCTTTTTCCGCAAATGGATCCATCAATAACCCATCAATAAAAAAGAGCAAACTTTGATCAGTTGTTGCCATCATCATCATCATCATCATCGAAAGATCCATATCCAACTATTGTTTTTGTTGTTTGTTTCATGGATCCAGCCAAGCATTTGAGCAACCACTGAGAGAAGCCACTGATGAGAGCGAAAGCAAAAGGCGAGGACCAAATCAGAGATCTGCTCGTTTTCGTTGAAGAAATTGATGCAATGCGACCCTGAATCAAGCTCATGAGCCTCTCGGATTCGGAAAGCTGAGATTTTTCTGGTAAATTCTTGGATATTTTGCAAAAACCCATTATTGTTTTTGTTCAATTTGAATTGTTGGATGCTAAGATTTTAGATTTATCTTAGTTTTTTAATTAAATTTGGTGTCTATTTACTTGATTTGAGCTGTTATTTTATTCTCACAGGGTGATTCCTGAATTGGATTGTATAATTTGAATCAGTTTCTTCTCATGAACTGCTAATTTGTTTGGGCAGATTTAATTTCTAGTTAATTAATTGGATTTAGACTAATATGGTCAGAATCATTCTCAAGTTACCTGATTTGAATCAATTTGGTTGGCATTTACCTTTTTCCTTTTCCTATTGATTCTAGAATTTCTTTAGAGTTGGATTTTTTTTAAAGAACTGAATCTCTTTCGATTTCACCATATTTTCTTTAAACATAGCTGTTCTCCACTAATTTTAATAACCGTTTATCATGGAAACTGAGCTTAATTCAAATAAATTTGGCTTAACTCAATCAATCCTATTGTAGAAGATGTCAAGACCGCTTCATCATCGAGGATTATCTACCGGTGGCAGCGGCCGAGATCCATTTGATCAGAATTACACAAAGGGTTCCTCCACAAATGGAAATGTGATAGATTCCTCAAGTGCTGCTGGAATTTTTAGAAATCGACAAAACCCAATTCTCTTACTCATTACTGTATCTTGTGCTCTTATTGTAATCCTTGTGCTCTCGGGTTCACTCTATTGGTTGGTATCCGCCTCCACTTCATCACAAAATGCGTTCTTCAAAGGCTACAGAAAACTTCAGGAACAACTAGTCACTGACCTCTCAGAGATCGGAGAGCTTTCTTTAGGTGCTTCGAAATCGAAAGAGGTTGAATTTTGCACATCAGAGTTTGAGAACTATGTGCCTTGTTACTACAATGTCTCTGAGAATTCAGAGTCGAAAGATTTTGAGTATCAGAGGCAGTGCGATAAGGGGATGTCGAGGGATCAAGGATGTTTGGTTTTACCGCCCAAGAACTATAGGATTCCTCTGAGATGGCCGACTGGGAGAGACTTCATTTGGAAGGAGAATGTTAAGATCAAACGGCATGAATTCTCTTCGGGGAGTTTGACTAAAAGGTAGTGTGGATGGGTTAACTATTACTCCCTTCGAATCAATTAGTTGTCCTTTTGGCCTATTGTAAACTATTTAAGAAATTAACATTGTTCTTTTATAAAAGTAGAGGTGTAATGTTTATATTGCCCTCATATTGGGATGTTGGATTGAATAAAAAGTTTCTTGTTTCAAAAATGTTTAAGCTAATTTTGGTATTCGACATCTAAATTGCATTAATTATAGGAATATATTCAGAAACATTTTTTCTCGATTTTGTAAATTTGAATCAGAAAAGGTTGGCCAAAAGGACAACTAAATCGCACAACCTAGTGGGGTTATATTAGAATATAATAATTATATCCCTCAACTCTCTTCAAAACTTCAGAGTTTTCCTTGAGTTAAGTGGCATTTAAGAATGTGAATATCTTGAGTTTGTATCTTCGTTTTGTAGGATGATGGTGGAAGAAGAACATATCTCGTTCAGGTCCGATTCACTAATGGTTGATGGAGTGGAAGACTATTCGCATCAAATTGCAGAGATGATTGGGTTGAGGAATGAATCGAATTTCAATGAGGCTGGGGTGAGCATTATATGCTTGTCAATATTATTCTGTAATCCGAATGGCAATTTTTATGTCCATGAAAAGAGAGAGAGTATTAAAAAAAACTATCATGCTTAAATATATCCTATGATACATTTAAGTGATATAATCGAACTAGCACATATGTTTGCTCTGCATTGGTGTTGGTTTATTCCGTAACACAAAATATATGATTTACTTACGTAAAGTTACTATTTCAGTTTATGACTGCACAGAGAGAATGCCGCAGTACGAAATTGAACAGAATTTTTAAAATGGGCCTTCCAAGTTTTTATATTGTTGTTGCACGGTCAGTATTGCAGAATTGTAAGCAAAAGTTAGAGCTCCTGAATCATTTATTGTTTCCTATTAAAAGTGTCATAGTCTTCCTCTCTTGATTAGCAATCAATAACATATGTTTAATCTTAGGCTCTTGGCCTTGTTCTTACGCAAAAAAAAAGAGATTTACCTGGCCTCAGTGGAAGGCTTTGTTTGGATATTCTTGCTGCTTAACACTGATTTCCATTACTTGCCACCATAATGAAGACGAGGACTTGAATAGAGTTGAATTCCTTTTTTTTTAAAAAGAGATTGCTCCTATTGATACGAGGCGGAGGATATTGGTAGTCCATAGTAATACAAATTTTTTTGGGAAACAGGTTTTTCATTTCTTTCTTTCATTTTTAGAAAGGATTGGGAGCTTGAGCGATCTCTTCTTCTTACGATACATCTTTTTAAGATTTTTCTTCTGTGTGCCTGTGTCTTCTGTATTTTGTCATCGCTCTGCCTCTCTGGTTTATGAGTGAGGATTAATTATTCATTTTTCCTCTAGCTTCACTCAAAACAAAAAAAATTAGTTGACTATGTAGTTCGAAGTAAGGTTTACAATCTCGGTATCGGGATTGGTATCAGACGGTCACTTTTGGAATCAGAATCATCAATCTTTGTTGTATCGGATCGGAATATCGGAATATCGGACTTTATATTGTTTGAGAATAGGAGTATATAAGAATCAAGAAAATTCATTAAATATACATTTAAAGTACCTATAAACAATTTGTCAAATTCTTTTGTAATTAATGATGTCTAAAATCGTATTACTGATGTCAAGCTAACCATAATAACCTAATAACATATAGCAAACCCGTTAAACCATTAATGAACCCATTAACCCATTAGTAAACCCGCTAACCATTGATAAAACTTGATACAAAGCCCCGTTATAAAATGGCGTACTCAATATTATTTGGTATTGGATGGTGTTAGTCTTGAAACTCGGATGTTTATTTTTGGATCGGAATCGGCCTTCTCAGATCGGGATCGGCGGAGATTTCATACCATGGTTCGAAGACCAAAATGTAATGAGTTATGCATATGTCACTGGATTATTTGTTAATTTTGACAAATGATACTGAAAATCATCAAATACCAGTAATTTCTAATCACAATTCCTAAATAAGACTGCCTAGAAACTAAAACAGCAGAACTCATTAATTTGTTTGCTCTATCTTTGGACTGCAATTAATGATTTTATTGTTTGCATTATAAGCATGGCATGAAAATTTTCCAAGATTAAATCTAAGAAGGGCTCTACAAGATGATACCTAGCGCATTTATTTTTTAACCATAGCCGTTTACTTCTCTCTCTCTCTCTCTCTCTCTCTCTCTCTGTGTGTGTGTGTGTGTGTGTGTGTGTTCATTAGTTCTATTGTTGCTTTGCTGATGAAGTTGGGGGTTATGTATGACAGATGCATTTCAGATATTTTTGTGTCATTTTCAGCAGAAGATTTACATTATTTTCAGCATAATTGGTTGAGCACCCCACCTCCCAGGGGGATCCATTAAAGAGTTTTTAATAAGATAACCTGCAACTCGGAAATATACAAGGGCAATACACAAACACAACAGTAAAGCCACACTGGCTCATAAAGTGCCCAAGATAAAAAAGTAAAGCCTACACAGCTCTGGATACCATCCAAAATAGCAAAATGCAACCAACATCATGCACAACCACTCAGCACTTGTTCTGTGCGCGTGCGCATACAGAGTTAAATTAAATATATTTTTAAATTCTGTTTTCCTCCATCCTTGCTGGAATGAGCTAAATTTATTGTTACCTAATTTGTTCTGATGTTCACTTTTATGACACAGATAAGAACAGTCTTAGATATAGGCTGTGGCTTTGGTAGCTTTGGAGCACACCTTTTCTCCAAAGAACTTCTAACCATGTGCATTGCCAACTATGAGGCCTCCGGTAGTCAAGTTCAAATTTCACTTGAGAGAGGCTTACCTGCTATGATTGGCTCATTTGCATCAAAACAATTACCATTTCCATCTCTCTCCTTTGATATCTTGCACTGTGCTAGATGCGGAATTGATTGGGAAAAGAATGGTGCGTACTAAATTGCCCCCCCCCCTCCCCATGTTGTAGCCTATTTACTGTGTGTATGTTTTAAGATGGTTTTCTCTGCAGCTAAATAGTATTAGAATTCGTCATCTGTAAGCCATATGAGATACCTATCAAGATGTCAGTCTAACCATAATACAAACTTTACTTTAGAGGACATTAGCGTTGGATTTGTAATGTAAATATATGTATATTATCTGATTTATTAGCCTTGTTGTTAACATAGACCATACTATCACTACCTTGTTAATACGGTGTTATAATATAAATGTGTAATGCGTTTGTTTGGCGTTACAATCAAACGCGCTGCGCGCATTTCTTATTTTAAGGGGCTGATTGTTGGTTTTATGATAGGTAGCCTGCTTAATAACTGGAATTAAGAGATTGTGCACCCATTATATTGTTTTATTTCTTTTTTTGGTTCATCAAATGATTTATAATGAGGAAGTTTAGTATTTCTTAGTTACTAACCATAAAACTAGTAAAACTTAAGATAACAACTACAACATAATCATTTTATTCTGAATTCTATGAATTGGCTTCGAATTGGCTACATGAATCCTTTTCTCAGTTCAGTACAGCTCAACGAAGGCCTGACTATGTAGTAACTTGAACAGAGATACATATGCACGCATTCTTGAGATTAATAATTATAATTCTTTTCATTCCTTTTAATAAACAACTATTTTGATGAGAGCATTTAGTTGTTCTGGATTAACTTACCATAAACTTGTGAAACTGACTACAGCAGCAGAATAACCAAGTCCTTTGCCCCTTTTTTTTGTGATATATGATATGGTATTTCCCCCCCTCCATTCAGCAATATATATAAGGGCCATCGAGCAGTGAGATGTATAAATCTAGATTTTTATCTATTTATACCTCCCACAAATTACTTTGAGTTCCTTACTTTTATGGACCCTAGGGTTTTGCACGTGTATATATTAGATATATTTGCAGAGAAAATGAGCACATACTTTTAACATTTAAAACGATGGGCCCATCAAGTTGCTGGTTTCTTTTCTCAAAAGGAGGGGGAGGGAGGGAGATGATGGTGATGATGATGTGGACCATTTAAAGTGGAGAAATTTGCTCAATTTTTTTCCAAGTTTTTCTTTTGTAAAAATGAAAAAAGAAAAAAAAAAGATACATGGAATAGTAGAGATATTTGAATTCAATATTCCAATAGAACGCCTCATAAACTAGATTTGTGCTATCCTGCAGATGGTATATTACTATTCGAAGTTGACAGACTTTTGAGACCGGGTGGGTATTTTGTGTGGACATCCCTTACAAATACTCAGAGGTCCTTGCGTGATAAAGATAATCAGAATAAGTGGTTGTTCATTCATGATTTTGCTGAGAATCTTTGCTGGGATTTGCTGTCCCAACAAGATGAAACAGTGGTGTGGAAAAAGACCAGTAACAAGAAATGTTACAGCTCTAGGTAAGTTTCAGCCATTCGTAACCCTACATGATTATTAGGTGTTTTTTAGTTTAGTGTTTTAAATTGAAATAAACCTGTAGGAAGTCTGGACCAGCAATTTGTGACAAGAACCATGATCTCGAATCTCCCTATTACCAACCGCTCAATCCGTGCATTGGAGGAAGCAGAAGTCGGCGATGGGTTCCTATTGAATCCCGTACTCCATGGCCTGCTCAGGCTAACTTGAACTCCAGCGAGCTTGAGATACATGGTAAGCATGGATTATGACTGTTTCCGAAGGGTTATTGTATATGACAGCCTTCATTTGTATTTCATTCAGTATTTAATTACATATCATCTCTGAACTGGTCTATTAGCATATAACACCCTAGGGTAAGTTTGTTGACTGAGGGATCTGTCAAGTGTAAATAAACCAGTCAAGAGGTGATAATTGGTAAGTGATAGAAGAGGTATAGATGAGGGGTGTTATATGAAAGTTACCTGTATTCAAATGATACACAGGTCACTCAACAAATTGATCAAATCATTGGAGAACAGTTGGCATTGGATCTCAAATCTAATCGAATAAGCTATTTGGATTTGGTCTGAATGTTCTTCTTTTCTTCTTCTTTTTTTCTTTTTTTCTTTTTTGGAGGGTAAACTAAGCCTAAATGTTGGCAATCTTGAAGCTGATAATCCTATCTCGGACTTGTATTTTATAGATATCTGTTATAGTTCACGTGCAGTAGAATCCTCATATATGCCAAAGCTATACACTCTGCAATAGCTAAATCTTGTGTGGTGTGTCATATCTATTATTAATATCATCCATGACCAGTTTGCAAATTACAATTAATTAATCTAAGGTTAAAATAGTATGGGCAGTATGCAATTACTATTAATATACAGCGAGAGGTCACAACTTGATCAAAACAGATAGTGCAAGGCAACACACATCATTATTAGGAGTCTAATATGTCAAGTAGCAGCTTTACATTCTGTATTATGCTATTATTACACATAAAATATGTTAAGAACTATGTTGGCTTGCTATACTTTGTTATCCCAGTACCCAAGAGCTTAAGTTTTTTGTATTTAACGGTTCTTGACATAATATCATAGCACACTAGTTTCAAGAGGTCTTGGGTTCAAACCTCATCGTTGCCATTCTTCACATATATTAATTCCCTTCATTTATTCTGCCTATACAAGCAAGAGTTTCCGCTGCAAGCCTTTCCACATGGCTCAAAGGCCTATGTGAGGAGGAGTGTTAAGAATTATGTTAGCTTAATGTACATTTTTACCTTATAACCTAACAGCTTAAGGCCTTAAGCTTTTGTGTAAAATCGTTCTTGACAATATGGAACCATTTGACACTTTTCCTTTCAACAGGGTTATATCTTGAGAACTTAGCCGATGACGGATTAAATTGGAATGCAGCGGTTAATAACTACTGGTCCCTCCTTTCACCTCTGATATTCTCGGATCATCCAAAGCGTCCTGGTGATGAGGATCCTTCCCCGCCTTTCAACATGCTCAGAAACGTGCTCGACATGAATGCTCAGTTTGGTGGGTTTAATGCAGCTTTGTTGGATGCTGGAAAGTCTGTCTGGGTTATGAATGTGGTGCCTTCAGTTGGTTTTAACTACCTCCCTCTTATCCTCGATCGGGGGTTCATTGGTGTTCAACATGATTGGTAGGCTTTTTTTTCTATGGCTAAAGTTTACTAAGCTGCCTTTAGATATAAGCGTTTTTCATTAATTACTGTAAATGAAGTTCTTTTATTATAATAAGTTCTCTTAAAGATCTATGTTTATTTTTATTTTTTTTGTTTCTTTAATAAATTCATTTTCATTTATGTAAATACTATATTTATTAGGTGTGAAGCGTTTCCAACATATCTGAGAACTTATGATATGGTGCATGCCAAAGGACTGCTGTCTCTAAAATCTCAGCAGCTGCACAGATGCTCCGTGCTTGATATATTCTTGGAGATTGATCGGATTCTGAGACCAGAGGTATAAACTAATTAATTATGCTTTTTCTTTTTGAAATTTAATAGTTCTCTATTAGTTGCAACCATTCCAATGAACATAGCTTTTTTTATTATTAAAGAAAGAATCAACATTGATTATTATATCAATACCATTATTTTTATATGTACAGTACTAACTTTTCTTGTCACGTTGCATGTACAGTTACACTACCGATTGATTAGCTTAAAACCAGAAATTTTCCGAATCTGAACAAATCCATACTTCCATCGAACAAAAAATATCAATTTTGAAAAAATGAACAAAAAATATCAATTTTGAAAAAAAATTGCATTGACAACATACTTACACCTACCAACAATACACAAATTCTTCTTTGGCAAAAAAATAAAAACAATACACATGTAATTTTTAGATTACCCAATCGTTAAGCTAATCTTATTGTCATTTTATAAAAACAAAATTCCTCCTTCAATTTAGTGGATGTGCTATGATAATAATATACGCAAAGCGCTTCTCCAATTTTAACCTTTTTTCCCTTGCTTTTTTTTGCTTTTAGTTCATATGAACTATATACACTCCTCGACTACTGTCATGATAAACAATAGACCGGAAATGGTAAGTTTTAGATACCTCTCTGTCATTAAACTAAGCTGTACACTTCTGTTGTTTTCATTTTCCTAGTTCTAAACATCTTAAAACTGTCAATTAGTCTCCACCTTCTCTGGAAAAATCTCGATTACTCTAACCTGACCAATCAGAACAATATTATCAACGAGCAACATGCGACACACATGTCAACCATGCATTTGCTTTTAATTTCATTGATTGATGCAACATTCTTCTTGTTGCGTTAAACTGACAATAAAATTAAAAAAATGCAGGGTTGGGTGATACTTCGTGATACATCGTCTCTTATCGAATTAGCAAGAACCATTGCTACACAGGTGAAGTGGGATGCACGTGTAATTGCGCTCGAGGGAAACAGCGATGAGCAACTCCTTATCGCACAAAAATCCTTCATCAGGAAACAGTGATACGATATTTTCCAAAAGTTATGTAAATTACATATTATTCTTTCATTTCATGGATATTTATAACCATAATGTCCCATTTTTTGAATGAGGACCGGGAGATTTAAAGGCGAGGAAGATATTTTTAAATGAAGATCTCCTTTGGGACCGCAAGGTCTCCGCAGATTTGTGTAATTATAGCAAATGAAAAGTACGTTCAGAAAATTAATGAAATTGAAGAGGCAAAATCGGTATCTTTTTTTTTGTTTTGGTTTTGTTTGAGGATCATCAGATAAAATTATATCTTGTGCCATATTCCTTTTATCTTTTTTGATTAGTAGTATGATTTTCTTCTACACATGTAACACATGCCTTATTACTTGTCACTCATCATGCTAGTTTTAATTATTTATGTAGCTATTAGTCTTGGTACATACCAATTTATTTGCTGCTATAGATCCAAATATCTACATGTTTTTTTCTATTTCTCTTTTGTAAAGACTGTCCTGTCCGATTGGTTCAAATTGCTTAAAAATCGATATAAACTGCCCTGTCCTCTGTTGGTAACGAGCCTGGATGAAATGCCTTTCAAACTAACCTTCCCTAGCGCATGACATTTGAACTGTACCTCGCCTATGGTTACGTTGACGGATAGATCGGACGCCTATGGTTACCTTGTAAAAACAGATAAACCAGACCCACTATTAAGATAGACCGACAGAGAGGCTATGGTAGTGCTCCAAGAGTCTGAAGCACCATCCGCATTTGTTTTATTCTTTAGGCACTACGAAAAGAGACGGAAAACACAAAATAGACCTACGTGTCGGCCAGTGCCAAAGAGATGAAGGCCATGAGTTTTAAGCTAAAATGCCACGTAGTTTTAGCTTAAATGCCAGCTACTTGTCAATTAAGTGTATGGAGCAGTTTCTCCAACGGTAGCTTCTTTTTGTCTGTCTCCAAATCCTTCCTCTCTCAGCTCTTGTAGTTGATCGAGTCTCATGTTAGAGCAGAGCCAGCTTGCTTTGTTGTAACTTCTCTCTTGTGGCTAATATGTCAACTTCTAGTTGGTCTTTCTCATATTGGCCTACATCTTGCTCTCAAGAGGGTGTGGCGGCCAGCCTGGTCGTGAGCTCGGTGGGAATATGCTTCCGAAAAAGCCAACTCTCACTACAAGAAAACAGTCTTTAGCGGCATTTAAAAGTGCCGCTAAAAGTCGAAAAAAGTGCCGCAAAAAGAAATACGGACACTTGTCCATGTGCCGTGTATACCTACCTATGTCGCTAAAAGGTTAACAGCAGTTATTTGTGAGTGCTGGTGTTACAGCCGCTGAAAGGTAATTCTTGTAGCGGCACTTTTTGAGTGCCACTAATTTTACTCTCAACGACACTTTCAACCCCAAAATTTTAACATTTAATGGCACTTTTCGGTCGCTGTTATAAAGTAGCAGCATATGTATTTCACTAACGGCACTAATTAATTGCCACTACAACCTTATTAACAACATTTATTATCGCAAAAAAAATGCAAATTAAAATAACATTCTTCCTGTGACTTTTCAAGACCATCACAATGCTTTATTTTAGAAAGATTATTTATACTATCAACAATACACGAAACATAACAGTAATATTTTCATCAAATATTTAAAGAAACCATCAAATTTCGACCATCCAAAACTATACATTCGAATGAAATCCATTTCAAGCACTAAAATTTATAGTCAATGAATGAAATCTATCCACAAAGATTAAAAAAAGAAAGAAAACCATATGAAGTGATTTACAAGTCAAAATCGAAAGATAAGCACTAATTCAAGTAGCTAGCTTCAGTCTTCAATTTGAACCACCTATACATCTCTTCAACATGACCTACAAATAAGAAGAAAAAAGATCGACTATGATCAATAGATGTCAATAACTGTAAGTACCAAAAGCCTAACGAGAACAAATAGCGTGAGACCATATGAATTAGAATCAGTCGGTACTACAACTGAAGTAATTGAAGATTATTGACATCCTCTAAGCATTAGAGTCATACTGAAACAAGGGTCCATGAACATGTTATCTGTTTCTTGCTCGCCAAACCCCGCTTGCATAGTCAACCAAAAATAGAGTGAAACCATATCGGTTTCTTATATGAAACAATGTCCATAGTAAGAAGTCAAACTTTCAGGCATAACCCATTCATCCGTTTGATGGGGGCTATTGTGGCCTAAAGTGACCAAGCCTTGGGTTACCAAGCTTGTCACTAGCAACTTGAAAATCATGAAGGTATATGCCTTAAATAAAGTGCTTGAAGAGATACTCAAATGTGGTGTGTGGTCTCTATCAGATTTTGCAGTGAAGACTTATACTAATACTGGCAATTTCTTGAATGCCGCCATGAAGGACCAGGATGGTGTACACTGTAAGAATGGCGCCAAGGTTATCGTCTCCACTCCGAGCAAAGATGTTGAAATGCTTGACCCAAACTTTTGAGGGCTCCTTCGGCAAGGACTGGTGTGATGGAAACAATGCAAGCTGTGAAATTATTTTTATCAACAATGAAGCTATTAAGTCTATCAAAATGAGGATGCTGAAGGCTATGGGAACCATGAAAAAAGATGATTGTGTGAGGCCTACTATGAGAGCCTTACAGCAATTCATGGCAGCATAGCTTTTAGGGGAGAAACGCATATCAAACGATACTTGAGTTACTTAATAATCACTCAATAATAATAAATGGATACACTATGTATAGAAGGTTTTGCTGAGTAATCGATGAAGTTGAAACTCATAGATGTTATCACCAAACAAAATTCACAAAAAGCATCAATTGTGGTCTCATAAAAATTCAAAATTTCAAGTCAATAATGAGATTTGCTTACTTGTGCAGAGGAGATCTTGAGCCACCTTGGAGTCTTCATGTACGTCGGTAGAGGAACACCTTTACTTTGAAAAATAAGTAAAAAGAAATAAAAGTGAGATTTTTAGAAAAGATTAGGGTTAGGGTTAGGGCTTGGAGAAGGAAAGCGATGGTAACCTTTTGTGAAATCGAGGGTTTTGATTGGTACTCCTTCCGCTCAGGATTGAGTTAGATCGAGAGAAAGACGATCCATGGCAGCATAGCTTGAGGCTCGAGGATATCGACGGCGACGAAGCTTGAGGCTCGAAGCGATCGACGGCGACGAAGCTCGAGGCATAGAGGAACTCGACATGATCGACGGCGGTAGAGCACGGGATGCAAGCCGCCGGCGGAGCCCGAGACACGTTGCCATCAACGGCGGCGCTGCTCGAGGCCTGAGGCAATGGTGGAGCTCGAGATGATCAGCGACGGCTGCTGAAGAAGGCAGATGATAGATTATTAAAAAATAATTATTTTATTTTATTTTCCTAAAAGCAATAGGTTTTATAGGGTGCAGAGATTTTGTTTGCAAAAATCTCAATATTTTTATTCCTTTTAGAATATTGCCGCCGTTGATTGTTTTAGACTTCGCCAGATTTTTTCAAGTCTTCGCCGCTTTGATTTGTTTCGGACTTTTTGCCGCATTCATCCAGTGGCAATTTTTTTGGTTGCCGCTAAATTAATTTTTCAGCGGCATTTGCGCTGTTGCCATCAACAAAAATGCTATTAAAGACCGTTTCTCTTGTAGTGTCTAACCGGATTTTGACATGCAAACTCTTTTTGATGTGCCGCTTTATTCTGAAAAGAAAATGAGCTTTGCTTTGCTCAAGCTCAACGTTTCCGGTCCAGATGTATCCCGAACTGTAAAGGATAACTCTCTTGCTGCATGGGGGGGTGGGGGGGGGGGGGGGGGGTCTTAACCCTGGCATCATCAACTAAATTAACTTGGGCCTCCATAGGTATATATGGTCATGGGCCTTGTAGGATTCTGAAGTAAAAATCGCCACCTATGTCAACTCCTTTCTTTCACTTCAAGTCAAAATTTCAGTACTTAAAATAGCGGCAATTAAAATTTTAATGAAATTTATCCATTTAAAAATAAGTCATACAAGGTTTGGCTCCCCAAGAAAACAATGCATATGAACAACATCAGGAAACGACTCCAGCTGTTCAGACTACAGGCTACGGTTCGGCCCTCATCAACTACTCTAGTTGCATGTGGCATAACTGCCTACTTTATGGTGGTAGTCTTTCCGAAACTTCTCTCTCTACCCATATCTCTTAAAAACCTGGTCTTACAACCAAGATCCGAGCAATAACCCCGCCGGCCGTTTTGATATCACGAGGCATATATATACAGGGGAGTGATCCATTGCAAAACACGAATCGGTTTGCAACGGAGCATTCCCCTGCACACATACTTGTGATGTTTAAAATTTGGTTGCATGTTTTTCAGCTTGTTTAAAACATGAACAAGGGAATTACAATGCTGAATGCATGCTTTTCTCAATGAAATCAATCACGTCATGGTTTCGGCTCGGGTTGTTTATCAGGCCCGGCCTGGAGCCCGCCGGGCCGGGGGGTCTTCAAGCCGGACCTAGCCCAAGTTGATTGGGATTCAGTCCGAGCTTAGGCCCGGCCTCGCTTGGGTCGGGCCGGCCCGTTTAAAATTTTGATTTATTTTTTAAAATTAAAAAAAAATTCAAAGTAAATTTTTGCTTTCATAAAAAAAAAATTTGAAATATTTTTTGCCCGAACTTCGTGTAGGTCCCAGGACAGATCTAAATATTTTATTAATTAAAAAATATTTTGAGAGTGGGACATAAGTTGGCAAACCTTACCCCTCATACGATTGCCAAAAAAAATACAATTCAATAAAAAAAAACTAACTCGTGAGCTCATATCAGTTTTTACTTTTCATCGGTGTCGGGGTCTTCAATACTCTTAACGTGTTGTTGTCTAGTTTCTGCATCGAACCAATCTTTTTGGCACACTGCAATCTCTAATGCGTCATCCGACAGCCTCGTTCTCTTATTACTCAGAATCCTATTATCTGCACTAAAAGCAGACTCCGAAACTACTATGGACACTGAAGTTGTCAGCAAATCATGAGCCTAGTTGTAATGTTGAATTTTAAATATCTAAATTTTAAATTTAATTAGGTGCAAGTTTGCTTAAAAATTTGTTTTCGAGGTCCAGGTATTTCAATGAATATCATTGTATCTTTAAGTTTTGCTGAATGAGAATCAATTATACTAAGACCATCATGCACAATTAAATTTAAAATATGGTATGCACATCTTTGATAAAATAATTCTCCATTCAAAACAGAATTTAAATTATTTTTAAAATTACTATAGCAAAATTATTATTAGCAGCATTATCAACACCAACGGAAAATATTTTATTTTGAATATTATATTTACGCACAGTAGTCAAAATACAATTACTTATATTATTTTCACTATGTGAACACTCGATTTTTGAAAAACCAATAATTCTTTTATGTAAAAACTAATCATTATTAATGAAATGCGCAGTAATACAAATATAACCCACCCCCCATTTTGTAGTCCAAATATCACAGGTTAATACAATTTTACTCTTAAAATTTATAAAAGAAATCAATCAAATTGGGTTTACCATCATGATTTTTTTTTTAAAACATCATTTCTTAGTGTTGTTTTGGGTATATTCATTTTTACTAATCTATCAAATTTTCTGCAAAATTAATTTTCTGCAGGATTAAATAGTTATTCAGCATGTTTGACGTATTTTGCAAGTTCTCTTCAATTAGTATCTTGCGGATAAGAAAAACTAGTTAAAGAGTTAGACGACATATTTAGAGTCATCTGTCAAAAATCTGTTTTTCGTGTTTGATTAAATATCTTTTTAGGTGGATAGTTCCACCTGAAGCGGCACAAATAAAATCTGCTTGGCAATGAATACAAACTGTCCGCTCACCTTTATCTGCAACTGTCTGTACTACAAAATGTTTCCAAATATCAGAAATTTTAGCTCTTTTATCTTTAAGGGCAGAAGCTTTTGCTTCAGGCGCCTGGAGCAGGAACTTCTTCAGAAACATTACTTTGTGACGTAACAGGGATCTCGTAATTAGAAAATTCATAGTCAGGAGAATAAGAATAAGAATTAGTTTACGACATATTGGTTAATCTCCGTCTCTCTTGTGAATTAATATCGATTTGAAATGAACGTCTCCGTGAAGATGAAGTACTCATGTTACCTTGTGAAGATGCACCTGATATTCTTAATTAAAAATATTAGTAAAAGAGAAAGAGATATGATAAAAATTATACAAGAAAAATATATAATAAATACAAAAAACCCTGATTCCAAAGAGCAGAATTAAATTAGTGAAACTGAAGTAAAGATTGAGACTGCAAAAATAAAGATTGCGCGATTCCAATTTTAATAGTAAACTTCTCGGAAATTAAAGAGAGTGGTTGGGAGATTGAAAATTTTGTTGTTGTGAATTGTAAGAAGAACGAGAAGTATAGATATGTATTTATAAAGTTTTGAAATTTGAATTTGGCAGGTTGGCCGGGCCGGATTGGCGACACCTTGAGCTTTGGCAAGGTGACAAAGTTTAAGCACATGGGGAATGAATCTGTTTCATGAGCTGTTTGATTTAGACTTCATTTTTTAAATTTCTCTCTTTATAATAACTTTTAAAAAAACCTGTCCGTATTTGACTTATAAATTTTCTAAAATAAACTCCTGTCAACATCTTCCAAATTTGACACCTCGATTTAATTAAGTTCCACAATTATTTAATTTCTTATATTATAATTATTAAAACCATCATCATTTTAGTGATTCTTCATGAACCATGCAGGCATCCAATGATGGAAGTTGGTAAGATTCTTATGTCCACAAAAAGGTGTCTTTCTTTTTGTATATCAAATGTTGAAAAAATTGCATAGATGAAATTCTTACATTCCTTGTGCTTTTTGCTTATCTACGAAGGGGGCACGTTAGTAGAATTCAACCATATTATTTTTATTCCTTTTTAGAACCAATTGGACTCTCTCTCTCTCTCTCTAAACCAACCAATATATTTTTTTTTAAATCCTCACATAAAATTAAAGTAAGGCCACGATTGTGGTATGAATTAGGTAGCTGTTTCAATATTATTTTTTATATTAAATCATGGGAGAGAGATCATGGACCATATGCCTCAATGTGTCGTCCAAGCAATAAAGAGCAAATATGCTTCATGCATCCTTTCTTCAAGAATATTCGAATAAGCTCTTTAGAATATACAATTCGAAGCTTGTTCGTCCGTTTTTCTTTCTCTTCTTACAATTTATATTTTCTCATTTTGTGAAATTAAATGCTGCAACCTACGACATCTTAGAGCAACTGCAAAGAGACTTTATTACTAGATTATAACGACACACGATAAATATTATAGAAAGAAAAGATTGCTAGAAGATATACATACCGGTGAAGCCAATGTCGGCTTATTGATTTCGTTGCTCTATCAAGCAATTAGTTGAATGATATTATGATGCTTTTTTAATGATAAAGTGATTGTTATGTGGAATTGTGCCAAACAATTTTCTTGCATTATTGTCAAAAGATCTAAGCATTTTGTGCATAGACTTGTAGACATCTAAATCACACTAGCCATATGGCCGGAGCCTGAATGCATGCTCGGTTCATTTTGAACAAAAATATTTCGTATGTATAATCAACACATGACAAAACGTATCCGATTCTGACATTCGATATTTATACTTTTTTCCCAATTCCATGGATGCATTAAGCTTTTAAATGATAGGCTAGAGTAATCAATATGATCCCATTTTTATTCGATCATTTATCTTTCTGCAATGTCATTTTTATATCCGTTCGCCCATAATAATATTGTTTTCCTTGTTAATTTGATCTTAATCGTTTGGTTTTGATGATGTAATTGTAAATAAGCTTCTTATTTTCATTTGTCTTATTTTCATTTGTTGAGTCCGTGAGGATATTTTAATAAGGCGAATAATTATAATTGAAAGGGTCACATTGTTAGCTTTATTTATTCTCATTTATCATCTACCCACATTTAAATACTACAAAAAGCAAAATTTTAAATATTAACAACAGATATATATTCTGTATTGCCAATTAATTACCATTTTAAAAATTATTGTTGCTGTATAACTCCTGCTAGCATAATTTTATTTTATTTTACGTTTGAGGTCGAAAGAGAGCTCTGTTAAATTTTATTAAGACTTAAAAGAATTGCCACAACCTAGAGCTTGGGATATGCAATCAGGGAGCTCATAGCTCATCCAAAATCCAGACATTTCCGGAAAGATAGAAAAGCGGGTAACATCATGCGTCGCGAAGCTATTCTTACGGAATGCAGAGGAAATCGCAATATCGCGGTGATGTTGAAGATAAAAGAAAATCAGTAGAGAGACCACCCTATTTTAAACTTTAGGCGTTCTTAATTAAAAAATATATATTTCTAAAATGAAAATCATAAGATAAACCAAAATTAAATTTATTATTTGATCTCTCATAAATGCATCTTTAGAAATTACAAATTGAAACCCATAAGGATTTACTAATGCTAGAAAAGTGGAAGGCCTTAGAATATTGCCATCTCCTTTGATTATTTAAATTTATGAGTAGGTAAAATGAACAATCAAAATTCGATCTACATCACAATTATTTTGTCGAGGACATCCATCAAACTAAATTAAAGGACAGCTAGAATGGTACTTTGGTAGTGGTTGTCCTCGTTTGATCTATCCTTTCATGGGTCCCCTAAATTCAGCATCCGGATCCTCGGTTTATTTTTGCCCTTATTTGACGATCCAACGGCTGGTGTGTGTAAAGTAAGAGAAGCCCATAGTTGATTGGGGGCCGACTAAGAGATCCAACGGCTAGAAAACGATCCTAGAAAAGGATCCTGCTCTTGAAAAATCAAGAGCAAATCCTAATCTCTAAATTCATGATCATTGTCACAATTATTATTAAAGTTTTCTTATTGAGAAATATCATTGCATAGGCTGTAACCACTTAATTAGTTTATAATCCCACACAAAATTATAATCTTTGCAGTATTTAATGCAAAAAGAATTAAGGAAAGGAAGGCTAGTAAAATATGTTTTAAGCTTGGAAAGTTATTTGGCCAATATAATCATGAATCATTCATTTTCTTAAGGGTGGATTGTTAAAAATCCCCGACAAAGTTTTCCCGTGGTCAAAATACCCTTGATCCAAAAAATCTGGTCGAAAATCCCCGGAAAAATTTTCCATTGTGAAAAGCCCCCGCCTGCAGTATCTATAGTACTCAAAATATCTAATTAGCATATACATATCGCGGAGAACTATACAGATATTCGGTTAGCTACACACTTGCTGCAGAAAACTATATACATGCAACTATACGGGTATTGCAGGTAGGGGATTTAACGTGGAAAGCTTTCTAAGGAGGTTTTGATGAGATTTTTAGGCCAGGGTTTTGAGACAACGGAAAACTTTGCAAGGGACTTTTAAGAATTTTTCCTTTTCTTAGCTATTCTTATTATTTTCTTTTTGGTTAAATTACATTAAAGCATTACGACCTTGATCTAATAAATAGCATATACTTTGTTTATTACATGCCAATACGATGAAACTCAAAAACAGCATTGCTGGCTGGAAAGTTGTTTGATGATCATTGTACCCAATTGTTTTATTTATGACTTTACACTCTTCAAAGCTTCTTTATTTTTGGAGGAGGAAAATCGCTCTCCACGTTCCGATCCTCATTCTAACACCATCTTTTTCTTGTTTCCTCTCTGTTTTTTGGTGAGAAAAAGAAAGATAAACGTTAAACTTATTAAATCACGGATAAATTAGGAACATGTATAATAAGCATGTAAAGGACAACTTAGAAAGAAATCATCTATATAGCATTTTCACGATGATCAATAGGGCAACGTCGACAGACAGAAATAAAGGATAGTGTCTACAAGCAACTGACATATAGAGATCTTGGTTTTCATATATACAAAATAAAACATATGGCATTTATCAGGAAATCGATGAAAGGTATTTTAGTAATTTAAGGCACCTTTCCGTTATTAGATCATATCCCACAAATCGAAAGATTTATGCATCAACAATCTAACGTGGGGAGATGGTATCATGTTCACATATGAAACCGCCCATGGCTGAAGTGGTTCGGTGCCACGTCATCGCTGCCGTCACACCGCATTAGATCCAGAGTGGGCCCCACTGTAAGAATCGACGGCGGAGATTTGCCGACCCTGAGACGTACGCGCCAACAAAAATTACGTGTCGGGTCGTTAGCTGTCGTTGCCCCTCGGATCTCCTATTCGATTCGTTCACGTCGTCCACGTGTCCCTTTCCGGTGCCCCACGTAAACAAAAAGACAGGATTTACAAGGAAATGGCGGAATTGCCCTTGAATGTATTGATTATAGTAACTAGTATTTTGCATGTTAGGCAACTGTATATATTTTGAACAACATATATACATCGCGCTGAAGGGGTGTCGTGGTTATTTTTATTCTAAACATTACATGAAAATTTCTAAAGAAATTTATAGTTTTTCTAAATTTAAATTAAATAAATACGGTTAGCGGTAATATTAAAATTGAGAAATCTGTGTTATATAAAATAATAAAGATATATGAGCTTATGTATCAGTTTGTAATGTATATCTCTTTTTAGGCTTTGAAGCATGTGAGAGAATGCGAAATGAATGAAAGACACAGAAAGACGATTGATGACTTTTCATTTTTTTTTTTTTGTCCTTCGTGATGATGGGGCAGAATAGCAAAGAATTTTTTTTAATCTCTTACCATTTTCTTATTCCTTGATTAATGAAATCATCCAGGAGATTTCTAATTACAACAGTACAGATAGATCACAATTGATGCATAGAAATAGCTCTTTTTTTCTTCAGGTAATGAAAAAGTTTTATGCTGGTTGCAGCGACACCGGTCTTACTGCTAGTTACTAGCTTAATTCCTTATCATACAATGTTTACTGCATCGCCATTGTTAGTATTATAACAACTTTAACGTTTTCATGGTTTGGATTGAAAACAATATGTCTTTACTATTATAATTAGAACTAATAGGGGTATGATAAAAAGTTTCTCATTTTTTCTTAAAAATGAAAAAATAGCAGAAAATTTCTTTATAGAGCTCATGCTCCAAAGCATGCCGGCTCATTCCCTTAAAATCATGAATTTAGCTTTCTGCCATTTCAACATTCAAATGTAAAAGTAATTGATCAAAGTGAACCAATTTTCCTCCCAAAAAGAACCCTAATAATTAGCATATCTATAACATAACTCTCATATGAAATTAGAGTTGGTCATGAAAATAAAATAGCACGCTAATGATAAGTGAAAGAACATTTTTAATGAATATTAGGTATCATATATTTTAAGATTATAGAATAAATTATAAATATGTATTTTATACACATATGTTGCATATTTATTTGCAACTGGTTCATGTTGTTTATTTGTATTTTTATAAAATTTAAAGTTTGTGGGATTGTGTAAAATAAAATGCAGCCCAAAAAGTATTAATTTTATGGTATATTCTTTAAAAAATTAATAAACGAAGAATTTATGCCTTTTAGATATTAGCATATCATATTCATGACTCATGGGCCAAGGCGGCATGATCTCTTCCGATTGTTTTTCATCAGAAAAATAAATAAATAAAAATTTCTGTCTGATTGTTTAAATGTATAAAATGTAAATCAGACAGAAATTTGATATAAAAATAACCATCATTTTTAAATGTAAATCACAAAAAAAAAAAAAAAAAAATTGGCAAAAATTTGATGCAGACATTCAATTAAAAAGATAAATAAAAGGGGGCACCCTTTGGTTCCGCCTCACCACTCCAGGAACGGGAAGCGATCGAGCGGTGCTTCCCTGAGCGCCCCCTGATAATTTGGATTCATTATGGGCCTGTTTGGTTGTAGGATTATGATGGATTTGGATTGTGGAATCCAAGAATTCCATAATTTTGTGTTTGGTTGGAGAATTTGGATTTGTAGGATTCCTTTGTTTTTTTATGGGGGCCCACCAAAAAATAAAGATTCTTGAATCCTAAATTTTTTTAAGGATTTGACACTATTCGTATTTTTAGATGGGACCCGTGTACTTTATTTATTTAATAATCCTCTCTCTATCTATCTCTCTTTAAAATCCTCAAATCCAAATCCCATTTTTTCTATCAACCAAACAAATATTATAAGGATCTAGAAATCCAGTATTAAGAATCTAAAACCAACCAAACCAACAAATTACAAAATCCGGAAATTTTCAATGGAATCCAAATTTCTAAATACTACATCCGCCATAATGGACCAAGCAACAATAAATTCCTAAGATTGGACAGAAAAATTAAAGTGGGGTCAACTTCAGAAAATCAATAGAGTGACTGATTGGCATCTAATTCCAAACCATGTGAAAGGGTTGAAGGAATGATGCTTTTCATGATGGAAGAAAAATCAGGTTCAATTTTGCTTGTGCATTATATATCATATATAGACCAGTGGTTGCAGTTTAGCTGAAGGTCCGGGGCGTCCATCGAGTTATAAGACTAGACCGGCTTCTCCATCGACGGCTAACATTACAAAATATGTTTGCACACCGGCGTCCGTGTTACTGGAATTTCAACGGTCCAACAGTATCTTCTATAAAAGTTTTAAATTTTTCTTCTAGTCTAAGGTCAGTGGATATAAGAAAATGAAATCTTAATCAAGTTTGGATTCATAGCTCACCACAACTACCACAATAATCACTTGTCCCTACGGATTTAGCTGTAGGGACAAACCACTGTCCCTACGGATATATCCGTAGGAACATAAAATTTCTCCGAGTTCCAAAGGCCGCAGGTGCAAGACTTCGTCTTGAAGATGTCCCTACAGGGTAATAATTGCCCCTACGTCTTAATCCGTAAGGACATAATCTTTAGTTAATTTATCTGTTTATAAAATAAAATACTTGTCCCTACGGATTTTATCCGTAGGGCCTGATAAATGCTCCTATGAAGCGGTCCGTAGGGCCTGATAAATGCTCCTATGAAGCGGTCCGTAGGGCCTGATAAATTCCCCTACGGCTTAAGCCGTAGGGCAAAGTTTTGCCCCTATTACTGAGTCCATAGGAACAAAATATCAGATATTATGATATTTTGTTCTTACGGAGAAATGTGTTGCCCCTACGGAATAATCCGTAGATGCAACCGTTGTCCTTATGGAGTAATTTGTAGGGACATTATATCAGTTTTTTAAAAAAAAGGGGCTTCCTGTTTTTTCCCTGCCATGTGCACAATAATATATATGAGGTTAGTGGAGGAAAGAGGTCATAGGAGGGAATTTCCTCCTATTGCGTCGAAAAAATACACACTCCTTCATTTTTTCCGACGATCGGCACCCACCATCTTCATCGTTATCATCTAAGATGTGGGTACACCAAATTTCATGTGATTCTACAACCTTTTCACCGTTGATTTAGTGGGTTCAAAATTAACGGTTTACCGACAATAGAACTTTTTACACTGCTAAATCAACGGTGAAAAGGTTGTAGAATCACATGAAATTTGGTGTATCCATATCTTAGATGATAACGATGAAAATGATGGGTGCCGATCGACGGAAAAAATGAAAGAGGGTGTATTTTTTCGATGCCATAGGAGGAAATTCCCTCCTATGGCATCTTCCCTCCATTATTCTCTCTATCTTTCTCTCTCTCTCTCTCTCTCTCTCTATATATATATATATATATATATATATATATATATATATATAGAGAGAGAGAGAGAGAGAGAGAGCAAAATACAGAAATATTCATAATCAACATCTCACGCATAATATATAAAAGAAATAAACAAACGGAATATGAAATCAATCTAAAATCATCATAAACATACAAACAACCATCAATATCGTCCAAAATATATATAATATATATCAGATAAGTACATACATTCTCAAAAATATAAATAAAGCTATCCTAGCTCGGTCCATCTCCTCCACTTCTGATAATCGCCGTAATCCGACGCATCTGCTCCTCGGTGCAACCTCGAGTTGTCAAAAACTCAACTAATGAAGGAGCGGACTGTGCAGGAGTCTGAGCGGTCTGTGGAGTTGTAGGAGTGGCTGCGCAACCGCAGCCGAGATAGTGGCTTGTGGAGCCGGAGCCGCAGCCGAAAGAGATGCATGTGGAGCCACAGCCGAAATAGCCTGCCGAATCTGTAAAATTTTGTGTTTGTGTAATAAACGAGTAAGAACGGTGTATTAGATTTTAGTCGAATTCGTATCATTATCAGATTATTGCGAAACCGCGGATTTATATATGTTTTGTTGAGATTCCACACGTTCGGTTGAAATTCATATATTATGTATGAGAATTTATATATCTTGAAATTCCACACATTCAGGGCTATACTTTTATACCCCAATCTAAGAATATTTAGGGACTTAGGCCTAGTTTGGGTATCTAGTTTGGAAAATCGTAGTTTATTTTAAGTGGAGGTAGAAATGAAGCTTATTTTAACTTGTAAGTCTGTATCTTTTCTTAATTGTTTAGTTTTGATTGGATGCTTGGTCTTGGAGTTATCTAATTTACAAAGAAATGTTTTCTTCTCAAGTTTTGAATTTGGATAATCATAACTTTTTAAACTCCAAAATGAAGAAAGATGCGGCATGGTTATGATTATAGAGTTCGGTTTAATTAGATAGTTTTATGTAAGTCTGATTAATCAAATCTAAGTCTAAAACTAAATAAGCTCAGGCTACTAATATTGCATATGTTACTATCTATATAATATGATATAATATTTTACTATTAAGTAATATACGTACCAACATCTCCTTCAACTTCTCGACGGTGGTCTTCAAGATGGCAACATCATGCTCCAGACGTCGCTCACGGAGGGTAGGGGAAGTATCCGCCAGAGTGGAGACCAACTTCATATGGGCCCTGTTAGGACCCACTCCCCGGCCTCTCTCGCAGCCTCCGTGGTGCCCTCAGTGTGCGGCGTCTAGGACTGGGGTCAGTAACATCGGATCGATCTGTCCACTAAAATCGATCACCGATGCCTCCGCCTGCTCCACCACCCGCTGCTACACCCACATTAACCATTAAAATATAAGTATATCATTTAAATTTGAACTTATTAAAACAAAAATTTCATTCAAATCAGAATAAATATTAACACTTACGCAATACTTCTGGGTATCGGTGTCATGGAATCGAAGCTCGCCTGTGGCGGGATCTGTCGAGATGCCGTGGATGGCAAGATACATGGTCAACACACTCGGTGTACCACCCTGTGCCAGGGTCTGAGCTCTATGCAATTCGCCAAAAATTTACATATATTATAAAATAACTCTTAATATTGCATTATATCAAAATAGATCTATTGTAATTTACCGATGCCTCTTGTTCACTGCCGAAAGACAGAGACCGAGACGTTGGGACGTCTGGCCTGAATTCTGGGGGAAGATACTATTTGGATTTCTCCATCTACCTCTCTGAAGATACCAAGTTGATTTATGACACCATATATCGAAGGTTTGTACAGATGCTACCGTTGTAGCAGACTTTATCAGATTCTCCCTCATTTTTGAGTGGTTTTTTATTGTGGGGACGCTCTTCCCTGCAGGCGTATGCCCCTATAGTTAATTACGTTATCGCATTGCAATAACCACTTTCTCCTGCTCCGGCAGTTCACTTCGTGTCGTGTTGTGTTTTTGTTTCTTTTGGCTGTCCGTGGATTGTATACGGAGATTAGTTTATGTCGTCGCCCGTAGGACGCAGATTAGTCCAAATCCGTATATTTTAGATTTGGGCTTGGTTCAAGTATTTGCTTGACGGGGTTTTGAAGTTAGGTTATATATTCCTACAGTTCAAAAATATTTTTGTTTTATTTAAGAACCATTAATCTAATTTGAGATTAAGATCAATTTAAATATATAAGTGAGCATTTGGGCACAGTTTATTTTCGCTAAGGATACGTTAGTCTTATTTGAGAATAAGATCAACTTAACAACATTTTAGGATCATTTTTACTTAAGATCCAGTAAAAGAGTATTTGGGCTCAGCTGCAAGAAAACTTCAGAGACTCGGCCAATTTGGGCTTAGTACACTTAGTCTTTTCTTTTCTTTTTATGTAAAAGTGCTAAACATTTATTTGGGCTCTGTTTGTTCAGTCCTACTGTTTTTATGAAAAAGTGTTAAGCACTTGTTTGAAGCTCGGGCGCTCACATGGGTATTATACGAAGATTCAGTTATGAGCGCTGCCCAATGAGTGTTGAACACTTTAATCGTTTTGACTAATCACGAAGTGCTAAACACTTTTTATGGCGCCCACACGAGGAGAACGTGAGGCGCTGGGCGCTGCCCAATCAGTGCTCAGCATTCAGCCGTTTTGGTTGTATATGGAGTGCTAAACACTTTTTATATGACGCTCACGTGAAGCGCTGGGCACTGTCCAATCAATGCTAAGCACTCAGCCGTTTTGGCTGTATATGAAGTGCTAAGCACTTTTATTCAGTGTCCACATGTGTTTCTCGTGAGGCGCTGACCTTCTGTTTTGGGCGCCTCACGTGTTTTTCATGTGAGGCACTAGGCGTTGTTAAAAGTGTTGGGGTAAAAATTTACACCCCGGTTGACCAAGTCAAAATCAAAGTCAACCCAAAGCCAAGTGGGCCTAAGCCCAGATCCAGTGGGCCCATGCCCGGGTCGATCCCGAACATGAAGCGGCCGGCCTCCCCTCATGCCAAGATAAAAATTTTGTAATAAATAATTTTGTTGCATTTATTTTATTTTATTTTATGGATAAGTGTAAGAAAAATAGGCATAAAGCCAAATTTTTGTAAAGCCCATGGCTTATGTGCAAAAAGAAATGACACATGAGCCATGGGATAGGCAAAATGCAATTTTGTGAAGCCCAAAGGGCTATGTGTAAAGTGTATAGCCTATAAAGGCAAGATAATGAAAATATCTCACAAATTTTTCTCTCTCTAAGAATTTTCCAGATCTGAGATCTTTTCTCCTTCTTCAAGGTTTCAAAACCTTCTTCTTTCTCTTGAATTAAATCAAGAGTTTTATTCTTCTTTTTATAAAACAAAATAGTTTTTCACCACCAAATCCATAAAGGGGAACTTGGATCTGTCACTAGATCTCAAAAAGGAGAGATTTTTAAAAATCCCATATCTCTTGATCTTCAAGATCCAGCCAACAGAAGAGGAAGAAGAAGAACCCTTCCCATTAACCCAAAAAAAAAACACTTAGGAGTCCAACTCCGCTCTGATTTCTCTTCCGAGAATCTTTTCAGGCTAAAAGCCTCTTTTTCTTTCCGGCGCTCAAGCGCAGAGAGCCCACGTACCGACACGTGGCGCGCTTGCGCTACAGCTCCCTGCGCTCAAGCGCAAAGCGCCCGCGTGCCGACACGCGGCGCGCGCTTGCGCTACAGCGTCCCTACGTTCGAGCGCAAGTCGCCCCTGTGCCGACACGTGGCGCACTTGCGCTCAAGCGCCAGCGTTCGAGCGCAAGTCGTCCCTGTGCCGACACGTGGCGCCCTTGCGCTCAAGCGCCAGCGTTCGAGCGCAAGTCGCCCCTGTGCCGACACGTGGCGCACATGACGCTCGAGCGCCAGCGTTCGAGCGCAAGTCGCCCCTGTGCCGACACGTGGCGCACCTGACGCTCGAGCGCCAGGCGTTGAAGCGCAAGCGCCCTTGTGCCGACACGTGGCGCACCTGACGCTCGAAGCGCAGAGCGCCCACGTGCTGACACGTGGCACTCTAGCGCCTGAGCGCACAGCACCTAGACGCACAGCGTCCAAGGTGCTGCCGCATGCATCCTTTGGATGTCTTTTTCCCCTTTTATATATATACATGTATATACATACATATGTATACATATGTACATACACACATACTCCACGACACTGTCCCTGTTAGAAAAATTTTCTAACGGGGCGCTGACCCGCACCCCGCAAGGGGGCTGCTAGCCCCCTTGACCCCCAGCCCACTATCCGGGTAGCGGGACCCCCGTAAAAAACTCTGCGAGGCTCTCTATATATTTAAACCCCCCCTCCAAAACAAAACACACGTACACTGTACATTGAGTTCGCATGACCAGTTTAACCCATCAATCGGAGGTTCCCTGGCCACAAAGGCGAGGGGCAATTAACGGCAGCTTAGTCCGCGGCTGCCGGAGATTCGGATCCCCACAATCATTAAACCCCAGCTTACCCTAGGTAGGGGGAATCTGTAATGCGCCTAACAAGCGCGCGCGTATTCCCATCTCAATGGGGTGACGAAAAACACTCTACAAAAAGGGTGCCCACATGGGAAACACGTGAGGCACTAGTCTTTTTTCCATTTTTAGAGATTAAATTTCTGTTGATGGCATTTTGACCATTAACGATCTTCAAGATCTTCGTTTTTGAAGATCTGGGATCAGGTTCTTCTTTAAGAACTTAATTCTTTCATAGGTTCTTTTTTCTTTTATTTTTTTTTGGATCTAATTCTTTTCTGAATCTTTGATTCTCAAAAACAAGATCTTTCCGATGAGAATTAAATTCTTAACTTGTGCGAAACTTGTCTTGTGGATCTCTGATCCAGAGAAATAACTAAGTTCTTTAAGAAGGATTAAACCCTTAAAATAGATAAAAGAGATATTTTGATCTCTGTGTTCTCTTTACTTCGGTTCTCTTTTTGAAAGGGAAGCTTTCCTCTTTGAGAATTAAATTCTCTGTTGTTTTTTAGAGTTTTCCGTATTTTTTCAGAAGCTTGTAGGTTTTTTTTTTCTATATTTCTATGTCACTTGAGACTTGAAGTCTCGGATACTTTATATAGTGGAGGCAAATTGTTAATTAGTTTTGAGAAAATCTCTTATTAAGAGATTTCAATTGATTTAATTGGTCTCAAAATTTGTTTGGGGAATTTTACCCACCGTTGGATTTTTAATCCATGGATTTCTGTTTTACAGAATATGTCTTCTTGTTTTTAATAAGATTAGGGAAATATTTTCCCCATATACAGAATTTTATTCTGTCAAATGGTGATTTTCAATAACCATTGGATTTTAATCTAAGGGCTCTCTGTTATATAAAGCACATTTTTCTTTATTTAGAAAGATATAGGGAAATATTTTCCCATCTCATTGGACCTTTGTTCCAACAATTTTTTTTCATTTAGAAAGATCAGGGGAATATTTTCCCTTCATAAAATTTTATTCTATTATTTAATGATTTATCATCACTATTGGATTTTTGATCCAACGGCTTTGTTTAACAAAGAATATCCCAATTTTTAGGGAAATATCCCCTGTAGAATTTAATTGTACTTGATTTTAACTTGGACGCTGGCGTTTACGTGTTGTGCACGTGAGCGTCATTTAAGAATTTAATTCTTATTTATGATAGGCGCTCCTGTGCTTTGCACATTGGCTCCCATATGAGCTTCACGTGCGGTGCCACCATAGGATTTAATCCTAAGGCGTTGGCGCTGGAGCCTTCGTGGGGGCCACGTGAGGCGCTGCCTCATAATAATTTAACAGAGTAATGTTCCTCGAGCCATCTGTGTAAGTAGGGCGGCCTCTCTTTCCCGACTTCCTATTCTCTTTATTTTGATCGGTATGTTTCTGCACAACACAATCAAATTTAGATTTCTAATTAAGCAACAAAAATAAATAAATTATATACTAAATAATGAATTACATTTAAATTACAAACTTGTTTGCACTCAGAGTCATAATATTGGCACAAGAGAGGCCATGTATTTACATTGACTCTGGTAAAGACCGGAGAATGTAGGAGAGCCGCTCTCGCCTCGGGAGTCGCCAGCCATACCAAATAGCAATCGAACTTCAGCTCGTTCCTAATATATCGGACCTTATATTGCATGTTCTTCATGAGGCCCAGGTAAAGAGCATGAAAATCGAGCACTCTGCAAGGTGATCAGGGTCGGGTACAGGCTGAAAGTCGTAATCCAAATGTAAATACAAGAAAATAATGTATTTAAATTATAAGTTTTAAATAATAATAAATTGATTTGATAATTCAAATGAAAATATATATTAATACCCGAGCCTGATCCTAGAAGAGGGCAAATGAGCGCTGGTGCTGATCGCCCCACTCAACGTGAAGTGAATACTTCTTTTGGATGCGGCTCTCATCCCTCATATACCGTCCGAACTTCTTAGCATAATCGACAGTATAGCGATAATTGGAGGTAAAGAAGAGGGAGAATGGTGTCTACCCCTAGCTCTATTGGGCCTCAGCCTGTGTGACTGATTTGGCCCTCGAGTCCCCCTCTCGGGATGGGGTTGCCCTGCAGCTACAAGAAATATCAAGACAAGTAATATCAAAACAAAACGGTATTTAGAAATCAAGAATTAGTGAAAATTGAAGTGCGATATATACCTCCAGCGACAGCAGCACGAGCCTGGGCCCGGGCAGCAGCACAAGCGGGACGATAGTGTTTACAGCTGGAAACGGAGATGAACTGGAACGGATCGTCTTGCCTGAATCTGGGGGCAGATACTATTTGGATTTATTCGTCCACCTCTCCGAAGATACCAAGTTGATTTATGGCACCATATATTGGAGGTTTAGACGGATGTGGCCGTTGTAGCAGACTTCGTCAGATTCCCCCTCGATTTATGAGGGGTTTTTGATTGTGGGGACGCTCTTCCCTACAGGCGTAAGCCCTTGCAGTTAATTACGTTACTGCACTGCGATAACCACTTTTTCCTGCTTCGGCAGTTCACTTCGTGTCGTGTGTGTTTTTGTTTGTTTAGATTACCCGTGGATTGTATACGGAGATTAGTTTATGTCGTCACCTGTAGGGCGCAGATCAGTCCAAATCCGTATATTTTAGATATGGGTTTGGTTTATTTAAGGACCGTTAATCTGGTTTGAGATTAAGATCGACTTAAACATATGAGCATTTGGGGCTCGGTTATTTTAGTTTAAGGACATCACGGTCCATTACCGCCGTATTTGGGGCATATATTAGTTTAAGGACATTTCGGTCCAACATTCTCATTTTGGGAACAAATATTAGTTTAGAGACATCTCGGTCCATTATCGCCGTTTTTGAGGCGGCTGTTAGTTTAGGGACATTTCAGTCCTTTATCGCCCTTTTGAGGCGACTATTAGTTTATGAACATTTCGGTCCCTTATCGCCGTTTTTGAGGTGACTATTAGTTTAGGGATATTTCGGTCCCTTATCCATCTTGCACGCACGTGCATTTGTTACGTGACGAAGTGAACAATAGTGATATGGAATGTGCCCAATTTGGCGCACGATCCGATTTGAGGTTTGCTCATCAATTTGGAAGTGTGTCAATGTAAAAGAAGTTGTTGGTCGTCGGGACCCGCCATCTCTTTGAAGACGTTGAGGAATTACAACGATATGTATCAGAGGTGTGAAGAAATGTACCCTTAAACCAAATTCCGTATTTGTTAAAAAAAAGGCGACGGTCCTAAGAATCGTTAGTCGTATTTGAGACTAAGATTATCTTAGGAGATGCGGGATGAATATCGTTTTGGATACCATCAATGACAGATGTTTAGTCATGTATAAGACTAAAATCAGTTTGGGAGATCATGAGCAATATGGGCTCGGTTGATTTTAAAATCAAAAGGGTTTAACCTCAGGAAATTTAGCCAATTTGGACTGAAATTGGGTTTCTATGCTACCCAGTTGTCACGCCCCGCTTCCCAAAATACGGAATACGAGGTATGACTAGGCCAGCCATGCTCCTACGGTCAAGGGATCATCCCGCCGTAGTCACACTTCGGCTTCTAGCACTACATGGTAATCAGTAAATAAAGCACAGTATTAAAGGAATCACATCACTAATTCATTACATTAAAATTCCATTGTTCACAAAATTACAGATAATAAGAACAATAACTAACCAAGTTCAATCTCACGATCACTCTATGGAAAGCAGTAAAGATAGGGAGTACACCAGACTATATCTCTGTGAACTCGAAGGGTAGATCCGTCTCCTGTGCTGGTCCTCCCGCGGAATCTGAGCATGCATACTCAGGTCGTCAGAGCGATACAATAACAATATTATTATAATAAGGTGAAACAGGTAATACTGGAGTATGAACAATGTAAGTAATCACTATGTCACTATATGATGCAGAATATGTTATGTGTCCCTATCGGTCTCTAGGTTATGTTTGAAATCACATAGTGGAAGGAGGATCATATTTAACAGGAGTCTCGTACATACCCGAGACCACGGCCCACATGCCCGGGACATAACCCTGTCAGCCGGATCGCTAGATCCTACCCTACACGTATCAGTATCACGGTTCGAATGATCATCCTCTAAACACGGTCCCGCTAAATACGATACTCTTTCCACTTTGATTTCCCCTTTTTCCCCAGGTTTACACTATTTATGATATTGATCTAGTGTGTACAAGTATACCAATGGCACGGTTTCATCACTATTCACTGTATCAATCACTGTCATGAATATTCACTTTCCATTGGTGTACTCGTCACTCCTAAACCAACATCTATCACGCACGATAATGCAATGTCCACACGCACTGACATTGAATATATGGCAAGGGTATGATATATGTATTGTATGCTACCAATAAGCTCTATATGTTATGAATCAACATGCATATCATTAACTAAAAATAATTTGCATAAATTAATATGTTAAGAATTCAGCAAAATGATACAAGTAAGATAATTAGAACACTCAGTCAGCAATTTATCAAAATTTGTTTCAGTTCAATCGGGATTCCGGTTTTCAAGATATAACTGTTTCATTTTAAGTGCTCGCGGCTGGAAATTCAGTTTCAGAACTGAACGTCCGTTTCGCGACACGAATTGCACCCAGTTGGACTCAGAATTTAGCGATGTCACAGTTAAATGAAATCTAGGGTTTTCGATAGGGTATTCAACGCAGTAGACGTATCCTCAATCGCATCTGTACGTTGAAAGTTATACACAGTTTAATGTCAGTATATCACTTCTGAATCTGTTCTGGACAGATATATGTTCTGCCCTTTTAAATACAGTTTAAAATAGCAAATTGTGATGAAACGGAATGGAACCACCTGTTTTATTTATATAACAGAATTATCTTTAATCTACGGTAGAGTTCCGTAACATACGACTTCAGGAAACACAGTGACACAAGTCTTTGGACAGAACGCAATAATCAGAAACGCTCTGGACTGCAGTCCAGAGTCGCATTCCGATCCAATTATCATCACGGTTATAGAACAAAAATCATTAGAATTTTACATAGGATTAAAGTTCGTCGAGTCGTCTTTGATTTAAGCCCTCGAACGCAGCATTCCAGTTTGAATATAATTTATGGTGATTTTATTCGGTTTCAGGTACGAGAAAATTCTAGTTTTAACGGCATATTTGGGGTATCAATTTTTGTCACGAACAATCGTATTTTCCAGTGAGACTCATACACAATGTTTATTATCAAATGGGCCAATAGAAATATCAGTTTCCGTCAAAATAAACTATTATTTCCATTGGAATCTAGCTTCGAACACTTAGGTCACAATACGTATCGGGAATCGGTAAATTCGTAAACGAGATTATTTAAGTTTGTACTACTACTATTATAGCATGAAGCAAGTAAACACTTGCCTGGAAACATCTCGGTGTCGTATGGCAGCAGTGGCGTCACGGACGCGTGACGTACGCCGTGTAACGGATTCTCGCGAGCTTGGTTCGAAACACGGGTTTTACGTCGGAGTTCCCCGGAGTCGTCTTGTGCACGCTGGAAGTGTAGAGTAGGCTCTGTGGATCTCTTGAGTAGTGCTGGGGTCGACGATATCGGCGGTGGTCGCTCCGGCGACGTGCACAGTGAAGTGCGCAGTGATCTCTTGGTATGGGTTTTGGAGAGAGAGGGGGAGCAGTGGGGGGTCGGGTATTGTTGTGTTGGTGATGATGCTAAGGGGGTGGAAGGTCGATGGGGTGTTTCAGATGAAGTGGCGGTTCGCCGGCGTCGATTTCAGGCGGTGACCGAAGTTGGGGTGAGTGGGTTTGGGAGTGCAGGGGATTCTTGGCAGGGGCTCGGGTTGACGAAGGGTGGAGTCGTGGAGGGAGAAGGTTGGTGGAGGAGTGATCGAGGGTTTCCGAGGGGGTTGTCGAAGAGGTGGGTGATCGCCGGCGGTGGGGTGCAGTGGGTTCGAGGAAAGTTTGGGTGCTCGGTGGATTTGGAGAATGGGGAGAGTCAGGGATTTTCCAAAAAGAAAAAGAAGAGAGAGGTGAGGTTGTGATAGGGAACGGCGGCAACGGCACTGCGTGGGCGTGGGTGTGAGCGACGGCGGAGGAGGCGGGTCGCGCGCGTAAGTTATGGGAGGTTACCGTTGGGGAAATTTGAAGGAAGATGAACAGGGGAGTGGGGTCGGGTCGGGTCTAAGGAGGTGGGTACGGGTTAATGGGAGTGGGCCGGGATTTAAAAAAAATAATTGAAGAATTATTAAAAATGAGATGTGGGCTGAGAATGGAGAGTGGGCCGGGGACTTTATATTTATAAAAGGATTTATTTAAAATCCAAGTGGGCTGGGGAGAGTAGTGAGGGCCGGCTAGGGTTTTTAATTTAGGGATTTATTTAAAAAAGTTTTGAATGGGCTGAGGGTATTTTGTAAAAAGGGTTTGGGGTTTAATTTAGAAAATAATTCTAGGGTTTTGACTTTTGGGGTTAAGGAAAACATAGACATTGGGATTCAAGCAACCACCTTCGACACAAAATAATTTCGAGGAAAAGTAAATCTCTGGGATTAGGAAAAAAAATAGGAAAAACTTTTATTAAGATAGTAACGGGGATTTACATCAGTAGTGCTAAACACTGATATATACAGTGCTCACGTGTATTTTACGTGGGGGCACTGGAATAGTGCTGAGTATTAATCTTTTCTGGCGCTCACGTGTTTTTCACGTGAGGCGCTCTTATTTAGGTGCTGCCTAAACAGGGTTAAGTACTTAGTCATTTTGACTGATCATGGAGTGCTAAGCACTTTTCATGGCGCTCATGTGGGAAGCACGTGAGTGCGGAGCAATGATTTTAAGTTTTATTCGCTCACCCTCCTTTTGCCATAAGTGCTAAGCACTTGGCTGGGGCTCACGTGTAAAGCATGTGAGACGCCAGATTTTGGGTTTCCAAGAGTGTTTCACGTGATTGTTTTGTGTTGGGCTGCTTTATTTGGTAGATGCCTAACCAACACAGGGGGTTTTTCCTCTGCTCTTTGGTCGCTCACGTGGGAAGCACGTGACGTGTTTTTAGTTTTTCTTCTGTTTGTTTTAAAAATTCACGTGGGAAACACATGAGACAAAATAACAACGCTAAGCATTAATTTTTACTCACGTGTGTTTCACGCAAAATGCCAAATTCGTCTTATTTTTAGAGATATTAATCTCTGTTAATGACTTTTTAGTCATTGATGATCATCAAGATTTCTGTTTTGAAGATCTTGACATCATCATTGTTATTATTGGAGAACTAAGTTATCTTTTACTTTTATAAGAACTAAGTTCTTTATGTAGGGTTAAACCCTAATATGGGGGAATTAAATTCCCAGAACATATGTTCTTTTTCTTTTTCTTTCTTTTTCTTTTTAACCCAGTTCTTATTTCTAAATTTTGAGTCTAAAGAACAGAATCTTCCCGATGAGAATTAAATTCTCAACTTGTGGGGAGATTTGCTCTTGTAAATCTCAAACCAAAGAAAGAACTAAGTTCTTATATGAAGGATTAAACCCTTATATCCGTTATACTAGGCAAGAGGGATACTTTTAATCTCTCCTTTTTTTATTTACCGAGAGTGTTTTGAAGGAAGAGAGTCTTCTTCATTTGAGAATTAAATTCTATGTTCTCTCAAGAGCTCACTGTATTTTGCAGAAACTTATCGGGGTTTCCTTTCTTTTCTCTCTCTCTGTATGTTGAGACTTGAAGTCTCGGGTCCTTTATATAGTGGAGGCAGATTGTTAATTGGTTTTGAGAAAATCTCTCATTGAGAGATTCCAATTGATTTAATTAGTCTCAAAATTGATTTAGGGAATTTTACCCACCGTTAGATCTTTGATCCAAGTGTCGCGGTTTTTACAGAATATGTTGTTCTTGTTTTAACAAGATGGAGAAAATAATCTCTCATATATAGAATAAAATTCTATTAAACGGTGATATTTTCATCACCATTGAATTTTTAATCCAAGGGTGCTCGGTTTTACAGAGAGCAATCTTTTTTTTTTTGTTTAGAAAGACATGGAAAATATTTTCCATCTCACTGGATATTTGATCCACTAATTTTCTGTTTAACAGAAAATATCCCTTTCAATAGAATTAATTCTATGCTTGTTTAACAGAAAATATCCCTCTCAATAGAATTAATTCTATGCTTAACCACCGTTGGATCCTTGATCCAACGGTTCATTGAAGAGAATTTAATTCTACGTAAAGAGGTGCCCTCACGTGTTTAACACGTGGGGCTTATTCAGCTCCTCTAATTTGGCGCCCATATGCCTTGCATATGGGTGCTCAAGTATTTAACACGTGAGGCCAATTTGGCCAATAGGTGTTTGACAGCAGCGCCTATATGCTTTACATGTAGGCGCTCACGTATTTAACACGTGACGCTTATTTAGCCTACCAATTGATTGATTGTAGCGCCTATATGCTTTGCATATAGGCGCTCGCGTGTTTAACACGTGGGGCTTATTTAGCCTACCAATTGTTTGATTGCAGCGCTTATATGCTTTGCATATAGGCGCTCACGTGTTTAACACGTGAGGCTTATTAGCTTATCAGTTTGTTTGATTATAGCGCCTATATGCTTTGCATATAGGCGCTCACGTGTTTAACACGTGAGGTTTGAGTTGTGGGGAATTTTCTCCCTTTTTTCTCCCCTTTTTTTAATGAGGGAACAGATAGTTCTTCTGGTGAGGAACATCCGGTGGCCCGGATGCAGACGCATCCCTTCCAACTAGAAAATAAATATTGACGATAAAATTACATGAAGTTCATTGTTGTTCTTAGAGAATATGTAAAATGAATAAATATTTTATATTTAAGAATATTAATCTGCACACTGAGCGGAGGGTACGAAAGTGGCGGGAGTGGCCTCTGCGCCAGATGTGGATGCACCACCTACAATTAGATAATTAAAAATAGATTATATAAGTAATTGCAAAAAGAATGTGTATATCTATAATATAACATTCTAAATCAATATGCATGCAATATAAGATATATAAACATACCCGCAGGGACGGCGGTCGTCTCTCCCCGGGATATGCAGGCACCACCTACAGCTAGACAATCAAAAATTGATTATCTAAGTAATGTTGGGGTCAAAAATTACATCCCGGATGACCAAGTCAAAGTCAGTCAACCTCAGCCAAGCGGTTCCAAGCTCAAGCGAAGTGGGACCAAGCCCAAGTCAAGACCAAGTATGGAAGGGGCCGTCTCCATGCCAAGAATGAAGTAATAAATTAGTTCAATGCACTTTTTTAGAAATAAATATGTCACGCCCCGCTTCCCAAAATACGGAATACGAGGGGTAGACAAGGCCAGCCATGCTCCTACGGTCAAGGAAAAGTTCTGCCGTAGTCACACTTCGGCTTCTAGTTTTTCATGGTAAACAGTAAATGATGCGCAGGTAATGAGAAATGCAGTAACTGAAAGAAACAATGTAAAGACTGACCTGAAGTGGAACAAACGAATGTAACTCGGAATGGCAAGTCAAGAAGTCCGTGATGCACGTCTAGTTCTGGTCCAGGCTAAATCTTCTCCTCACACTGAGCATGCATACTCAGGTCGTCAGAGCGACACAATAGCAATATAATATATATAAAATCAAGTGACAGTTCTAACAGTGGTAATAGATATGAATAACAGTAAATCAAATGACAGCATGAATATGAATGTGCAGTAATCAATGCAGCGGAACAGTAAGGCAGTAGAACGATATGTCACGTATATCAACACAGTATATAAGGTATATAAATGCCAGTATCCCTATCAGTCTCTAAGTCTCACTGCACAGGTCACTGAGCCTATCGTCAGTCTAAGTGTGAGAGTCAACCACTCGCGAGTGTCCTCCACCCAAGGGTAGAACCCAAGGGCAAGGGACCACGGGCCCAACATGTAACATGTATATTACGGTGAATATCACATACCCTGTAAATCTCCATATATCTCCCTAAATATATAAGCCGGCATGGGACTCCCGAGATTCTGTTGAACTCACACTTAAACTACCCCACACCCCGTGGTCTACATCAAACGCTAACCATAATCCTAAATACTAATCGATCCGTGACAAGTCTGCGCGAGAACTGGAGGCAGGACCTCCATCAAGCACGTCCCGACTAATACCTAAGATAAATGGCAGTGTCGGGTGCCTTATCTGTGACACCCGTGCAAGCGCTTCCATAAGTGTCCCATACCACTTATAGTCACACGTACACGCACCCCACAGACGTCGACAATGCAATAGAATAATAGGGTCGCTGATTGTGCACAAGTACGTATCACTTTCACTTATTCACGGATACACGAACACTGACGTACTTGCCACAATCACCACTAAAATCTAACACTGGGTAAATGCACGATATCACTAGGTAATCACTGCGATGATAGGGGTATGATATGATACATAAACAGTATATGAAGCATGATTAAGGTGTCATAAAAATAGTATTCTATCACTTGCACGATTTATCATGAAACGTACGTGAATAGTTTAGCGAAACGATAAACAGGTAAAAACTAGTATGTTCAGTTATCTATCCATCGAATTTAGTTTCAAGCCAATCGGTTTCCAGGATCATTAATTATAACCATTTCATTTTAAGCGCTCGCGGTTGGAAATCCGGTTTCAGAATCAGAAATCCATTTCGCAACGCATTTTAATCCCAGTTGGGATCAGATTTTAGCAACGCTACAGTTGGATGAATTCTAGGGTTTTCAGTAAGGTTTTCAACGCCATAGACGGATCTTCAATCGTATCTACACCTCAGGAGTTATACACAGTTTAACACTAATATGTCAGTTCTGATTCTGCCGGGACTGTTATGCGTCCCGATCTATTATATTACAGATTAAATATCAAACGGTAACGAAACAGAATGAAACCAACTGTTTTGTCTAGCTAACAGGTTTACCTACAATAAACAGCGGAGTTCCGCAACCTACGAGTTAAGGAAATCCTGTGGTACCCATTACGGAACAGCAAGCAACAACTGGAGTCGCTCTGGACTGCAGTCCAGAGTCGCACTCCGATCCAATCATCATCACAATTTAAGTACAGGAATACCAGGAAACCAGTACAAGATTAAAGTTCGTCGAGTTGTCTTCGATTTGAGCTCTCGAACGCATCATTCTAGTATGTATATAATTTATGGTGAATTTAAGGTTTTTCAGGTACAATAAAATTTCAGTTTTACGATTTAACTTGGGGGTAGTCGTTTTGGCCATTAGCAGTCATATTATCAAACGAAATTTGCACAAGATATTCATCACACCAAGGGCCAACAAGAACAATCTGGTTCCGTCAAATTAGACAAGTAATTCCATTGGGATCACACATCGAACGGTTGCATCGTGTAATTTATCGAGGATGTTTAGTATAAAATTTATAAGATTATAGTTTGTAAAAAATACCAAATAGCATGTAGCAAGTATAAAACTTGCCTGGACACGGTGAACTGATGACGCGTCAGCTAAAGCAGTAGTGACACGTCCCGGGCACGGGGTAGCAACCACGCGACGGGTCTCGGCTAGACTTGGGCTTGGCTCGAGCTTGGGAATGGGCTGTTGCGGGCTCGGCCAATGTCGTGTGGTGGTAGTAGGTTGATAGAGAATGGAAAGACGGTGAGATTTGGAGAGAGAGAGAGAGTGCTAGAGAGAGAGAAATGAGAGAGAGAGAGTTGGCAGAGAGAGAGAGTGAGAGTTAGAGAGAGAAGGAACAGAGAGAAATAGTGAGGGAAAGAGAGAGAGAGAGGCAGATTTCAGGGAGAGGGGAGGAGCGAGGGAGAGGGAGAACTGAGAGAGATGACGACGACGACGACGCGGGGAGTTGACGAGACGTAATGTGGCTCGCCGGCGAGAGCGCGGGTGGGTGTCGAGATGGGTGCAGGGATGATTGGCCGGGGTTGAGCCCAAAGGGCAGCGACGGCGACGAGGGGTATGGGTTGGGTTTTGAGGAGGAGTTCGGTGGTTGGTGGTGGCGACTTCGACGCCGGCGATGGTAGCGATCACGGATGTGGGTGCGGAGCGAGAGAGGAGGAGGAAAGAGAACGAGGGAGAGAAAAAGAATGAGGTGAGAGTGAAGCGTGGGGGTGTTCGCGAGTAGAGATTGAGGCACGCGTCGTGGGCGTAACACGCGCGAGCGTCGGCGGAGGCGGAGGCGAGAAGTGCGGGCGTGAGCGGAGGAGGCGGGAAAGAGAGTCGTTGGGGAAGATGGGTCGAAGCGGGTCGGGTCGGGGAGCGTGTGCGGGTTGTGGGCTGAAGCGGGCGCGGGCCGGGCCGACGAGAAGGATTAATAAAAGAAGAGAAAGGATTCTGGGCTTGGGAATTTAAAGAGACAAAGGAAATTAATTTTGGAAAAATAAGAAACGGGCCTGAGGCGGGTTTGGGCTATGGGAATTAAAGAAAAATTTAGATGATAATAAAAGGAGTGGGCTTAAGGAATTTATTTGGTTTTAGGGTTTAGTTTTAAGTAGATAAAGGAAATGGTTGAAGGGGAAAAATTAGGGTTTTGAGTTTAAATAAGAATAAAATAAAATAATGAGAAAATTATAAACGGGCTGGGATTTTATAAAAAGGAACTGATAGATTTTGTCTGGGTTTTGGTTTAATAAAAAGGGAATGGGTTTTAGGAGAAATAAAATTATAAAGTGACAAAATACGGATTTTGGTAAAAAGGGGCTGGGTATTACATCATACCACCCTTACAAAAATTTCGTCCTCGAAATTTAAAAGAAATAACAAGCTATAAATAATAAGCGAGGAATTATCATATCGAACACTAATACATGTTGATTTACTAAAAAAAAAACGGGTAGGCAAAGTTTGAAGGTACATACATATATATAAGAACCACATACAAAAGATAGGCCTAAAAGGTATAATGCAAGAACACTATAAGGGCAACTACAAATATACGAGAATATAGGTAACAATAACGAATAATAATAATCAAAACGTGCTCGATAAAAGTCGAAACCCAAATATGTGCACATCTAAGTATATCAAAATAGCAAATAGAAATAATAAGTATAAGGCTCAACCACTTATAATAGTAAGCATATGCATAATACTAGAAATAAGGTAACGATAATAAAGTAGTGAAAGATTTGTCGGTAGTTTAAAACATTTTAGGAAAACGTATCGGTCAAATAGTTTTAAAATGGCTTAGAAAACTCATTTAGTGAGAATAAGAAACATGGAACAAAATAGGCCCGGTGCAAGGTTGCGCTATTGAAAATAAAGATAATAGTTGGGTGCTTCGAAATACAATAAAGCTAAGTAGTCAATAATACGCACTTTTCGACAAATACAAGATAATGAAAACCAAATCTTCGAATGATAAAGTCCCTAAATATATATAGGGTAATAAGAAAACATATAAAAATGTATAGGGCTAGCTAGGGTAAGGATTTCAAGGAAGTGTGGATCATTCAAAGGTTGAGGTATGGTGGCTTTAGGCTGAGGATCAAGGAGATTGGGATCGGGTCAGCACATGGAGTAAGGGTGAGCAACAAAGGGCTACAAGGTGAAGGTATGGGGGAAACGACGGTCGGTACAGCACATGAATCAAGATTTGAAGGGTTAGCGAACTCGAAATTTCACAAGATATGTTCTCCTCCCAGAAGGATCTCAAGGGCACAGACGAATGATGAAGGGTGGACCTCTAAAGATCGGGGTGCGGTATTTTCTAATCGAAACGAGGGTGAAAACTATACAGTGAGTAGGGGTGGACAGTTAGGGATCTCAGCAGAAAAATAATTGGGTAAGGGCAATAAACAAGCATCAAGCGAACTAATAATCAAAAGGTTTACGAATTCAGAAGATTTATTTCATTCAAGAAAATTTGAAACAAGGCATTCCTAAAGACGAAAAGTGGCCCTAAACTATACACATTTTATTTGGCCAGAAAGACAACATCAAAAGAAATCCCGTCAGTCGCGGTTGTGGAGATTCAGTAGGTTGCGGTAGGCTCGCGCACTCAGGTAAGGGCGTCCATTTCCATATCGTCTTGCAGGGATTGCCATTGGAAGTTCTTCCACAGCAGGGTCTTGATCTTCTGGTCCTTCTTCCTCGGATGGAGCTTCTTCATCGAGGTCCGATTCTATGTGATTCTCTTCTTCTGGATTTTCTCCCACGGGATTTTCCTCAACTGGATTTTCTTCTATCGGATCTTCATCGGGATCTTCCTCTATCGGGTCTTCCTCTATAGGGTTCTCTTCAGGATCTCCTTCTTCTTCGTCGGAATCAGCTATCATGTCAAACTCTGGGGCGGCTACTCCTTCGTCCTCTGAATCGTTGTTTCCGAAGTTGACCTGGGGACCGTTGACCTCATCATCAGAACTCATCAGTGTGCGATCTAAGGAAACGCATGACTGTGTATCCTCATCTAGATGCGGCGCTGCTCCAGGGTGGGCCATCGCCTGAAAAGAAAGAATCATGATTAAGCAGTGGAATACATCAAGAAGAATAGCTAAGTGTACGAAGCATAGAAAGATATACGGTGGCAGGAACTGAAAAGTCAAGATTAAAATGCTGTGATAATGAATAGAATTTGATATAGAGAAAGCACGAGAATGATACATATATTATGATTCAAATTTTATTGCATTCAATCAAAAGTTCAACGGATACAAGATTTCAAACGGAAAGAAATATTCATAAAAAGATGACAACATTATTACTGAAAGTAGATAACATGAAAAATCCTTCTTCGACTGCTATAACGTTGCACTCTCGTCGCGTGAGTTGAATCCTGCGTTAGATCCGCCTTATAGTCGAAGTTCGAACTACGCGATAGTCCTCACTTGGCAGAAGTGGGGAGTGTGGACGTGTTTCCTCCTTGTAGTTCTTTCCTTTCTGGGCAACCGTTGATGAGATGTTCGCTGGATCCACAAATCAGACATTTCCCTTGAGCGCGGCGATAATCCCTCTGAAGATGTCCTGGCCTCCTACAGTACCCACAACATGGGATCTTCTGCTGCTTCTGCCGCGGAGAAACAAATTGGCGCTTCATCTTCCTCTCTTTTCCTCGTCTAACAGGGATCCCTTTATGATTTGAGACTCCTGCTGGTGCCTGATTCACCTGTCTTCTCAGTCCTTCAGCCAACAAGTCATTTGTTCGCTCCTGGGCTTCCTTTAAACCTTGCAGTACACTGAGGATCTCAACGGTCTGATTCTGGGGAGCGGATAAAGATGAAGAGTCGTTGGAAGACATGATCCTGAGACAACGATTTTGAGGATGATATAAGTCACACGCTTTACGAATCAAGATATAATATGGATAGGACAAAGATTCAAGAATATCAGAGATGATGAATTTATTACAAGTGGAGAATCAACTGTATGACTTTAAGTCACTTGAATAGAGCACGGTAGTGCAATTTCAACCACGTAACCTTGTCAAGTCACCCGAAGCCATGGCGAATGGATAGCTGAATACACGATGTGAATATGGATCAAGAATGACAAGTTTACAACCTAGACCGAAGGATGTCTTAGATTGCCAAGCAATACACGGGAACCTGCAATCCCAATCGAAGCAAAACCTGGCTCTGATACCAACTAAACCATGTCACGCCCCGCTTCCCAAAATACGGAATACTAGGGGTAGACAAGGCCAGCCATGCTCCTACGGTCAAGGAAAAGTTCTGCCGTAGTCACACTTCGGCTTCTAGTTTTTCATGGTAAACAGTAAATGATGCGCAGGTAATGAGAAATGCAGTAACTGAAAGAAACAATGTAAAGACTGACCTGAAGTGGAACAAACGAATGTAACTCGGAATGGCAAGTCAAGAAGTCCGTGATGCACGTCTAGTTCTGGTCCAGGCTAAATCTTCTCCTCACACTGAGCATGCATACTCAGGTCGTCAGAGCGACACAATAGCAATATAATATATATAAAATCAAGTGACAGTTCTAACAGTGGTAATAGATATGAATAACAGTAAATCAAATGACAGCATGAATATGAATGTGCAGTAATCAATGCAGCGGAACAGTAAGGCAGTAGAACGATATGTCACGTATATCAACACAGTATATAAGGTATATAAATGCCAGTATCCCTATCAGTCTCTAAGTCTCACTGCACAGGTCACTGAGCCTATCGTCAGTCTAAGTGTGAGAGTCAACCACTCGCGAGTGTCCTCCACCCAAGGGTAGAACCCAAGGGCAAGGGACCACGGGCCTAACATGTAACATGTATATTACGGTGAATATCACATACCCTGTAAATCTCCATATATCTCCCTAAATATATAAGCCGGCATGGGACTCCCGAGATTCTGTTGAACTCACACTTAAACTACCCCACACCCCGTGGTCTACATCAAACGCTAACCATAACCCTAAATACTAATCGATCCGTGACAAGTCTGCGCGAGAACTGGAGGCAGGACCTCCATCAAGCACGTCCCGACTAATACCTAAGATAAATGGCAGTGTCGGGTGCCTTATCTGTGACACCCGTGCAAGCGCTTCCATAAGTGTCCCATACCACTTATAGTCACACGTACACGCACCCCACAGACGTCGACAATGCAATAGAATAATAGGGTCGCTGATTGTGCACAAGTACGTATCACTTTCACTTATTCACGGATACACGAACACTGACGTACTTGCCACAATCACCACTAAAATCTAACACTGGGTAAATGCACGATATCACTAGGTAATCACTGCGATGATAGGGGTATGATATGATACATAAACAGTATATGAAGCATGATTAAGGTGTCATAAAAATAGTATTCTATCACTTGCACGATTTATCATGAAACGTACGTGAATAGTTTAGCGAAACGATAAACAGGTAAAAACTAGTATGTTCAGTTATCTATCCATCGAATTTAGTTTCAAGCCAATCGGTTTCCAGGATCATTAATTATAACCATTTCATTTTAAGCGCTCGCGGTTGGAAATCCGGTTTCAGAATCAGAAATCCATTTCGCAACGCATTTTAATCCCAGTTGGGATCAGATTTTAGCAACGCTACAGTTGGATGAATTCTAGGGTTTTCAGTAAGGTTTTCAACGCCATAGACAGATCTTCAATCGCATCTACACCTCAGGAGTTATACACAGTTTAACACTAATATGTCAGTTCTGATTCTGCCGGGACTGTTATGCGTCCCGATCTATTATATTACAGATTAAATATCAAACGGTAACGAAACAGAATGAAACCAACTGTTTTGTCTAGCTAACAGGTTTACCTACAATAAACAGTGGAGTTCCGCAACCTACGAGTTAAGGAAATCCTGTGGTACCCATTACGGAACAGCAAGCAACAACTGGAGTCGCTCTGGACTGCAGTCCAGAGTCGCACTCCGATCCAATCATCATCACAATTTAAGTACAGGAATACCAGGAAACCAGTACAAGATTAAAGTTCGTCGAGTTGTCTTCGATTTGAGCTCTCGAACGCATCATTCTAGTATGTATATAATTTATGGTGAATTTAAGGTTTTTCAGGTACAATAAAATTTCAGTTTTACGATTTAACTTGGGGGTAGTCGTTTTGGCCATTAGCAGTCATATTATCAAACGAAATTTGCACAAGATATTCATCACACCAAGGGCCAACAAGAACAATCTGGTTCCGTCAAATTAGACAAGTAATTCCATTGGGATCACACATCGAACGGTTGCATCGTGTAATTTATCGAGGATGTTTAGTATAAAATTTATAAGATTATAGTTTGTAAAAAATACCAAATAGCATGTAGCAAGTATAAAACTTGCCTGGACACGGTGAACTGATGACGCGTCAGCTAAAGCAGTAGTGACACGTCCCGGGCACGGGGTAGCAACCACGCGACGAGTCTCGGCTAGACTTGGGCTTGGCTCGAGCTTGGGAATGGGCTGTTGCGGGCTCGGCCAATGTCGTGTGGTGGTAGTAGGTTGATAGAGAATGGAAAGACGGTGAGATTTGGAGAGAGAGAGAGAGTGCTAGAGAGAGAGAAATGAGAGAGAGAGAGTTGGCAGAGAGAGAGAGAGTGAGAGTTAGAGAGAGAAGGAACAGAGAGAAATAGTGAGGGAAAGAGAGAGAGAGAGGCAGATTTCAGGGAGAGGGGAGGAGCGAGGGAGAGGGAGAACTGAGAGAGATGACAACGACGACGACGCGGGGGAGTTGACGAGACGTAATGGGGCTCGCCGGCGAGAGCGCGGGTGGGTGTCGAGATGGGTGCAGGGATGATCGGCCGGGGTTGAGCCCAAAGGGCAGCGACGGCGACGAGGGGTATGGGTTGGGTTTTGAGGAGGAGTTCGGTGGTTGGTGGTGGCGACTTCGACGCCGGCGATGGTAGCGATCACGGATGTGGGTGCGGAGCGAGAGAGGAGGAGGAAAGAGAACGAGGGAGAGAAAAAGAATGAGGTGAGAGTGAAGCGTGGGGGTGTTCGCGAGTAAAGATCGAGGCGCGCGTCGTGGGCGTAACGTGCGCGAGCGTCGGCGGAGGCGGGGGCGAGAAGCGCGGGCGTGAGCGGAGGAGGCGGGAAAGAGAGCCGTTGGGGAAGATGGGTCGAAGCGGGTCGGGTCGGGGAGCGTGTGCGGGTTGTGGGCTGAAGCGGGTGCGGGCCGGGCCGACGAGAAGGATTAATAAAAGAAGAGAAAGGATTCTGGGCTTGGGAATTTAAAGAGACAAAGGAAATTAATTTTGGAAAAATAAGAAACAGGCCTGAGGCGGGTTTGGGCTATGGGAATTAAAGAAAAATTTAGATGATAATAAAAGGAGTGGGCTTAAGGAATTTATTTGGTTTTAGGGTTTAGTTTTAAGTAGATAAAGGAAATGGTTGAAGGGGAAAAATTAGGGTTTTGAGTTTATATAAGAATAAAATAAAATAATGAGAAAATTACAAAAGGGCTGGGATTTTATAAAAAGGAACTGATAGATTTTGTCTGGGTTTTGGTTTAATAAAAAGGGAATGGGTTTTAGGAGAAATAAAATTATAAAGTGACAAAATACGGATTTTGGTAAAAAGGGGCTGGGTATTACAAAATATATGAAAAATGGGCAGAAAGCCAAAATTTTGTAAACCCCATGGCTTATGTGCAAAAATAAATAAGCACATAAGGTATGGGGTGGCACAAGTGCCATTTGGAAAAACCCAAAAGGCTATATGTAAAGTGTGTAGCCTATAAAGGCAAACATGATGAAAATATCAACAAGAACTTTTTTCATTTTCTCCAAAAGTTAGGGTTATGTGCCTCCTTCTCCTTCCTCAAAGTTCTAAATCTTCTTCTTTTTTCTGAATTAAATTAAGAGTTTAACTTTTTTTTCCAAAAAGAAATAGTTTTTCACCATAAAACCGTTGAAGGGAAACTCGGATTTTCCATCAAATCTCCAAAAGGAGAGATTTTTAAGTCTCACCATCTTTTCCTCCAAAATCCAGCCAACAGTGAGAAGGAAGAAGGAGACTCATCTCCAAAAATCCCACTTTGAAAAGATTCAAGGCTCAAAAGAAAATCAAGGGCTAAAGGGGAGAAGAATGGGGCCCCCTTTGATTATTTCCGAAGATTTTTGAGAGTTCAACTCCATTTGTCAAAATGTTTTGGAGTTTAACTCCATTCAAAATGTTTTGGGGACTAACTCCACAAATAAAATCTTTTTAGGAGTTTAAGTCCATTCAAAATCTTTTGGAGTCTAACTCCACAAATAAAATTCTTTTGGAAGTTTAACTCCACTCAAAATCCTTTTGGGAGTTTAACTCCATAAAGATAAAGATGCTCCTTTTTTCTGGGAGTTTCCAAAATCCCTCGGAGTTTAACTCCTAATCTCGGGGCTAAGCCCCCTTTTTTTGCAGGCGTCCAGCGCCCACGCATCCTTAGGACGCTACACACCTTTTTTCCATATACTCCACACTCAAAACACATCCCCCGTTAGAAAAAACTTCTAATAGGGCGCTGCCCTGCACCTCACAAGGGAGCTGCTAGCCCTCTTAACCCTCAGCCCGCTATCCGGGAAGCGGGACCCCTGTAAACTCTGCATGGCCCCCGATACATCTAAGTCCCCTCCAAAACACAACACACGCATACTGCACATTGAGTTCGCATGACCAGTTTTACCCGTCAATCGGAGGTTCTCTCGCTTCAAAGGCGAGAGATAATTAACGTCATTTTAGTCCGCAGCTACCGGAGATTCGGATCTCTACGATCAATAAATCCCGGCCTACTCTAGACAGGAAGAATTTGTATACGCCTGACAGGCGACGTATATTCCCATCTCAATGGGGTGACGAAAAACACCCTACAAGTAAGAGAAAAAAGAATGTATGTATTTATGATATAACATTCTAAATCAATATGCATGCACTATAGAGTATGTAAACATACCTGCAGGTGCGGTAGTGGTCTCTGCCTCTGACGTGGACGCACCAACTACAGCTAGACAATTAAATATTGACTATATAAGTAATTTTAAAATAAATAAGCGTGTATATCTATAATATTACATTCAAAATGAATATGCGTGCAATATACCTAGAGGTGTAGCAAAATTCACACGGAAGGAGTCATCCGAAGGGGATACAGATCGGGGTGCAAGACTAGCCCTCTGGAGCTCCCCTACATAGCTCCCCGGGTGGCAGAACCGCTCTGCCTCTGCCGCGGCCGGTGCTCCTGCCGCCCCTCGCTGCTCCGGGCGTCGTCATCAGACCTAAATAAGAGTACAATCATTACATATGCATGCAATATATGTATAGATCATAGAAATGTGAAGTAATAATATAACATTACTGATAACCTTTTTCATTTCGTAGACGCATTAGACATGTCTATTTGGATTTCATCATCAATATCATTTCTAACCCACGTAATTTCACGATCAGCCGAAGACAGCCCGTCTTTGGAAACAGACGATCGGAGCACTCTAAGGCTTCTCTCTTCTTCATCCTCATCGTTGTTCTCCATACGATCCTCAAATTCTGGGACATCGTAAACATCCCTGGGTTTCCAACGGCATACGACACTCTATCCCGGATGCTTCAAGCACCGTAAGAAGTATACTTGAAACACTTGTTGCGGAAATATAAATGGATCGTCCTGACCTTAAAATCGAAATGTGTTCACACTAATCAATATATATTCATCTTTTCAAGTCTCGAGATTGTTTCTCCACTTATCCATATCGGTTCGTGTATCGTACCAAATACACTGAAATATATAAAACGGTTCTAATTGTCCGGGATATTGGATGCCACGTATGCAATTTAAGTATCTATAATAAATCACATCATCCACTTCTACGGTCGCAATCCCACTATTCTGAGTGGTTCGAGATATTTCTATGTTCTTAACTTCAAATTTGTATCTAAGGACACCGAATCTTTTATAATATGCAACCTCCATGCTAGGAAACTGAGCTAAACATCTTGAATCTCTCTCTAATGATGCAAACTAGTTCGGATCGTGGATCTGACAAAACAAATTTTATGGAAAATATATAACGATGTAAGTTTAGATTAAGACTGATAGCAATAACATGTTATTCGAACAATTTATATGATCTGCAACCTAATCGCAAAAATTATCCTGATGATATTTTTCCAATCGTTCATCATTCTAATCTAGATGCCCTTCATGTATCTCATCAATATGAATTCTGTTCTCAACAATAAATTATGACATTAATATTATATCATTTCATACACACACAAACAGAAATATAAAAATTAATCCAAAAAAACTTACTTTCTAATTTCTTCAAGATATACGCTATTGAGAAAGATAAACCGATATATCTTGTTGATAAATATAGTGTCTACGCTCTTATAATCAGATCTACTATATGGCCCGTCCTGAATTCTTCGAGGCCGGTTAAGCTTCGTCTTAATGTTTTTATCTAGATAGCAGGAACAAAATATGGTTACTTCATCTAGAAGATAACCTTGCATGATAGAACCTCTGGTCGATTTCTATTGCGTATACACTTTTTAGAGTATAGAGATACCTAAACAAAAATATGTTAAATAAATAAATACGGGCATATAAGACAATAATAATTTTACAAAATGCATGAAACGGAAAATTCAACGTACCTTTCGACGGGATACATCCATCGATATTGTACCGGTCCGGCAAATTTAGCCTCGGTTGCAAGATGAACCATCAGGTGTATTATGATATCGAAGAACGACGGCGGGAAAATATGCTCAAGCTTGCAAAGTATAAATGAAATGGATTTTTTTTGAATTCCAGTGTCACAACATCAAAGGTTTTAGCCCACAATTCTCTAAAAAATCAACAAAGATCATTGATTACCGGACCAACCGATTCGGGAAGGGAAGTCATGAGGGCTAATGCGAGAAGGTGCTTCATAATAACATAGTGATCATGAATTTCCAGCCCATCGATTTTGCCTTTAACAATTTTTATCTTCTTGCTAAATGATTCTGAGAAACCTGTGGGAACTTTCTAATCATGCAACACCTGCATGAACCTTTTCTTCTCCAGTTGTGATATATGATACATGGCATTGCGAAGTACAAACTTGCCTGGTTTACTCGCTATCGGTTTAGGATGCAATTCAATTCTAATTTCCCAGTCCTGAAGATCCATCCGAGTACGGAGGTTGTCTTTCGATTTTCCGTTTATACAAAGAAACAAGTTAAGTACATGTTCGAATACTCCCTTCTCTATGTGCATGACGTCCAGACAATGACGCACTAAATTTGTTGACTAGTACGGAGGCTCATAGAAAATGCTTAACTTGTTCCAGTAGGGTGGTTTGACCTTCTTCCCACCAAAATTTTCGGCCAAGAGCTATTTGTTCCCTTATATCGCTTATAAAAAGGGAGAGAGGAAAGAGGAAAAGAATTCACAGTTGGACATCACGTGTAAAACACGTGGGCGCTCATATGCAAGCGCTGAACATAAATAACCAAGGGCCAAACATGCCTCACGTGTAAAACACGTTGGCACTCATATGCAAAGCATATGAGCGCTGAACATAAATAACCAAGTGCCAAACATGCATCACGTATTTAACACGTGAGCGCTCTGAACATAAACAGGCTAAAAACCACACTAGGGGTCACGTGTTAAATACGTGAGTTCTTTTGCCGCTCACATGCAAAGCATGTGAGCATCCCAATTTAAAATGCTCCTATCAAATTCTAGAATTAAATTCTATTTGGGAAATATTTTCTTGATCTTCTTTAAACTAGAAAGATCTTCTCTGTTAAACAGAGGACCCTTGGATCAAAGATCCAGCGGTGATCATATGATAGAATAAAATTCTATCATAATAAAATATTTTCCTAATCTTATAATAAGAATAAAATTCTATGTTAACAAGATATCCATATTAATAAAATGTTTTTCTGATCTTGTTAAACTAAAAACATTTGATAGAATAAAATTCTAATCATGTTAAAACTAATAAAATATTCATAATCTTGTTAAACAAAGAAGAAATCCCTTCTGTTAAACAGAGAGCCTTTGGATTAAAAATCCAACGGTAAATAAAATTCACCAATTCATCTAAAAGATCATGAAATCGATCAAGATCTCTCAATGAGAGATTTTCTCAACAAATTAATTTTTTCTTTTCTTCTATAAATAGGAGCAAGGAGGTTAAATCAAAGAGGAGGAGACCACCCCATAAGCTTCAAAAGAAAAAATATACAGAAGCCTCCCAAAATCTCCCACAAAAACAAAAAGAGAATTTAATTCTTAAACCAAGAGTTTAACTCTTCTCAAAAAACTTAGTTCTTCCTATGGTTGAGATCTGCAAAAACAGATCTCCCCACAAGTTGAGAATTTAATTCTCATCGGGGAGATTCATTCATGCAGATTCAAAACCTAGGGGAAAAGATCGAGTTCAAAAGAACTTAACTCTTACAAAACATATGGGAATTTAATTCCTCTGAAACTAGGGTTTAACCCTTTAAAAAGAATTTAATCCCTGCAAAGAACAAAAGGAGAACTTGATTCCTCAGAACCACAGAAGAACAGCCTGGTGATTTATTAGTGTTTAACACTATAATGAAACCTCACGTGTTTCCCACGTGAGCGCCTCTGATGAACAAAAAAGAATGGTTGAGACCGAGTCACGTGTTTCACACGTAAGCACTTAAAAGAAGAACTAGAAGTGCCTCTTAGGGCAGTCACGTGTTCCCACGTGACCCCCGAATAAGCACTTATACAGAAAAGTGAATAGATCCAAAAACAGCGCTCATATTTTGAAGGCGCCTCACGTGTTCACACGTGAGCTTCACAGGGTCCAAGTTCTTAGCACTTATAAATGAAAGAGGAATAAAATCCAGAGAACAGTTTCCATTTCGGGTGCCTCACGTGCTCACACGAGAGCCAAGTGCTCAGCATTTTTAAGAGAGAATAAACCCAAGGAAGCAGTGCCCAATTCTAAGGCGCCTCACGTGCCACACGTGAACGCTCCAAATTTCAGTGTTTAACACTGCTTTTGAGCCTCACGTGGAAGTACGTGAGCACCGAGCAAATATTAGTGTTTAACACTATGAGAGGCCAACCTCAACCCAAATTAGCCAAGTCTCTCAAGGCCAAAACCCTTTTGATCACCAATCAACCGAGCACTCCTATGCTCAGGTTTCCCCAAATCGATCTTAGTTCCAAAGATGACTAATGATCTCCTAACAGATGGTATCTAAAATGATGTTCATTCCACCATGATCTCTCCCTTGACCTGGAAATTGGTTCAAGGGTATATCTTTCCACACCTCTGATACATGTCGTTGTAATCCTTCAACGTCTTCAAAGAGGTGGAGGGTCCCGACAACCAACAATTCTACGGACCACAATATCCTTAAACTAGCTGTAGACCACAATGTCCTTAAACTAGTTGTGGACCGCAATGTCCTTAAACTAAACTCTCATCTCAAATATGATGACCTATGGATCGCAACGTCCTTGAACTAGCTATGGACCGTAACGTCCCTAAACTACAACGGACCGCAACGTCCTTAAACTACAACGGACCGCAACGTCCTTAAACCAGTTATGGACCAAAAAACGTCCTTAAACTAAAATAATAGAGTACAAATGCTCTTTTGTTGAATCTGAATAATCCTAAATCCTGTTGAGTAGATCTTAGTCTAAAATTAGACTAACGTATTCTTAACAAACATTTAAGTTGATTTTAATCTCAAACGAGATTAACGATCCTTAAATCAAACAAAACCCAAATCTAAGAATATACGGATTTGGACTAATCCATGCCCTACGGGCGACAACATAAATTAGTCTCCGTATACAATCCACGGGCAACCAAAAATAAAACAAACACACACGACACGAAGTGACCTTCTGGAGCAGGAGAAAGTGGTTATCACGATGCGGTAACGTAATTAACTGCAGGGGCTTGCGTCTGCAGGGAAGAGCGTCTCCATAATCAAAAACCTCTCACAACGAGGGGGAATCTGATGAAGTCTGCTACAACGGCCGCATCCATCCAAATCTCCGATACACGGTGCCATAAATCAACTCGGCATCTTCGGAGAGGTGGACAGATAAAACCAAATAGTATCTGCCCCCAAATTCAGGCAAGACGTCTGTCTTCCCGGTTTTCGGTGGTAAACATACCTGTTTTGCCGGATCTATCCCGAAAGTCACATTATTGTAATCATACCACTGAGCAATCACGTCCTCTACAGACAATGAGGCTGGAGGCCCAAGAAGCTCCTGATGACTATTAAAATGAGCAACGTCTAACCTGTAGGGATGGTCTAGTGGCAGGAAATGCCGATTACCGTAATAACAAACCTTCCTGCTAAAATTCAACCATTTCGATGTTGTATCTTGATGGCAATAAGGGCATGCTTTATGAACATGTACAGATGAACCTGATAGCATTCTATACGCAGGAAAGTCATTAATTGTACACATTAAAGCCACACGCATTGTGAAGACTGTATCTGTATTTGTATCGTAAGTTTCTCCACCATCAATGAATAAAGATTTTAACTCATCGATCAGAGGTCGGAGATAGACGTCGATATTATTTCCCGGTGAGTTTGGTCTGCCAATAAGAAGAGATATCATAAAGTAGGATTGATCCATAACCAACCAAGACGACAGATTATAAACCATCATTATAACGGGCCATGTACTGTGGCCTCCAGCCATATAATTGAATGGTCAGAAGCCATCACTAGCGAGTCCGAGCCTGACATTTCGAGGATCACTACTGAATATTTGGTGCCTCCTATCGAAATCCTTCCATGCCGGTGTGTCACGCCCCATTTCCCAAAAAACAAAAGCAGGTACATGACGAGGCGACGCATTTATTTCGAGAAGATCATTTTCCGGAATAAATACGCCAAGCGTAATTGAGCAATATAAAATGACGAGAAATTAGTATGAGATTTAAACTTCAATAACTTTATTTACATTCAACTTGATACATTTACAATACATGCGTTCAATTGAAAGATAATACAAGAAAAGAAATGCCTAAACAGGTAGCATACATAAACTGAAAGAAAAGGATAACTAGTCTAGACCCGAGTCGCGATCTGATCGTGCTCCTCCTCTGTGGTGTCTACCTCCTCAGTCTCCACAGTATCTGACAAACATTCCAAGAAACAAAGATGGGTGTAATGCCCGTCAGCGAACTTTCGCTCGGTAAGTCCCTAAGAAAAAAGGTGTGAAGTATAAAAGTATAATGACAAAGAAAAAAATGGATATCATGAAGTAATGAACTATGAGATATGGTGTTTAAATATGTCATTTAATATAAATATGGCAGTTCTATATATATATATCATGGCAAAATAACATGTGTATAGTATAGCATGGCCATGTAGTGTAGGTATAGTGAACATGAAATGCATGTAATTGTCATAAAATGTCTCTATATGGGTAAACTAATTTAATGTAAGTTCAAGAGTGAATGTTAACCAATCCCAAGAGTGTTCTCGTACCCAACAGGTTGTAATCCAAGGATAAGGAACCATGGGCCCGAATCAAGTATTAGTAATGTGATTTCAACCTAGTGTTGAAGTATTTCAAACTCAGCAGGCTATAATCTAGGAGAAAGGAAACACCGGCCCTTATGATAGCTTGCTTGTGTTAGTAGACATTGATTTATGATTTAGGGGGACTCCTGAGATTTAGTTGGATTCATACATGAACTACTCCAACACCCCGTGTATTCTAGATTACAGTTAAAATTACTAGCCTTGCTCGAATTCATGAATATATCAAGTTGCAAGATTAAGTTCATGTCAATATCAAGTATTCGTGTCAAGTGTTCATGTATTCATGTCAACTTGTATTCATGATTCAAGTCAAGTCAGTTTCAATAGCAGCCATTGTGTTCTGGTATTCATGTTAAGTTCATATCAAGTCATAGTATTCAAGTATTCAAGTTTTAGGATATTCAAGTTCAAGTGTTCTGGTTCATGATCAGGTATTCAAGTTCAAGTTTGATTTTGGATTCAGGTTAGGGTTTGAATTCATGCTGGAGTTAGAATCTTATGAAAAGGACTTTGTTCTTGCAATATCTTAAGTTCGGGAGTAATCGGCAACTGCTGCACATGGACGGCAGGATTTGTGTCTTTTCCAAGATAATTGCTATTGAAAACTCCGTTAAGTTTTCTATCCTGAATAGGCAAGCACTCACTTTCTTCGGCTCCTCGAGACTCAAGAGAAATGATACCGCTTAAGCCTATATTAATCTATAGTCCTTAAAATATTGTTTTGCATATCTCGAGGTTTTTTTTATGAAAATATACTTTAATATAGTTTAAAAATAATCCTCGAGGGTAGTTTGTATCATTTAGGGTTCTCATGAACATGTATTTTAATTTTTATGGTATTTTGGTGATGAAACTTAGTATTTTTAAAAGTTTGTGGTATTTTATTGAAAACTAGCCTTTTTGGTAACTTAATGGTATTTTATAAAAAATTTAATCTTTAAAAAATATAGTTTTATAGTTTTTTTTTATTAAAAATGCGGATTATAGATTTATATAAAATTTAGTTTTGTTTAGAAAATTCGTATTTATTAAAAACTGTATTTTTATTTCCTTTCGAGACTGAATACTCCGTGAGGAGTTCTGCGTCTCGCTCTACTATCCCAAAGATGTGCGATAATCTGCACCATCCATTAGCGGGTCCCCTAATGAGAGTTGTAGAGGCGTAATTGCCAAGGATTTCAAAATACCGATTAAAAGAAACTTGTTCTGAAAAAGTGTAGTATTTTAATGAAAAGCTTATTCTTTAAATTAACTATAGATCTAGAATAGTGTGCTATGGAACCATAGTGTGCGTGTGGGGTAGGTCGTTACCCCGTGAAGTTTTTCTAAAGATATTTAACAATTATTGAAAATGAGGGTCATACTAAAGTTCATGGTATTTTAATGAAAAGTTCGTTATATGACCGTTTCACATGAAAATTTTGGTTAAACTCAAAACTAAATGGTTGTAAACAAGATTATAAGTAGTGTGAGAAAGATATTTTGACCTATTTTGTTTTAAAGAGGGGAGTACAAAGGTAAACATCACACATATCGGAGTTAACTCCACTTTACCGATATGTGTTTAGAAGATGGTTTTGAGATGAAAGAAAAGAGAGAAGGAGGACTTACTTGCTGTGTGGCGTTGGAAAGAGGTTAAAGAAAAGAGGTGGATTCCCATGGCGTCGCGGAAGCTCCGAAAATGACTTCGATCTTCGATGGAAAAAACTTGGTTGCTAACTCCACTTGACTCCACTTGCACTTAGGAACTTTTGGGATGATTTTGATAGAAATTTTTAGAATGGAGGGGAGTTAGGGCATGGGGTGGTATTTATAGCGAAGAATTAGGGTTTGGAAATTAAAAATATGGATTCAAAAGATTTAAATGGTCAATTGAAGAGTCTCTGTTTGATTGCAGGAAAATCAAACAGTGCAGGGGAGTTAAGAAGAGCTGAAGGGATAAGTGTGTAAAGCACGAAGGAGATTGAAGCTGCTTGGACCGTCGGCGCCGGCTATAATCAAGAAATAGGCGTCGGATTCTGCCCAACCTCCTCGAGATTCGTGACACGTGTCAAGTTGGGTGTTTACTCCTTTTTGCGCGTGTTTGATTTTTCTGAAACTTTTCGTTTCTCCGTAAATTGCACGTGCAACCTTAGGCTTCCGAAAAATTTAAAATAAATCTTAAAAATAATTGAGTCTGATGGGAATCGAACACACAGGCTACGTCACAGCAGTGCAAGGGCTTTACCAGTAAGCTACAAGTTGCTTCTTGCTTTTATTAAACAAATTTAACTTTTAACTCTTACACAGTCTGTAATACCCTTTCCTGTACAATAACAAAAAAATTCTGTACAGTGATTTCAGAGTCGTTACACGGTGAATCTCTTAGATGACTCATCTTTCCACATTCGCTTAGAGCAGCACGGTGATGCCAAATCATTGGCTCAGCTGTTTTCTTGCACTTGAATAGCCTCTGCAGCCTCTGTGTTATGGAAAGTATCGTGCTATCTTGACAGGTATATCAGGCTTCTTATCAGATTCTTTCGGTTTATATTTGGCCTCTCCGCATGTTGGACACACTTTCAAATCTGAATTCTCTTTCCGGTACAATACGCAATCTTTGGGATATGCATGAATATTCTCACAGTTCAGACCCAAATAATACATCATCTTCTGGGCTTCGTACCAGCTGTCGGGCACGTTATTTTCCGGGGGCATAAAATCTTTCAGGAACTTCAGAAGTATTGTGAATGACTTGTTGCTCTACCCATTTAGGCACTTAATCTGGAAAAGTTGGACGAACCATGATAGGGTGGAATACTGTCAAGTCCCGCTTCCCAAAATACGTAAACACGGCACGTGACAGAGCCAACCATGCTACCTATGGCTAGGAATTATCCCTCCACAGTCACATTACGGCTGTCTATAGAATATCAAGAATAGTAAAATATAAAAACTAGTTAACACATGTCCATTTGCCACAGTAAATAGAGTCAAGAAAATGCATAAAGCATAAACGAATCAAGATCCAATAAACAATATTTGAATCCTGTCCCAATATGGGCTCACATCAAAAGAAAAAAACCCATGGAAATAAATAAACTAAGAGTCTAAAACTAAATAGCTCGCTCTTCATTGCTCGGCTTGATTGCTAAAATATTTTTGATCTGCTTGCAATAAAGGTAGAGGGACTGGGCCATATAAAACCCAGATGTCAGTGCATTATAAATACCAAAATAACAGTGATAACCAGGATATAACGATATAAGTAACCATGAATATAAATAGATAACACAGATATGAAACAATGAGGTATGTGTATGTATATGATGTGTGATGTATAACCTAAAACTGTGCTTCTAGGTTATCTATTGTAAAGGTTTTTGAAATCAATTAGTGTAATCCTCATCGTAACCCAACAGTATATATCCCGTTCATTCCCCACTGGACCACGGTAATAGTATTTATTTCGTAACGCCCGAAAACACGGTAAACAAGTCATTATTCCGTAACGCCCGAAAAAACGGCAAACAAGTAATGATTATTCCGTAACGCCTGGAAACACGGCAAACAAGTAATGATTATTTCATAACGTCCGGAAAAATGGCAAACAAGTAATTACATCCTCTTGAATTACGTTTCGGTTACATTCTTGATTTCCCCTTTTCCTCTGTGTTCAAGTCAGGTATTGCCAATATAGATCTAATGTCAACATAGGATCAAGTATATATAGTTTTTTTCTATGCAGAAAACAAGTCACGTCCGTCAGGACAACATGTCAATATTATTGGCATTAGTAACAAGATCCAAGTAACAAGTCAAGTAGTGTGTCGTGAACATATCATGTGATGCATATCAACCAAATAGATACCCAATGTGAAACTGTAACCAGTATTGAAACACGGCTAATGCAAGGATGCATATGTATCTATCTGTAATAAACATTATACGTTCATTACCATATATGATGCAAACTAAATAACATGTTGTACTAATGTAATATTATAATGATATCATGATATTCCGGTATGCAACTATATATGTTATTGTCAGTACGGATACGAACGTATAGCGTAACACTGTAAATCGGTAATAGTTGCTTAATAATAAAACATATGTAAAATTTTTATTCATATGGATATCGGTATAGTAACATAGCATGTTGCAAGTTAAACTTGCCTGATCGGATCTCACGACGGGTTACAGATGCTATGTTCGATGTCAGGTAACGTCGCGATGCAAACTACGCACGCAGGACTGGACCTGGCTGATCAATGACTTGACGTGGTGACTAGGCTGGACGACGACGGTGATTGGGTCGTCTGGATCGTCGGCGACGCGTGCGACTCCGGCGAGACGATCAAGAAAAATTAAGAAAGAGAAGAAAGAAAGAAGGAAAGAAAGAAAGGAAGAAGAGGAATGGGGCTGTTGTGTCAGGCTCTGGTGTTGAGTTAAGAGGATAGAGGACGGAGGAAAGGGGCGAGGCGACGGCTTGACGACGACAAGGGATGCCGTCGGCGACGAGCTGGTTATGGGTTTCTGTAACAACCCAAATTTTCTGTACGAAATTTTTTCAAAATACAGAAAGAGACATCTAAGCCTGAACACGAGTTATAGGTTTGTTTTGCTTTTGAACAGAAATAAAGATCTTGTAGCTCACTGGTAAAGCCTTGCACTGCTGAGACAAAGCATCAAAGTTCGAATCCCATCAGCTATATTATCTTTTTATTCTAAATTCTTTTAATCTTTTTAGAAGACCAAAAGTCTACACGTGAACTACACGTAAACTGAAGAGACACAAGATAATCAAACACGTGCACTGTAGAATACCAAACGACCCTGACCCAATACCCCAACACCGGCCCAGACCGTCGGCATTGAGCCGGCGACACTTGCATTGGGGCCGACGACGTCGGTCTCCCCTGTCCTAAATGCTTCCAAACTTCACCCCCTGCAACGTTTGGCCTACCACACTCCTCCCTTATTGCTTGTTTACTCTGAATTAATCCAGAGAGCAATAAAATGCCCATTTAACCTCATTTTAATGCATATTTCAGTGCATTCTTTAAACACCCTAAACCCTAATTTGTCCTATCAATACCCACTACATTTTGCATCCCTTCACACTGAAAATTCTATACAAAAACTCTTAAGAATTCCCAAGTCTCTATTAGTGTACAAGTGGAGTTAATAAAGGGCGAAACTCCGACGAAGTTCCGGCGACGATACGAGGAGTTTCCGGCAACGAAACGAACCACCGACGAATCCTAGACCTCCTCTTACCTCTCCCCTCTCATCAAAGCCAGTAAGTCGCTTTTGTCTCTCTTTTTTGCTATTCCCAAACTTTTCATTCTCAAAACGTGTCGGAAGCGGAGTTGTCCGGTTTCCGATTATTTTTTCTTTTAAAAATACAACTTTTTCTTAATAACAAACCTACAACTTTTGATATATTGTTTAGTAATCATTAATAAAGACAATAGAACAAGTTTGACATCAAAAAGATAACCATAGCAAGTTGTATTTCAATTTTACATTAGAATACCTTATTGTTTCATATCGACATGTTTATACCTTTTAACCGTGTTATCTTTAGAAAACTCACGAGGTAATGACCTACCTCCTCACAACACACATATCTAATATAGCACGATGAATCTTGGGATAATAGAATACGGGAAATACGATTTTGCAAATAAATACCTTTAACTTATAAAACCGTTTTCTTTAAAAAGCGTATTAAAACATTTCCATGCAATTACGCCTCTACAACCCATTTTGGGGACCCCGTTCGGGATGGTGCGGATTATCGCACATTCTCGGGCTTAGTAGAGCGAGATGCAGACCTCCGCAAGGAGCATTCGATCTCGATGGAATTTTTATACATTTTTCTTCAGAAAAATGAGATTTTTACAAGAAAATCAATAAATTTATTTTCGTTAAATATGTATATATAAATATTACCAAATACTTAATTTAAATATAAATATTATTCCATGTTTCCAAAACTCAAGAAAAAGATTCAAATATTACATGAAACTACCATGATAATTCAAAACAATATTCATATTACAAATAAATACCATATATTATGAAATTAGATTTTATTCACTAGAAATGTCACATTTATAAAATATAAATCACTGAAAACCCTAAAGACGATAATTAAATGCTTGAGGTGTATGTTGAAATTATCCCAAAACTATTTTTACATAAACTCCCCTCAAGTTATACTAAATTACAATAAGAACCTTAGTAAATATAGGTTTAAGCGGGACCAGTCTCTTGAGACTCAGGGAGCCGAAAATATGGGTGCTTACCTATATAAGGTAGACAACTTAACAAACGGTGTTATTAACACGGTAATTGTCTTAGAAAAAGACACAAATCCTGCCGTCCATGTGCAACAGTTACCGATAACATTAAAACAATCAGGATTTCAAGTTCTTTTAAAAGTGTCTGACTCAGACCGAGTCTCAATCTAATCAATCTGATTTGAATGTGATTCAAGTCCAAACTACAATACAACATGATTCAATATGAATCCATTTATTCAATCTATATCAATCTGTATCGACCGAACCGAACCATGGATATATTCCATTTAAATGTTTTTCCATTATATCCATTCCATTACTGATATCATGGTTTCGGCAAGTCATCCATTTATACCATTTACAATACAAAACAATACAAATAATACAATCAAGACATCGCGGGGTTTATAAGGGATAGATTGGTACGGAAGGTGTTAGAAGTGGTACGAGACTGCAACCATAAGACACCTAACCTGAATCTCTATTGTCGTTGTACCGTGGCTGAATGGTTCCTTGTACTCCGTATACCTTAGTCTCCGGGATAGTGAGACTCCTCTCGTGTACACTGGCCTCTTCTGCACCAAGCTACAAACAACAGCGTTAACACTAAATAACAACATTAAACAGATATACTCTATTCTGTCTATTCTATTCTTATCTATCTACGGGACTTATCGAGCGATTTGTTCGCTGATGACATTCTCTTTCTTCTTCTTCAGAATGTCGTCAGGTGTTTCGGACCCACTAGAGATCGAACCCAACAGCGAAGACTTGGATCAGTTTATTGAAGACCCGGAGTTTTAGATTTACTTGTACATTACATTTCATTTTCATTGCTGTTATGCCATTGTTTAGGCATTGTTTTCATTCCATATATTTTCATTTCAGTTGTATTGTAAAAAGAATATTGAATAAATAAATTTTTTATTCATTTATATCTTGTCTCTTGTGTACTTTTACGTTATATTGCTTAGATACGCTTAGCGTGTTTACTTCTGAATAAATGCGTAGCGTGTCCGTCGCGTCCTCTGCCCGTACACTGGGAAGCGGGGCATGACAGTTTTTTGAGTTGTGATCGTTGGGTCCGTCGAGGGTTGTAACGAATCTGTTTTAATGTACAAATTTTTTTAACGTTAATATACTGAATGGAGTATTTGTAAGCCTGAGTATACTTTAAGTATTATTTTGTTTGAAAAACAATAAGAAAGCACTTTTAGCACATTGGTAAAGTCTTGCACTGCTGTAACATAGCCCCTGTTCGTATCCCATCAGCCACATATTATTTTTAATGATTTTTCTTTTAAACTTTTTGGAAGCCCAAAATATTACACGTGCAATATACGTAAAAATGAAAAGTCGGATTAAATAAACATGTGGAATATGTTATATGAACAGACCCCGACACGTGGCAAGAATCCCACACCCCACCTCAACCAAATAACCGGCGAGATGGGCATAAGGGCCGGCGCCGCCGTGTCCAACCGTCTGGAATGCTCCAATATTTTGAACCCAAGTCGTTTGGCTTGCCCCCACTACTCCTCTTCTGTTTGTTTTTCCTGAAATTAAACAAAGAATTAAAAATGAGCATTAATCCAAGTTTAAATGAAATTTTAATTAGTTTCTTCAATTCTCAAAACCTTAATTTCTCCTATAAATACCAGATCACATCCTAGCCCTCTCCATTCTGAAATCCATTATCAAAATTCTCAAATTTTTCCAAGTCAAAGAAGTCTACAAGTGGAGTTAGCCCAAGGTCAAGTTCCGGCGACGATTCAAGAAAATTCCAGCGACCCCGTGACTCCACGAAGCTCTCAAATCCTTTCTATATCTCCCCTCTCTCATTCCAACTCGTAAGTCCCCTCTGCTCTCTTCTTATCACCTCTCAAAACTTCTTCTTTTCAATGATGTCGGTAAGTGGAGTTATACCGACATTCATTTCTAAAACTTCTTAAACTAACAATTTTCTTAAGAACTAGTGATCTAAATCATTGTACTTTGTTTTTTAAACATTAAACAATAATTAGAAATAAGTTTCAATTCAAAACTCCATATAAAACCACTTTTAATGCACTTTTATGTTTAAATACCACAAACTTTACATACGACATCTTTTATCATATTTGCTTGTATTACCTTTAGAAAAATCTCACGAGGTAATGACCTACCTCTTACAACACGCATCTTGATATAGTACGATTTTCTTTTAACAATATTTTTGGGACAAATACGACTTTGCATGAAAATACCATAAACTATTAAAAATCGTATTCTTTAAATTTGTATTATTTACATTCCTTGCAATTAAGTCTATACAACCCAATTTGGGGAACCCGATCGGGATGGTGCGGGTTTTCACACATCCTCAGGACTAGTAGAGCGAGATGCAGACCTTCTTACGGAGCATCCGATCTCGATGGAAATTTTAATGCAATTTTTAAGAATAACGCGATTTTCTATTAATAAATAAATTTTATTTTTAATAATTATATATAAATATTATCAAATCATATATTTTAAATATATAATAAATTCCATATTTTTTTCAAACAAAAGAAAAGAATCACAAATTTCATGAAAATACTATCAAGAATCCATACAAATCAAATTTACACAAAAATACCATATATTATTCAAGCTTGGTATTTATTCACTAGAATACCTCACTTTTAAAATTTAAATCCATGAAAATCATAAATACGATAAATAAATACTTGAGAATTATTTTGAGATTATACTAAAAATATTTTTCATAAAATCCCCTCAAGTTATATTAATTTACATTAAGGACCCTAGTAAATATATGTTTAAGCGGGTCCAATTCTCTTGAGCCTCAGGGAGCTGGAGAAAATGGGTGCTTGTCTATTTAAGATAGAAAACTAAAACGGGGTTATCAATGGTAATTGGCTTGGAAAAAGCCACAAATCCTGCCGTCCATGTGCAACAGTTACCGATAACTCCAAAAACCTAATTCAGGAATTCAATTCTGTTTAAGTGTCTGACTCGGTCAGAGTCTCAGTCTAGTTTGAATACAATCCATACATGAATACAATTCAAATATAACTCCAATATGAATCTATATATACTGAAACTTGAACATGAATACCAGAATACTATCAAATATCAACATGACTCGACTGGACCGAACCATAGATATATATTTACTTGACTACATGACTATCCGTTTACATCCTTATCCATTTACTTGAACAATTTATACCATGGTTTCGGCAAGTCTTATACAACAAATCATTACAATCAATACAATATGCATTATGGGGTTTTTATGGGATAGACTGGTACGGAATGTGTTAAAAGTGGCACGATGATGGTCACTATAATACACATAACATGAACATCCGTTGCCGTTGTCCCATAGGTTTTGACGGGGCCTTATACTCCATATACCTTAGTCCACGGAGCAAGCTGGACTTCTCTCGTATATACTAGCACATTCTGTACCAAGCTACAAACAACTACGTTAACATAACAAACATAACCATATATACTTTACCTGTTCTATTCTCTGTCTATTCTTCTTTATCTTTTGGCACTTACCGAGCGATTGTTCGCTGACAACATTCATATTTCTTCTTTCTTTAGAATGTTGTCAGGAGAACCTGAATCTCTGGAGATCGAGCCCAGCAAGGACCATTTGGAGCAGTTCATTGAGGACCCAAACCTCTAGTTTACTTGTATATACTTTTACTTTCAGTTCATGCTATTGTTTATGCATTGCTTTCTAGTATTGTATTTACTTTCTAGTGTATTGTAAAGAATGTTTAATCAATAAAAAGTTGTTGTTGATTATATTTTTTGTCATTTCTTGTGTACATTTATTATATTGCTTATTTACGTTTAGCGTATTTACTTCTGAGTAAATACGTCGCGTCCCTGCTACGTCTCCTTACCCGTACTCTGGGAAATAGGGCGTGACATGTTTTGTTGGTGGCCCATGCAGATCAGTTCTGCATGAAATCATCCATGCAGGGTCAATTCTGCATGGAAAACTAAGCAATATATCATAAGAATTATAAGAATCAGCAACTAAACGTTCTTTACATTTCTTATTTCTTGAATTTATACTAACCCTATTTTTCTTTAAAGGTTATGGATTCCCTGAACAAAACGAGCACCAACGTGAACGGCAACACCACACCACCACCTCTTCCACTTACACCTACCGCAGCAGCTCCTATTAACGAGCAGACGGTATTGCTCGAGGCGATCAAGAGCCTCTTAGAGGGACAGCAGTAGCAGACTGCTATCCTAATGAACCGTCCAAAAGCTGAGGCACCTGGAGTGAAACAATTCCGGGTATTGCACCCTAAACAATTCTTTAGGAAAAAGAGCCCTTTGGAAGTAGAGGAACGGGCTCAGTCCATCGAAGAGGATCTGGCAGCAGCATAAGTGCCAAACATTGCTTGGGTAAGGGTTGCGAAGTTGCAACTCACAGATAACGCCAGAGTATGATGGAAGGCGGAAGAAAGCCGTCTTGCCCAGCCGATCGAATGGAGGATTTTTCGTGAGATATTCGATGCGAAATATTTTCCCGAGACTGCCCGCTTTGATGTGGAGTAGCAATTCATCCACTTGCAACAAGGCTCTATGTGGAGCAAATCTGTGGATGAGTATGATACTGAGTTCACCATGTTAAGCAGGTAAGATATGTGTTAAATATTCAAATTTCTAATATCACATACTACACAGCTAACACAAGACCGTAACAGGTTTGCGGCCCATCTCATACCGACTGCTGAGATCAGGACCAGACGATTTCAGCAAGGGTTGGACCCAGAGATCCAAGCTGCTCTAGCTAGAGGGGATTTCCTAACCCATGACCTAGATCTGAAGCCTGCCCGTCGATACGAGGCAGTAGTAAAGAAGAAGGGAAGACCTCAATCTGCCGGTGTGAAGCGCCCTGCTACTCAGATAGCAGGAGAAGCCTCTTCCAGGCCACCATTTGTACCCAGGAGACCGGGAGTAACTTTTAACCGGCCCAGTACAAATTTCTGCTTCTATTGCAAAAGAAATGGACATCTGGCGAAGGATTGCAGGCGTGCTAATCGCCTATGCTTAGTCTGTGGCTCATCCACACACGATATTGGATCTTGTCCTCATAGATTCAATCCAAACACTACACCCAGACCAGCAATCATCTATTCGCTGCGGCAAGCTCTCCTAACTCCATCTTCTCATGGACCTACTGCACCTCCTCCTCATCAGTTCCATCAAGCACAAAGGAACCTACCTTAAGGACAGAGGAACGGACAGAGGAATGAGCCTCCAGTAAATAGGAATGTACCTAAGTGACAGGCTTTCACAATGATTGTAGAAGAAGATGAAGCCACTGGCCAAGTCATCACTAGTAACTCTCTTTCTTTCAAACTTTCTTTCAACCTTTATACATATCAAAATATATTTTCCTATACCTAAACATATTCCACACAACTTAGGTACAATCTTAGTAGCCTCACTTCCTGCACTAGCACTCTTCGATACTGGAGCATCTCATTGTTTTATGTTGCAACGATTCGTCCGAATTCATGCGATTTTATTCAAACTGCTCGTATCCAGCTGGAATGTCAGTTTAGGGAACAGCGTTCTAAAAGCAACTTTGGGATACGACCCGTGTCTAGTGGTCGTCTGCAGCAGAGAATTTTATGCCGATTTCAAGATGTTGGACATAGCGAACTTCGATTTAGTTTTGTGTATGGATTGGCTAGGAACTTTAAACGCTACCATCGACTGTCGTCAAAGGAGGGTAGTGTTCGAGATTCCAGACCATCTGGTCTTTTATTTTAAGAGTGGAGACCGTACACTGAAGCCTAGCACATACAAGGCTAAGCCAAGGAAGGCCGTGGTTGCAACACTACAAGCAGAGCAAGAATCGAAGCCAGAGGTAGTTCGAGAGTTCGGCGATGTATTTCCTAAAGACATATCAGGTTTGCTTCCTGATTGAGCTATTGAATTCAGTATTGACTTAGTACCTGGTGCAAAACCGGTAATCAAAACACCATATCGGTTAAGTCCAGAAGGATTGAAGGAGATCCGTACTCAGCTGGACGAACTTCTGCAGAAAGGATAGATTCATCCCAGTACTTCAAATTGGGGATCTCCAGTTTTGCTTGTGAAGAAGAAGGAAGGTTCATACAGAATGTGCATTGACTATCGAGCTCTAAACGAAGTCATGATAAAGAACAAGTATCCACTACCGTGAATCGAAGATCTGTTCGATCAGCTAAGTGGGTCTTGCGTTTTCTCAAAATTAGATCTTCGTTCGGGTTATCATCAGATGAAGGTCAAAGAGTCTGATATTCCGAAGACGGTATTCAGGACTCGCTATGGTCATTATGAGTTTCTTGTGATGCCATTTGGAGTGACCAATGCACCAGCCGTATTCAGGAATATGATGAACCAAGTTTTCTGAGAGTATCTAGACAGGTTCGTTGTCATATTCATCGACGACATCCTGGTGTATTCTAAGAGTCGGAAAGAACACACTGAACATTTGAGAATTGTCCTGGATACTTTATGACAGCATCAACTCTATGCCAAGTATAGCAAGTGTGAGTTTTGGCTAAATCAAGTCAGATTTCTCAGACATATCGTTTCAGGTGAAGGAATCTCTGTGGATCCAGCTAAAGTATCAGCAGTAAGCGAATGGCCGACACCAAAGACAGTGAAGGCCATTCGAAGTTTCTTGGGATTAGCGGGATACTACCGAAGATTCATAGAAGGCTTTTCGAAGATTGCAACACCCCTGACCAAGCTTACACGTAAAGATGAAGCATTCGTGTGGCCAGAAGCATGCAAACAGAATTTTGTAGAACTCAAGTCAAGATTGGCATCAGCGCCTATTCTCATAATACCGGACCAATCTGAAGGTTTTGTTGTGCATTGCGTTACATCCGGTAAGGAATTGGGATGTGTTCTACAACAGCATGAAAAAGTTGTAGCTTATGCATCAAGACAGTTGAAAATTCATAAACGCAATTATCCAACGCATGACTCAGAGTTGGCAGCTGTTATATTTGCACGGAAGATTTGGCGTCATTATCTTCTTGGAGAACGGGTAGATATATACATAGACCACAAAAGTCTGAAGTATGTGTTTACTCAGAAAGAGCTGAATATGCGGCAGAAAAGATGGCTAGAACTTAAGGCAGACTTCGACATCAACCTACAATATCATCCGGGGAAGGTGAATGTAGTTCCTGATACACTTAGTCGCCAACCGTTATCTATGAATCTCACCGCACAGTGGATGCTACAGCAAGATTTGCACAAGATGGAGATTGAAGTGGTTATGCCGGGTAATACTCCAAAGTTGATGAACTTACAAGTTCAGTCTACTATTGTCAATCAGATCAAAACAGCTCAAGTAAGTGATGCCAAGTTTTAAAAGATCAGAGAACAAGTAGAAAATGGACTTAGAACAGACTTCATCATCTACGAAGACGGATCTTTGAGATACGGAAACAGATTGTGTGCACCACAAGGTTCTGTTTAGGAAAAGTTGATGAAAGAACCTCATAGCTCTCCATACTCAGTACACCCTGGTGGTACAAAGATGTACAGAAATCTGCGGTAACATTACTGGTGGCATGGAATGAAGCGTGAAGTAGCCAGAAGCGTAGCCAAATGCTTGGTGTTTCAGCAAGTAAAAGCTGAACATCACAGGACTGTTGGTTTATTTCAACCGTTACCTATTCCAGAATGGAAGTGGCAACGCATCACCTTGGATTTCGTGACTGCACTTCCTCGTAGCACGAAAGGTAACAATGCTGTATGTGTTATTGTGGACCGACTCACAAAGTCGGCTCAATTCATCTCATTTCGAGTTGGCCAATCTACCGAGACACTAGCAAAGAAGTACATGGAAGTAAGTCTGAATCTAAGTAAGATTTAACTTTTCATAGTGTACTATTTCTGATACCCATGAACTCATACAGGAGATCGTGAGATTACATGGAGTACTGGTTTGCATTGTCTCCGATCATGACACCGGATTCCGATCGCAATTTTGGCAGAGTCCGCAATCTAGCTTAGGAACGAGTCTGAACTTCAGCACAGCTTATCATCCACAAACATATGGTCAGTCTGAGCGAACGATTCAGATACTTGAAGATATGCGAAGAGCGTGTATGTTAGACTTCGAAGGATCGTAGGAAGATCACCTACATCTTGTGGAGTTTTTATACAACAACAGCTACCGGGCGAGTATTGGTATGGCACCATTTGCAGCTCTTTATGGAAGGAAGTGTCATTCACCATTAAGTTAGGACGACATCGGAGATAGGGAGCTCCTTGGACCAGAGATGATCGTAGCAACTGTGGATGTAGTCCACACGATTAAGGAAAGAATGCGCATAGCCTAAGACAGACAGAAGCACTGGGCTGATGCAAAGCGCCGACACTTGGAGTTCCAATCGGGAGATCGTATCTTTCTGAAGATCTCTCCCAACCGTGGAGTGATTCTCTTTGGAAAGAGGGGTAAGCCCAGTTCGAGATTTATTGGACTGTTCGACAATGATTGGTACGAAAAATTGTTTGTAGTGTAACCGTAATAAGAACGGTGTCGCGTGTAGCTAGACCGAGGTGAGTACGGGTCGTCCTCAGGGAAACGTTGAATATTTTAGTCTTACTTTAGATGTGTTGAAAGAGAGAGGAGGGATAAAGAATAGTGGAAATGGTTGTAGGATCTAGATCTACGTTAAACACTGAAGCAAAATATAGATCTAGATTAACTACGGAGATAAGTTTTATAAAAAGGGGGCTTGTAGGGTTCATTAGGATTTAGTAGTTATGGATGATTAATTAAAGATTACTGTAATACCCAGCTCTTTTATACCAAAATCCGTATTTTGTTCCTTTATGATTTTGTTTATTTTATTTATAATTGTATTCCTTCTAAATCCCATTATTCTTTTTAAAACCCAAACCCAAACTACAATTATTTTAACCCAGCCCAGCAGCCAAATCCTCGGCCCTTTTTACAATTTCCCTCTAATTCATTTCCTGTGGCCCAACGAGAAATCTCTCAGCCCATTCATTTTTCCATAAATTTAACCCCATTTTAATTCCTGGCCCGCTTCAATCCAGCCCGCGCTGCCTACCCGACCCGGCCCACTACCCAACCCTCCTTCTTCCTCCAACGGCTCTCCTAATTTCCCGCGAGAAATTTTCCCGTTGCGCCCTCGTCGCCGCTCCCCACGCCCACGCCAGCGCTCGAGCGCGCGTTACTCACCACGACGCGCGACCTCTTTCTCTCCCCCTCACTTCCATCACTCTCTCGTCCTCACTCATCTCATTCACCCAACCCACTGCTTCGAGTCCCCTCACTCGCCACCGCCGTCGACGACGACTATCACCCTTCAAACTCCCTCCCTCGCTCTCGTCCCCTCAACGGCAACCAACTTCGACCGCACCCCCGACGAGCCCTCACCTTCACCTCAAAAACTCAGCCACCACAGAATCCCTGCGCACCCAACCTCCCTGCACCCTCTCGCCGGCGACCCCATCATCATCATCATCATCATCGACGCCATCATCCTCTCTATCTCTCCGTCCTCTACAAATCACTCTCTCCCTCTTTCTCAATCTTTCTCTCTCTATATCTCTAACCCTCTGCTTCTCTCTTCCTCTCTCTCACCCTCTTTCTCTTTCTCTCTCTCTCTCTAAATCTCTCTCACTCCTCCTCCTCTGTTTCACTCTCTTCTCTCTCTCTCTCACTCTAACTCTCTGTTCCCCCTCTCTCTAATTCTCTTTCTCTGTCTTCTCACTCTCTCTCACTGCTTCTCTCTCTCTCTCACTGCTTCTCTCTCTACATTTCTCTCTCTAACTCTTCTCTCTCTGACTCTTTCTCTCTCAATATCTCCCTCCCTCTGCAATCCCTCGCCATCGGACGCACAGCACCATCACCTCCCCAGTCTCACGAGCCCTAGCCGTTGCCGAGACGGAACCCTATAGCCGAGCCCAAGCTTGTGGTCATCGTGTCGCGTTCGTGACGTTACCATCACCGTACATCTCCGAGACGTGTCCAGGCAAGTTCTCAACTTGCTTCATGCTATTCTATTTATGTTACAAATCCAAATCATATAAATTGCTATGTTACCATTCCTGAAAACGTACACTATTTACCTGTTCGACGTGTGTTTCTAATGAGAATCCTTTCCTAATTTGGCAGAACTAAATGGTATTGTTTGGCCCGTATGGCGGTGAACCTAGTGTGTGAATTTCGTTGGATAATTCGACCGTTAATGACCAAAATGACTACCCCCAAGTTTACTAGTAAAAATGGAATTTTTCTTGTACCTGAAAACTATTAAAATCGCCATAAATTACATACACACTGGAATGATGCGTTCGAGGGCTCAAATCGAAGCCAACTCGACGAAATTTAACCCTATACTAGTTTCCAGATATTCCTGTACTTAAACTGTGACGATACTTGGATTGGAGTGCGACTCTGGACTGCAGTCCAGAGCGACTCCAATTGTTGTTTGCTGTTCCGCATTGGGTACCACAAGTTTTCCTTAACTCGTAGGTTGCGGAACTCTGCTGTTTGTTATAGGTAAATCTGTTAGCTAGAATACGCAAGTGGTTTCATCCTATTTCGTTATCGTTTGTTAATTAATCTGTAATTTAAAAGATGGGAACGTATAACAGTCTCAGCTGAATCAGAACTGACATATTGGTATTGAATAGTGTATAACTCCTAACGTACAGACGCGATTGAGAAACCGTCTATTGCATTGTAAACCTTACTAAAAACCCTAGATTTCATCCAACTGTAGCGTCGCTAAAATCTGATCCCAACTGGGATTAAAATGCGTTGCGAAACGGACTTCCGATTTTGAAACTGGATATCCAGCCGTGAACACTCAAAATGAAATGGCTGTAATTAATGATCCTGGAACCCGATTGGCATGAAACTAAATTAGATGGATAGATAACTGAACATACTAATTTTTACCTGTTCATCGTTTCGCTAAATTGTAACCGTATGATTTATGATAAATTATGCAAGTGGTAGATTAAGGATTCAGGACATCCTAAACATGCTTTATATACTGTTTACGCATCATATCATACACATGTCATTGCATTGATAACATAGTGATAACGTGCATTTACCCAGTGTTAGGTTTTAGTAATGATTGTGGCAAGTACGTCAGTGTTCGTGTATCAGTGAATAAGTGAAAGTGATACGTACTTGTACACAATCAGTGACCCCTATTATTCTATTGCATTGTCGACGTCTGTGAGACGCGTGTACGTGTGACTATAAGTGGTATGGGAAATTTATGGAAGCTCTTGCACGGGTGTCACAGATAAGGCACCAGACACTGCCATTTATCTTAGGTATTAGTCGGGACGTGCTTGATGGAGGTCCTGCCTCCAGTTCTCGCGCAGACTTGTCACCGACCGATTGGTATTTAGGGTTATGGTTAGCGTTTGATGTAGACCACGGGGTGTGGGGTAGTTTAAGTGTGAGTTCAACAGAATCTCGGGAGTCCCATGCCGGCTTATATATTTAGGGAGACATATGGAGATTTACAGGGTATGTGATAATCACCGTGATATACATGTTGGGCCCGTGGTCCCTTGCCCTTGGGTTCTACCCTTGGGTGGAGGACACTCGCGAGTGGTTGACTCTCACACTTAGACTGACGATAGGCTTAGTAACCTGTATAGTGAGACTTAGAGACTGATAGGGATACTGGCATTGATATACCTTATATACTGTGTTGACATACGTGGCATATCATTCTACTGCTTTTACTGTTCCGCTGCATTGATTACTGCATGTTCATACCCATACTGTCATTGATCTACTGTTATACACAACTATTATCACTGTTAAAATTGTCACATAATTTTATGTATTATACTGCTATTGTGTCGCTCTGACGACCTGAGTATGCATTCTCAGTGTGAGGAGAAGATTTAGCCTGGAACAGAGCTAGACGTGTATCACGGACACCTCGACTAGCTATTCAGAGTTACATTCGTTTGTTCCCCCTCAGGTCAGTTCTTTACATTGTTTCATTTCGTTACTGCATTTCTCATTACCTGCGCATCATATACTGTTTACCATGAAAAACTAGAAGCCGAAGTGTGACTACGGCAGGACTTTTCCTTGACTGTAGGAGCATGGCTGGCCTTGTCAACTCCTCGTATTCCGTATTTTGGGAAGCGGGGCGTGACATGGTTTAGTTGGTATCAGAGCCCAGGTTTTGCTTCGATTGGGATTGCAGTCTTCCGTGTATATCTTGGAAATCTAAGACACTCCTTGGTCTAGGTTGTAAACTTGTCATTCTTGATCCATATTCACATCGTGTGTTCAGCTATCCATTCGCTAGGGTTTCGGATGACTAGGCAAGGTTACGTGGTTGCAATTGCACTACCGTACTCTGTTTAAGTGACTCAGATTCATACAGTTGATTTTTCCATTTGCAATAAATTTCATCACATCTGATATTCTTGAACCTTTGTCTAATCCATATTATATCTTGATTCTATTAGCTTGTGCCTTATATCATCTTCAAAATTATTGTTTCAGGGTCATGTCTTCCAATGACTTTTCATCTATATCCGCTCCCCAGAATCAGACCATTGAAATTCCGAGTGTACTGCAAGGCCTAAAGGAAGCCCAGGAGTGAACAAACGACTTGTTGGCTGAAGGACTGAGAAGACAGGTGAATCAGGCACCAGCGGGAGTCTCCAATCATAAAGAGATCCCCGTTAGACGAGGAAAAGAGAAGAAGATGAAGCGCCAATTTGTTTCCCCGCGACAGAAGCAGCAGAAGACCCCATGTTGTGGGTACTGTAAGAGGCCAGGACATCTTCAGAGGGATTGTCGCCGCGCCCAAGGAAAATGTCTGATATGCGGGTCCAACAAACATCTAATCAACGGTTGCCCAGAAAGGAAAGAACTACAGGGAGGAGACTCGTCCACACTCCCCACTTCTGCCAAGTGAGGATTACTGCGTAGTTCGAATTTCGAGGATAAAGCGGACCCAACACAGGATTCAACTCGCGTAACGATGATGCAGCGGTCTAGCAATCAAAGAAGAATTTTCATGTTTTCTAGTTTCAGTATTAATGATTGTCATCTTCTTATAAATATTTCTTTTCGTTTGAAAGTTTGTATCCGTTGAATTTTTAGTTGAATGCAATAGAACTTTGAATTGTGATATATGTATCATTCTCTTGCTTTCTCCTTATTTATACTATTCATTATCGCAGCATTATTATCCTGATATTTTTCAATTCCGGCCACCGTATATCTTTCTATACTTCGTACACTTAACTACTTCCTTGATATGTCCCATAGCCTAATCATAACTCTTTCTTTTTCAGACCATGGCCCACCCTGGAGAAGCGCCGCATCTAGATGAGGATGCACAGTCATGCGTTTTCTTAGATCGCACGCTGATGAGTTCTGACGATGAGATCAACGGTCCCCAGGCCATTTTCGGGAACATCGATTCCGAAGACGAAGGAGCAGCTGCCCCAGAGTTTAACATGATAGACGATTCCGACGAAGAGGAAGGAGACCCTGAAGAGAACTCGATAGAGGAAGATCCCGAAGAAGATCCGATAGAAGAAAATCCAGTTGAGGAAAATCCCGTGGGGGAAAATCCCATGGAAGAGAATCCCATGGAATCAGATCTCGATGAAGAAGCTCCAGCCGAGGAAGAAGGACCAGAAGAACAAGACCCTGCTGTGGAAGAACTCCCAATGGCGGTCCCCGCGAGGCGCTATGGAAATGGACGTCCCTACCTGAGCGCGCGAGCCTACCGCAACCTGCTGAATCTCCACAACCGCGACTGACGGGATTTCCTTTAAATGTTGTGTTCTTTGGTCAAATAAATCTGTGTATAGTTTAGGGTCACATTTCATTTTTTTGAGAATGCTTTGTTTAAAATCTTCTGGAATAAAATAAATTGCTGAGTTCACTAATCCTTTGATCTTCTTAGTCCCCTTGATGTTTGATATTTCTTCTATACAATTATTCTTCCTACTGAGGTCTGTCCACCCCTACTCCTTACCTTGTCTTAACCCTCACTGAGATTCACCAGTAGCACACCCAATTTTTAGAGGTCCACCCTTCATCCTTCGTCTGTGCCCCGTTTGAGATCCTTCTGGGAGGAGGACCTTTCTTATGAACTTCCGAGTCCGCTAACCCTTCAAATTTTTGATTCATAGGATGTACCGACCGTTATCCTCCCCATACTTCTTCCTTTGTAGTCATTTGTTGTTCACCTTTAAATCCTGTGCTGACCCGATCCCAATCTCCTTGACCTTCAGCCTAAAGCCGCCATACTCCAACCTGTGAATGATCCACATTTCCTTGTAATCCTTACCCTTGTTAGCCCTGTACATTTTATGTGTTTTCCTATTACCCTATATATTTAGGGACTTTATTATTCAAAATTAGGTTTCGGTATTTTGTATTTATCGAAGAGTGCGTGTTATTAACTAATTAGTTTTATGCATTGTAAGCACACTACTATTATCCCTATTTTTCCAGTAGCGCAACCTTACACCGCGCATATTTGTGTTCCATGTCCCTTATTTTCACTATGTGAGTTTCTAAGTTATTTGATCGATATATTATCCTAAAATGTTATAACCTACCGACTAATTTTTCATTACTTTATTGTCATTACTTTATTTTCGGGTTTTGTGCCTATGATTACTATGATAGATGGTTGAGCCTTATACTTATTTTTCTGCTTGCTTTGATAGACTTAGATGTGCACATATGTGGGTTTCGACTTTTATCGAACACACTTTGATTATTATTGTTCGTTATTGATACCTATATTCTCGTATACTCGTAGTTGCCCTTATACTTATTCTTGCCTTATACCTATGTAGACCTACCTTTCCGTATGTGGTTCTTACTTATATATATTTCAAATTTCTTCGTCCACGTACTGCTAATAAATCTTTTGTGTTAGTGTGAAATCTAATAGCTTTCGCTTATGTTTGTATAACCTATCGTTTATTTTAAATTTCGAGGGCGAAATTTTTGTAAGGGTGGTATGATGTAATACCCAGCTCTTTTATACCAAAATCCGTATTTTGTTACTTTATGATTTTATTTATAATTTTATTCCTTCTAAATCTGATTATTCTTTTTAAAACCCAAACCCAAACTACAATTATTTTAACCCAGCCCAGCAGCCAAATCCTCGGCCCTTTTTCCACTTTCCCTCTAATTCATTTCCTGCGGCCCAACGAGAAATCCCTCAGCCCATTCATTTTTCCATAAATTTAACCTCATTTTAATTCCTGGCCCGGTTCAATCCAGCCCGCGCTGCCTACCCAACCCGGCCCACAACCCAACCCTCCTTCTTCCTCCAACGGCTCTCCTAATTTCCCGCAAGAAATTTTCCCGTTGCGCCCTCGTCGCCGCTCCCCACGCCCACGCCGGCGCTCGAGCGCGCGTTACTCCCCATGACGCGCGACCTCTTTCTCTCCCCCTCACTTCCATCACTCTCTCGTCCTCACTCATCTCATTCACCCAACCCACTGCTTCGAGTCCCCTCACTCGCCACCGCTGTCGACGACGACTATCGCCCTTCAAACTCCCTCCCTCGCTCTCGTCCCCTCAACGGCAACCAACTTCGACCGCACCCCCGACGAGCCCTCACCTTCACCTCAAAAACTCAGCCACCACAGAATCCCTGCGCACCCAACCTCCCTGCACCCTCTCGCCGGCGACCCCATCATCATCATCATCATCATCATCCTCATTGACGCCATCATCCTCTCTATCTCTCCGTCCTCTACAAATCACTCTCTCCCTCTTTCTCAATCTTTCTCTCTCTATATCTCTAACCCTCTGCTTCTCTCTCACCCTCTTTCTCTTTCTCTCTCTCTCTCTCTAAATCTCTCTCACTCCTCCTCCTCTGTTTCCCTCTCTTCTCTCTCTCTCACTCTAACTCTCTGTTCCCTCTCTGTCTAATTCTCTTTCTCTGTTACTCTCTCTCTGTCTTCTCACTCTCTCTCACTGCTTCTCTCTTTCTCTCTCTACATTTCTCTCTCTAACTCTTCTCTCTCTGACTCTTTCTCTCTCAATATCTCCCTCCCTCTGCAATCCCTCGCCATTGGACGCACAGCACCATCACCTCTCCAGTCTCACGAGCCCTAGCCGTTGTCGAGACGGAACCCCATAGCCGAGCCCAAGCTTGTGGTCATCGTGTCGCGTTCGTGACGTTACCATCACCGTACATCTCCGAGACGTGTCCAGGCAAGTTCTCTACTTGCTTCATGCTATTCTATTTATGTTACAAATCCAAATCATATAAATTGCTATGTCACCATTCCTGAAAACGTACACTATTTACCTGTTCGACGTGTGTTCCCAATGAGAATCCTTTCCTAATTTGGCGGAACTAAATGGTATTGTTTGGCCCGTATGGCGGTGAACCTAGTGTGTGAATTTCGTTGGATAATTTGACCGTTAATTACCAAAATGACTACCCCCAAGTTTACTAGTAAAAATGGAATTTTTCTTGTACCTGAAAACTATTAAAATCGCCATAAATTACATACACACTGGAATGATGCGTTCGAGGGCTCAAATCGAAGCCAACTCGACGAAATTTAACCCTATACTAGTTTCCAGATATTCCTGTACTTAAACTGTGACGATACATGGATTGGAGTGCGACTCTGGACTGCAGTCCAGAGCGACTCCAATTGTTGTTTGCTGTTCCGCATTGGGTACCACAAGTTTTCCTTAACTCGTAGGTTGCGGAACTCTACTGTTTGTTATAGGTAAATCTGTTATCTAGAATACGCAAGTGGTTTCATCCTATTTCGTTATCGTTTGTTAATTAATCTGTAATTTAAAAGATGGGAACGTATAACAGTCTCAGCTGAATCAGAACTGACATATTGGTATTGAATAATGTATAACTCCTAACGTACAGACACGATTGAGAAACCTTCTATTGCGTTGAAAACCTTACTGAAAATCCTAGATTTCATCCAACTGTAGCATTGCTAAAATCTGATCCCAACTGGGATTAAAATGCGTTGCGAAACGGACTTCCGATTTTGAAACCGGATTTCCAGCCGTGAACACTCAAAATGAAATGGCTGTAATTAATGATCATGGAACCCGATTAGCATGAAACTAAATTCGATGGATAGATAACTGAACAAACTAATTTTTACCTGTTCATCATTTCGCTAAATTGTAACCGTATGATTTATGATAAATTATGCAAGTGGTAGATTAAGGATTCAGGACATCCTAAACATGCTTTATATATGTTTACGCATCATATCATACACATGTCATTGCATTGATAACATAGTGATAACGTGCATTTACCCAGTGTTAGGTTTTAGTGATGATTGTGGCATGTACATCAGTGTTCGTGTATCAGTGAATAAGTGAAAGTGATACGTACTTGTACACAATCAGTGACCCTTATTATTCTATTGCATTATCGACGTCTGTGAGACGCGTGTACGTGTGACTATAAGTGGTATGGGACACTTATGGAAGCTCTTGCATGGGTGTCACAGATAAGGCACCAGACACTGCCATTTATCTTAGGTATTAGTCGGGACGTGCTTGATGGAGGTCCTGCCTCCAGTTCTCGCGCAGACTTGTCACCGACCGATTGGTATTTAGGGTTATGGTTAGCGTTTGATGTAGACCACAGGGTGTGGGGTAGTTTAAGTGTGAGTTCAACAGAATCTCGGGATCCCATGCCGGCTTATATATTTAGGGAGACATATGGAGATTTACAGGGTATGTGATAATCACCGTGATATACATGTTGGGCCCGTGGTCCCTTGCCCTTGGGTTCTACCCTTGGGTGGAGGACACTCGCGAGTAGTTGACTCTCACACTTAGACTGACGATAGGCTTAGTAACCTGTACAGTGAGACTTAGAGACTGATAGGGATACTGGCATTGATATACTTCAAATACTGTGTTGACATACGTGGCATATCATTCTACTGCTTTTACTGTTCCGCTGCATTGATTACTGCATATTCATACCCATACTGCCATTGATCTACTGTTATACACAACTATTATCACTGTTAAAATTGTCACATAATTTTATGTATTATACTGCTATTGTGTCGCTCTGACGACCTGAGTATGCATGCTCAGTGTGAGGAGAAGATTTAGCCTGGACCAGAGCTAGACGTGTATCACGGACACCTCGACTAGCTATTCAGAGTTACATTCGTTTGTTCCCCCTCAGGTCAGTTCTTTACATTTTTTCATTCCGTTACTGCATTTCTCATTACCTGCGCATCATATACTGTTTACCATGAAAAATCTAGAAGCCGAAGTGTGACTACGGCAGGACTTTTCCTTGAACGTAGGAGCATGGCTGGCCTTGTCAATTCCTCGTATTCCGTATTTTGGGAAGCGGGGCGTGACAATTATCCTTTTTATCCTTTAATAGATTTATAACTAGAACGACAGTGATGCATGTAGATTAGGGTTTCTGGAGGAAAAAGGGTTCCCACTCTTAACCCCTATCTCGACATGGAACTCCGTTCATATCTAGCCTTTAACAAAACAATCATTAATCTAATCTCTAATCGCGGTCGAGACTAACAATAAATTGGTAGCGCGCCCGATTAGGATGTTATTGATTCTTTTGATAAAGTTTATAAACTTTATAGGTCGTAAAAAGAGTTTAAGGATCTTCATCATTCATTAACCTACCCTAATCCTACGAACCCTCATAAGCGGAGAATTACTCGCGCATGTTGGGAGAAAAAGAGATGGAGAGAAAATGCATAATTATACTACGAAGAAAATAGAATAAGAAAAAGAAAGCTACCTTTATTAATCAACAATATTCATTACACTTTTTTCCCTTAGAAAATGATTACAAATACTAGTTTGCTTCTCGATCTCTTCTAAGGAGGTAGATGAACCGTTAATGATCAGCCAGGATGCGTGAGCCGTCTTGGACTTCGTGATCTCGTCGGCTTGATGATTTTTCCAAGAGGCTCTCGGTCTTTATTTATTGTCCCAAATCCAGAAACTTAGCTTCCAAATTTGGAAGAAAACAGTAAAGATTCACCCAGAAAAATCGCACCTCCTAACTCCTCTTTCTTGCGGTGGATCCGCGGCCAAAAGGGGGGTTTGGCCGCGGATCCGCGGCTAAAGGTGGTGATCTCTTGATCATTTTTCTATGGCTTCTTCTGTATGACATGTGGCGATCTCTGGAACCTTTGGAACTTGGAAATCTTCTCGTAGTTGCTGCCAGACTTGATCTCTAAGTTTCGCTTTCTTAATTAGGCAGGTTTGCTTTAACAACTTGATTTCCTTGATTTTAGTCCTGAAAATTCTGCACAACAACTCAAATGATATTTAGTAGAGTTTGTTTTCTTAAGATTTGGTCAATGATATTTTTTGCATACATTTTCCTACCAAATGCTAATTATAATATATCAACACATGGAAAATAGTATTTTTACAGATAAACCCTCATATGTATGATATATTATAATAAAGACCTTTTTTAATATAGATTTAGTAGGAAAAATGTAATAACAAATGTGCAGTTTTATCAACTGAACAAATACCCCCAAACTTATCTTTGATCGTCCCGAGCAAACTAGTTTATTGAAGAGAAGGAGAAAAAAGAAAGGAGAAAACTAAGCACACTTTCGTAGGCAAACACGATTGCACTGAGCACGTGCAACAAGCCGTTAAACCTCTAGGTGTCCCTAGTAGGAGGAGTGTTGTTTCTTGAGGGTTTTCAGCGGATTACACCCACAAAATTCTATAATAAAAGAGAGATGGTGAAATTTACATATAAAGATAAGAACCATAAAAGAAATACTTTGAAAATTTAGAGTTTCCAACTACACTAGCTTTTCAGTTGTCATGAGCCCTATCTTAATAGTCATGAAAAGATGTTAGAAATCACATCATCCCTCAATAAAACATCATCTTTATTCTTCATTCCTACCTTTCATCCAAACATCGATCATATAACCCTACGTGTATGTAATGGACATCCCTACACTTGGAGAATTCAATTCAAGCTATCATACTCTTGTCCATCTACCTCAGTACTTTAATTTGATGAATATTTATATGGATTCGCTCACACATTTTCATACGACCGTTAATACTTCTTGAGGTACTAACCGACCGATTACTTATGTGCTTGCTGATTAGGTGATAGTATTTTCCTCGTCTTGCACCACCTAAGGCTTAGCAGTGACTCCCAAACCAGTTGGTCTAAGGCACTAGGTGATGAAGCACCCTCGCTATGTTTTTTTATTGCTGCCTTGGCGATAACAAAACCAGTGTTCATTTTTTTCTTTTCACCATTTTTATATTTTCTTCATTTTTTATTTCCTTCATACTTTGGCTTTTAGATAAGAGCATTTCAAGGTATCCTCTACTATCCCGAGTTTCAAGACGTGTGTAAGTGCATATAGTAGGGTATCAACATTCAAATGTTTGGCTTCCAGAATAGGAAGTATTTTTCATACTTATTTTTATCCTCAGATTAGTGACTTCCTTCATCTTACTAACCTTTGGGACAACTGCTCATAACTACTTATTACTAGTTCGTTTAAGAAAACTTCTAATTTTCTTGGTTTTCTTAAACTATTCCTATCTTTTGGATGTAATTTTTCACTTTCTACTCTTTTGTTATAAAAGAAAATTTTTAATTTTTAATTTTTTGAAAATGTTGTGCTTAAGCAAAATATGATGCAAGGTGATGTGTAAATAAACACAAATCTCCCCCAAACTTGTTTTCAACAGTGTCCTCACTGTTGCTATGTGCTGGATCACAAAAACCTGTAAGCTTGGGAGGACATTATTAATGGGGGCAAGAATATATGAAAGTGAAAATCCTCCCCCAAACTTATTTTTGGCTCACAAATTTGAGGACAAAAGTTATGTTCAAGAGCCAAAAATATATCCCCCCTCAAACATGAGTTAGACAATACGAAGCATTTTACGAGGGGGTGAGTCATTTGGTCAAAGTAAGACTTTACAAAGACAAAAAGTTAACACCAACCATTCAAACATTTTATCAGTATAGCGTATAGGTTGGTGGAAGAATGTGTTGTATCGAGTCAAGAAAAAATGGGGAAGGGATAAGAGGTGGTCTGAAAAGGGTTTGAAATTAGAGAAAAGAAAGAATGAGGATGAATGTGAATGATTAGGAAGAAGGAATAATGACGGTTCAACCTCTATAGGTGGAGATTGATCAATCACAAAATCCGTATTGTTTAAAAATTCAAGTTCGTCAGCAAAAAGTTCTTCAAAACTTTTATCAATGGTGTGATTGAACATTTTGCTGTCAAAGAGTTTTATGCCAGAATTTATCCTACTTGATTCAAAAATTATTGAGGTAGAGGACTCGAAAAACCCATCTACCTCATTTTCAAAAATATCCAAATCAAGTTGAATTTCTGGTATTATTGAACTTGAATTAACGGATTGTGATTCATCAAAACTCACTGAAACTATAGGAACAGAAGAAGAACCGGAGAAAGTAGAAGGTGAAATGGGTAAAAAAATTGGTGTGTCGAGTGTTGCTGAACCAGATGTAGAAGATGGAGGCTGTATTTCGGTCTGATCTTCGGGTATACCATTATCATCGACTTCAAGACATATTTGGGGTTCGGGAAGAATTAAAGGCTCAAGATGATGACCACAAGAAAGTGAAAGTATTTGATGAATTGGTGGGACAAAATCATCCAAAATTTCTGGTTCATCAATCAATATATCCCCAACGTCAATCACCTCATTCAAGTGAAGGTTAAAATTCTCAAACACCTTATCAAAAGTTTGGTTTTCAATCAGTTTTGGTTCAAGAGTGGAGGTGTAGAGATCACAAGGGTTGGGTATGGTTTCACTTGAAATGGACCCTTCACAGTCGGGTAAATCAAACACTACAAAGTCACACAACTTATCAGACATTCTATTTGGTGTACTTGATGAATCTATGAAACTGGAGTTGTGGATTTTAGTTTGGAATGGGGAGGTTTGATTAGGAAGGGTGTACAGTTCTGTCTCACTACCCAAATTCTCATTTTGTCCTATGCCCGAATCATATACTGAAAAATTTTGGGCAGGTTTGAAATTACTTGCTTGCATTCACTCCGTTGTTTCCTTCCTAATTTGGTTCGACAATTCCAGAAATTTTTCTAATGTCTGCTCCAGACTAGTCTTGGGTTGATAAGGGGTTTCAGTATAAGATTGAAATTCCTGTGGATAATTAAAACTCTCAAATGACTGATTAGAAGAACTGTCTAGAGAAGGTGGAAAAGTCAGATTGGATTGATAAGAATAGAATGGTTGCGAAAATTGGGTGGGAGTAGGATCAACATTGTGATAAGAAGAATATTGATATGGGTTGGTCGGTTGGCTATCAAACTCTTCTTTGGAAAGTGGAGGTGATGGTTGATATTGGTCTGGGTTGAAACTTTGGCTTCTAGCTCTAGCTATGTGCTCACAAATAGACATTCGTCTAGGGGCTTCCTCACTCTGGGTATCAACTGAAACAGGTGTAGGATTAGGATACGGTTGATAAGACCTAGACTGAGGTGGCCAACTGTTTCTTCCTGCTTGTTCTATATGATCTCTTAAGGACTTGGAAGAGCCGGACGGTATACCGAAGGGATTACGAAAACAAGAGATATCTGGTTGTGGACAGCAAAACTCGGCAAGTGTTCTTCTGTTTAGATCACCCATTATAAGAAGAGAAGCAGAGGGAAGGGGTAAAAAGGGGAGAAAATAATTGGTTTGTTTTGAAAAATGACGGATTTAGACAAATCACACAAAAATGCACAAACAATCCTAGAACTATGGTTACCTAGGTCCAGTCTCTAGACCGCTCTTAGACTTCTAAAGGACAAGCCGTAGGATCAATCCTCTACCGCCTCTTTACTACCCTTGTAGCCAGGTAAGTGCCAGGTTAATGGGAGGCTCTCCACTACGAAAGTAGTGGTCCTAATTAAGTAACCACTCGTCTTAGACACACTTGCCTAGACACCACAAAAGTAATGCGGATAAGCGATAGATTACCCACGACCTTCCTCTATCCTTATTGAGCGCGACAGTGCTTAGAGTCTGGTCTAGATATTTTTTAAATTAATGTAGGGTTGATGCAGATACTCGGTTTGTGATTTGTAGGGCTTAGGAAGGGTGATGAAATCCCTACCTAATCTGGATTTTGGTTTTGCCCCTTAAAAATCCATATTAAAATATGCAAAAACAAACTGCAAAATAAAACTTTGCAAAAAGATTTTTGAGCGGCGATATTTTGCAAAGAATCCTGCAGAAAAGATATTTTATTGGATTTCAGAGGAGAAAGAAGGAGGTTAGAATCTTACCAGAGAAGACTGAAGCCCTAGATCTCCTAACCGGCCGCGCCTCCGCCGCCGATGTGCACTTCCGGCCGCGGTTCCGCCGCAAGAGGGAGAGATCAATTGATGAATTTTTTCTGTGGCCTTCTCTACTTCTTTGTATCTCAATGAATGTATCTATCTCCTGTTTTCTCAAGTCTGTGACTCCAGATTCTCTCGCAAAATTCACACAATAATCGTTAAATATACAATTTGCAGTTTTGTTTTATTTATGATACAGATCGTATAAGAATTCAACACAAATAGTAAGAATAAAAAATTACGCACGTTTCCCCGGCAACGGCGCCATTTGATTGGTACGAAAAATTGTTTGTAGTGTAACCGCAATCAGAATGGTGTCGCGTGTAGCTAGACCGAGGTGAGTACGGGTCGTCCTCAGGGAAACGTTGAATATTTTAGTCTTACTTTAGATGTGTTGAAAGAGAGAGGAGGGATAAAGAATAGTGGAAATGGTCGTAGGATCTAGATCTACATTAAACACTGAAGCAAAATATAGATCTAGATTAACTACGGAGATAAATTTATATAAAAAGGGGGCTTGTAGGGTTCATTAGGATTTAGTAGTTATAGATGATTAATTAAAGATTACCCTTTTTATCCTTTAATAGATTTATAACTAGAACGACAGTGATGCATGTAGATTAGGGTTTCTGGAGGGAAAAGGGTTCCCACTCTTAACCCCTATCTCGACATGGAACTCCGTTCATATCTAGCCTTTACCAAAACAATCATTAATCTAATCTCTAATCGCGGTCGAGACTAACAATAAATTGGTAGCGCGCCCGATTAGGATGTTAATGATTCTTTTGATAAAGTTTATAAATTTTATAGGACGTAAAAAGAGTTTAAGGATCTTCATCATCCATTAACCTACCCTAATCCTACGAAACCTAACAAGCGGAGAATTACTCGCGCATGTTGGGAGAAAAAGAGATAGAGAGAAAATGCATAATTAAACTACGAAGAAAATAGAATAAGAAAAAGAAAGCTATCTTTATTAATCAACAATATTCATTACACTTTGTTCCCTTAGAAAATGATTACAAATACTAGTTTGCTTCTCGATCTCTTCTAAGGAGGTAGATGAACCGTTGATGATCAGCCAGGATGCGTGAGCCGTCTTGGACTTCGTGATCTCGTCGGCTTGATGATTTTTCCAAGAGGCTCTCGGTTTTTATTTATAGTTCCAAAGCCAGAAAATTAGCTTCCAAATTTGGAATAAAACAGTAAAGATTCACCCAGAAAAATCGCACCTCCCAACTCCTCTTTCTTGCGGCGGAACCGCGGCCAAAAGGGGGGTTTGGCCGTGGATCCGCGGCCAAAGGTGGTGATTTCTTGATCATTTTTCTGTGGCTTCTTCTGTGTGACATGTGGCGATCTCTGGAACCTTTGGAACTTGGAAATCTTCTCGTAGTTGCTGCCAGACTTGATCTCTAAGTTTCGCTTTCTTAATTAGGCAGGTTTGCTTTAACAACTTGATTTCCTTGATTTTAGTCCTGAAAATTCTGCACAACAACTCAAATGATATTTAGTAGAGTTTGTTTTCTTAAGATTTGGTCAATGATATTTTTTGCATACATTTTCTTACCAAATGCTAATGTGTTCATAATGTGCATAATGTGTTCCACATATCCCAGCTTCGAAGATATGTGAGCGACTCCAGCCACATCCTTGATCACTCTGAGCTCACTATACAGACAGACTTATCTTGTGAACAGCAACCCGTTGAAATTCTGGACAGAAAGGTAAAGTCACTAAGGAACAAGGAAGTAAACTTGGTCTAGGTGATGTGGAGAAAAAATTCACCAGGAGAATCAACGTGGAAAAGAGAAGACGACATGCGTGCAAAATACCCTTTCTTATTTGTGTTAGTTATATGTATGCCCTAGAGGCCATTACTGTACATACGATGTATATTGTAGTGGATGCTTGGACATATATAGGGAGGACTTTCTTGCTCGACATGATAGTACGCTATCTGGTTGCTCTTTATCTTAACATGTACTCTGATTGTCTCTATGTTACATGTTGATAAAGCCCTTAGGATGAGTACTTGACTACCAGGACTATGATGCAGATCATACTAGTGGGGACAGTGTAGTCGCCAAGTACATCCTTCAAATGTTCCTAGTCGTGGGAGTACCGAGACAGGGCATCGATACTCTAGTGTAGACTAGCGTATGCGCTTCTTGACCCATATGATGGGCGATGGATGATCCCATATCCATTGGTGTTTGACATCAGAGAAGGTATATGGGTTCTCAGTGGAGACTGGGTGCACTGGACGGACTCGCCGAGAAATCCCAAATGGTATTATACCTCACGTTAGATGGCAGTTCTCTGGTGACACTGGTACAGGTTAGTCTGTAGACCCGAGATCGTCATAGAGTCTTGTGTGATTCCCACTGTACTTTGATTTCCATCATACCACGTCCAAGAGGGCGTGCAAAAAGGTGGCTTTTGGGTACAGTCCCGAATCACATGGAGGCAATGAGCGATAGGAGGGGTTTCGTCTCTCCCGGTATAGGGAGTTGATGTTGCGCTGTGTTCGATTGGCTATAACTGGAAATCCCTGGCCAGGGTTGCTGAGATTTACTGGTAAGTGTTATCAGTAGTTTCTCGAACTGTTATGGACCTCATATCGACACGACTTATCAAGCTACTGGGGTCTGACGTTTACCACCCCTAGGCTAGATATGCGACATGTTAGACGAAGAGACCGGACTGTAGGGGAGTGTTACTGATTGGATTTGCGGGAGAAAGTACATGCTTGCTTGTTGATCTTCTGATCGCTCAATAGCTGGGTGGCTGTTACGTTTAGCTGACTGCTTGCAGCTTGTGGGTGTTTGATATGATCATCACCTACTGCCGGCGTATTGACGATTCTTTAGAGTCCTACACAGAGGTTTCTTGACTTAGGAAAAACGGAATAGGAGCACATATATGATATGTGCGGGACCGAGAACAATACGTGTATGTGATACCGTATTAGATTCTCGTGATATGAGATATCGGCCGGGTATATGTGATATAGCCGGGTCATCGGATCAAGTGTTGATTCGATGAACTGATACAGATTATATTAGTTGGTTATTTATGAAATAGAAGGATTATCGGATCAAGTGTTGATTTGATAATTTAATGTATAATTATATATTTGATATATTAAATTATATTAACTAATATAAGCTCACTAAAAGATTCTTTTTCTCACTCGGGTAATATATTGATATATATGCGATATATGTTAATTGTATTATTTTATTTTGTTACAATAAATATTGTATATGTGATATATAATATTGCAACCTGTTAGGGTTATTAATGCAAAATGTTTAGTGGAGATTAAACATGGTTAGGGTTTGATTTGGGTTATTCTTTTCTAGAAGTCTCTAGAAGCTTTGCTTTTGTTTTAAGCAAAGATATTTGTTTTGATATTTTGTTGATATTTTCCTTAACCCAACCTAAACCCTTGACCATGGTAAACTCTCAACAATGGTTAAGTCTTCTCACTTGAACTATGGTTGCATTTCTAACCTCACACTACTTTCATTATTCATCACAAAAGAAATAGATCATCTTCTTCCTTCTTCTTCTTTGCTTGAAAAGCTTTCTAGCCTTTTGAGAAGTGATGAAAATGAGTGAGATTAAGAAAACAAATGAGAGCTAAAATCCTACTTCATCATCCTAATCTATCCTAACCATTTAGATTAGGGTGTTCACTTCATTTGTGAGTGAGAGCTTGTGTTAAAGAAACTTCAAGGTAGATCATCTTTGTTATCGAAGATCGGAAGCAAACTTGTATCTTTCTCTTCGTGGAGCCTCTCTAGAGTCTAGGAACTTGATGATCGCAGTGAAGGGACTTCTACTCGGAGCTTATGAAGCGAAGGACTGGACTACAAAGGTTGTAATCCCAAACTCTTAGAAGTAAAGTTGTTTGCTTGCTATATGTTTTCACCTAATCTCTAGTCTAAGATCTTGGTTAGGGTTATTCTGCACGTCTAAAATTTAAATCGGACATGGTTGATGCCTTGTAGAACCTTGTGAGAGTGCTTAGTAACCCTACAATTTGTAAATTAGTCCTTAAATAATTGTAAATTTCGAGAACGAAATTTTTATAAGGAGGGTAGAATGTAACGACTCTGTTTTAATGTACAATTTTTTTAAAGTTAATGTACCGAATGGAGTATTTGCAAGCCTGAGTATATTTTAAGTATTATTTTGTTTGAAAAACAACAAGAAAGGACTTGTAACTCATTGGTAAAACCTTGCACTGCTGTAACATAGCCCCTGTGTTTGAATCCCATCAGCCACATATTATTTTTAATGATTTTAAAAAAAAAATTTGGAAGCCCAAAAGTTTACACGTGCAATACATGTAAAAATGAAAAGTCAGATTAAATAAACATGTGGAATATGCTATATGAACAGATCCCGACACGTGTCAAGAATCCCACACCCCACTTCAACCAAACGACCGGCGAGATGGGCAAAAGGGCCGGCGCCGCCGGGCCCAATCATCGGGAATGCTCCAATATTTTGAACCCTAGTCATTTAGTCTACCCTCACTACTTCTCTTCTGTTTGTTTTTCCTGAAATTAAATAGAGAATTAAAAATGAGCATTAATCCAAGTTTAAATGCATTTTTAATTCCTTTCTTCAATCCTCAAAAGCTTAATTTCTCCTATAAATACCACATCACATCCTTGCCCTCTCCATTTTGAAATCCATTATCAAAATTCTCAAATTTTTCCAAGTCAAAAAAGTGTACAAGTGGGGTTAGCCCAAAGTCAAGTTCCGGCGATGATTCTAGAAGATTCCGGCGACCCCGCGACTCCATGAATCTCTCAAATCCTTCCTATACCTCCTATCTCTTATTCCAACTCGTAAGTCCCCTATACTCTCTTCTTATCACCTTTCAAAACTTCTTCTTTTCAATGATGTCGGTAAGTGGAGTTATACCGACATTTATTTCTAAAACTTCTTAAACTAACAATTTTCTTAAGAACTAGTGATCTAAATCATTATACTTTGTTTGTTAAATATTAAACAATAATTAGATACAAGTTTCAATTCAAAACTCCATATAAAAACACTTTTAATGCACTTTTACGTTTAAGTACCACAAACTTTACATACGACATCTTTTATCATATTTGCTTGTATTACCTTTAGAAAATCTCACGAGGTAACGACCTACCTCTCACAACACGCATCTTGACACAGTACGATTTTCTTTTAACAATATATTTGGGACAAATACGACTTTACATTAAAATACCACAAACTATTAAAAACCGTATTCTTTAAATTTGTATTATTTACATTCTTTGCAATTAAGTCTCTACAACCCAATTTAGGGAATCCGATCGGGATGGTGCGGATTATCACACATCCTCAGGACTAGAAGATCGAGATGCAGAACTTCTTACGGAGCATCCGATCTCGATAGAATTTTTAATGCAATTTTTAAGAATAACGTGATTTTCTATTAATAAATAAATTTCAATTTTAATAATTATATATAAATATTATCAAATCATCAATTTTAAATATATAATAAATTCCACGTTTTTTCAAACAAAAGAAAAGAATCACAAATTTCATGAAAATACCATCAAGAATCCATACAAATCAAATTTACACAAAAATACCATATATTATTCAAGCTAGGTATTTATTCACTAGAATACTTCACTTTTAAAATTTAAATCCATGAAAATCATAAATACTATAAATAAATACTTGAGAATTATTTTGAGATTATACTAAAAATATTTTTCATAAAACCCCCCAAGTTATATCAATTTACATTGAGGATCCTAGTAAATATACGTTTAAGCGGGACCAATTCTCTTGAGCCTCAAGGAGCCGGAGAAACTGGGTACTTGCCTATTTAAGGTAGAAAACTAAAACGGGGTTATCAATGGTAATTGGCTTGGAAAAAGCCATAACTCCTGCTGTCCATATGCAGTCATTACCGATAACTCCAAAAACCTAATTTAGGAATCCAATTCTGTTTAAGTGTTTGACTCGGTCAGAGTCTCAGTCTAATTTTAATACAATCCATACGTGAATACAATTCAAATATAACTCCAACATGAATCCATATATACTGAAACTTGAACATGAATACCAGAATACTATCAAATATGAACATGACTCGACTGGACCGAACCATGGATATATATTGACTTGACTACATGACTATCCGTTTACATCCTTATCCGTTTACATGAACAATTTATACAATGGTTTTGGCAAGTCTTATACAACAAATCATTACAATCAATACAATATGCATTACGGGGTTTTTAAGGGGTAGACTGGTACGGAATGTGTTAAAAGTGGCACGATGATGGTCATTATAATACACATAACATGAACATCCATTGCCGTTGTCCCGTGGATTTTGACGGGGCCTTGTACTCTATATACCTTAGTCCACGGAGCAAATTGGACTCCTCTCGTATACACTGGCATATTCTATACCAAGCTACAAATAACTACGTTAACATAACAAATATAACCATATATACTTTACCTGTTCTATTCTCTGTATATTCTTTTTTATCTTTTGGGACTTACCGAGCGATTGTTCGCCGACGACATTCATATTTCTTATTTCTTTGGAATGTTGTCAGGAGGACCCGACTCTCTGGAGATCGAGCCTAGTCAGGACAATTTGGAGCAGTTCATTGAGGACCCAGAGCTCTACTTTACTTGTATATACTTTTACTTTCATTTCATGCCATTGTTTAGGCATTGCTTTCCAGTATTGTATTTACTTTCCAGTGTATCGTAAACAATGTTTAATCAATAAAAAGTTGTTGTTGATTATATATTTTGTCATTTCTTATGTACATTTATTATATTGCTTATTTACGCTTAGCGTGTTTACTTCTGAGTAAATACGTCGCGTCTTTGCTACGTCTCCTTACCCGTACTCTGGGAAGCAGGGCATGACAAGGATGGTGGTGGTTTGTGATGTCGGGGAGTGGAGAGGGAGGTGAGGAGGTGACAGTGGTGACAACGACGAGATGGTGGGGTCTCCAGAGAGGGGTGACGGCGAGTCTCCGGCTATGAGTGTCACGCCCCGCTTCCCAGTGTACGGCGAAGTGGACGCGACGAGGCCCGCTACGTATGTACTCAGAAGTACATACGCTAAGCGTAGCTAAGCAATATAAAAAAAATACACAAGAGACAAATGATATAGAAATAACAGCAACTTTTATTTATTAACATTCTTTGTACAATGCATGAAAAAGGAAATACATCTGAAATAAAAATGCCTAAACATTGGCATAACAGGAAATGGAAAGTACTGAAAAGAAAAGTGTACAATGAAATTATACTGCTGGGTCTTCGGCAAAATGCTCCAAATCTTCTTGTGATGGCTCAACTTCCGCCGGGTCCAAATCACCTGACGACATTCAAAGAAAAGAGAAACAGAATGTCGTCAGCGAACAGATCGCTCGGTAAGTCCTAAAGGTAAGAGGGAAGTAGAGAAGACAGAATAAGAAGAAACATTTTTAAAGTGTAAACTATTGTTGTAATGCTATGTTAACAAGGTTGTTTGTAGCTTGATACAGAAGGATGCCAGTGTATACGAGGGGAGTCTCACTTGCCAGAGACTAGGGCACGTGTAGTACAAGAAACCGTTATGCCACGGTACAACAGCAATGGGATTCAGGTTAGGTGTATTAATCTGACCACCTCGTGCCACTTTTAACACCTTCCGTACCAGTCTACCCCTTAAACCCCGCGATGTCTTGTTTGTGTTGTTATCTTGTAAAATTGTATTGATTGCATGATTGACTGACTGACTGACCAAAACCATGATATCAGGAAACGGTTATAACCGTAGAGTCATGTAAATGGAATACTGGGAAACATGTAAATGGAATATCCATGGTTCGGTTCAGTCAAGTTATATAAAATGTTAACTGGATTCTGAGATTCATGTGTTCATATTGAGTTGGAATATAAAAGAATATAGACTGGCTTGAATCATATTCAAGTCAGAAATAGTCAGACTCTAACCCGAGTCAGACTGAAAGAAAGGTAATTTGAAGTTCAATAGTTGTTAAGGGCCTTATTGTAATTTATAAAACTTGAGGGGGTTTTATGTAAAAAGTACTATTGTATATTTTTTTTAAAATACACCTCAAGTGTTTATTATTTGTCTTTATAGTTATAATGAGTGTGGATTTTATTTGTGTTATTCTAGTGAATATATCCTAATAAAAGTATTAATTTATAATATTGATTTATTTGAAATTCATGGTATTTTAATGTAATTTTTAATCTTGTAATTTTAGAAAAATGTGGTACCTTTATCTTATGATAACATAGGTGTTTAAATGATAATTAAATATATATTAATACAAGAATAATTTTAAATAATATTTTATTTTCCAAAAATCTCATTTTTCTTAAATGTCGTATTTTAAACCCTTCGAGACCGAATGCTCCTTGCGGAAGTCTGAATCTCGCACTACTAGCCCGCGGGTGCACGATGAACCGTACTATCCCTAACGGGTTCCCCAAGGTGGGTTGTAGCGGCGCTTTGCTTAGGTTTAATAAATACTATTCATATAGAAAAACAGGTTTATAAATATAAGGTATTTATTTGTAAAAAGAGTATAGTTTTCCGTATTTTAGTTGTTAGGGTTTCCTAAGCCAACTAGCCTATTTCTAAGGTCTAAACGACAAGTCATTAGAAGCCTCAAATCGCCTCTTCACCGTCAATTGCGGCCAGGTAAGTGCCAGGTAAGTGGGAAGGAACCACAGTCGTGGCCTAATTAAAAACCACTAGCCTTAGACACACTTGCCTAGACACCACAAGACAGTTTAGATAAACGATCGATGTCCATGACATATCGTGCTTTTATTTTAAAAGATTTTATTTAAAAATTGTGTACAACTTAAAGCTTTTAGAAAAGATTTATAAAGAATGTGGTATTTTAGTGAAAAGTCCTGTATTTTCGTATTCTATATTTTAATGTTTATCAATTAGGGTTATATTTGTGTGTGTGTAGAGGTAGGTCATTACCTCGTGACTTATTTTAAATTTTAATGAAGTTTAGAGGTTAAACAAGATATATTAAACTTGAAGGTATTAAAGCGCAAGAATACGGTATTTGAAAACGTTATAATTTCATGTGTGAAAATTCATTCAAATTGATTTCTACAAGTTTATTTATCAAGGTAAACATATTTAGGAGTGAGGGAATTGACTAAAACAAGAAAAATAAACTTTATGGTATTTTTATGAAAAGAATACGGTTTTGCAAAGAAGCTATCATTTCATGTGAAAAACTTTATTTAAATTGGTTTATGGGTGATTAATAGTCAACATGAATATGTTAGGGTATTGTGGATTAGGTGACAAGTGAAAGTTTGTAGAAAAACCGAATCGGAAATCGGTTTGTTCTGATTTCTATCGGGTCTCATAAATCCGTATTTTTAAGAAATAGAAAGGTGAGAAGGATGGGACTTACGGGTTTAAACTCTTCTAAAGAGTAAAGAGGACAAGGGGAAAAGGTCGAGGAGTGTTTTCGTCGCCGGTTGCTTCAAGGCACGTCGCCGGAATCCGTCAGGGCTTCGCCGGGAGACTCGAATTCAAAGCACACTTCTTGAGGAAATTTCAAGAGAGTTTTTCTAGGGTTTTGGAATGAGAAGGTAGGGGGTAGGGGTCTATATATAGGGTAGCTAGGTAGGGTAGGTGAAGGGTCTTCTTTTATTTAAAATTTTTTTTATACAAATTAGTTAAAAAGCATTAAAATTGACATTAAAATGGTTGTATTTATCATTCAGAAACGCTACAGTAAAATTGGAGTATACCATGAGTTTCAGAAGACTAAAAGCCGTAACTTTCGTGTTGGGACCCCGGCCGTCGGCCCAACTCCGGCCGGCGGCGCCGGCCGGCCGTCGGCCGATTCCGGCCGATTTCGGCTGGCGTCGGGTGGGGGGTCTCCTGACTAGGCTTTTGGTATACTCCAAATTTTGGGTTCAGTTCAATGTTTGGGAGTTATGGCCTGTGGACTTTTGGACTTCCAGGAATTTTTAAAGAAAAATGTGCTAAAAATAATGTGGGATGTGGGATTCGAACTCTGGTGGCTTGGTTCAGCAGTGCAAGGTGTTACCAATGAGCTACAAGCTCCTTCTTGTAATTATTGTAAAGAGATAGATACTTAAAGTGTTAGCAGCAACATTAATACTCCAAGTATACTTCAAATTTAATTCAAATTTAGGTATACAAAAATTGGAGTTGTTACAATCTACCCTCCTTACAAAAATTTCGTCCTCGAAATTTACAACTTTTATTTGAGGACTAGTTTACAAAAAGGTGCGGATATCTTGCACGCATCTCATCTTCTCTTTCCCACGTGGATTCTCCTGGAGTGTCTTTTCTCAACATTACCCGGACCAAATTAACTTCCTTGTTCCGAAGTGTCTTCACTTTTCTATCCAGGATTTTCACAGGTTGCTGCTCACAAGACAAATCGGGCTGTATAGTGAACTCGGAATGATCAAGTACATGGCTGGGGTCACTCACATACCTTCTGAGTTGGGATATGTGGAACACGTTTTGCACTCATTCCAATGATGGTGGAAGCGCTAAACGGTACGCCACTTCACCGACTCGTTCGAGTATGTCGAACGGTCCAATGTATCTCGGACTCAACTTTCCCCGTCTTCCAAATCGGATCACTCCGCGGTTCGGAGATATCTTCAAGAATACATGGTCTCCTGGCTGGAACTCCAAGTGTCGTCTCTTCGCATCAGCCCAGTGTTTCTGTCTATCTTGAGCTATGCGCATTCTTTCCCTGATAGTACGAACCACATCAACGGTCGCTACTACTATCTCTGGTCCCAGAAGTTCCCTATCTCCGATGTCGTCCCAACTTAATGGCGATCGGCACTTCCTTCCATACAATGCTGCAAAAGGTGCCATTCCTATACTTGCTTGGTAGCTGTTGTTGTACGCAAACTCCACAAGATGTAGGTGATCCTCCCACGATCCTTTGAAGTCGAGCATACATCCTCTGAGCATATCCTCCAAGATCTGAATAGTTCGTTCTGACTGACCATCTGTTTGTGGATGATAAGCCGTGCTGAAGTTCAGACTTGTTCTCAAGCTAGCTTGCAGACTCTGCCAAAATTGCGATCGGAACCTGGTGTCACGATCGGAGACAATACAGACCGGTACTCCATGAAGTCTCACAATTTCCTGTATGAGTTCATGGGTATCAGAGATAGTACATTATGAAGAGTTTAAATCTTAAATTAGATTATTACCTCCATGTACTTCTTCGCTAGTGTCTCAGTTGATTGGCCAACTCGAAATGGGATGAAGTGAGTCGACTTTGTGAGTCGATCCACAATGACCCAAATCGCATCGTTACCCTTTGTGCTGCGAGGAAGAGCAGTTACGAAGTCCATCGTGATATGCTGCCACTTCCATTCTGGGATTGGTAACGGTTGAAGTAGTCCAGCTGTCCTGTGATGTTCAGCCTTTACTTGCGACCACACCAAGCATTTTGCGACGCTTCTGGCTACTTCACGCTTCATTCCATGCCACCAATAATTCTGACGTAGATCTTTGTACATTTTGGTACCTCCAGGATGTACTGAATAGGGAGAGCTGTGAGCTTCTTTCATTAACTCTTCCCGAACAGGACCCTTTGGTACACACAATCTGCTGCCGTATCTCAAAGATCCGTCTTCATAGATGATGAAATCTGTTCTGAGTCCATTCTCCACTTGTTTTCTGATCTTTTGCAACTTAGCATCGCTGGCTTGAGCTGTTTTTATCTGATTGACAATGGTTGATTGAACTTGTAGATTCATCAAACTCGAAACATCACCTGGCATGACTAGTTCTATCTCCATCTGATGTAGGTCTTGCTGAAGCTTCCACTGGGCGGTGAGATTCATTGCTAATGGTTGTCGACTAAGAGCATCAGGTACTACGTTCACCTTTCCTGGATGATATTGCAAGTTGATGTCAAAGTCCGCCATGAGTTCTAACCATCTTCTCTGCCGCATGTTCAACTCCTTTTGAGTAAACACATACTTCAGACTTTTATGATCTGTGTAGATGTTCACTCGTTCACCAAGTAAGTAGTGGCGCCAAATCTTGAGAGCAAAACTAACGGCTGCTAACTCCAGATCATGCGTCGGATAATTGCGCTCATGAGTCTTCAGTTGTCTTGAAGCATAAGCTACAACCTTACCGTGCTGATGTAGAACACATCCTAATCCGTTACCGGATGCATCGCAATGCACTTCGAATCCTCCAGATTGATCCGGTATTACGAGAATAGGTGCAGATGTCAGTCTTGACTTGAGTTCTATGAAAACTTGCTCGCATGCTTCTGACCATACAAATTCTTCATCTTTTCGTGTGAGCTTGGTCAGGGGTGTTGCTATCTTCGAAAAGCCTTCAATGAATCTTCTGTAATATCTAGCTAGACCCAAGAAACTCTGAATATCCTTCACTGATTTTGGTGTAGGCCATTCGCTGACTGCCGAAACTTTTGCTGGATCCACAGAAATTCCTTCTCCTGATACGATGTGTCCAAGAAAACCAACTTGATTTAGCCAAAACTCGCACTTGCTGTATTTGGCATAAAGCTTATGTTGTCGAAGAGTTTCCAGGACAATTCGTAGGTGCTCCGCATGCTCTTTCCGATTCTTAGAATATACCAGGATGTCGTCGATGAATATGACAACGAACCTGTCTAAATATTCCCGGAAAACTTGGTTCATAAGGTTCATGAAGATTGCTGGTGCATTGGTCACTCCAAATGGCATTACTAGAAATTCGTAATGTCCATAGCGAGTTCTGAAAGCTGTTTTGTGAATATCAGCCTCCTTGACCTTCACTTGATGATAACCTGAACGAAGATCTAGTTTAGAGAAGACACAAGATCCACTTAGCTGATCGAATAAATCGTCGATGTGCGGGAGTGGATACTTGTTCTTTATAGTAACTTCGTTCAAGGCCCTATAATCGATGCACATTCTGTATGAGCCTTCCTTCTTCTTCACCAATAGTACAGGTGCTCCCCAACTTGAAGTGCTGGGACGAATCCATCCTTTCGTCAATAATTCGTCCAACTGTGTTCGTACTTCCTTCAAACCTTCCGGACTTAGTCTAAAGGGTGCTTTGATCACTGGTTGTGCTCCTGGTACTATGTCAATACTGAATTCAAGAGCTCGATCGGGAGGCAAACCTGATATATCGTCAGGAAATACATCATCGAACTCTCGAACTACTTCTGGTCTTGATTCTTCCTCTGCCTGAGCTGCTGCAACTACTGCTTCCCTTGGCTTTGCTTTGTAAGTACTTGGTTCCAGGGTACGATCTCCACTTTTAAAATAGAAGACCGGGTGGTCTGGAATCTCGAATACTACCCTCCTTTGACGACAGTCGATGGTAGCATAAAAAGTTCCAAGCCAGTCCATTCCTAGAACCACATCGAAGTTCGGTATATCCAGTACCTTGAAGTCAGCATAAAATTCTCGACTGCAGACGACGACTGGACACATGCTGTATCCCATAGTTGCCTTTAGAACACCATTTCCGGAACTGACGTTCCAGCTGGATACAAGCGGTGAGACTAGAATCGCATGGGTTCGGACAAATCGTTGCGACATAAAGCAGTGGGATGCTCCAGTATCAAACAGTGCAAGTGCAGGTAGTGAAGCTACTAGGATTGTACCTAAGGTATATGGGATAGGTTTTTGGTATAAGAAAAGTGTGTAGGTAAACAAGACTAAAAGATAAGTTTGAGAAGGAAGTTTACCAGTAATGACTTGGCCAGTTGCCTCAGCTTCTTCCACAGACATCATGAAAGCCTGGCGCTTTGGCACATTCCTCCTGGCCTGAGGAGCATTCCTCTGAACGTTCCTTTGAGCTTGATGGAACTGACGAGGAGGTGGTGTAGCTTGAGGTCCCCTGGGTGGTGCAGGCAGTGCAAGTCTGGGAGCAGGTGCCTGAAGAGCTGGTCGCTGCTGATAAGTATTTGCTGGCCTGGGTGCAGCAACTGGGTTCTGTCTTTGGGGATAAGACCCAATACCGTGAGTAGCTGAACCGCAGATCAAGCAAAGGCGGTTGGCTCGCCGGCAGTCCTTCATCATATGTCCAGTTCTCTTGCAGTAGGTGCAAAAGGCTGGGCTAGGACGATGGGTTGGTACTCCGGGTCGCCTGGGCACGAAAGATGGTCTGGACGTGGCTCCACCTGCTATTTGGTTGGCAGAGCGTTTGACTCCAGCAGACTGAGGTCTGCCCCTATCTTTTATCACTGCCTCATAACTGCGGGCAGCTTCTAAGGCTTCCTCACGAGTCAAAAACTTTCCTGTGGCTAGAGCAGCCTTAATCTCTGTGTCCAAACCTTGCTGAAAACGACGGGCTCTGATCTCGTCCGTCGGTATCAGGTGTGCCGTGAATCTGTTTAAAGATTGTGTTAGCTGTGTAGTATGTGATATCTAAAAATTGAACTATTGTGACATATCTTACCGGCTCAACATGGTGAACTCAGCGTCGTATTCATCTACCGATTTGTCCCACATTGATCCTTGCTGTAGATGAATAAACTGCTGCTCCATAGCAAACCTGGCAGTCACAGGAAAATATTTCGCGTCGAACTTCTCGCGAAATGTCTTCCATTCAATCGGCTGTACCAGACGGGTTTCTTCCGCCTTCCACCAATTGCGAGCATTATCCGTGAGCTGTAGCTTTGCTACACGGACCCAAGCGTGGTCTGGCACTTGAGCTGCTGCCAGATCGTCCTCGATGCTTTGTGCCCATTCTTCCGCTTCGAGAGGGCTTCCTTTACCAGAGAACTGCTTTGGGTGCAAAGCCCTGAATTGCTTTACTCCCGGTGCATCGGCTTCAGGACGGTTCAAAAGTTGTTGCTGTCCCTCGAGAAGGCTGCGGATCGCCTCGAATAGCATTGTTTGCTCAGTGGGTAGTGCGGGAACAACTGGTGTGAGAGGTAGTGCTGGAGGGGTGTTGACGTTGGTGCTGGTGTTGTTCGGGGAATCCATGACCTTGAAGAAAAATTTGGGTTAGGACAGATTCAAATACATGAAATGATAAGATTCAAGGAATAGAGATTTGCAAGATTCAAGCAACATGAATTGTAAAGAATGTTTTAGTTGCTGGTTCTTGTGTTATATTGCTTAGGTTGTTCACGCAGACCAGAACTGCATGACAGGAATTCATACAGCTCTGACCTGCATGGGCCACCAACAAAACCTGTCACGCCCCGCTTCCCAGTGTACGGCGAAGTGGACGCGACGAGGCCCGCTACGTATGTACTCAGAAGTACATATGCTAAGCGGCTAAGCAATATGAAAAAAATACACATGAGACAAATGATATAGAAATAACAGCAACTTTTATTTATTAAGATTCTTTGTACAATGCATGAAAAAGGAAATACATCTGAAATAAAAATGCCCAAACATTGGCATAACAGGAAATGGAAAGTACTGTAAAGAAAAGTGTACAATGAAATTATACTGCTGGGTCTTCAGCAAAATGCTCCAAATCTTCTTGTGATGGCTCAACTTCCGCCGGGTCCAAGTCACCTGACGACATTCAAAGAAAAGAGAAACAGAATGTCGTCAGCGAACAGATCGCTCGGTAAGTCCCAAAGGTAAGAGGGAAGTAGAGAAGACAGAATAAGAAGAAACATTTTTAAAGTGTAAACTATTGTTGTAATGCTATGTTAACGCTGTTATTTGTAGCTTGATACAGAAAGATGCCAGTGTATACGAGGGGAGTCTCACTTGCCAGAGACTAGGGCACGTGTAGTACAAGGAACCGTTATGCCACGGTACAACAGCAATGGGATTCAGGTTAGGTGTATTAATCTGACCACCTCGTGCCACTTTTAACACCTTCCGTACCAGTCTACCCCTTAAACCCCGCGATGTCTTGTTTGTGTTGTTATCTTGTAAAATTGTATTGATTGCATGATTGACTGACTGACTGACCGAAACCATGATATCAGGAAACGGTTATAACCGTAGAGTCATGTAAATGGAATACTGGGAAACATGTAAATGGAATATCCATGGTTCGGTTCAGTCAAGTTATATAAAATGTTAACTGGATTCCGGGATTCATGTGTTCATATTGAGTTGGAATATTTAAGAATATAGACTGGCTTGAATCATATTCAAGTCAGAAATAGTCAGACTCTAACCCGAGTCAGACTGAAAGAAAGGTAATTTGAAGTTCAATAGTTGTTAAGGGCCTTATTGTAATTTATAAAACTTGAGGGGGTTTTATGTAAAAAGTACTATTGTATATTTTTTTCAAAATACACCTCAAGTGTTTATTATTCGTCTTTATAGTTATAATGAGTGTGGATTTTATTTGTGTTATTCTAGTGAATATATCCTAATAAAAGTATTAATTTATAATATTGATTTATTTGAAATTCATGGTATTTTAATGTAATTTTTAATCTTGTAATTTTAGAAAAATGTGGTACCTTTATTTTATGATAACATAGGTGTTTAAATGATAATTAAATATATATTAATACAAGAATAATTTTAAATAATATTTTATTTTCCAAAAATCTCATTTTTCTTAAATGTCGTATTTTAAACCCTTCGAGACCGAATGCTCCTTGCGATGATAACATAGGTTTTATGTTAAAACTATAATGCGATGTTCGGATAATAAATATGCATACCCTAAATACGGATCTACGTAAATATACATAGTGATCTAAACGAGACTGTTTTAACAATTTGGACATGAACATGATGTATGGATGCACACATATGATATAGGGTATGATAACATGCCATGCTACATATTAAAAAAATATTATCTGGCTATTATTTATATTATTAAAAGATATGTAGACACAGAAATATATCACGTATGTGTATAGAATCTAGATGTGCATGGATCCTCTATGCTAGCAAATATACGACGTAATCTTGAACCTTAATGGGTTTCAAGCATGCGGGTCGGGTCATATACTAACCATAGTTACCAAATGCATTATCCCAAATGCATTATCCGCACCCAAAAACAATAACAAACAAGAAGTTGTCGCAAGATTTGAAAATACCCCAATAAAATATCGTATAAATGCACTACGGTGTTACAAATATTTTGCATTCTCATAAATTGGTCTTATAGCATCATTCATGAGCTTTTCATATTTATCCACACGCGGTTCTTGACCGGAAGGAATGTCATCTTTATTAGAAATACTATCATTGAGAACAGTCTCTACCATATCCTCCATTTCTTTCCTGGAACGAAGTTATCGTCTTCTTCTTCTTCCGCTGCATTACCGTCTTCTCCTTCTTCTTCTGCCACATTACCTTCTTCTTCTTATCCTTTCCCGTGATATAACCAAGTTGTATAAAGTCTAGCAAAACCATGTTTAACGATGTGAAACTCTACGATTTCTACCTTCTGTCAGAACTTATTCCCACATCTATCGCATGGATAGAGAGTTTTCTCTAACACGATTTTATTATGTGCGTGTGCAAATTCAATGAAAGCAGCAACTCCTGCGAAAAACATAGATTGCATGAGTTGTTGTCAATCCACGTACATCTAGTACTTAACTCTAATGTACGCATGGACCATGTTAGACTGTATAACATATAAATGGTAAGTTATGGTGACTATATTGAGAGATCTAAGAACGAGATAGTTATTAACAAAGAAGAAAATCCGCAGAGGCTAGTTTGCAGTTGAAAAGAATAAATTATCGATTAACAAAATTATATTTAAAGATACCCAAATATGAGTTGTATTCTGTGTATGTGTGTTTTAATTTATGATTTCGCTTAGGTGTAGAGTTGTTAGTGTGTATGTATTTTGTGTGTGCGTTTGTTGTATATTCGTGTTGTATGTGTGTGTTTGGCTGTCGGGGGTAAGACTTCTATCCCATTAAGAATGTATAGAGCAGACACCCATTCGCTTGTGCTTTCATTCGTTTCGAGTAAATTTCGGCCACACCTCCCCGCTGTTCTCCGAATACACTGTAATAGAATAGATAATCATTTCAATACTGTGAAACAACGTCGAAATGAACATCTAATCTATTTTTGTACACGGAGAACTAGTGGAAAAGTACCGATGAAATAACTTGAAACAAATGAAAACACAAGTGAATGCAGGTGTTTCCTTTATACATTCCTAGCTTGTCCAAACTGGGCAAATCTATCGGTTATCATACAATTGAATCTTCTCGTCACATAGACTACACGATGGTTGTTAGCATCGAACGATACCAACCGATATTTAACAATCTTCATATAATTCTATGTCACGACGAATATCGAACGTGTGTTAACCGATAGACGGGGACTAAGTTGCGCTTTGATTCTCACATATGACGATCGATGAGCATATGAAAATTTTATATTATCATTGTCACGCCCCGCTTCCCAGAGTGCACTAAGATAGGCACGTGACATAGCCAACCATGCTACCTGTGGATAGGAAATATTCTTCCACAGTCACATTACGGCTGTAGAGATATCAAGAACAATAATAAACGATCTACCACATGTCCATAAGCCAGAAAAAATGAGTCAAGAATAAAATAATGCGGAAGCAAAGGATCCAGTACAAGAAATAAAGTGGAATGTACGTCCCATAATGCGGGCTCACATCAGGAATGAAAATACTGAAGGGAAAATAAACTTACTACTAATAAGTCTTCACTGCTCAGCCTGCTGACTGAAATACTCCTGCTCGGCCTGCAGCAAAGGTAAAGAATCTGGGCCATGCAAAACCCAGACGTCAGTGCGTCATAATATCAAGCAAAAATACAAACAGGGGTAGCAAGACTTACAGGTATGTGTATAAACAGTAAAACAGGTATAACAGTAATATAAGTGAGGACAGTGAGAGTAATGTATACTGAGTAATCTGGACTGGTCTATTGGGTTAACTCCTCTCAAGTCTTTGAAATCAATTTGATAAATCATCGATGCAACTCAATAGTATCCCGTGTGTGCCCGGGACCACGGTGAAGATTCTCGGGCTGAATCCGAGACGTGCCGCTAGGCAGTAAAAGGGTAGTATGTAACGATGAGTGATGTCAGCATCATCACCTCGGGCTGGCCTAGCCCGTAGAACTGATCAGTAAAGGTATCGAACTGTCGAGTTACAAGTCACGTTTCATCATTGATTTCCCCATACCGCCAAGTTATGTGTTCAAATCAGGTATTGATAAATCTGGAGCTAATGCCAACACGGGATCAAGTAGGTACAGGTTTGTCTGAATAGACAACAGGAAATGTCCGTAGGGACAACATGTCAAGCTTGTTGGCATTAGTAACTGTAGGGTGTTTTTCGTCACCCCATTGAGATGGGAATACGCGCGCGCTTGTCAGGCGTACTACAGATTCCCCCTGCCTAGGGTAGGCCGGGGTTTATTGATTGTGGGGATCCGAATCTCCGGCAGCCGCGGACTAAGCTGTCGTTAATTACCCCTCGCCTTTGGGACGAGGGAACCTCCGATTAACGGGTTAAACTGGTCATGCGAACTCAATGTGCAGTGTACGTGTATCGTGTTTTGAAAGGGGGTTTGGGTATATTGGGAGCCATGCAGAGTTTTTACGGGGGTCCCGCTACCCGGATTGCGGGCTGGGGGTCAAGGGGGCTAGCATCCCCCTTACGGGGTGCGGGGCAGCGCCCCGTTAGAAATTTTTTTCTAACAGGGACAGTGTCGTGGAGCACGTGTATGTGCAAATATGTATACATATGTATATATATATGTATATATGTGTATATGTATATATATAAAAGAAAGAAAGGGGGAAAAGGCATCCAAAGGATGTGTGGGGGCAGCACCTTGGGCGCTGTGCGCCTAGGTGCTGTGCGCTCAGGCGCTAGAGTGCCACGTGTCGGCACGTGGGCGCTCTGCGCTTGAGCGCTTGGCGCTTGAACGCAAGCGCGCCACGTGTCGGCACGTAGGCGCTTTGCGCTCGAGCGCTTGCGCTTGGGCGCAAGCACGCCACGTGTCGGCACCGGGGGGACTTGCGCTCGAGCGCTTGCGCTTGAACGCAAGCGCGCCACGTGTCGGCACCGGGGCGACTTGCGCTCGGGCGCTTGCGCTTGAACGCAAGCGCGCCACGTGTCGGCACCGGGGCGACTTGCGCTCGGGCGCTTGCGCTTGAACGCAAGCGCGCCACGTGTCGGCACATGGGCGACTTGCGCTCGGACGCTTGCGCTTGAGCGCAAGCGCGCCACGTGTCGGCACGTGGGCGCTCTGCGCTTGAGCGCCGGCGAGAATAAGTGGCTTTTAGCCTAAGAAACAGAAGCTATGCTTCAGAAAGGAAATATTTGTTATGTATATATGTATGGAGTTAAACTCCTATGATGTTTTGAAGCTGATGAAGGGGTTCTTCTTCTTCCTCCTGTTGCTTGGCCGGATCTTGAAGATCAAGAAGTAGGAGATTTTAAAAATCACTCCTTTTTTAGATCTGATGGGAGATCTGAGTTCCCCTTTGTGGGTTTTGTGGTGGAAAACTACTTAGTTTTGGAAAAGAAAGAGTAAAACTCTTGATTTAATTCAAAAGAATTGAGAAGGTTTAGAACCTTGGAGAAGGAGCAGGAGGCACAAAGAACCCTAGTTTTTAGGGGAATGAAAAAGTGTTATCTTTTATTCATCATCATGTTGCCTTATATAGGCTTACATATTTACATATAGCCCCTTGGGCTTTGCAAAATGGCATTTTGCCTATCCCATGGCTCATGTGCCATTTCATTTTTTGCACATAAGCCATGGGCTTACAAAATATTGGCTTTATGCCCATTTTGCATACATTCATGTATAAAAAATTATATAAAAATTATTTATTACATGATCTATATTTTGGTATAGAGGAGGCTGGCCGCGGGCTCGACTTGGACATGGGCCCGCTTGACCTGGGCTTGGGCCCACCTAGCTTGGGGGTTGACCTTGACTTTGACTCGGTCAACCGGGGTGTAAATTTTTACCCCAACAAATTGCCCCCCATCAATAAATGCACACCGCACATGTGGGGCGTGTGCATGAAATTGATGGATCTTCTTTCACGTGGAGGCGACTTGCTTTGGTTCCAACTTTTTGGGATGCACTGCCCTTTTTATGACGTGGACGGTCGACGCTTGACGCGACTCCGTGACGGAGTGTCCGTGGTAGACGTTTCCCTAGCCCGGATTGATTTCGTTGACGTACCCCCTGCGCGGAATGTCGTTGGTCGACGTTTCCCCGAGGCGGGGTGTCTATGTTGGACGTTTCCCCGATGCAAAGTGTCGGGTTGACTTTTCCCCGGCACGGAGTGTCGCTGATCGACTTTTCCCCGGCGCGGAGTGTCGGGTTGACTTTTCCCCGGCACGGAGTGTCGCTGATCGACTTTTCCCCAGCACGGAGTGTCGCTGATCGACTTTTCGCCGGCGCGGAGTGTCAGGTTGACTTTTACCCGGCACGGAGTGTCGCTGATGGACTTTTCCCCGGCGCGGAGTGTCGGGTTGACTTTTCCACGACACGGAGTGTCGCTGATGGACTCTTCCCCGGCGCGGAGTGTCGCTGGTCGACTTTTCCCCCGCGCGGAGTGTCGGGTTGACTTTTTCCCGGCACGGAGTGTCGCTGATGGACTTTTCCCCGGCGCGGAGTGTCGCTGGTTGACTTTTCCCCGGCGCGGAGTGTCGCTGGTCGACTTTTCCCGGGCGCGGAGTGTCGGGTTGACTTTTCCCCGGCACGGAGTGTCGCTGATGGACTTTTCCCCGGCGCGGAGTGTCGCTGGTTGACTTTTCCCCGGCACGGAGTGTCGCTGATCGACTTTTCCCCGGCGCGGAGTGTCCGGTTGACTTTTCCCCGGCACGGAGTGTCGCTGATCGATTTTACCCCGGCGCGGAGTGTCGAGTTGACTTTTCCCCGGCACGGAGTGTCGCTGATCGACTTTTCCCCGGCACGGAGTGTCGCTGATCGACTTTTCCCCGGCACGGAGTGTCGCTGGTTGACTTTTCCCCGGCACGGAGTGTCGCTGATCGACTTTTCCCCGGCGCGGAGTGTCGGGTTGACTTTTCCCCGGCACGGAGTGGCGCTGATGGACTTTTCCCCGGCGCGGAGTTTCGCTGGTTGACTTTTCCCCGGCGCGGAGTGTCGCTGGTCGACTTTTCCCCGGCGCGGAGTGTCGGGTTGACTTTTCCCCGGCACGGAGTGTCGCTGATGGACTTTTCCCCGGCGCGGAGTGTCGCTGGTTGACTTTTCCCCGGCACGGAGTGTCGCAGATCGTCTTTTCCCCAGCGCGGAGTGTCTGGTTGACTTTTCCCCGGCACGGAGTGTCGCTGATCGATTTTTCCCCGGCGCGGAGTGTCGAGTTGACTTTTCCCCGGCACGGAGTGTCGCTGATCGACTTTTTCCCCGGCGCGGAGTGTCGCGGGTTGACTTTTCCCCGGCACGGAGTGTCGCTGATCGACTTTTCCCCGGCACGGAGTGTCGCTGGTTGACTTTTCCCCGGCACGGAGTGTCGCTGATCGACTTTTTCCCGGCGCGGAGTGTCGGGTTGACTTTTCCCCGGCACGGAGTGTCGCTGATCGACTTTTCCCCGGCGCCGAGTGTTGCGGGTTGACTTTTCGCCGGCACGGAGTGTCGCTGATCGACTTTTCCCCGGCACGGAGTGTCGCTGGTTGACTTTTCCCCGGCACGGAGTGTCGCTGATCGACTTTTCCCCGGCGCGGAGTGTCGGGTTGACTCTTCCCCGGCACGGAGTGTCGCTGATCGACCTTTCCACGGCGCGGAGTGTCGCGGGTTGACTTTTCCCTGGCACGGAGTGTCGCTGATCGACTTTTCCCCGGCGCGGAGTGTCGGTGGTTGACTTTTCCCCTGCACGAAGTGTCGCTGATCGACTTTTCCCCGGCGCGGAGTGTCGGGTTGACTTTTCCCCGGCACGGAGTGTCGCTGATCGACTTTTCCCCGACGCGGAGTGTCACGGGTTGACTTGATTCCGAGGCGGAGCGTAATTCCGGCAGGGAAGGTAGATATCCCGAGGCGAAGCATGATTTCGACACGGGGTACATTCTGGGACGGAGCATGTTTCCTCCATAGAGGTTGTTGGTTTGATTTGATTTGGGTTGACATCAGCATCGCTACACTGGAATATGGTACCAGGAGCGAATCATCATCTGTCTTGAGAGGATTTGGGAATGTTTTCTGTCGGCATCTGCATTGCTGCACTGGAATAATGCCAGGAGCAACTCATCATGTGCCCCGGGAGGATTTGGATTTGGTTTTTTTGTTTGGCATCTGCATTGCTGCACTGGAATAATGCCAGGAGCAACTCATCATGTGCCCCGGGAGGATTTGGATTTGGTTTTTTGTTTGGCATCAGCATCGCTGCACTGGAATATGGTACCAGGAGCGAATCATCATTTGCGTTTGCTTATTAGGAAACTGTTGGGGTCAAAATTTGCACCCCCGGTTGACCGAGTCAAAGTCAAGGTCAACCCCCAAGCTAGGTAGGTCCAAGCCCAGGTCAAGCGGGCCCATGCCCAAGTCGAGCCCGCGGCCAGCCTCCTCCATGCTAAAATATAGATCATGTAATAAATAATTTTCATGTAATTTTTTATACATGAATGTATACAAAATGGGCATAAAGCCAAATTTTTGTAAGCCCATGGCTTATGTGCAAAAATGAAACGGCACATGAGCCATAAGATAGGCAAAAATGCCATTTTTGTAAAGCCCAAGGGGCTATATGTAAATATGTAAGCCTATATAAGGCAAAATGATGATGAATAAAGGACACTTTTTCATTCCCAAAAAAAAAACCTAGGGTCCTTTGTGCCTCCTGCTTCTTCTCCAAGGTTCTAAACCTTCTCATTTCTTTTGAATTAAATCAAGAGTTTTACTCTTTCTTTTCCAAAACTAAGTGGTTTTCCACCACAAAACCCACAAAGGGGAACTCAGATCTCCCATCAGATCACAAAAAGGAGTGATTTTTAAAATCTCCTACTTCTTGATCTTCAAGATCCGGCCAAACAACAGGAGGAAGAAGAAGAACCCCCTTTATCAGCTTCAAAACATCATAGGAGTTTAACTCCATACATATATACATAATAAATATTTCATTTCTGAAGCACAGCTTCTGTTTCTTAGGCTAAAAGCCTTTTGTCCTCTCCAGCGCGCAGCGCAAGTGCGCAAAGCGCCTGCTTGCCGACACGTGGCGCGCGCGCTTGCGCACCTGCGCAAAGCACCCGCGTGCCGACACGTGGCGCGCGCGCTTGTGCACATGCGCGCTTGCGCATTGCGCAAAGCGCCCGCGTGCCGACACGTGGAGCGCACGCGCTTGCGCTCCAACGCGCATTGCGCAAAGCGCCCACGTGCCGACACGTGGCGCGCGCGCGCTTGCGCACCTGCGCACAGCGCTCTTGCGCAAAGCGCCCACGTGCCGACACGTGGCGCGCGCGCTTGCAAACCTGCGCGCAGCGCTCATTGCGCAAAGCGCCCACGTGTCGACACGTGGCGCGCTTGCGCCTGAGCGCACAGCACCTAAGCGCACAGCGCTTAAAGCGCTGGCCCCCACGCATCCTTTGGATGCCTTTTCCCCTTTATTCATATATATATGTATATATATACATTTGTATACAAATGTACACATACACATTCCGCAATATTCTCCCCCTCAAAAAAATTTTCGGGCTCCCGATATATCCAAAACCCCCCTTTCAAAACAGAACACACGCACACCGCACATTGGGTTCGCATGACCAGTTTAACCCGTTAATCGGAGGTTCCCTCGCCCCAAAGGCGAGGGGTAATTAACGGCAGCTTAGTCCGCGGCTGCCGGAGATTCGGATCCCCACAATCATTAAACCCCCGCCTACCCTAGGCAGGGGGAATCTGTAGTATACGCCTGACAAGCGCGCACGTATTTCCATCTCAATGGGGTGACGAAAAACACCCTACAGAAATGATGGCTTAGGAGACAGGTTTTAGGTCCCTATCACCTAAGACTTTTCAATTTTGTGAGCCGTAAGGGTCTCACAAACCATTTTCTCCCTACGGGTCGTAAGGCTCCCGTAAGTGTATTTTCTCCTTAGGAGTCGTGGGGACTCCCAAGTGTGTTGCTCCTTTGTGAGTCGTAAGGATCTCACGCGGGGATTTTCTCCTCACAATGTCGAGATGACTTTGTGAGTGTATTTCATCTCTTTTTCACGAGTTTGCGCCCTTTCGGGTTTTCACAAACTCGCCGGCAGTCCTGCTGTTTTTACTCACGGAGTCCTTTCGGGTTTTCATCCGTGCCCATTTTGCTTGTGGACATACCATTTTTATTTATTTATTTTTTCTTTATTTTTGGTGAGACTTTGAATGTGGCCTCACCGGTAAGACTTGGGAGAGATTGGGGTTGTTTTATGCCCGTGGATTGTATACGGTTTTGCAGGATGTATGATCCAGACCGTAGGGCCAAAAACATTTCGGGACTTTGTTGGCGTCTGCATCGCTGCACTGGAATATGGTACCAGGAGCAACTCATCATTCGCCGTTGGGGTATGGGAGTCGGAATTTGGTTGGCGTCTGCATCGCTGCACTGGAATATGGTACCAGGAGCGACTCATCATTCACCGTTTGGGGTATGGGGATATGGAATTTGGTTGGCGTCTGCATCGCTGCACTGGAATATGGTACCAGGAGCGACTCATCATTCGCCACTTGGGGATTTGGATTTGGAATTTGGTTGGCGTCTGCATCGCTGCACTGGAATATGGTACCAGGAGCGACTCATCATTCGCCACTTGGGGACCGGGGAGCGATGGCTTAGGAGACAGGTTTACATCCCTATCGCCTAAGGCTTTTCAATTTTATGGGCCGTGAGGGTCCCGTAAAAGCATTTTCTCCCTGCGAGTCGTAAGGACCCCGCAGGTGTATTTTCTCCTTAGGAGTCGTGAGGACTCCTAAGTGTGTTTTTCCTTTGTGACTCGTAAGGATCCCACAAAGGTTTGTTCTCCTCATGTGTCGTGAGGACACATGAGTGGATTTCCCTCGTTCCCAGTTTAATGACTTAGAGGTCGACTGTTTCCAGTTTAACGACTTAGAGGTCATCTGTTTCCAGTTTAACGACGTAGAGGTCATCTGTTTCCAGTTTAACGACGTAGAGGTCTGCTGTTTCCAGTTTAACGACTTGGTAGTCATCTATTTCCAGTTTAACGACGTAGAGGTCATCTGTTTCCAGTTTAACGACGTAGAGGTCATCTGTTTCCAGTTTAACGACTTGGTAGTCATCTGTTTCCAGTTTAATGACGTAGAGGTCTGCTGTTTCCAGTTTAAGGACTTGGTGGTCATCTGTTTCCAGTTTAAAGACTTAGAGGTCTAATGTTTCCAGTTTAACGACTTAGAGGTCATCTGTTTCCAGTTTAACGACTTGGTGGTCATCTGTTTCCAGTTTAACGACTTGGAGGTCATCTGTTTCCAGTTTAAAGACTTAGGGGTCTAATGTTTCCAGTTTAACGACTTGGTGGTCATCTGTTTCCAGTTTAACGACTTGGAGGTCATCTGTTTCCAGTTTAACGACTTGGAGGTCATCTGTTTCCAGTTTAACGACTTGGTGGTCATCTGTTTCCAGTTTAACGACTTGGAGGTCATCTGTTTCCAGTTTAAAGACCTGGAGGTCATCTGTTTCCAGTTTAAAGACCTAGGGGTCTATTGATGGCGAGCTTGGAATTTTGGGGTGGGGGTCGGCATCAGCGTTGCTAACACTGAAGCAGAGGTGCCAGGACACATGAGTGGGTCTTCCTAATGGAGTATGATTCCAAAGGCGGAGGCCAGCCGCGTAACTGGTGGTTGCGGTGGGGCATGGGTATGCTGAGGATTATTTGAGCCCGTGGATTGTATACGGCAGTCAATTTGGGGACTGGCCGTAGGGTCGGAAGAATTTTGGAAATTTGAATTTTTGTTTGTGTTTGTTTTTTTTTGTTTTTATTTTACCGCGATTGCTCTATCCTTTCAGCTTTTTTATCGCGAAGATCGCGATTGCCCTATCATTTCGGCTTTTATTCGCGGTTGCCCCATCATTTCGGCTTTATTTCATTTTTATTTTTACTCGCTGATTTTTATTGCGAGCTGCCCCATCATTTCGGCTTTTCTCTATTTTTCTTTTTTTACACATTTTTTTATTTACATATATATATATATAGTTTTACATTCCCAGTTTAACGACTTAGAGGTCGATTGTTTCCAGTTTAATGACGTGGTGGTCGGCAGGTGTTCCCAGTTTAACGACGTGGTGGTCCTTTTTGCTTATCCCAGCTCCTTGAACTTTGATCTTGGCGGGGCTGTGTTGATGACCTAGCTCTGTGGCTTGCCGATACATCCAAGGATTGTGAGGTTTTCCCAAGCTTATATTGGTCCTCTGCCCAATCTTTGAAAATATAGCAGTCTTCGATGGTATGACCCACCACTCTATGATATGGGCAGTATAGGGGATTGCCGGTCATGTTCATTTCCTGTGGCCTCTTTGGAACAGGCAGTTGCAGACCGCTGTTCAGGGCGTCCATGAATATTTTGCGGACTTCATCCCTCCTGAAGGAGTATACCTTCTTCTTTCCCTCCATTGGAGTAGGTGCCTTTACTGATGTTGGTCCTCGAGGCACATGTCTGGGAGGATTAGGTTCCCGAAAGGTTTCAGTCTCCATTTGCATGAAATCGGCGATCGTAGCTTGACTGTTTGCTAACACGCCTTTAGAAAGTTCTATTTCTCCCATCTTGTATTGCCTTTCGACCCAATCTTTGAAGACGAAGCAGTCCCCAATGGCATGACCTATCACCCTGTGATAGGGGCAATATTTTGGGTCGTCGGTCATATTCTCTTCTTGCGGTCTCTTAGATTCTGGCAGTTGTAGACCGTTTCTTAGGGCATCCCTGAATATCTTGTGGACCTTTTCCCTCTTGAAGGAATAGACCTTTTCCAGCTTTTCTTTCAGAGGCGATTCCCCCCCGGCGTATGTATCGGAGGGACTGGAGGCTGACTGCGGCCGTTTTTCGCGAAGGCGCTCCGCTTTTAGGTTGGAAGGGATATCAGTTGGCTGCCCCCGGGTATCAATCCCTGGCTCATGAGCCAAAATTTGACTCTGTTGTAATTGCAATCGGGCGACTTGGGTCGCGAGATCTGCCACGACGTTTGCCAGCTCGTCGACTTTGGAATAGACCCCGGCCATCTTCTCATCCCTGTCCTGAAATTGCCTTTGAAGCCATTGGAATAATGCTTGTTCTGTAGTTCCGGCTATGACAACCGGGTAATATTTATTGCCTGAGCTCAATTCCGTAGGAACCATGGGCTCCTCTGGCTTATCGGCGTGAGCGGGCTCTTCATCACTTAGATCGAGTCGATGCTGGGTAGCGTCAACCATATCATCACCATGGCTGTGAAGAAGAGGAGGGTTCGTTTCTTCTTGTCCGGCCATGTAGACAGTGTGGACTACGTACCCAGCCATCTCTTTATCTTTGGCGGCTGATTTCGCGGAGCGGTCCGGGCTTTGGAAATTCATAAATTCTAACATGGCCGGAGCCCTAGCCCTTTTGTTGGCTCTGTGTCCGAGCCGCTTCTTCCTCAATTTCTCTGCCTTGAGGGCTTGGCAGGCTTCTGCCCTCCGGAAAGCCGCCATAGGCTGAGTGATGGGGAGCTTAGAGAAGATATCTGATCGAGCAGTTGTCAAGGGCACCGTCGGAGCTTGCTCAAGAGGCCTTGTTGCTTTGTCGGTGTTGATGGCCTTGCCCCCAGTTGGGGCCAAGGAAAGTCATTCAGATACCGACTTGCGTTTGGGTTGGGGCGCCCTCGAGATCACCACATTTGGTCTCTTGCCCTTCGAGACCGGTTTGTCTGCCACCGGGGCTTGAGGAGCTGGGATGGTGCCAACTGGCATGAACATGATAGAGCCGAATGGTAGCAGCGGCTCCTCCCATTGTCGCCCGAGACTGGCCGGAAGGACCGTCCTAGAGTCTATCCTCATCGTGTAGGAGACGGGAGCTGAGTTCATCATCAAAGACATCGTCGGAAAGTGATTGCTTGAAAATCTGCATGAAAAAGTATTATTTTTAGTATAAATACATGTATGTATATTGATTGAGTTCGCATGAACGCTTAACCCGAAATATGGGAGGAGAGATTGGTCCCACCGGGCGTTTGTTCAGACCATAATATTGCATTTATCATTCCCCTATTCTTATCCTTTTTATAAATAAACAGGTACTCTTGACGCACGTTTGTTGCATATTACAGGATACAGGTTTCTGGAGCAAATACAGTGAAAAAGACACAAAACAACAGAAAAGGGACTTTTGACCAACAATTAGACGAATCCTAGTCAAGCAAGGCAACGAATGTCAAGGTGAAACGGTTAAAAAAGCCCAATACAAGTCTTCACTGAAGATCTGGAGAAGAGTGAAAAGCCAACAGAGAAAAAGAAGTATTAAACTAAGAAGCCCAGACAACCACAAAGGACCCCAGAAAACACCTAAAGCATTTTGCATCGAGCACAATTAATTAAAAAAGATTAGACTCAGACCTAAGGACAACGAGCTCAATAGGAAAAGGACTAGGGTAGGCATCGGCCGTTTATCCTAACCGACATTGCGGTGTCTAGGCTAGTGGTTATTAATCAGGCCCACTGTAGTGGTGGTTCCTTCCCACTTACCTGGCCGTATTTGTCCGTGAAGAGGCGGTTTGAGGTCTATTTCTAGCCCTAGTTAGGAGCTGTCTAGTAGACCTAGGCAACCCTAGATCTAGGTCTGATTGTGCATGTGTGGTTGATACATTTTTGTGTCACGAGTCCCGTTTCAAAAACCTTTTTTGCAAAACTCTCACATAAATAAAAGAAAAAGAAAAAGAAAAATCTTTTAAAAACTTGCAACTTGCCGCTAAAGAAAACTTGCAAACTCACTTCCACCACTTCTTCTCACTGACGTTATCTTACCCCCACATTCTGTTTTTTTTTTCTGACTGCACTACCCTTTAGTGTATGTCATTTTGGACTAGGGATACTAACGCCCGATTAGTCCGTGTTTCGTTGGTACCGACCAACGAACCCTTCGGCGAACCCTTCGTCGAAATTCCCTCCATTTCCTTACCTCCACCTTTAAATTCTTCTTTCGAAGGTATGTCGGGATTCAACCCCAACGATACCTTACCGACGGGAATGATTCCACCTCCGCCAGGTGCGAATAACCCGAATCTACCGCCTGTTGTAGCGCCCGCACGAGTTGCGCTCCAGGATCTCTTCTACCCCGTCCGCACTTCTTTACCTACATGTCTTTCACCCCCACCGGCAAATGGGGACAACTTTGAAATAAAACCACACTTCATCAATATGCTGCCTAAGTTTTATGGTTTGGAATCCGAAGATGCATATATTTTCATTAATAAATTCCAAAACGTTTGTGCCATGATGAAGACAACCCAATTAAGTGATGACGCAATAAGGCTAAGGGTCATTCCTTTTACCTTATGTGACCTAGCCGAGAAGTGGCTATACAGCACCGCATCACATTCCATTAGAAATTGGTACGAGTTTGTGAGAGCTTTTCTGAAAAAGTTCTATCCTCACCACAAAACTGCTAGAATCCGAAATGAGATTATACAATTTTCACAGCTTCCGTCCGAACCATTCTGGAAATGCTTCGAGAGATTTAAAGACCTACTTGTTCAATGCCCTCATCATGGGATAGAAAATTGGCAACTTTGCCAAACATTATACGAGGGATTGAACGCAGCAACGAAGCAGTTGCTAGAAACAATATGTCAAGGTCATTTTCTCTCCAAGTCTAGCGACGAAGCTTGGCAGTTTCTTGAGGACCTTAGTGAGCAAACAATTCAGTGGGAGAGTACCAAGACCACATCATCTTCTTCAGTTGGTCAATCTAGGGCGGGCATACATCAAGTAGATATGTCGATTGCTATGAAGGCCGAGATGGCATCACTTATGAAAAAGCTAGAAGCCATTGAGACAAAAATCTCATCGTCTTCTCCTGCCCCTACTCTACCCACACGAACTGTTTGTGCTTGTTGTTCGAACCCGTCGCACCTAACCGAAGAGTGTCCTTATAATGCACCCATTCAAGGACAGGATCAAGTCAATGCTACATTTCAGCAACGACAACGAAATGATCCGTACTCTTCGACATACAATCAGGGGTGGAGGAGTCACCCAAATCAACAGTTCCAAGGGAATAATAATTTTCAAAGAGCTCCTCCACAACAACAACAAACACCCTCACAAACTCAAAACCAGCAACCTTTCCAACAACAACCTTATACAAATCAAACGAACAACTTAGTTCAACCAAATGATGATAAGGTTAGCTCGCTCGAGAAGAGTCTAGAAGCATTTCTCAAGCAATCTACAGAATCCGCAGCAAGATTTGAAAGTTATGTTCAATCTTTAATGAATAACAATGCCTCACACGATCAAAGTATCAAATCTATTGAGGCACAAATTGCACAATTAACTGCTGCGTTGAGCGAGAGAGAAAAGGGAAAGCTTCCATCTCAACTATTGCCCAATCCCGGTCACGCACAAAACGCATATCACAATCACAATGTAAATGCGGTGACCACGTTGAGATCCGGAAGAGAGTTGCAAAAGAATGTGGAAACTAGTGATGACATCCCCGCCGGTGGTTCTTCTTCTTCTTCCCCTTCTTCATTTTCAATTTTTACGGGTTTTCAAATAGGTATGCAAATGCAAAAATATGTACAAATGAATGCGAAGGAAGAAGACGTACCGAGCATACCCCCAAACTTGAACTTGACAGTGTCCTCACTGTCATGCTAAACCAAGAGGGTCAAAATACCGATACTCCCCTGTTTATTTATTTATAATTTTTTTTATTGTTAAGAAAAACAAAAATATATACAAAAAGGCCCTCCCCCAAACTTCATTTAAACCATGTTAGACATTACTGCCAAACTTTGCCTAGACCAACGTCAACACCAACCGGTTGAAAAATTTATCAGTAAAGAATATTGGGTGGTGGAAAAATAAGTTGTGGTGGTCCGCAAAGAATTGGGGAAGATAGAAGTAGTGGTATGGGAGGTGTGGAGGTAAATACACAGGTGATGGTGATGCATCGAAACGAGAATGTAAATGATCAGCAATCAGTGGAGTGTTGGCATTCTCGTACCTTATTAAAAGAAATGGGGGTATTTCAACTTCTAAGGGAGGAGGTTGACTCACCACAATACCCCCAAGATATTCCTGTGGGTCCTCTATTGACATGGCATCATCCATCAATTGTGTATGATATTCACTTATGAGGGAACTTATCTCCTCGATGTCCGCCATAGTCCTACCGAAAACTTGCCGCCTATCTTGTAAGTCCGTTAAGAGGGCATTCTCTTGCTCGAGGGCTAGAGAGGCCGATATGATATTGGGAAAGGTCTCATTCTCACCTATGTAAGCATATCTAAGGTGAGACGGCAAGGGCGTGAGTTCGAGTTTCGGAGGCGAAAGAATCATTTCGGAATCTACCTCGAACTCAAAGGACTCCAACACAGGTTCGAAATCACTGCAAACAACCGATTCGGATGGTTTGACTGACTCATCCAAAAATTCAAAAGACTCATATTCGGGCTGTGAGTCGTCGTTATCCGAAAAAGTGAAACATTCATAATCAACTCCGGTTGTGTCAACGGTAGTAGGCTCAAGAAGGGACGCACTAGTGGCGTCAAGACTGTTTTCATCAAATAGAAATCTTTCCAGCTCGCAGTCCTCCTGCGTGATTTCGTGAATAGAGCAAACTTCTCGTGTACTACTTTTAGGCATGGGGGGAAGACTTCCCATCTTATAAATATTGAACTCGCTAGACTTCTTTCCGAAGGATAGAGTCATGGAGCCATTGCGACAATTTATTACGGCATTGGAAGTGGCCAAAAATGGTCGACCAAGAATCACCGGAATTTGGTTTATTGGGTTAGCAACAGGTTGTGTATCCATAACGATAAAATCAACGGGGAATATGAATTCCCCGACTTTGATCAACACATCCTCTAGTTTTCCCCTTGGATAGGTGATTGATCGATCAGCCATTTGGAGAGTGCAACGAGTGGGTTTCAACTCTCCAACCCCTAATTGTTCGTACACGGAGTAGGGAATCAGGTTAACACTAGACCCAAGATCTAAAAGTGCTCGATTAATTTTCTTATCCCCAATTGTGAAGGGTGGAGAATAGGCTCTAAAGAAAAAGGTGAAGAAGGAAGTGAAGAAAATGAAGAAGGGGAAGAAGAAGAAGAACCACCGGCGGGGATGTCATCACTAGTTTCCACATTCTTTTGCAACTCTCTTCCGGATCTCAACGTGGTCACCGCATTTACATTGTGATTGTGATATGCGTTTTGTGCGTGACCGGGATTGGGCAATGGTTGAGATGGAAGCTTTCCCTTTTCTCTCTCGCTCAACGCAGCAGTTAATTGTGCAATTTGTGCCTCAATAGATTTGATACTTTGATCGTGTGAGGCATTGTTATTCATTAAAGATTGAACATAACTTTCAAATCTTGCTGCGGATTCTGTAGATTGCTTGAGAAATGCTTCTAGACTCTTCTCGAGCGAGCTAACCTTATCATCATTTGGTTGAACTAAGTTGTTCGTTTGATTTGTATAAGGTTGTTGTTGGAAAGGTTGCTGGTTTTGAGTTTGTGAGGGTGCTTGTTGTTGTTGTGGAGGAGCTCTTTGAAAATTATTATTCCCTTGGAACTGTTGATTTGGGTGACTCCTCCACCCCTGATTGTATGTCGAAGAGTACGGATCATTTCGTTGTCGTTGCTGAAATGTAGCATTGACTTGATCCTGTCCTTGAATGGGTGCATTATAAGGACACTCTTCGGTTAGGTGCGACGGGTTCGAACAACAAGCACAAACAGTTCGTGTGGGTAGAGTAGGGGCAGGAGAAGACGATGAGATTTTTGTCTCAATGGCTTCTATCTTTTTCATAAGTAAGGCCATCTCGGCCTTCATAGCAATCGACATATCTACTTGATGTATGCCCGCCCTAGATTGACCAACTGAAGAAGATGATGTGGTCTTGGTACTCTCCCACTGAATTGTTTGCTCACTAAGGTCCTCAAGAAACTGCCAAGCTTCGTCGCTAGACTTGGAGAGAAAATGACCTTGACATATTGTTTCTAGCAACTGCTTCGTTGCTGCGTTCAATCCCTCGTATAATGTTTGGCAAAGTTGCCAATTTTCTATCCCATGATGAGGGCATTGAACAAGTAGGTCTTTAAATCTCTCGAAGCATTTCCAGAATGGTTCGGACGGAAGCTGTGAAAATTGTATAATCTCATTTCGGATTCTAGCAGTTTTGTGGTGAGGATAGAACTTTTTCAGAAAAGCTCTCACAAACTCGTCCCAATTTCTAATGGAATGTGATGCGGTGCTGTATAGCCACTTCTCGGCTAGGTCACATAAGGTAAAAGGAATGACCCTTAGCCTTATTGCGTCATCACTTAATTGGGTTGTCTTCATCATGGCACAAACGTTTTGGAATTTATTAATGAAAATATATGCATCTTCGGATTCCAAATCATGAAACTTAGGCAGCATATTGATGAAGTGTGGTTTTATTTCAAAGTTGTCCCCATTTGCCGGTGGGGGTGAAAGACATGTAGGTAAAGAAGTGCGGACGGGGTAGAAGAGATCCTGGAGCGCAATTCGTGCGGGCGCTACAACAGGCGGTAGATTCGGGTTATTCGCACCTGGCGGAGGTGGAATCATTCCCGTCGGTAAGGTATCGTTGGGGTTGAATCCCGACATACCTTCGAAAGAAGAATTTAAAGGTGGAGGTAAGGAAATGGAGGGAATTTCGACGAAGGGTTCGCCGAAGGGTTCGTTGGTCGGTACCAACGAAACACGGACTAATCGGGCGTTAGTATCCCTAGTCCAAAATGACATACACTAAAGGGTAGTGCAGTCAAAAAAAAAAAAACAGAATGTGGGGGTAAGATAACGTCAGTGAGAAGAAGTGGTGGAAGTGAGTTTGCAAGTTTTCTTTAGCGGCAAGTTGCAAGTTTTTAAAAGATTTTTCTTTTTCTTTTTCTTTTATTTATGTGAGAGTTTTGCAAAAAAGGTTTTTGAAACGGGACTCGTGACACAAAAATGTATCAACCACACATGCACAATCAGACCTAGATTTAGGGTTGCCTAGGTCTACTAGACAGCTCCTAACTAGGGCTAGAAATAGACCTCAAACCGCCTCTTCACGGACAAATACGGCCAGGTAAGTGGGAAGGAACCACCACTACAGTGGGCCTGATTAATAACCACTAGCCTAGACACCGCAATGTCGGTTAGGATAAACGGCCGATGCCTACCCTAGTCCTTTTCCTATTGAGCTCGCTGTCCTTAGGTCTGAGTCTAATCTTTTTTAATTAATTGTGGTCGATGCAAAATGCTTTAGGTGTTTTCTGGGGTCCTGGAAAGGGTGATGAAATCCCCACCCAATCTAAGTTTGGTCAATTAGCCCCTTAGAGTCCGATTAAATTATGCAAAACAAAGAAAATTTCACTTGCAATCAATTTTTAGCGCGGCGCAAAGAAACCTGCAGAGATCTGTTATTTAGAAGGGGGAGAAAGACTCTTTACGCAAAGAATTCCTGCAGAAAACTTTTTACAGAGAGATATATGGAGGTTGACAGAGGGGAGAAGGAGAAATCAAACCAGCAAAATTTGGTGCGCTGACGTGGCAATAAGAGCGCGGAACCGCGGCAGATTGCCCCTTAATGCGGCGGAAGCGCGGCTGAGAATAGAGATCGTGCTCTGGAAAAATTTCTGTGGTTCTTTACTTTCAATTCCTCTCTGTTCTTATGTACCAAATTTTTATTTGCCCTCTGTAAAATTTCAGATCCGCGATTCGACGCTGTTCCTGCAAGATTCAAAAATATACACCCTTCAAACAGATCAAATTTGATAATTTTTTTTTTATTTTTTATATTTTCAGATTTTTATAATTTTTTTAAAATTTATATCAACCCGAAAATTCACAAAAAGAAAGATTACGCCGTCCCCGGCAACAGCGCCATTTGATTGTTCGTCAAAAACTGTAATTACCGCAATCAGAAACGGCGTCGCTTCGCAGCTAGCCGGTGAGTGCGGGTCGATCCACAGAGACCGGTAAATTCCTTTAGTGTGTCTTAACGAGTTGATTCTATTTGTCGTTTTGGTTTTATAAAAATCTAGATCTAAAACTTAATTAATCTAATTTAAATTCTTGCTAGGGTTTGGCTTAGAGGAAATTTTGGAGATTGATGTTTCCTCACCGCTTTCAATGCCGTATTTTAGATCCATTAGGTGTTATAGTAATTATCGATAAAGTGGATACGACTCTTTTGGGAAGATGTTTTCTTCCTCTAGATTCGTATCCTTCCTTTATCGTTAATTATCCTAACCCCCATGGAAAACGCGCGCAACCGGCCCTTTATACTGCGGTTCACCGTTACCTCGAGGGGTAGGATGCCGCAGGGAGCGGTTGTGCGCGCATGCATGGAGTTCTTAATGGGTTAGTTTAATATGGCATTGAAAGGGGTGAGAGATCTCATCTCTCAACCCTTTCCCTAAGGCTAACCCTAACAAGCGAGGAGACTACTCGCTCATTAGGGGATGAAATAACATTAAAAGAATAAAAGAAAAACACTTACTAATGGTGATGGCTCCCTCCAAGCGATAAAGAACAGATCTGAATGTCACTTCCAGAATTTCTGAATTTTATTTATTGAAAAGAGGCATCGTTTTTACAGATCTAAAATTACAATTTATAGGAAAATAGGAAACCTAGGGTTACAGACTCTCGCACATGCGCAATTACTGATTTGACCCCTGAGAATCCCAACACCAGAACAGTCGCGGCAACAGAAGAAAAATCCACCGACACGTGTATTATACGGCCGCGGATCCGCGGCAATTGATGGCTTGGGCCGCGGATCCGCGGCCCATTGGTGGGATTGGCTCACCAAATTTTCTGGGGTCCTTTGTGGTTGTCTGGGCTTATTAGTTTAATACTTCTTTTTCTCTGTTGGCTTTTCACTCTTCTCCAGATCTTCAGTGAAGACTTGTATTGGGCTTTTTTAACCGTTTCACCTTGACATTCGTTGCCTTGCTTGACTAGGATTCGTCTAATTGTTGGTCAAAAGTCCCTTTTCTGTTGTTTTGTGTCTTTTTCACTGTATTTTCTCCAGAAACCTGTATCCTGTAATATGCAACAAACGTGCGTCAAGAGTACCTGTTTATTTATAAAAAGGATAAGAATAGGGGAATGATAAATGCAATATTATGGTCTGAACAGCGTGCCAGAATCTGTAGGGTGTTTTTCGTCACCCCTTTGAGATGGGAATACGCGCGCGTTTGTCAGGCGTACTACAGATTCCCCCTGCCTAGGGTAGGCCGGGGTTTATTGATTGTGGGGATCCGAATCTCCGGCAGCCGCGGACTAAGCTGTCGTTAATTACCCCTCGCCTTTGGGACGAGGGAACCTCCGATTAACGGGTTAAACTGGTCATGCGAACTCAATGTGCAGTGTACGTGTATCGTGTTTTGAAAGGGGGTTTGGGTATATTGGGAGCCACGCAGAGTTTTGAAAGGATGTGTGGCGGCAGCACCTTGGGCGCTGTGCGCCTAGGTGCTGTGCGCTCAGGCGCTAGAGTGCCACGTGTCGGCACGTGGGCGCTCTGCGCTTGAGCGCTGGGCGCTTGAGCGCAAGCGCGCCACGTGTCGGCACGTAGGCGCTTGGCGCTTGAGCGCCTGTGCTTGAGCGCAAGCGCGCCACGTGTCGGCACGGGGGGACTTGCGCTCGAGCGCTTGCGCTCGAACGCAAGCGCGCCACGTGTCGGCACCGGGGCGACTTGCGCTCGGGCGCTTGCGCTTGAACGCAAGCGCGCCACGTGTCGGCACATGGGCGACTTGCGCTCGGGCGCTTGCGCTTGAGCGCAAGCGCGCCACGTGTCGGCACGTGGGCGCTCTGCGCTTGAGCGCCGCCGAGAATAAGTGGCTTTTAGCCTAAGAAACAGAAGCTATGCTTCAGAAAGGAAATATTTGTTATGTATATATGTATGGAGTTAAACTCCTATGATGTTTTGAAGCTGATGAAGGGGTTCTTCTTCTTCCTCCTGTTGCTTGGCCGGATCTTGAAGATCAAGAAGTAGGAGATTTTAAAAATCACTCCTTTTTGAGATCTGATGGGAGATCTGAGTTCCCCTTTGTGGGTTTTGTGGTGGAAAACTACTTAGTTTTGGAAAAGAAAGAGTAAAACTCTTGATTTAATTCAAAAGAATTGAGAAGGTTTAGAACCTTGGAGAAGGAGCAGGAGGCACAAAGAACCCTAGTTTTTGGGGGAATGAAAAAGTGTTATCTTTTATTCATCATCATGTTGCCTTATATAGGCTTACATATTTACATATAGCCCCTTGGGCTTTGCAAAATGGCATTTTGCCTATCCCATGGCTCATGTGCCATTTCATTTTTTGCACATAAGCCATGGGCTTACAAAATATTGGCTTTATGCCCATTTTGCATACATTCATGTATAAAAAATTACATAAAAATTATTTATTACATGATCTATATTTTGGTATAGAGGAGGCTGGCCGCGGGCTCGACTTGGACATGGGCCCGCTTGACCTGGGCTTGGGCCCACCTAGCTTGGGGGTTGACCTTGACTTTGACTCGGTCAACCGGGGTGTAAATTTTTACCCCAACAGTAACAAAATCAGGTAACAGGTCTAGCTATGGTACATCAGGTCAAGTTAGATAGTGTATAAAAATCCAATCATGTCGAGGAGTGCACGGTATCAAGTCGTATCAAGTAGTAGTGTATCAAGTCATGTCAGGGGGTGCACAAGTATCACGTGGGTGCTCATAATCAAACTATAATAAGCGTGGGTATACAAAGACAAGTATGAGGTGCCAATGTAACAATAAAATGGAATAATGTGATGTGGTATGCAAATAGGTATAAATTTAAACACATGGATGTACAGTTATCGATTAGGGTTAAGATTATAGTTCCAGCACTAATTATGATGCACTTTATTAAATATGGAATGTTAATATCACAGTATTATGCATTAATATGATCTATGGATGCGATTATATATATATATATATATATATATATATATATATATATATATATATATTAGACGAGATGGATGCAAACAGGTGTCCGAAAGGTTATAAACTGTATAGTGGTACTATGAGATGTACAAATAAGCACTATGTGATATAAATATTGATATGGATGCAGTTTAATATAATCTAATATGCAACAAGATAAATTTTCATGATCTATATCTAAAATGATGTAAACAGATGCAAACGGAATATCGAAACATTATAAAATGAAACATGGGGAACTAGATTTAAACTACAGGCATGGTATATATTTAAATAGGTATATAATGATTTAAATAGCATGTAGCAAGATTAACTTGTCTATATGGATCAAGAAACGGGTGTACGGAACATCTCACGTCGGCGGAAAAAGTCGGGACACGCGCACGGTATACGGAAGGGATCCAAACAACGCACAAGGTGATCATACGGGTCAGGCACGCTCGCTGGGTCGTTGGGATCGTCGACGGCACGCCCGGTTTCCGACGAACTACAAAGACAGAAAATATAAAGAAAAGAAACACAAAGAAAAGAAAGATGAAAGAGAGGAAAGGAAATAGGAGAATGAGATTGGGAAGAAGAGAATTGCTCACTGGGTGCACTGGAGGGTCGGCGATGGGTGAGCGAGGGGGAGGCAGCGGCGGTAGGGTTTGGGTTTCGTGGGTTTTTTTTGAAAAGAAAAGAGAGGAAGAAGAAGGAATTTATATATAGGGGAGAGAGAGAGGGATATATTCCAGAGGAGAGAGAGAGATTCTGAGAAAGAGAGAGAGAGAAGAGAGAGATCGAGAGGTGAGAGAAAGAGAGAGGTGAACAGTGAGGAGAGATGAATTTGTTTTATATGTGAGAGAGAGAAAGGAAGAGGGGAGGAGAGAGAGATCGATAAAGAAAAGGAGAGAGAACGAGAAAGGAAGGGAGAGAGAATGTGGGGCCACGGCAGTGAGAGGAGATCTGGGATTGATTAGGGAAAAGATAAAAAATTTAAAAAGATTTTATATTTAAAATCTGAAAGGATTCGTTTGTTAACAAGATTTTTAAAGGAAAATTAAAATAAAATATTAAATAAATTTGAATTTAGGCGGAATACAAAAATATTCCAAAATGCGCCCGGGTCGGGTCTAAAAATTCAGATTTAAAATACGAAAAATCTATGCGACTTCCAAATTTCAAAATGAATGCTCAGGTAATGAAAATGCATACCCCCAAGAACGGATGCACGTACGTGCACGTAGCCATCCAAACACGCCCGTTTTACTGAATGGGACGAGAATAAGATGCGCGGATGCTACCACGGGGTTAGGGGTATTATGCAGGCTATGGAATGCAATTTTAATTTATTTTACATGAGGTAAAATGTTATATGATACAATGTACGATGCTAGATAAAATGCCAATATGCAGTATACATGAGATGCACGTGTCTATGGAACAAGTCAAGTTAATCTATAAATAAGAATCAAACAAATTCAAGCAAGCGGGTCGGGTCGAATGCAATGTAAAATGTAAAATACCATTCGCACCCAAACACGATAAATCAGGAAAATACCACAATTAAGGAAATACGAGAACTGGAATTGGTATAAATGAACTAGGTTGTTACATTATACCCAACTACAAAAGAATTTCGTCATCGAAATTCCAAGAACAAGAAAGGATAGACAATCGAGAAACTACAAGAATAGATATGGAAACTTCAGCCGGATTTCATCTTCTCGTTCCCAAGTTGATTCTCCATGTGAGCGATTTCCCCAAGAAACAAGTACAAGAGGGATAACTTTGTTCTTAAGAACCTTTTCTCTTCGATCCACAATCGACATCGGTCGCTCCTCAAAAGTCAAATCTTCTCGGACAGTCAGCTCCGAATGATCCAATACGTGTGTTTCATCTTGAACATACTTACGGAGTTGAGATACGTGAAACACGTTATGAACATTCGCCAAAAATTGCGGTAACGCCAATTGATACGCCACTTCTCCAACACGCTCCAAAATCTCAAAAGGCCCAACAAACAGGTGAACGACACTTGCGACCATACAAAGCTTTGAATGGAGCCATCTGAATAGTCGTCTGAAAACTGTTGTTGTAAGAAAACTCCACCAAATGTAGATAATTCTCCCAAGAACCCTTGAAATCTAACTTGCAAGCTCTCAACATGTCTTCAAGAGTTTGGATCGTTCTTTCCGACTGGCCGTCTGTCTGAGGATGATAAGCGGTGCTAAACTTCAATCGCGTCCCCAGACTTTCCTGTAAACTCCTCCAGAAGTGCGATAAGAATCGGGTGTCACGATCGGAAACGATGCTCACAGATACTCCATGCAATCTCACAATCTCCTGCATGTATCTGCCAACGCTTCCGTTAATTGACCAACTCGAAATGGTATGAAGTGAGCTACCTTGGTCAATCGATCAACAATCACCCAAAATGCATTGTTGCCTTTTGGACTCCGCGGTAAAGCTGTCATGAAATCCATGGTTATATGTTCCCACTTCCATTGATGAATCGGAAGTGGTTGCAATAAACCAGCAACCCTTTGATGTTCAGCCTTAATTTGCTGACACACTAAGCACTTCGCCACAAAGCGGCAATCTCCTATTTCATGCCTTCCCACCAGAAATGCTGTCGTATATCTCGGTACATCTTCGTGCTTCCTGGATGTACGGAATATGCTGAACTGTGTGCCTCCTTTAAAACTTCTCCGTGGATATCTCCCTTTGGAACACACAAACGACTACCATATCATAACGAACCATCTTCATGAATTAACAAGTCCGTTCGAGTCCAGCTTCAACTTGTTCTTGAAACTTTTGCAATCTAGGGTCCTGTAATTGCGCTGCTTTAATATTCTCGATCAACGACGACTGAACTTGCAGCTGCATCATCTGTCCCGAAGAATGCTGTGGCACGATTTCCAAATCGAATCTCCGAAAGTCTTCAATAAGTTCCTTCTGTGCAGTCAACATCCGAATTGCTGGCAACCAACTAAGCGCATCCGGCATTACATTAACTTTCCCCGGATGGTACTTAAGATCAAAATCGTAGTCAACCATCAGTTCCAACCATCTACGCTGCCTCATACTAAGCTCCTTCTGTGTGAACACATACTTCAGGCTTTTGTGATCAGTGAATACTTCGACCCTTTCGCACAATAAGTAGTGTCTCTAAATCTTCAAAGCAAAAATCACAGCTGCTAGATCCAAGTCATGAGTTGGGTAATTTTTCTCATGGGTCTTCAACTGTTTCGATGCGTAAGCTATAAATTTACCGTGCTGCATCAAAACACATCCCAAACCTTTCCCAGATGCGTCGCTGTGAATCATCAATCCTCCGGAACTGTCTGGTACGGTCAAAATAAGAGCGGTTATCAATCTCTGCTTCAACGTCTCAAAAGATGACGCACACTTATCCGTTCACACAAATGGTACTTTCTTGTACGTAAGCTTGGTCAAAGGCTCAGCCAAACGGCGAAATTCTCCACGAATCTTCTGTAATATCCGGCAAGTCCAAGAAAATTTCTGATCTCTGCTACGTTCTTCGAAATCGGCCAAACTTGAACTGCTGCAATCTTCTCAGGATCAACGGCGATTCCATCTCCGGATACGATATGCCCTAAAAACTTCATTTCATCAGACCAAAACTCGCACTTGCTCATCTTTGCATACAATCTTTCTTGCCTCAATGTCTGCAGTGCGATCTTCAAGTGTTCTGCATGCTCTTCAATACTCTTCGAGTAGACCAGAATATCTTTAATGAACACCACTATAAACTGGTCCAAGAATGGTAAAAAGATTCGGTTCATCAAGTCCATAAATATCGCCGGTGTATTTGTTACTCCGAAGGGCATCACTAAATACTCGTAATGTCCATACCGAGTTCGGAACGCAGTCTTGCAAATATCTTCTGGTTTAAATCGGACATGATGATATCCGTACCGCAAATCCAGCTTCGAGAATATCCCCACGCCACTAAACTGCTCGAACAATTCGCCAATGCGAGAGATCGGGTACTTGTTCTTAATAGTCACCCGGTTTAATTCTCGATAATCGATGCACATCCTCCTTGTGCCATCTTTCTTCTTTACTAGAAGAACTGGAGCTCCCCAAGGTGAATTGCTGCTGCGAATCCAACCCTTCTCAAGCAATTCGGTAACCTGCTTCTTGACTTCTTCTAACTCCACTGGTGCCATCGGATAGTACGCCTTTGAGATTGGCGCTGCACCAGGAACAAGATCAATCATGAACTCCACATCTCGTTTTGCGGTAAACCCGAGATGTCCTCGAACACGTCCATGAACTCTCAAACTACAGCTGTCGCTTCCTCATTATCAACTTCCATTGACGAAAGAACATTGCTTGTCAGCCTAGCCCTAAACTCGACTAGCCCGACAGAACTGTTACCTCCAGCAAAACAAACTCCGGATGTCCGGGAATCTGGAAAATCACTTTCTTTGCCCTATAATCAATGTGAGCGTGGAAAGTGCCGAGAAAATTCATTCCCAAGACAACTTCAAACAAAGGGATGCACCAGAATTGAATAATTCTAATGCGGGAAAGACATGAACAAGTAGGATACCTGAAACGATTTCACCTGAAGCCAAACACTGAAGAAGATAAGCACGGTAAACAGGATTCAAGCTTGCGATAAAACATGAACTGGAAAGCAAGAGAAACAAAGCAATATGACGACCATGGAACAAAGAAGTGAATCAAGACCAGGACTCCAAGTTACTTAAATAGAGTACCGAATTGTAACCATGCTGCAGTTCATGGGTACAATCACATAACTCTGTTCAAATCGCCCAAATCCTAGTATCAGAATCAAAGGAACATGGGGAAACAATAAGGAACCGAAAGGTTTCAAGCCGAGATGCAAAGTCGTTTGCATATCGTCAAGACAAGGATCAAGAGAAAGATATGATTCAAGAATCATGATAGCAATGTGGCAGGACATGTTCCTAATCACGAGTATTCTGATTCGTGTATTGGGTCCAATACCCAACTACAAAAGAATCAAACCCGATTAACCTATATCCTATGGCTCTGATACCAAAAAAACCATGTCACGCCCCGCTTCCCAGAGTGCGCTAAGATAGGCATGTGACATAGCCAACCATGCTACCTGTGGATAGGAAATATCCTTCCACAGTCACATTACGGCTGTAGAAATATCAAGAACAATAATAAACTATCTACCACATGTCCATAAGCCCGAATAAATGAGTCAAGAATAAAATAATGCGGAAGCAAAGGATCCAGTACAAGAAATAAACTGGAATGTACGTCCCATAATGCGGGCTCACATCAGGAATGAAAATACTGAAGGGAAAATAAACTAACTACTAATAAGTCTTCACTGCTCAACCTGCTGACTGAAATACTCCTGCTCGGCCTGCAGCAAAGGTAAAGAATCTGGGCCATGCAAAACCCAGACGTCAGTGCGTCATAATATCAAGCAAAAATACAAACAGGGGTAGCAAGACTTACAGGTATGTGTATAAACAGTAAAACAGGTATAACAGTAATATAAGTGAGGACAGTGAGAGTAATGTATACTGAGTAATCTGGACTGGTCTATTGGGTTAACTCATCTCAAGTCTTTGAAATCAATTTGATGAATTATCGATGCAACTCAATAGTATCCCGTGTGTGCCCGGGACCACGGTGAAGATTCTCGGGCTGAATCCGAGACGTGCCGCTAGGCAGTAAAAGGGTAGTATGTAACGATGAGTGATGTCAGCATCATCACCCCGGGCTGGCCTAGCCCGTAGGACTGATCAGTAAAGGTATCGAACTGTCGAGTTACAAGTCACGTTTCATCATTGATTTTTCCATACCTCCAAGTTATGTGTTCAAGTCAGGTATTGATAAATCTGGAGCTAATGCCAACACGGGATCAAGTAGGTACAGGTTTGTCGGAATAGACAACAGGAAATGTCCGTAGGGACAACATGTCAAGATTGTTGGCATTAGTAACAAGATCAGGTAACAGGTCAAGCTATGGTACATTAGGTCAAGTCAGGTAGTGTATAAAAATCCAATCATGTCGAGAAGTGCACGGTATCAAGTCGTGTCAAGTAGTAGTGTATCAAGTCATGTCAGGGGGTGCACAAGTATCACGTGGGTGCTCATAATCAAACTATAATAAGCGTGGGTACACAAAGACAAGTATGAGGTGCCAATGTAACAATAAAATGGAATAATGTGATGTGGTATGCAAATAGGTATAAATTCAAACACATGGATGCACAGTTATCGATTAGGGTTAAGATTATAGTTCCAACACTAATTATGATGCACTTTATTAAACATGGAATGTTAATATCACAGTATTTTGCATTAATATGATCTATGGATGCGATTATATATATATTAGACGAGATGGATGCAAACAGGTGTCCGAAAGGTTATAAACTGTATAGTGGTACTATGGGATGTACAAATAAGCACTATGTGATATAAATATTGATATGGATGCAGTTTAATGTAATCTAATATGCAACAAGATAAATTTTCATGATCTATATCTAAAATGATGTAAACAGATGCAAACGGAACATCGAAACATTATAAAATGAAACATGGGGAACTAGATTTAAACTACAGACATGATATATATTTAAATAGGTATATAATGATTTAAATAGCATGTAGCAAGATTAACTTGCCTATACGGATCAAGAAACGGGTGTACGGAACGTCTCACGTCGGCGGAAAAAGTCGCGACGCGTGCACGGTATACGGAACGGATCCAAACAACGCACAAGTTATGTTGGATATAGTGCCCTCAGAGTCAATTATTGGATCACAGGCACGTGATTGCAATGATTGAGGGAGGACCTATACCGGTAGGACAGTCTTACTCAAGATGATAGTATGCTATCCGGTTTATCTTTATCATCGTGTATATGCTTTAGGTGATATTACAGGTCACTATTGCACGTTGGTAGAGCCCTTAGGATTCTTGCTTGACGGCCAGCAGTATGATGGCGATCATATACGTGGGAGCTGGGGTCTATAAGCACATCTTTAAAGTGTCCTTAGTCATGGGAGTTTCGAGACTGGGTATCGATACTCCATTAGTAGACTAGTGTATACAGTAGAGACCCCGATGAGGGGCGGTAGCCGGTCTCACAAGCCATTGGTGTCAGTTGGTTCACCTAAGATGTATACAGGTGCTTATTGGGTTATGAGTACACCGGACAGGACTCGCCGGAAACATGCTAGTTGGTATTATACCTGACGTCAGATAGCAGTTCCATGGTGACATATGTACAGGTTAGTTCATCGACCTGAGATCGTCATTTGTCTCATGTGAGTTCCCACTGTGCTTTAATTATTACCCTACCACGGCTCAAAAGAGTCGTGCAAACAGCTTTTAGTTGGGTACAGTCCTGAGCCACATGGAGGCAGTGAGCGGATCGGCAGGGGTTTCGTCTCTTCCGGTATTGGGGGTGAGATCGCGCTGTGTCTAGGAGAGCCATTACACAAAGTCCTTGGCCAAGGCAGGAGATTTACTGGTAGGTATTCCAGTAGTATCTCAGGATGTTTTGGGCTACACACCGACATGACTTGTACCGCTTTTGGGGGTCTGACTTTTACCAACCCCCTAGGCCCGACATGCGATGCTCATAGACGAACGGACCGGACTGTACGGATATTGTCACTGACAGGCTCAGTAGGGTGTCAGGATGAGTTCGCTCATCGACCTCCCTTTTAGTCAATACCTGGTAGCCCGTTACGTACAGCTAGTACCACCGACATGCTAGTGGTTAAATCCACAGCCAAACTATTGACGAGTCTTTAGAGTCCCCCACAGACAGTTTCTCAAGTTTCGGACGAAACGTTGTAGAGGCCGTATGGTATTATGGTAGGGTTCGATCATATACGTGCAGTAGTGCACGGATCATGATCGGACGGATCATACTTGTGGGCTTTGGTTTAAGCCGGATCCTAGTATTAGATTTGTTGGATTACTTTAGTCTCATTGCATTCGCATTCAGTCGGAATGCGGATGCTGGTTTGTATATACAGGTGGGGGGTATCCTTGTGATCCGTCACGAGTTTACTTTAGATGATGCGGTTCTTTTTATTGTCATAAACATTTGGGTTAATGTTTATTTTGGTGGAAAATGTGAGTGGATTTCATGATGAGGTGCATTTAATGTGACATGGACATGCGTAGTGACTCATGGTCTCTTTTCTTGTGCTAATGTCACATTAGGATTGATTTATGTGTTGAAATGATAAGAGGAGAGAAGGAAGGCAGCTATATGGCTTGTGTTTGCTCTTGTTTTTATTTATTCTTACTCTCATTTTATCATAGCAACACATAAGAAAAAGAAAGGCACTTCTTCTTCTTCTTCCTCTTGCTTCTTGAGCTCACCATTTCCACCAATGGCATTACCTTCAACCTCCATCCATACACTCTCATGTGATGAGAATCAATGGATGCTTGAGACAAAATTATCACACATATTCTCTACATCATCTTGGACACGTCAGCTAGCGAACTTCGTGCCCGAGTTGCTTCGGATGAAGCGGGAGCCCGTAAAAAGACTTGAAGATGTGGTGCCCTTTCCGACGAGGAGACCGGAGATCGGAGATGCCGTGAGGAGCTAGGGATGGTGGCTAAAGACCGAAGGACACGGATCGATCGGTATAGCTTTTCTATCCCTTCTCTAGTTAGCTAGTTATAGGTTAATGGTTTGATCCGGGTAAAGGTTATGGTAGCGCCAAGTTTGAAAAGTTTTTGTTCCGTATTTGGCCTCGGATTGACGGCCGGGGCGCTGCCGTAACCCAACATGGTATCAGAGCCACGCCATTAACCTTTACTAGCTTGCTCTAACGTGTTTAGAACATCGATCGAACAAAATTTCCGAAACCGCAATTTCAAAAACGAAGTTTCTGTCGAATTTTTTTTATGGTCAAGAAATTATTTTGAGTATTGCTGAAAATCAGGCAGGCTTTTCTAAGAACACTGCAGAAATTTTGTAAGAAGATATCACCGTTGCGCCGCGGAACCGCGGCCGTACCCACGTTTTGGCCGCGGTTCTGCCGCAGTACTGTAGCTACACTGCATCAAATTTTCTACAGTGGTCTCTGACTTGGAATTAGGGTTTCTGGTATTTTTAGTTTGGGCCCAGATTTGTTACAGTACTGGATTTGTGCTTGGGGCCCACTTCGGGAAATTTTGTTGATCGAAAATTTTAAATATGTTAGTTCACAGTGCTTACTTTATATCTGTGACCGTGAATGTCATTCGAGCGGTAAATCTTGTCTAATTGCTATAGTTCTTTTAGACGGATTTGCGAACGTGACATTCACGTTGATGTTCTGTATTGTGCTGTGATGTTGCGGATTTATCGTGGTGGATAGCCTGGATGCAATGGTAGTACAGTTTGGTTGTATTTGTACATTTGATATTGCGGGGCGAGCGTCCGACATGTGGAATGCCGTCACTGCCTGTTTGTATATTATTCTTTTGGGGCATGACCGGGCTGAGGTCGATGTACCCATTGTATATATTTTACTTTCTATACTAGGATTACCCCGCGGTGGGGTGCACGGATAGCCGGGTTCTAGAGGGCAACGAGCCCGCATCTCATGGATTTGAGACAGAGGGGGCTTTACTCTAGAATTGGCGGGCTATTCGCCGCACTCGTAGGGGGTATAGCTTGACCCAAGGAGGGGTGCTCAAGTTACCGGATTCCGTGAAGTGCTGGGTGGTCCATTTACTTTGTTGAAGGGGGCTGCCTCGCTTCAGGTTTTGGCGGGTAACTTGCCGCACCTGTAGGGGTCTACGATTTCATTGCACAGGCTATCCACACGACCATGGGAACGTCGGCTTTCAGTAGCGGCTCTATGAAACCCGGGGATCCCAGATTATCTGTATTGTTCTGTGATGCTTATTACATTTCTTTGATGTTGCATTTTATCACGCCATGAGCGAAGATTATATTTTGCTATATATATACTAGTAGATGTTGTATATGTTTTACACCCACGCTAGTCCAGTCCCCGCTCTGTCGTTAGTTAAGTATCCTAACAGGTGATGACGTGACCCAGTGGCGAATGCGGATGGCATATACGTACATCATATTTTCGTTCTTTTGTGGTGTGATTAATTGATGGTACTGCATTGATTCGGATCAATGCAAACTAAACATACCTATTTGATGTTGTTGGAATAATTTTCAAAAGGCTGTTATTACAAGAACGTTCTCTTTTTTTTTTGCATAGTGGTATTCGGTTATGAATATCCAGCACCTCAGTCGACGAGGCAAGGGCCGAGATCCCTTCACCGGGAGTGACCCCTTGGGCAGAAGTTTGTGTCAGGGTAATAACTTCACTATAGTCAATTACTTTTTGCTTTGCATCATGGTATTCAGTTGGAATATCCTGCACCTCATTCTACGGCGAAAGAGCCGAGATCCCTTCACCTGGAGTGACCTCTTTAGCAAAGGTTTTCGCCACTATATTTATAAAAAGCTATGCAGTTCCTTCAATGATATCAAGTTCATTACGTTAAAGGTTTTTCGCCAAAAACCAGCCATAGCCCTCCGTCATTTCTTACGGGTATTATTTAGTATTCGTGCTGCGTTTGTTGACCTAGTCAAGACGTAGTGTTCGGTAGCTAAGTGGTGCTTGTTTGTTGCATAAATGGGATTGGTTAGGACTGTCGTGCTGCCTTGTTGACCTAGTCAAGGGCACGTACGGGTGGGTTTAATGCAATCCAGAATAATGACGGGTTGAACTTGACTAGCGGTTTATGGTTTGTTGACCTAGTCAAGGTCATAAGCCGCTTGGGGTAAAAATCACATCGGGGGTTTCTAAAGAAACTGAAACTTGCCAGGAATGCGCATACCTTCTGGAGTGTGATAACGTGAGTGGATTCTATCACGTTATCATGCGATGATAGTTGGATCCCGATTCCCACTGATGAGTTGGTTTACTCCTCGGATGATCCCGACTAATTCTTCTTTCAGGTTTGGAGGAGAATTTGAGGTTACAGTGGGAGACATCCTGATTAGATAAAGTGATAACCATTCTGATCTAGGTTAGAGTGCACGCAGAGTGTTTCTTTTCTCTCTCTCTTTGGCAGCGACCATGACCCGACCCTTGACTATGACTCAGTGACCAAGTTAACCGAACTTTTTTAAAACACTGGCTTTTGGATTGTCAGAGTTGCATACCTCAGTGCCACTCCTACTTTTACCCTTTTCTCCAGAACACCCCGTATTACTATGAACATCCACTTCCATTGGATAAAACCATCGTATGGTTATATATGAACTCGAAGGAACTTATTCTAGATTCGAGGATGGTTTTCGGTTCTGGGGAAAATGAATAGGACTATTCAATTGTCTTTTTCTTTTACCTTCTCTCAGGTTGCGAGTGCTCCTTGGATTAGGACGGTACACCTATTACGCTAATTGGATAGTCTTCATCCAAACCATAGGCAGGTGCCGAACGGTAGGGAATGAAGAAAACCGTTTAGCCTGAAAGGTATACAGAAGGTATTAAGTAAAGACAAATAGAGCGATTAGAAAGATAGCAAAGTAAATTGCGACTGCTATCCACGACCAAACCAAGTATTTCATCGCCACTCCTACTTCACCTTTGTATTTCTCTGGAACACCCCGTATCACTACGAAGATCCACAGTTTATTGGATACTCTATCGTATGGTTATATACGAACTCGAAGGAACTTGTTCCAGTTCGGGGATGGATTCTGGTTCAAGAGAAATAGGAATAAGGTTTTATTCGGTTGTCTTTTATCTTCACCTTCTCTCAGGTTACGAGTACTTCTACGATTAGGAGAGTACACCCATTATGCTTATTTGATAGTCTTCTTCCAAACCATAGGCTGGTGCCGAACGGTACGGAAGGAAGAAAACCATTTGGCCTAAAGGTGGTGTACAGAAGGTAATGACTAAAGACATATAAAGAGATTTGGAGAGATGGCAAAGAAATATACGGTTACAGTTGTGAATCTGATAATGGAAGATGCATTACTTAGAATACCCGGATACCTCTTCGAAACATTTATATGTTTCAGTTTCACTGTGTATTGTTAAAAGAAAACTGATTTCCCAATTAGCCCTTGCTCCAGGATATGTATTTACCAGGTTCGATTCTCACATCTGTATGGTTTTACAGATGATGAGTGGGAGTAAGTTATTGGGAATTGGGTGATCATCCTCATTATATCGGGATTCGTTATAATTGGTGATATTTGAGGAAATCGCCTGGGTTGGTTTGCCAGACGGCAAATATGTGGTTTTGAATATCCGTTGTTATGGACCAATTTCAAATTGATATATCTGTACGTTTATTTTTATAAAGTGAGATATAACTTTTTGAAATTATGTCTATGACATTTACCTATATCAGTGGATGGTTAGGTAAGGAGTTTTAAACAGCGGTGTAATTCTTCTTAGCCATAAGTACAGTTTTCAACCTACGACACATAGGGAATGAGTTATTAGACTCAGGGGACTTATACAGAGTATTGTATGTTGTCCAGTGTCCATGAGGACAGAGGGGTTGGTACTCGTACTATATTCTGTTTACTTGTGACTTCTCTAGTTCTTAGACATGTGTTTCGTAGAAATCCAAGGTCTAAGTTTTGAGAAGTTATAGGTATAAGAATTGAGTGGAGAACCAGGCGTTGCAAGTATCAGGATTCTTCAAGGTGATCGAAGATATAGATACTTGTGTATGGTATTCAGTTAGTAGTAATGATTAAGAGAACTTGTTTCTTTTTCAGGTTACTCATAATTGGAAGCACTCCTAAGTTGAGTAATGCTGATCGGCCTCTCTCCATTTAGTTGACATGCACTGGAGACAGTTGCATGATTTGAATCTGGTTCCAATTAAATCAGTGCCTCTGTTTCTATATTGGATATAGAATAGTTCATATCTTAACAATGTTAAGGTACGGGGAGTTGTCCGGCTTATGCTTAAAACCAGACTCTGGATAACTCAAGGCACGTTTCTGTAATGGCTGTTTGTGGGTTGACCCGGGCAATGATGAGGGTTGACTTTCTACCATCTGGAAGATCAATAGTGATATTGTTCTTGACTCGCCACAGTTTTAGTAAAATGGATTCTTTTTCAGAAAACAGTAGTGGGAGTATGGTAGAACTGGAAGTGATTCCAGAACCGCAAACGATTACTGAAAATTTAAAAGAACCTAAACATTCAATCTGGTTTGACATTCCATTGGCCACTCCGCAGATATGGTGGGTAACCTCAGGCACCCAAGAGGTACTCCGGTAGCCTCAAGGACAGTGACATGGAGGTTCTTGTTTACCCAGACTTGACACTACTGTTGTTCCAGTCTATGAGACCCGGCAGAAGGATGAGTATAGCGTCGTTCTAAACTAGCTCTAGAAGTGCACGTGTATATGACTCTGCCAGAGGGTTGTCGTAGTCAGTGGGAGCAGCGGAAGCATAGTGGACAAGTAGCTTATGTCTATGGACTAAAGCAGATATAGCGGAGATAGATCATCTATTTTTGATGTGATAGTCATAGGTTTGACTTCATCAGAATAGGGGATGGATCTGTTAAGAAGCTAGTAGTGTGTGATGTCTTGGTATTTGGATGACATACACAGAGTAGGAAGTGAAATTCCTACTACGGTCGGTTATACTTTGGTTGTCACACAGTGGTTTCTCCACAAAGGATATAGATATAATATCAGACATTCTGGTTACTAGTTCTATGGTTTTAGATCTAGATTTGGATAGTTTCCCAATCTGGGCACTTAGACAGTATTCTAAAGGTATTTTAGAATGGATGACTCCTGGTATGGTAGTATACCTGCAGGTGATGGAGTCACCCTCTCTAAAGGTGTCTTACAGACTAAAGGGGAGAGGGATGTGCATGATTGGCAAATCACTTGCTTAGGCAATTGAGTCAATCATGAGATGTCAAGTACCACACCAGATATTGTTTTTGCACGAGATGCAGTAAGTTGATATTAATCCTATCCTGGAGAGACATTCGAAAGCAGTTTTAGAACATAATTGGATGTTCTAGGGATATGATAACTCCTCCGGGAGACAGTTATCATTCCAGGCTTCCAAGGTGACCTGGATGACAGAGTGACCGTCAGAGTTATAGTTTTCCTCGGACGAGGGGCAGTTGTTTGGACAGGAGGTCCAAGCGGATACTGAGGGAGGCATGGCGCAGGATACTGATTAAGTTCAGTTGACGATACAGTCTAAGAAGTTTGGATTTGGAGTTCATTTATGAACTAGGTCCCATCAGATATCCAGACATATTCTAAGACAGGTATTGCTCATTTCGGGAGATGGCTTTCTCCGCGAACTTGAGATAAAGAGAGAAATAGAAAGAAACATTAGGGCGGATCCACTCACTGAGGCTATTCCTCGAATGCAATAGTTTCGCAAACGGACTTTGTGAAACTGATTAGTAGAGGAGTTGGGTTGTTCGGTATCACACGGGCTGTGAGTATGCGACATCGCAATAATTAGCCTTGAGTGCAAGTGGGAGATTGTTGGATATAGTGCCCTAAGTGTCAATTATTGGATCACAGGCATATGATTGCAATGATTAAGGGAGGACCTACACCGGTAGGACAGTCTTACTCAAGATGATAGTATGCCATCTGGTTTATCTTTATCATCGTGTACATGCTTTAGGTGACATTACAGGTCACTATTGCACGTTGGTAGAGCCCTTAGGATTCTTGCTTGACGGCCAGCAGTATGATGGCGATCATATACGTGGGAGCTGGGGTCTATAAGCACATCCTTAAAGTGTCCCTAGTCATGGGAGTTTCGAGACTGGGCATCGATACTCCATTAGTAGACTAGTGTATACAGTCGAGACCCCGATGAGGGGCGGTGGCCGGTCTCACAAGCCATTGGTATCAGTTGGTTCACCTAAGATGTATACAGGTGCTCATTGGGTTATGAGTACACCGGACAGGACTCGCCGGGAACATGCTAGTTGGTATTATACCTGACGTCAGATAGCAGTTCCCTGGTGATATGTGTACAGGTTAGTTCATCGACCTGAGATCGTCATTTGTCTCGTGTGAGTTCCCACTGTGCTTTGATTACTACCCTACCACGGCTCAAAGGAGTCGTGCAAACAGGTTTTAATTGGGTACAGTCCCGAGCCACATGGAGGCAGTGAGAGGATCGACAGGGGTTTCGTCTCTCCCGGTATTGGGGGTGAGATCGCGCTGTGTCTAGGAGAGCCATTACACGAAGTCCTTGGCCAAGGCAGGAGATTTACTGGTAGGTATTTCAGTAGTATCTCAGGGTGTTCTGAGCTACACTCCGACACGACTTGTACCGCTTTTGGGGGTCTGACTTTTACCAACCCCCTAGGCCCGACATGCTATGCTCATAGACGAACGGACCGGACTGTACGGATATTGTCACTGATAGGCTCAGTAGGGTGTCAGGATGAGTTCGCTCATCGACCTCCCTTTTGGTCAATACCTGGTAGCCCATTACGTACAGCTAGTACCACCGACGTGCTAGTGGTTAAATCCACAGCCAAACTATTGACGAGTTTTTAGAGTCCCCCACAGACAGTTTCTCAAGTTTCGGGCAAAACGTTGTAGAGGCCGTATGGTATTATGGCAGGGTTCGATCATATACGTGCAGTAGTGCATGGATCATGATCGGACGGATCATACTAGTGGGTTTTGGTTTAATCCGGATCCTAATATTAGATTTGTTGGATTACTTTAGTCTCATTGCATTAGCATTCAGTCGGAATGCGGATGCAGGTATGTATATACAGGTGGGGGGTATCCTTGTGATCCGTCACGAGTTTACTTTGGATAATGCGGTTCTTTTTATTGTCATAAACATTTGGGTTAATGTTTATTTTGGTGGAAAATGTGAGTGGATTTCATGATGAGGTGCATTTAATGTGACATGGACATGCTTACTGACTCATGGTCTCTTTTCTTGTGCTAATGTCACATTAGGATTGATTTATGTGTTGAAATGATAAGAGGAGAGAAGGAGGGCAGCCATATGGCTTGAGTTTGCTCTTGTTTTTATTTATTCTTACTCTCATTTTATCACAGCAACACATAAGAAAAAGAAAGGCACTTCTTCTTCTTCTTCCTCTTGCTTCTTGAGCTCATCATTTCCACCAATGGCATCACCTTCAACCTCCATCCATACACTCTCATGTGATGAGAATCAATGGATGCTTGAGACAAAGTTATCACACACATTCTCTACATCGCCTTGGACACGTCGGCTAGCGAACTTCGTGCCCGAGTTGCTTCGGATGAAGCGGGAGCCCGTAAAAAGACTCGAAGATGTGGTGCCCTTTCCGACGAAGAGACCGGAGATCGGAGATGCCGCGAGGAGCTAGGGATGGTGGCTAAAGACCGAAGGACACGGATCGATCGGCGTAGCTTTTTCTATCCCTTCTCTAGTTAGCTAGTTATAGGTTAATGGTTCGATCCGGGTAAAGGTTATGGTAGCGCTAAGTTTTGAAAAGTTTTTGTTCCGCATTTGGCCTCGGATTGACGGCCAGGGCGCTGCCGTAACCCAACAAGGTGATCACACGGGTCAGGTACACTCGCTGGGTTGTCGGGATCGTCGACGGCACGCCCGGTTTCCGGCGAACTACAAAGACAGAAAATATAAAGAAAAGAAACACAAAGAAAGAAAGAAGAAAGAGAGGAAAGGAAAGAGGAGAATGAGATTGGGAAGAAGAGAAATGCTCACTGGGTGCACTGGAGTCGGGAGACGAGAACGAGATCGACGGCGGCGATCAACTCCGGCGATGTAAAGGTGTGCAGGGGCTCGGTTTGGTTTCTGGTGTGTGTGTGTGCGCGAGATTCTTGGTGGCTGGGGTCATTAACAGAGGAGGAGAGGAAAGGGATAGGGAGAAGAGGGTTTTGGAGACAACGACAAGGTCGTCGGAGCTCCGGCAGCGATGGTGTAGCGAGGGTGCAGAGGTTGAGTTTGGGTGCAGGGAAGGTGCTCGGGTTAGGCTAGAATAGTGGTGGTGGTGTTGGGAGTTAAGAGGGAGGTGAGTGGATGGAGAGGAACACGATGACGAGGTCGTCGGTGATTGGCGGCGACGAGGTCGGTGAGGAAAGATGGTGAAGCGACGGGTCAGTTATTAGAAGAGGAGGTGGTCGAGGAAGGAGAGGGTGGCTGCGAGGGTTGAGATGATGGTGGAGGTCGAGAGGAGGTTCGGCGATGGGTGAGCGAGGGGGAGGCAACGGCGGTAGGGTTTGGGTTTCGTGGGTTTTTTTTGAAAAGAAAAGAGCAGAAGAAGAAGGAATATATATATATATATATATATATATATATATATAGGAGAGAGAGAGGGATATATGCGAGAGGAGAGAGAGAGAAAGATTCTGATAGAGAGAGAGAGAGAGAAGAGAGATCGAGAGGTGAACAGTGAGGAGAGATGAATTTGTTTTTTATGGGGGAGAGAGAAAGGAAGAGGGGAGGAGAAAGAGAGAGATAAAGAAAATGAGAGAGAACGAGAAAGGAAGGGAGTGAGAATGCGGGGCCACGGCAGTGAGAGGAGATCTGGGATTAGTTAGGGAAAAGATAAAAAATTTAAAAATATTTTATATTTAAAATCTGAAAGGATTCGTTTGTTAACGAGATTTTTAAAGGAAAATTAAAATAAAATATTAAATAAATTTGAATTTAGGCGGAATACAAAAATATTCCAAAATGCGTCCGGGTCGGGTCTAAAAATTCAGATTTAAAATACGAAAAATCTATTCCAAATTTCAAAATGAATGCTCAGGTAATGAAAATGCATACCCCCAAGAATGGATGCACGTACGTGCACGTAGCCATTCAAACACGTCTGTTTCACTGAACGGGACGAGAACAAGATGTGCGGATACTACACCGGGTTAGGGGTATCATGCAGGCTATGGAATGCAATTTTAATTTATTTTACATGACATAAAATGTTATATGATACAATGTACGATGCTAGATGAAATGTCAATATGCAGTATAAATGAGATGCACGTGTCTATTGAACAAGTCAAGGTAATGTATAAATAAGAATCAAACAAATTCAAGCAAGCGGGTCGGGTCGAATGCAATGTAAAATGTAAAATACCATTCGCACCGAAACACGATAAATCAGGAAAATACCACAATTAAGGAAATACGAGAACTGGAATTGGTATAAATGAACTAGGTTGTTACAATCATCGATTATCATATATACACTTATTATAAGATTTAATTTGAATTGATTTTACGTGTACGTTTCAATTTCATGTGTTTTAAGTTTTTAGTTCAGGTAAAGTTTTTAAAGTTAAGGGCTTTCTTAATCAAATTTAAGATTTTAGATTTGGTTCTGGTGTGAAGTTTAAGAATTTGGATTTAGTTCTGATATTAAGTTTAAAATTAGGGTTTGGCCTTGTTTAATATGAGATATCAACATCATCATTATCACAAACACACACACAAACAGACGCATATCATTATCAACATTATCTCTCTCAAACATACACACATACACTTACACTAACACTAAAATACCCTAATCATAACCCTCACCCTTAATTCTAACCCTAATTACTTTAACTCTAACCCTATACCTAATTAACCCTAACTATCTTAACCCTAACCCTAGACTCAATTAACTCTAACCCTAGAGCTAATTACAGCACAGCCACCACCACACATAGCCCTCGCCACCCACCACAGCCGCCGCCCACATCCCCAAACCATAGCCGTCGCCACAACCACCACCGCAGCAACCATGCACCAACTTTCACGACCACCACAGCCACCACCAGCCACCAACAGAGCCACCACCACCGACCACTCCAGCCACCACCACCCACTATCACAACTATCACAGCCACCACCATCAACCACCGTACCTACGGATTTTATTATCATACACCCAATCTCTAACCTTAATTAACCCAAATTAACCTAATTAACCCTTGTTCCCCTCCGAACGGCGGCCTTGACGTTAGGACGTCTGTGCCTGATGTTCGGGGCAGATGCTATTTGGTTTTATCCGTTTATCTCTCCGAAGATGCCAAGTTGATTTATGGCACCGTGCATCGGAGGTTTAGACGGATGCGGCCGATGTAGCAGACTTCGTCAGATTCCCCCTCAGGATGAGGGGTTTTTGATTATGGGGACGCTCTTCCCTGCAGGCGCAAGCCCCTGCAGTTAATTACGCTACCGGATCGCGGTAACAACTTTCTCCTTCTCCAGAATTTCACTTCGTGTCGTGTGTGTTCATTTTGTTTGTGGTTGCCCGTGGATTGTATACGGAGACTGAGTAATGCCGTCGCCCGTAGGACGTGGATTAGTCCAAATCCGTATTTACTTAGATTTGGGTTTGGTGTTTTCAGTCTAAGGATGCATTAGTCGCATTGCGGCTAAGATCAACTTAAACGTTCGTCAAGGATACGTTAGTCCTGTTTTAGACTAAGATCAACTCAACGTAGTGATTAATTTAATGTATGGCCATCGGGACTCGTCACCTCTCTGACGTCGTTGAAGGATTACAACGACATGTATCAAAGGAGCTCGGAGATGTACCCTCGAACCAGAGTTGATTGGGAGTTTTATAATCCATTTGAATATTTAAGGATACGTTAGCCGTGTTTGGGGCTAAGATCAACTCAAACGTTTGTTAAGGATACGTTAGTCCAGTTTGAGACTAAGATCAACTTAACGGGACCGTTTAGATCCGATAAGAGAGCATTTGGGCTCTATTGTGCCAGTTTAGGGACGTGGTGGTCCGATGTTAGTTTAGGGACGTTTCGGTCCGATGTTAGTTTATGGACGTTTCGGTCCATTATTAGTTTAGGGACGTTTCGGTCCGATATTAGTTTAAGGACGTTTCGGTCCGTTATTAGTTTAGGGACATTTCGGTCCAGTATTAGTTTATGGACGTTTCGGTCCGATATTAGTTTATGGACGTTTCGGTCCAATATTAGTTTAGGGACGTTTCGGTCCGATATTAGTTTAGGGACGTTTCGGTCCACGAGTTTAAGGACCCCGCAGTCCATGACGATGTGTGGTCGTTGGGACCCGTCACCTCTTTGACGTCGTTGAGGAATTACAACGATGGATGTCAAAGGAGTTCGGGGATGTACCCTCGAACCGGTTGTGAATTGATTTAGGAGGGCCATTTTTGCTCAATCGATTTAATTTAAGGACTTATGGCCACGATTGGGTTAAGTCCAAATTTTTATTTATTTTGGGCTTTGCTCAAACAGAATATTAATCCAAATAGGGCTCTGCCCTTTTTATTGCTTTGCAATTTGATTTGGGCCAGGCCCTTTAAATAATGCATTGCATTTGTGCAAAGCATCAAGAAAAGTGCAGAGCACTTTTGATCTAAATTTAGATCAAAGGAAAACAAGTTTCTCTCTTGTTTTTCCTTTTCTCAGAGAACTAAGGGTTCATAACAAGTGCAAGGCACTATTTTTATTTTATTTATTTGTTCCTTGAAGATCAATGATCTGTACTTCAGAGATTTTTCTCTTTTTTTTTTTAAAAGGTTTTACCTTTTTTTTTGTTCTTCCAAAGTTCTTCAAGAATTCTCTCTTTTTTCTCTCAAATGTTCATGATGATCAAATGAAGTCTGGGGTCCTTTTTATAGTGCTCATAAATTAGTTGAATTTGTTAAAAAGATCTTTTCTGAGTGATTTGGGGAATTTTCCCCACCGTTGGATCTTTGATCCAAAGGCCCCTGTTTTACAGAAGAAATCTTCTTGTTTAAACAAGAACAGAAAAATATCCTTAAATCTTCACTCTGTTGTTGCGCAACTCACCAACGCGTGACACGTGTCGCGCAGTGAAGCGCTTGCGCAACTGCGCAGACACGTGTCGCGCAGTGAAGCGCTTGCGCAACAGCGTTTGCGCAACTGCACAGACACGTGTCGCGCAGCGGTGCGCTTGCGCAACTGCGCAGACACGTGTCGCGCAGCCGTGCGCTTGCGCAGTTGTGCTTGCGCAACTGCGCAGAAACGTGTCGCGCTGCCGTGCGCTTGCGCAGTTGAACGTTGCTTATGTTTTTTAAAGAGCCTTGCTCTGATTGGACGTTCCGCCTTGGGCGTTGTGCTGCCGTGTCAACTTCTGACACGTGGCGCGTTGCGCGCAGCGCACGGGAACTGAAGCGTTGCTTTAAAATTTGAATTTTCAAAATTTAAGCAGAGCCTTGCTCTGATTGGGGGAACAAATGCCCCCCCACCGTTGCGCTCACGTGGCGCGCACGTGAGTGCAGCGGTGGCAAGACCCCGACCGTTGGATCATTGAGGTCAGGTGAAGAGACGCAGGCGTCTATAAATAGGACCCTTGGTCCTTTAGAAAATTCTTTACCAGTTCAAGAATTTTGACTCAGAGCTTTGCTCTTGCTTAAGAATTTTCAGAGCCTTGCTCTTGATTTTTTTCAAGAACTCCAGAGTTCATAACTTAGGATCACCCTAGGTAAAAATTTAGATTAATTAAATTTAATTAACAGAGCCTTGCTCTTATAGATCTTTGATCTAAAGAAAACCCCTTTGGGGTTTCTTCAACAGAGCCTTGCTCTCCTAGATCTCTGATCTAAAGAAAACCCCTTTGGGGTTTCATCAATAGAGCCTTGCTCTCAAAGATTTAAAGAGATCTTGTTCCTGGGTTTTAACCCATGAACAGAGCCTTGCTCATAGATCAAATGTAGATCTCCACCCCCTCTTTTTATATATATATAAAAAAAAGAAATGGAGAACTCCTAAAAGTTTCCCTGGATCTTTAAGATCCCAAAATTTTCTTTTAATCCTTAGGGGTTATGGTTATCATTACTATTACAGAGCTAGGCCCTTTTTTAAGAAGTTTTATTCCTTTGAGACCAGAGTTTGACAAATGTCACTCTGTGACAGAGCTTTGCTCTAAAAGAGGAGGTTTTCTCCTTGTCTCTAGGGATTTCCCCCAATGAGGATATTCTCTTGGGGGTCTTTTTCATTGACTGACAGTCTCATCCAATGATGGGACTGTCTTATCAAATGATGCGCCGTCATCTTGATTTTGTGGGTCCCCCTTTGGTCCCCTACCCACTGCATTGTAGTGTGATGTAGGACTTCAAAATGCCAAGTGTCAGAACACTAACGGTTATTTTTATCTTTCTACAGGAAACATGTCTGACGACTTATCTTTCCCCTTTGTTCGCTCGGAAGGAGGGTTCCCTCATGCGCCGGTGGACCGGGTGGTGTTCGCCTTGATTAAAGATCATGATCCAGAGTGCAAGAGACTTCACTTGTGGGGAAGGTGGTACAGCCAAATCATCCAAGGCCGTCGCAGGTTCAGCTCCGCCTTGCCCTCTGAGCCCATAGTTACGATCCCTTATGCGGACAAGCCCCCGGTGGAGTATGCCGTGGAGGTTAAAAATTGGAATGCCGACGATCTCCTCCAGCCTGCCATTGGTGCCATCCCAGTGCAGCCGCCGCCGGCGATAGACATCTTGGGGAGGCGAATCTGTCAGGGTGAAGCACGCCCTTGGGGACAGGCTTATAATATTGGACTGATCCCGCGACCGCTTGCCGGATACCTGCAATGGGCCCGGTACATCTTATCGGCGAAAAGGACTCATCTAATGAAGATTGGTTTATATTCGGCCATCTACGTTTCGCTTTTCGAGTATCCCTCTCCTCCGACGTGGTGGATAAAGGCCTTTATTGAACAATGGAATATCCCCACCCACACCTTCTTGACAGCGGATAGGGAAGTCTCCATCTCTTTGGAAGAATTTGTTGAGATTTCAGGTCTACCAGTGAGGGGAGAGCACTACGAAGAGCTGCTTCCTCCTGATGAGTACGTCTTTGCCACCAAGCAGGTTGTATTTGACTTAACTCCGGAAAATGCCATTCAGCATCAGCACCCGGGCTTGGTGAAGGTGTTGGAGATTTATGAGGAACTCCATTTGGAATCGGGCGACCGGGGCGTCAGTTTCGCGGATTTCATCACTCGTTTTATCCGCCCGGAGTTCCTATCAGAGCAGGGCGAGAAGTTTGCTCAGCTTGCTGACCCCTTTGGTTTCGGCTTGGACCGCCGGCCTTCATCGGAAAATGAGCAGCAGGATTTTTATCTCCCCGGCACAGCCAGTGTCCCTTTCTCAGAGATCGCCGTTCCTGGCATGGACGAGGAGACTTTTTTCATAGGGTTCTTGGGTCTATGGCTATGCAGCTTCGCGCTTCCCATGCATCCACGCCTCATGCGGTCCTCCGTCTTTTACCCGGAGCATCGAATGGCGGCTGGTTTGCAGCTATCGGTAGGGATTGCCGGGCTGGCTTACCTTTATAATGGACTTAGCATAGCGGCGGACGCTAATGAGCCTGGGGTACAGCCTGCTAACTTTCCGATGCACTACTTCGCTTCTTGGATGGAGCTGCATGTGCGAGGGGTGTTTGGTGCCCATAAGACTCCTCAATTATTTGAGAAATACGGACTCCCAAGAATCATGCGGTTGGTCAGGGCTTCAATTGTGGTTGCACCTCCGCGGGAGTCTAGGGGACTGCTCCTGCGTTCACATCTAGTCGGAGCGAAGACCTCTTTTGTGGATAAGGTCATCACCATAGGCTCTGAGACCGCTAAGTCAGTGGTGTCGCTGCGTGACGACTTTAAGGGCGGGGTTTCTGTACTGAAGGCTCGGGAAATCCTTCACCTTTACTCCATTCGGCCGGGCTACCTAGTATTTAGGCAGAATAAGACGGCTCTCTTTATGAGGTATAACCCACATCGATTTGCCCGACAATCGAGTTACAATCAAGGGATCCCGATGGAGGCCTTTCTGGAAACACCCGCGGTCGGCCCAGAGGGGATAAGGAATGCGATGCATCATTTCGTCCGGCTTAATACGGGATCCTATTTTTTTATCAGTGAGCCTAGCTGTGTTCCTAAAATAATCCATCCGTATGTTGCCTGGTATGCGCATGCTATGGGTCCAATCATTTTAATGGAGAAACGCTTGCTGGTTGACCGTAGGGGTGCGCCTCCTGGCGGTGATCGCAAGGATCCTTTGCAGCCAAGGATCCAGGTCATCCCCCCGATAAAAGATGCCAGAGCTGACCGACCGCGCGTGTTGAGCCCCCCGTGTGGATTGCCATTGCTCGCTACGGTGGATGCACCGCCGGCGCCCCGTGCTCCCAAGAAGACGGTTAATGTGGTATCACCAGGGTCTGGCGGAGGGGCAGAGATCGGGACCCGCCGCCCTAAAGTGACTGCCAAGCGCAAGGCTGTTCTGAGTGGGTCTAAAGCTGGCGGACAGAAGAAGAAGAAGTCCGCCCTATCCCTCGACGCGATCCTTAACTTAGGGCCTGCGGCTCCTCCTGCCGAGGCCATATGTGAGTATGGCAGCAATGAGGGCTTTGTGGTGGACCCTGAGGACACCAATTTAGCTGCCGCCATTGCAGCTTCGGAGCGATCGGCGAGGCTTGAAGCGATGTTAAGCAAACTTGCTGAGTCAGGTAATCATCAGCCGCTTTATTTGTCATTTTACTGCATTTTTATTATTATCTTTAGCTAATATTTGCTTCATTCTCAACAGGTATTTCTACTGAAGAGGCCATTGCTGCCTCTTTGAAGACCTTCCAGGAGGAGGAGAAGAAGCGTGTCCCAGCAGGCATTGGTATGTCTTACCCTTTTCCCTTTCATAATGAAAGTTTGTCATCTTCTCTGATGGTCAACCTAACCTTCTTTTGTTTCTTTGCAGAGGTTATATCAGTTGGCGCGGGGATCCTTCCTGAGCCTGTTACTGAAGTCCCAGCTTCATCGAAGTTGCCACAAGAGCCCCGGCTTGACAAGACGATGAGGGATGCCTTGAAGAATCTAGAGGCATCCCTATATACGGACGAGGGAGCCTCACTCAAAGAAACCCTAGTGGCATCCGTCTCAACGGCTCGAGAGGAGCGGAAGCGGTTGAGACGCGAAGCAAGGGCACGCAGAGCTGCTTTGGCCGCGGGAGCGGGCCCTAGCACTCTTCCTCGTGCCGACACTCCTTCTGAAGCAGAGGCGAGCAGAGCTGCTTTGGCCACGGGAGCGGGCCCTAGCACAATTCCTCGTGCCGCCACTCCTTCTGAAGAGGCCCCTGCCGCCCTGTCTACTGCTTATAGGCAAGTGGCGCGCGCGGCTCGGAGTGCAAACGACAAGTCCTCTTCAGGTAACACTTCTTACAGAACCTTGTTATAAAAATTATCAAGCTATTGGCTTATACGCGTTCCATCTTTCAGGGCCAAGCCCGACTGAGGGAAAGGCGGAGACCGTTGGACCCTAGGAAACGGCGGAAGCGGCGCCTACCGAACCTGAGCCGACAGTGAGGCGCGTCATTGGGGCCACGGGATCTGTTACAGAGGTTGAGGAGTCCGCCGCCGAGAGGGTCATTGATACCGCACCTGACGTGGCGGTAGATGAGATGATTGTCTTAACCGAGGCGAAGGCGGTAGAAGGCGAAGCGCTCGAGGCTGGAGACCTTGCGGTGACGGTGGACGAGACAACCGTGACCGCAGGATCCGTAGGAGTAGCGGCTGAGGTCGCCGCGATTCCTGAGGACGAGCCAGCTGCTCTTTCTCAGGAATCTGGCAACGCTCCAATCATGACCCTCTCCGCCTATATTCCCCCGCCTTCTCCCAGGCCTGCAAGTGTAACAACGGTCCCTATTGAGTCGGGTGACGAGGCTACGGGTGGTGGCCTGACGTCAATGGAGGGAGGAATTGCCTCAGTCTCGGCTGGCAGTTCGTCGGGTAAGTTTCGGGTTACTATCGTTTCCCCCCTTTTTTATATATCTTGTGATCTCTTCTAACAAGCTTGTCTTTGCAGGTGCGGCCAGTGCCGACGCTCCATTGCTTGAAGGAGCACCGTCAACTACTGCTTTGGCGGTGGTCACTTCCCCGTCTTCCCTCGTGCCGTCGCGGATGTTGGAAGGTATGGATTTGCGACTCACAAGTTAATCTTTTAAACGTGTAGTTCATGGACTAACGCCATACCACCGCATCTTTTTAGGAGTGCTCTTTGATCATCTATATCAAGTGTTGCTCCCACACTTCTCCTTCCCATTCGAACTTGCTTCTCCCTCTAGTGGCGCTGGTGAGTGTACGTTCACTACAATATCTTTGTTCATCCCCTTTTTTCTAGCAATTGAATGATTTCTGACTTTTCCCTTTCTTTATTGCAGTGCCACAAATCGAAGGAGGGGATGCAAGACCTGCCGCGCTACCGGCTCTTCCGGCTTTGCCGTCTGTTGCTGCTGGTATAGCAAATTCCTTTTTTGGTAATCCTTAAACATCTCTTGAACCATCGTTTAACTATGTTTTGTTTTGCAGCTATTGTTCCGGCTTCGGTCCCTTTTGAGTCTCGCGTCCTTCCACCGGCAGGCCCTTTCTTGAAACGCCCGTCTTCAAAGGGTGCTGTGATGAGTTTGGGCATGCTGAGCTGGTACATCGAAGAACTCAACATGGACGCTCTCCCTTCTGCCGTAGATTTCGCTGTGGAGGTTAATCCAATGTTGGCGGCGCTCGTAAATTTTCATAACGAAGGCGTCGTCGGATCTTGGGTTAATCACTGCAAGGAGATCGAGGCCTGTCTATACCGGCTGGAGTCGACGCGCCCTTCTCCCGAAGTTTTAGCCCTGAGCACCCAACGCACAACTTGGCTCGAGCAAAGCATTTGCACTCCCGCCACTTGGAGCAAGAAGCAGCTTTAAGACTAAGGGAATGCCAAAAGACCTTGAACGAAACGGCCCATCTGCGCACTGAGGTTGAGGCAAATGCTGCCCAAGTGAAGACTATCTTTGAGGGTCTCTTGGAGCGCATCTCCCATGGGCTAAACTTGAAGCGGAAGCTTGACGTAGCTGAGCGCAATATCCCAAGTCGGGAAGCTGCCTATCAGATCGTCAGGGAGCAGCTTGCGTCGGTCTTGCAGCAACGAGCCCAAGTGGAGGCAGAGCTGGCGGTGGTAGCTGACCAAGAGAAGGCATGGAAGGACGTACGCCAGCAATTGCTACACCTATGCAAGACGTTTCCTTCCCAATAATTCCCCTTGTACCATTTGTCTTTGTAAAGTATATGTATATATTTTTTTTTTATTCTTTAGTACAATGTATCCTGTACCCAGTCAATGTTCATGAATAAAAGATACACATTTTTGTAACGTCCTGTGTCATTTCTTCGCCTTTTTCATTCTTCTCAGCACGACATATTTAATACACCTTATTGACAGATAACTTCATTTCTCCCAGAGATAACGATGGCCTAGACTGCAGGTTCAGATCTGCCGCCTAGGACTTTTCAACTCTATGAGCCGTGAGGGTCTCATAGAGACTTTTCTTCCTACGGATCGAGAGGATCTCGTAGGCGGGCTTTCTCCTTAGGAATCGTAAGGATTCCTAAGTGTGGTTTTCTCTTATAAGTCATAGGGATCTTATAATAGAATTTTCCCTCTTACGAGTTGAGAGAATTCGTAAGCGGTTGTTTCCCTCCTCATCGAAATTCGACTTCGGAGAGTGAGACCCGTGAATAGTATGCAAGAGACCATTTTGGATTGACTTGCAGGGCCCCATTGCTTAAGAAGCAAGCTTTTTAGTCCTTGCTGTCTGAGACTTCATCTAGTAAGTTCAATTTGTTGAAGAAATCCCTTTCCTGAAAGATTTGGCGGGATTTCCCCTACCATCGGATCTTTGATCTAGGGGCTGCTGTTTTACAGAAGATAATAACCGAAAAGATTTCTTCAGAACCTTTTTGTTTAGCGCGAATGCTCCAGGATATGACGCGTGAGCAGACAGTGCAGCGCAACTGCGCTAGCACATCTATGCCGACACGTGTCATGCAGCGCACGACGCATATGCCGCTGAAGCGTTGCTTCCCTTGGTTTTGCTTGAAACAGAGCTTTTCTTTGGCTGGGTGCGCTGCTTTGGGGTGCTGCGCTGATGCGTTTGCGCTGGACACGTGGCGTGTAGCGCGCAGCGCAACGCGACTGCGCTAGCGCTTCCGTGCTGAAGCGTCGCTTCTTCAAGACAGAGCTTTGCTCTAATCGGGGAAGGATGAAGCGTTGCTTCATCTCCTGTCTCGGAATTTGAACGGACATTCGCTCCGATTAGGGTAAACTGCCGTGACGACTCTTGGGAGTCGAAGAGGCACTTGAGTCCTATAAATAGGACCCTTGGTCCCCTCCAGATACTTATCATCTTCCAGATTTCCATTTTTGACGACTTCAGAACTTTGTTCTTACCTTTAAGAACTCCGGTGCCTTGCTCCCTTTTTTAAAGTTTTTAAGAAGAACTTCAGGTAAACTCGATTCTTAGATCAATCTTAAATAGCAGAGCTCTCGTCTAGTGGGTTTCATCTTTGAACATAGTTTTGCTCTCTAGGAATTTAGACATCCATGTATATTATTGCTTTTCTATTGTTGATCTTCCTGTAATATTTTCTCCAGGCATAATGGCGGCGGTGCATCTATACAGTCTGCACGAGTTCATTACCTACGATGATATCCGCGCTCAGGGTCGTCAACAAAACCAGGAGTTTACAGACGCCGAATGTGCAGAAGTTATGGGTCGTCTGAACGCAAGCGGTGGTTGGCTGTTGCCTCGGCGTTCGGCTCTTTTGAAAGTCGTGCTGGGAGCAATATGGAGGGCACTTCCGGGTCTTCACGAGGCCCTACCACTCAACGCGCTGGATGATGCCGAGGACAAGGTGCATTCAGTGCACCTGACAGGGCTGATCTCAAAGAAGCGACGGAACGACCTCGTTGACATCCTGCATCAAGCGTTTCAGCAGACGACGATCGTTGCTGCTTATCAAAGGCCGGAAGGGCTTGCCGATGATATCGACACCGAGGAGCGCGAAAGACTGCGCATAAGAATAATTAGAAAGGCCAGAAGAACTCTGGATGGCCTTACTTTTGATTTCCTCAATCCGTGCCCCGGATCCGAGGTTATACCGTTGTAATATTTTGAACAATGTTTCTTATGCATTATTCTTATGCTTGTAAAAACTTTTGGCGGTATGAATGAAAACCCTCCCCTTTTTTATTTCAGCTTGTCTTATTTCTCGTCTTGAGTCTTCTGTCCATGCATAAATGAATGCGTCGCGTATACCAGATCAAATGTAGAACGGATATTCTTTCTGTCATCTTCTTTCTTTTAATGTCAGTAGGCTGTCTTAATAATCATGGTTGATGAATGTCTAAAACGAGTATTCCGACTTCCTCAGGAAATAGCGATGGCTTAGGCCGCAGGTTCAGGTTTACCGTCTAAGACTTTTCAATTCTATGAGCCGTGAGGGTCTCATAGAGGCTTTTCTCCCTACGGATCGAGAGGATCTCATAGGTGGATTTTCTCCTTAGGAATCGTGAGGATTCCTAAGTGTGGTTTTCTCTTATAAGTCGTAGGGATCTTATAAGAGAATTTTCCCTCTTACGAGTCGAGAGAATTCGTAAGCGGTTGTTTCCCTCCTCGTCGAAATTCGACCTCGGAGAGTGAGACCCGTGAATAGTATGCAAGAGACCATTTTGGATTGACTTGCAGGGCCCCATTGCTCAAGAAGCAAGTTTTTCAATCCTTGCTGTCTGAGACTTCTTCTTACAAATTGGGACGAATCGGGAATTTGCTCGCGGAGAGGGTGATGGCTCTGCGAGTTGACATGAGTTAGGAGGCTCTCATCACGGAGTGTTTGTATCCGTGAGTCGAGGAGTTTGCTAGGGATTATTTGTTTCCCGAGCACCAAGGATTATTTGTTTCCTTGGGGTTTGAAACGAGTCGAGGATTCCTACGGAGGCACTGGTGGCTCTGCGGGTCGACGCGGATCAGGAGGCTCTCGTCAAGGAGTGTTTGTATCCGTGAGTCGAGGAGTTTTGCTAAGGATTATTTGTTTCCCGAGCGCCAAGGATTATTTGTTTCCTTGGGGTTTGAAACGAGTCGAGGATTCCTACGGAGGCACTGGTGGCTCTGCGGGTCGACGCGGATCAGGAGGCTCTCATCAAGGAGTGTTTGTATCCGTGAGTCGAGGAGTTTTGCTAGGGATTATTTGTTTCCCGAGCGCCAAGGATTATTTGTTTCCTTGGGGTTTGAAACGAGTCGAGGATTCCTACGGAGGCACTGGTGGCTCTGCGGGTCGACGCGGATCAGGAGGCTCTCGTCAAGGAGTGTTTGTATCCGTGAGTCGAGGGATTTGCCAGGGATTATTTGTTTCCCGAGCGCCAAGGATTATTTGTTTCCTTGGGGTTTGAAACGAGTCGAGGATTCCTACAGAGGCACTGGTGGCTCTGCGGGTCGACGCGGATCAGGAGGCTCTCGTCAAGGAGTGTTTGTATCCGTGAGTCGAGGAGTTTTGCTAGGGATTATTTGTTTCCCGAGCGCCAAGGATTATTTGTTTCCTTGGGGTTTGAAACGAGTCGAGGATTCCTACGGAGGCACTGGTGGCTCTGCGGGTCGACGCGTATCAGGAGTCTCTCGTCAAGGAGTGTTTGTATCCGTGAGTCGAGGAGTTTGTTGGGGATTATTTGTTTCCCGAGCGCCAAGGATTATTTGTTTCCTTGGGGTTTGAAACGAGTCGAGGGATTCCTACGGAGGCACTGGTGGCTCTGCGGGTCGACGCGTATCAGGAGTCTCTCGTCAAGGAGTGTTTGTATCCGTGAGTCGAGGAGTTTGTTGGGAGAGTATGGCTCCCTCTTTGTTTACGCCCTTGGATTGTATACAGGGATCGATGTGATCTTAACTGTAGGGACAAAATTTTATCATCATTATTTTTTGTTTTATTTCCGCGATGCTCTATCATTTCAGCTTTTATATCGCGAAGGTCGCGATCGCCCAATCATTTCGGCTATTTTTCGCGGTGCCCAATCATTTCGGCTGTTTATTTTATTTCCACTCGCTGTTTTTTTTTATTGCGAGTTGCCCAATCATTTCGGCTATTTCTTCATGCATATATTTTTACTTGCTGCTTTTTTTATTGCAAGTTGCCCCATCATTTCGGCTATTTCGTATGCATGTACGGTCTACTGGCTTTTCGCCGTGAACCAGAAACTGGACACCGATTTCGGCATCAGCACCGCTACAACTGGAATATTGCCAGGAGCGAATCATCATCTGCCTCTGTCGCTGTCGAACAAAGGTGGCTTAGCGACCAGGGTTAGGGTCCTGTCGACTAAGGCTTTGACTTCATGAGCCGTAAGGGTCACATAAAGGTATTTCTCCCTACAAGTCGTGAGGATCTCGTAGGTGTATTTTCTCCTTAGGAATCGTGAGGGTTCCTAAGTGTTTTGTTCCTCTGTAAGTCGCAAGGATCCTACAGGAGGGTTTTCTCCTTGTAAGTCGAGAGGATTTACAAGGGTTGTTTACCATGCAAACATATCCCTAGTTTCAGATGGGACTTAGTTAGGGAAATGTTTATTCGCGCCCGTGGATTGTATACAAGGGTCAATGCTGAGCCACTTGTAGGGCATTATCGAAAGTTGTGGGGGCTGCTTAAGCACAGGTTTAGATCTCTGTAGCTTAAGGCTTTCAAATCTTATGAGCCGTGAGGGTCTCATAAGAGCGTTCTCCTTACGAGTCGTGAGGATCTCGCAAGTGTATTTTCTCCTTAGGAACCGTGGGGATCCCTAAGTGTGTTGCTCCCTTGTGAGTCGTAAGGATCTCACGCGGGTGGTTTCTCCTTACAAGGTCGAGAGGATCTTGTAAGTGTCCTTTAACGAGGTTGCGCCATTTCAGGTTTTCACAAACACTCGCCGGTAGTCCTGCTGTTTTTACTCACGGAGCCCTTTCGGGTTTTCATCCGTGCCCCTTTTTGCTTATGGACATACCGTCTTCTTTTTTTTTATTCTTTTTATTTCCTTTTTTTTTTTTAACGAGGTCGCGCCCTTTCGGGTTTTCACGAACACTCGCCGGTAGCCCTGCTGTTTTTACTCACGGAGCCCTTTCGGGTTTTCATCCGTGCCCCTTTTTGCTTATGGACATACCGTTTTTATTTTATTTTATTTTTATATATTTTTTTATATCTCGTCAGTCTAAAGATGCTGCGGTAGTAGTTTAAAGACGTTTCGGTCTGCTATTAGTTTAAGGACATTTCGGTCTGCTGTTAGTTTAGGGACATTTCGGTCCGATATTGAGAAGCTGGCTACTGCTTATACAGTTTGAGCTTAGGAAGATAGCGAGCGGACATAGTCGTCGTCGTCTATCGTTGACCTAGGCTGTGGCTCATTAAGCGTAGTATTTCTTTAGGAAGCGACCGTTTATTGGTCTGAAAGGCCTTTCACCATGCATGTCCATGAGTAGATAGGCCCCACCCTGATAAACTTTATCTATGATGTACGGACCTTCATAGTTTGGCTCGAATTTTCCCCGCTTGGCGCGATTGGGGATCATAGGCCTTTTGACAACTAGCACGAGTTCGCCTTGGTGGAATGTCCTCGGTCGGGTCAATCTTTCGTATGAGCGCATCATCTTTGCTTTATAGGCCTCCAGATTTTGTCGCGCTATGAGCCGTGTTTCTTCAAGGGCGTCAAGCTCCTCAAGCCGAAGATGAGCATTTTCTTCGTTTGTCAGCTCGTAATGGACTGCCACTCGTAGAGAGGGTAACTCTACCTCGAGAGGGAGTACTGCTTCCGTACCGAACACCAACGCGTATGGCGTTGTGTTTGTAGCTGTCTTGAACGTGGTTCGATACGCCCAAAGAGCTTCTTGCAGTCTCTCATGCCAGTCTTTCTTATTTCGGGACACTGTTTTCTTTATAATTTTCGTCAAGGTCTTGTTGAAGGCCTCGGCGAGACCGTTAGCTCGTGGATTATAGACTGAGGAATATCTCCAGTCTATGTTATGCTGCTGTGCGAAGCGGCTGATTTTATGACTTCGGTAGGCCGGCCTGTTATCGGAGATGATCCGCCTCGGAGTTCCAAACCGATATATGACGTGCGTTTTGAAGAAATGGAGGATATTCTCCGTCTTCACTTCTCTCAATGGTACTGCTTCTGCCCACTTAGAGAAGTAGTCAGTCGTCGCTAGGATGAAACGATGTCCTTTAGACGATGCTGGCTCGATGGGGCCGACTATATCAGTCCCCCACATTTCGAATGGCCAGCTAGCTACCGTTGGATGCAGCGGATTTGGGTGCTGGTGGATGAAGTCCTCATGAATCTGGCATGAGTGACATTGCTTCGCATATTCGATGCAGTCTTGAATCATCGTGGGCCAGTAATAGCCCATCCGTTTGATCTTCAACTTCATCTTTGGACCTGCTTGGTGAGAACCGCAGATTCCGTCATGAATTTCCTGAACGACTCTTTCCGATTCGTCCGGTCCTAAGCATCTCAGCCACAGAGAATCGAATGACCTCTTGTAGAGAGTATCATTGACGAAGGCGAAGGACAGAGCTCGTTTTATGAGTTGATGTCTTGCGGACGCATCTTCGGGCATTTGGTGGGACTTGAAGTAGTCTATAAAGACTTCCCTCCAATCCTCAACCTTCTCATGTTCTTTTATTTGCAAGGTCGCTTGTCTAGTCACTCCCTTCTCTTCGGTTGATTCCGAAGGTATTTCTGCGGGGGCGAGCACCTGACGACTTTGTACCATGATTCTAACGTCATCGAGGTTCTCGTCAGCCATTTCTTTAGCGAGTTTGGCCAACGCGTCCGCTTTGCTGTTATCCGCGCGTGGTATGCTCTCCAAAGTATAGGAGGGAATTTGGGTTAGCAGTTGTTGCACCTTTTCACCGTATTTTACTAACTCCGGTTTGCATGTTTGGTAATCGCCGTTTACTTGACTAACGACCAGTTGCGAATCTCCGTATATGAGGAGGTTTTCAATTCCCATGTCAATGGCGATCTCGAGGCCCGCTATCAGAGCTTCGTATTCGGCTTCGTTGTTTGTCCTCGGTTCCGTCCGGGAGAACGCGTAGCGCATTATCCCTCCTTGTGGAGTTATAAAGATGAGTCCTACCCCCGATTTGATTATAGGGATACTTTGTTTGCGTTTCTTCACGGAAGATGCTCCGTCAAAATAAAGCTCCCATCGGGTATTATCACCATCGATCGCATCAAACGCATGTTCGTCTGGAAGATCGCAGTTTAAAAGAGAGTCAGCTGGTATCGGGTGCTCAGCAAGGAAGTCGGCGATGGCCTGGCCTTTTACTGCTTTGAGTGGTCGATATGCTATCGAAAACTCCATTAAGAGCAGGGCCCATTTAGCGAGTCGTCCTGTCAATATGGCCTTTGACATTAGATATTTGAGAGGGTCTACCTTTGAAATAAGATAGACTTCATGCGCTAATGCGTAATGTCTAAGCTTTGTTATTGCGAAGATCAACGCCAGGCAGTGTTTTTCAATGGGAGAATAATTGCTTTCTGCCCCCAGCAGCACTCGACTTAAATAGTAAAGTGCTCTTTCTTTCCCCTGGTCATTCTCTTGTGCCCATAATGCGCCCAAAGAACCTTCAAGGGCGGCCGTGTAAAGAATGAGAGGCTTTCCCTTCACTGGAGCAGCCAACAATGGAGGGTTTTGCAGGTACTGTTTGATTTCGTCTAGTGCGTTTTGGCACTTTTGATCCCAGACGAACGGGGTTCCCTTCTTCATCAGGTGACTGTAAAGGCGGCACTTTCCTGAGAGGTTGGCTATAAATCGTCGTATGTATGCGAGCTTTCCTTGGAAAGACCGCAGCTGTTTGAGAGTTCTCGGCGGAGGCATTCCTATGATTGCCTTGATCTTGGACGGATCTACCTCGATACCTCGGTGTCGAACGACGAATCCTAGGAATTTGCCTGAGGAAACCTCGAATGCACACTTCAGAGGGTTCATCTTCAAGTTGTATTGTCGAAGACATTGAAATACGGTCTTCAGATGCTCGAGAAGTTCCTCATATGATTTGCTTTTAACAACGAGGTCGTCGATATAGCATTCAACAATTTCGTGTATAAGGTTATCGAAAATCTTCGTCATGGCCCTTTGGTAGGTTGCACCGGCGTTCTTTAAACCGAAGGGCATCACCTTGTAACAGAATATTCCCAAAGGAGTCCGGAAAGCCGTATGTTTCTGGTCTTCAGGGTGCATTTTTATTTGATTATATCCTGATGAGCCGTCCATGAATGAGAAAATCTCATGCGTGGACGTGTTGTCTATCATCAGTTCGGTAACTGGTACTGGGAAATCATCCTTCCGGCAGGCTTTGTTGAGATCCCTAAAGTCCACTCATATGCGCACCGTACCATTTTTCTTCATCACTGGGACGATATTAGCAATCCATTCAGGGTATTGAACCTCTTGGATAAAGCCGGAGTCTATCAGCTTTTTGACTTCCGCGTTGATGCTCATTTCGAGCTCAAACCGCATTCTTCTCGGCGCTTGTTTGACCGGCTTGACACTCGGGGATATTGCCAGTCTATGTACAGCAACTTCTGGATCAAGTCCCGGCATCTCGGCATAGTTCCATGCGAAGCAATCTTTATGCTGTACAAGGACGTCCTTTAACGCAGCCACCTTTTCCTCGGACAGCAGTTCGCTGACGAATGTCGGTCGCGGATCGTTTATCGTCCCCAACTCAATTTTCTTGAGGTTATCCGCAGTGGTATGTATGCCATCCTCCAGTTCTTTCGGAGCTGGGGGAAATTCTGAGATCACCTCATCATTGCTGTTTTCAAAGCACCAGGGAAGGCTGTCCATGTTCTCGGACTCTTCTTTTAATATCGTTATCATATGACAGGTGCGAATTTTCTTCCAATCCCAATGCGGAGTTGGTTCTGCTTTCGTGGCCTTAGGCTTGTGCTTTTGTGGTGGTGCTACCCTCCAGTTGTTGGACAGAGCGAATTTACCAAGCTGATATTGATCTTCGACCCAATTCTTGAAGGTGAAGCAATCTTCAAGAGGATGACCTACTACTCGATGGTAAGAGCAATAGTCCGGGTGTGAGGCTTCGCCTGCTTGTTCGGGGTGCTTGGACTCTGGCAGCATAAGCATTTGATGTTTTAGAGCAAGATCAAATATCTTCCTTGTTTTGTTCCGAGGAAATGAGTATGCTCGACCCATTTTCTTCATGAGGGCTAAGTCAGTAACACTCGACTTTCGGATACGTGGTTTCTTAGCTCTGCCTTGTGATTGTTCAGCGTCTTTTCTGCCCTCTAACTTGTTTTTGCTTTCGCGTCGAACCTTTTTTGTAGCAGGTTGAGCGGCCTTTCCATCCTTCATGGCCTGTCGGAGAAGGCGTTGCGTCTTGGCTTTCTCATAGATGACCGTCTCGCGATTGTGGTCATCTCGGACTTTTTGACCAGCTTCCCTTATAAGCCTGTCCATTTGTTCTTCAAATGATGGACCGGGCACTTTTTCATCAGGAACTTTTACTGGCTTAGGATTAGCATCCTCCCATCGAGCGTCCGCATCTTCATCGAAGTCATACATGACATAACAGCTATTTACTAGCTCTCGTTTCTTTAGCCGGATGTACCCAAGCCCTTTTGTTTCCATTCTCCCGTTAGGCAGTTTGCGTTGGGTCCCGGGAACATTCCAGACCCTGTCATAGAATTTAGCCTCTCTAACGGTCTGTCTGAAGGATATCCCCTGGCGTTTCAGCAGTTTCTTCAAACCTTCGGTATAATATCTGGGAAGACGGATAGGCAGGAGCCTGTCGAGCGTGGGATCCACGCCATGCCAAACTTCTTTTTCCACCTTATTTTCTTCAGAACGGTAGAATAGGATTTCCTTCTCGCCTTCCCGCCCGGGAGGGATATAAAATGTCTGCAATTCTTCTACACTGTTGGTGTTGAGTGCATCCAGTTCTTTGTAATGTTCAAGCGGTACTATGGTTATCTGCAGACTTCTCTCTTCATCAGCGGAAGCCCGTATTGAAGGCCGAGCAGAGAATACGACATGGACCTCATCCTCCGAATCACTACCAAAGACCAATGTAGGAGTGGATGGCCCTGGCTTGTTATGTTGGGGCGGACCCGAATAAACGATCTCCTCTTCTTCCTCGGTATCACTGCCGAAGACAGGGATGGTGGCGTTAATTTTATTTTCCGGCTTGTGACACTTCTCCGTGTCTTCGAAATCCGGCAAGAAGTATTTGGCATCTTCGTATTTGCGGACCTCGTTCACAGAGAACGGGTTCAGTTCTCCCGTCACGGTATACTCGAAACCGTCCTTAAAATACTTCATACACTGATGTTGTGTAGAAGGGATGATGTTGTACTCGTGTAACCATGGTCGGCCGAGCAAAGCGTTGTAGCATGTCTTGGCATCTATGACGTGGAACTTAATGTCCGTGACGAGTAATCCGAAACGTAGCGTCAGTATCACAGATCCAAGAGTCTTTGACGATTGGGAGTCGAACCCGGATATGGTGATCTTGTCCCGAGCAAGGTGCTGGACGCTCATGCAGATTTCCTTCAACACCCGCACGTTGAGTAGGTTAACAGACGACCCGTTATCGATCAGAATTTTGCCTATCTTTATATCATGGCAGTATCCCGAAACATAGAGAGGGCGATTGTGTTCGCAAGTCCCAAGTAGAAGGTCCTCATCGCCAAAAGTAACATCAGCCGTGTGTACTTCCTCCAACTCATTCTTCATCTTTTCCTCGGCCAGGCATGCTTGGAATTGTTCCGGCTCTTGTAAGGCTTTAATCAAAGAATCCCTCGCCTCTTTTGATAGCAACAGGGCATCGAGAATGCTGAGTTGTGAGGGTAGCTTCCTCAGATGTGCCAAGACATTGTAATCCACTTTATTCCTCTTTGGCGGGTTCTTGGCGGTTAACTCTTCTGCAACTCGATCATCCAAGGCGATGTCTTCAGAGGCCTTCTCTTTCCCTTTGTCTTTCTTGTTTAAGGGTCCGAGATTCTTTTCGGGTAACGTCCGGTTGCGTAGCTGTATATTCTCGCAAGCCTTTGGTCCTTCTTCTTTTCCTGAAGTGGATTCTTTAAAGAGGGGACCAAGCTCTAGCTCCTCATCAGAATCGCTCCCGAATACAGGTACTTGTGATTCCCCGGCGTCAATCATGCAACAACCACTGCTAGTTTTATCAAGCACTTTGTTTATTCCGTTCTGCTCTCGGCGGGCTTTGCGCTTTTCCCGCTTAAACTGTTGCCGATGAGCAACATATCCTTGCCACCACTTATCGAAAGCTTTGCACTCTTCGGTGGGATGCGACACCTTCCGATGGTACAAGCAATAGGAGGGGTGGTTTTCCATTTCACCCGTAATATTTTTCTCGGAGGGTGGTAGCTTCATACCTATCGACACAGCCTTAGCGAATCTCTTCTTTATCTTGAACTTGATTTTATCTGTGGTGGGTGTATTTTGTTCTAGCGGGAGTACCGCAATTCTTTCGCCAAGGCGCTGGCGTTTGGCCTTTTCGAATATAACCGCTTCGTTATCCCGATCAGCTTTGCTTTTTAAGAACGCCTGATTTAGGAATGCATCAATCGCTTCATCCGACGGCTCCAGGATTTTTAGTGTAGGCTCTGCCCCCAGCTTTTCAGCGCGAGGAGTCTCCTCATCGCTTGTGGACAAATGGGAAATCACATGGCAATTTGCTACATGTTCTTCAGATTCATTTGACGAACTACCTCCCTCATCTTCTGCTTGGAAGACGTGGTTGAGGAACTCTCGCAATGTGACGGGAGTCCGCGCCTTCTGGTTGTACTCTTCCAGCGCGTCAATTTGCTTTTGCAAGTCCGTGCGCCTATCGCTAGGCTTCACCGGTTTCTTAGCCTTCTTCTTTTTCTTCGAAGACTTTGACGACTGGCTACTAGTGCTTGAACCCCTATCATTGGTCTTTGGAGTTGGACGTGGCTTTAACATCCCCTCAACGACCTGCGGTTCCAATGGGCTTTTCCACTTGATCGCCGGACATGTCCGAAGATCATTTAGCATCCTCTTCGTTTTCGATGATAATACAACCTCCCACGGAGTTTCTTCAATGACAGAGCATGTTGCCCCCGGCGTATTCGTCCCTTTAGCAGTGTGGGGCTGCGGAGGATTCACCTTCCATTTGTCAGATAACGCGAACTTGCCTTGTCGGTATTGGTTTTCAAGCCAATTTTTGAAAACGTAACAGTCTTCGATCGGATTTCCTAGCACTCGATGATAAGGGCAGTAATTAGGCTCGTTGACGTCACTTGGTTGCAACGGGCGTTTTGGATCTGGCAGATTTATGAGTCTATTGCGCAACGCCAGCTCGAATAGCCTCCTCGTTTTATCGCGGGGGAAGGAATAAGAACGTCCCATCCTATCCTCAAGGGGTACGTACGGGCGCGTATTGTTTGGACGAGCAACCGGCTTCGAGTCGCTCGGTTGTTGTTGAGCGTTAGCGACAACGATCGCTTTTCCCTTTCCTTTGTCATTTCGGGAATCTGGCTTTGGGAGAGGGGGTTTATGGCCCATCTGGTCCATCTGCGCTAGTTTGTCGATCAAAGCCTGGAAAGTAGTCGGCTTGAAGAACATCATGAACTGCGAGATGGTTGCTTGTGGATCAAGGGTTCCAACAAACATTCCCACCGCCGGAGCTTCTTCTATGCGTTGTTCGCACTTCGACCATAGATTACGCCACCGTATAGCGTACTGAACCCATGTTTCGCCGGGTTTTACCCTGGCATTAATCAGTGCCGTCATCGGGGTATGCTCACTGGCACTTGCAAAACGTTGGGTGAAGAACAGCTCCATCTCCGCAAAGGTTTTAATAGAGTCGTTGGGGAGCTCAGAATACCATTCGAACGCCGTATCTGATAGGCTTCCAACAAACTGGCGAAGCAAAAGCTTATCGTCGCCGCCGGTGTTACCGCAAAGCGCCCTGAACTGGGCGACATGTTGATGGGGATTGCCGGTCCCTTTGTAGACATGAAACTTGGGAATTGTGTAACCCGGCGGGTATTTGATTTGGTCATACCAGCCTGGATACGGTCGCCCCGTTTTTACGACGTGGCCGGCTGCTTCGGCCGCGTGATGAACCTTTATTTGCTGGGCTATATATTCGTCCAGATCAGTCTTAGAGATTGTATCCTCTTTAGCCGTTGATAGAACGGGCTGAGGGTTTGATGTCTCTCCCCTATCATCCCCAAGGACAATCGGGGGTTCTTCAGTCGGGGGATCTTGTTGTATCATCATCCCTATCATGTCCTGGAAGAGGAGGCCCATACGCTGTATATTGGCTGCTTGTTCAGCAGCCTCTTTGTCTCTCTTTTCCAGTACTCGGCGGAGGAACTCGGCGTCAGTCTCTTCCTCTTGGCGTTCATCTAAGGATGTCTCAGGGTTCTCTTTTGGCTCCGTGAGTGCAGCCATTGTAGTCATCATCTCCTGGAGCTTTTGTTGCTGCTCCTGGGCCTTGGTCACTGATCGGGTAAGCGGTCGGTGACCCGTAGAAGTACGACTTTCTTCCTTTCCAGAAGCCATATAAACCGTATGAACTGTTATGCCCCTTGACTCAGGACGTTTAGGTTCACCGCTTTTAAACTTTGTCAGCGTCACGGGAGCTTTCTCTGGCCTTCTTCTTTTGTGGACCATTGAGGTTGAAGGAGCCGCTGAAGTGGGCATCCTAGCATTTGTTGCCCCCTGTTGTTTAATGGGGCGGTTTTTGTCCTTTTCCACCTTTGCCTTTTTCTGGCGATGAAAGTGGTCCGGGTCAATCACGGAGTCTTGAACTCTACGCCAAACCTTGTAAACTTTTGAGAATAGCCGTTGAGGGGGCTGTTCTTGTTTTGTTTCTGGAACTCTCTCCGCAGGTGGAGGAGATCTTTTCAAGGTAGCGGTTGGAGAGTTCTTACGCACTCTCCTCAGTAGTTCAAAGCTGTTCCCAGTTGGAACAGCAGCGTTGACTTCCACCATTGGAGCGGGTGGAGTTATCCCTGAGGGGAAGTTGCCCCCTGCTTTCCTCACTCGTCGCCAATGGCGACGTCGCGCACGACGAGCCGTTGGGACTGGCTCGGAAATCGAGGTAGTTTCTTGTTGCCCCCTGTTTGAGTGTGGGGTAACTGCCGATGTCAGCCTATCGAAGACTGATGCCTTTTGACCAGCTGGGGGAGGAATGGGAACCGTCAATCTTGTGAAGACCGACTCTCTGATGGGAGAGGCCGCTTTAACGACTTCCGAAGCAGCGGCCGTTGCCCTCTTTGGGACGGCTACTTTATAGTTCTGACCTAGCCTGGTGAAAACGGAGGCTGTCAGTTTAGTAGCGGGCGACCCGTTGACAGAGGCTGTCGAAACAGTGAGCCGGTTGAAGACCGACTTTTTACCTACTTCCGGCGCAGGTATTGGTGCAGAAAAGCTTGCAGGTGGGATCATAGTCCCGAAGAACAAGCCGGTGGTGGCTTGGGTCACCTGGTCTACCGGCAGAGTAAGGAAGGAAGCCGCTTGGGGTCCATATGCTACGCCTCCCGGTGAGGTGGAGCGTCCGTTGCAGCGGCATTTCGAGCAGTTGGTACAGCTAGAGGCCATTGAATCTTGAATTCTGCGCCAGGTAAAAGACCAAATCTTAGTAACTTGAAATCCGAAGACAACCATTTAACGAACCGCGATTGGTTCGCGAAGACGACACACGAAGTGTGGAGTGGAAAGAGGAAGAGGTCCCACCGGGCGTGCCAGAATCTGTTCCCCTCCGAACGGCGGCCTTGACGTTAGGACGTCTGTGCCTGATGTTCGGGGCAGATGCTATTTGGTTTTATCCGTTTATCTCTCCGAAGATGCCAAGTTGATTTATGGCACCGTGCATCGGAGGTTTAGACGGATGCGGCCGATGTAGCAGACTTCGTCAGATTCCCCCTCAGGATGAGGGGTTTTTGATTATGGGGACGCTCTTCCCTGCAGGCGCAAGCCCCTGCAGTTAATTACGCTACCGGATCGCGGTAACAACTTTCTCCTTCTCCAGAATTTCACTTCGTGTCGTGTGTGTTCATTTTGTTTGTGGTTGCCCGTGGATTGTATACGGAGACTGAGTAATGCCGTCGCCCGTAGGACGTGGATTAGTCCAAATCCGTATTTACTTAGATTTGGGTTTGGTGTTTTCAGTCTAAGGATGCATTAGTCGCATTGCGGCTAAGATCAACTTAAACGTTCGTCAAGGCTACGTTAGTCCTGTTTTAGACTAAGATCAACTCAACGTAGTGATTAATTTAATGTATGGCCATCGGGACTCGTCACCTCTCTGACGTCGTTGAAGGATTACAACGACATGTATCAAAGGAGCTCGGAGATGTACCCTCGAACCAGAGTTGATTGGGAGTTTTATAATCCATTTGAATATTTAAGGATACGTTAGCCGTGTTTGGGGCTAAGATCAACTCAAACGTTTGTTAAGGATACGTTAGTCCAGTTTGAGACTAAGATCAACTTAACGGGACCGTTTAGATCCGATAAGAGAGCATTTGGGCTCTATTGTGCCAGTTTAGGGACGTGGTGGTCCGATGTTAGTTTAGGGACGTTTCGGTCCGATGTTAGTTTATGGACGTTTCGGTCCATTATTAGTTTAGGGACGTTTCGGTCCGATATTAGTTTAAGGACGTTTCGGTCCGTTATTAGTTTAGGGACGTTTCGGTCCAGTATTAGTTTATGGACGTTTCGGTCCGATATTAGTTTATGGACGTTTCGGTCCAATATTAGTTTAGGGACGTTTCGGTCCGATATTAGTTTAGGGACGTTTCGGTCCACGAGTTTAAGGACCCCGCAGTCCATGACGATGTGTGGTCGTTGGGACCCGTCACCTCTTTGACGTCGTTGAGGAATTACAACGATGGATGTCAAAGGAGTTCGGGGATGTACCCTCGAACCGGTTGTGAATTGATTTAGGAGGGCCATTTTTGCTCAATCGATTTAATTTAAGGACTTATGGCCACGATTGGGTTAAGTCCAAATTTTTATTTATTTTGGGCTTTGCTCAAACAGAATATTAATCCAAATAGGGCTCTGCCCTTTTTATTGCTTTGCAATTTGATTTGGGCCAGGCCCTTTAAATAATGCATTGCATTTGTGCAAAGCATCAAGAAAAGTGCAGAGCACTTTTGATCTAAATTTAGATCAAAGGAAAACAAGGTTCTCTCTTGTTTTTCCTTTTCTCAGAGAACCAAGGGTTCATAACAAGTGCAAGGCACTATTTTTATTTATTTATTTTTATTTTATTTATTTGTTCCTTGAAGATCAATGATCTGTACTTCAGAGATTTTTCTCTTTTTTTTTTTTAAAAGGTTTTACCTTTTTTTTTGTTCTTCCAAAGTTCTTCAAGAATTCTCTCTTTTTTCTCTCAAATGTTCATGATGATCAAATGAAGTCTGGGGTCCTTTTTATAGTGCTCATAAATTAGTTGAATTTGTTAAAAAGATCTTTTCTGAGTGATTTGGGGAATTTTCCCCACCGTTGGATCTTTGATCCAAAGGCCCCTGTTTTACAGAAGAAATCTTCTTGTTTAAACAAGAAAAGAAAAATATCCTTAAATCTTCACTCTGTTGTTGCGCAACTCACCAACGCGTGACACGTGTCGCGCAGTGAAGCGCTTGCGCAACTGCGCAGACACGTGTCGCGCAGTGAAGCGCTTGCGCAACAGCGTTTGCGCAACTGCGCAGACACGTGTCGCGCAGCGGTGCGCTTGCGCAACTGCGCAGACACGTGTCGCGCAGCCGTGCGCTTGCGCAGTTGTGCTTGCGCAACTGCGCAGAAACGTGTCGCGCTGCCGTGCGCTTGCGCAGTTGAACGTTGCTTATGTTTTTTAAAGAGCCTTGCTCTGATTGGACGTTCCGCCTTGGGCGTTGTGCTGCCGTGTCAACTTCTGACACGTGGCGCGTTGCGCGCAGCGCACGGGAACTGAAGCGTTGCTTCAAAATTTGAATTTTCAAAATTTAAGCAGAGCCTTACTCTGATTGGGGAAACATCCCTAATTATCACCCTAACCCAAATCAAACATATTTAATTTAATTAAACCAAAGTACTTCTAACCCTAACCATAATTATCACCCAAAGTCTAACCATAATTAACCCAAATTTCCCTAATCATCACACTAACCCAAATCTCAGTTATGAACTCCATCATCATCACCACCACCAAACAACAACCCCCACCAACAATTATCATCAGCGGCATCTTCTACGAATTCTGCTTATTTTAAAAATCGACTTTTAAAAATGGAATAAAAAAGTTTTGCGTACCTGGAAAAGAATTAAGGCACTGGACGACGATGGCGACGATGGCTGATCGCCGGCAATGGAAACTAGACAGCAAAGAAGACTCGTCGATGGAACTCGTGGAGATAGAATGAATGATGGAGCTCGAGAAGATAGAAGGGAGAGTTGGAGCTCGCCAGCGATGGAAGATAGACGGCGGGGATGGAGTTGGCGGCTCAGCCACTAGAGGATCGACAGGAGAAGGTCGCTGGAGGATCAGAGGAGGGCTCGGCCACTGAAGGATTGGATGAGGAGAGGAAGGTCGCTAGAGGCGCTGGAGGTGGCGATCGGAGGGCCGGAGGAGGCGTTGATGATCGGAGGATCGGAGGAGACGTTGATGATGGAAGGGATCGACGATAAGAAGGAGGGTGACGAGAGAAGGAAGGAAGGCAGTGCCATTTTATAAACAAGAATTTTTGTTCTTGAATCTTGAGGCAAAGCCTTTTTTGAAAAGAAGAATATAAATTTGTTCTCTGATCATAAATTTGGTCAGATGCGTTTTGCGCTACTGAACAGTGCCTTGCACTCATGAACTGTGCTTTTGCGCTCCTTGGATCGGCGCTTAGCGCCAAAACATGCCACGTGTCAACCACAGACACCGCTTGTGCTTTGCGCTTTTGAAACAGAGTTCTGCGCTCATGGACTGGCGCTCAACGCCAAGCGCGCCACGTGTCACTCACTAGCGTGCCTCTAAATCAGCGCAACACGCTCATAAACTGAAAGTGCAATGCTCTAATAAACTAGCGCTTAGCGCTAAGCGCGACACGTGTCGTCTTCGTGTGCGCTACCTGACAGAAGCGCAATGCGCTATTTGATTGGCGCAAAGCGCCTGACGCGCCACGTGGCGCACTGTCAGAACACACTTTGTTCTGATGGATGCTATGTATTCAATACAAGACAAAAAATATGTAAGAACCCAATGCCTAGCATTATTAAAAGGGCCGAGCCCAAATAAAGGCTTAATAGCCAGAACAACAAAAAATGTTAAACATTTTAATTGGACTTAGCCCAATTCTGGCCATAAGTCCTCAACTTATATTGAACTGAACACATCTGCTCACAAATATTCAATAGATCTTAGTTCTAAATTGGGCTACTGATCTTTCAACCAAGTCACACCGGTTCAAGGGTACATCTCTTTACTCCTCCGATATCTGTCGTTGTAATCCTTCAACGTCTTCAGAGAGATGACGGGTCCCGACAACCACACATCTCATGGACTGTGGGGTCCTTAAACTCATGGACTACGATGTCCTTAAACTTTATAGACTATGATGTCTTTAAACCGGACTGTGGGGTCTTTAAACCCACGGACTATGATGTCCTTAACCTCGGACTGTGGGGTCCCTTTAAACCCACGGACTATGATGTCCTTAACCTCGGACTGTGGGGTCCCTTTAAACCCACGGACTACGATGTCCTTAACCTGGACCACCATGTCCTTAAATTGGCAATTGACCGCAAAGTCCCTAAACTAAAACAATAGAGCCCAAATGCTCTTTTGTTGGATCTAAATGGTCCTGTTGAGTCGATCTTAGTCTAAAATTAGACTAATGTATCCTTAACAAACGTTTAGGTTGATCTTAGTCTCAAACGAGGCTAACGTATCTTTAAACCCAAACCAAAACCCAAATTTAAGAAAATATGGATTTGGACTAATCCACTCCCTACGGGCGACGGCATAAATTAGTCTCCGTATACAATCCACTGGCAACCACAAACAAAACAAACACACACGACACGAAGTGACCATCCGGAGAAGGAGAAAGTTGTTACCGCGATGCGGTAGCGTAATTAACTGCAGAGCCTTGCGCCTGCAGTGAAGAGCGTCCCCACAATCAAAAAAACCTCAAACGAGGGGGAATCTGACGAAGTCTGCTACATCGGCCGTATCCGTTTAAACCTTCGATACATGGTGCCATAAATCAACTTGGCATCTTTAGAGAGGTGGACGGATAGCACCAATTAGCATCTGCCCCGAATTTCAGGCAAGACGGACCTGCGTGGTCGCATCTCCGTGTTCGGCGGTGAACAGATTCTGGCACGCCCGGTGGGACCTTTTCCTCTTTCCGCTCCACACATCATGTGTCGTGTTCGCGAACGAATCGTGGTTTGATATGGTTGCCTGTGGGTCCGAGCTACTAAGATTTGGTGTCTTGCTCCGTGCAGAAAACAGAAGATCAATGGCTTCAAACTGCACTAACTGCAACTATAACTCTCGCTCCGTCCCGTCCGGAGAGTGACTTACGGGCCCCAAGCGGCCTCCATCTTCGCTATACCGGTGGAACAGGTGACTCAGGCCGCCACTGGGCTATTCTTCGGGACTATGCTCCCACCGATGAGCTTCAATGCCCTAATGTCATCGTAAGAAGCTCCAAAAAAGTCGGTCTTTGATCGACTCACTACTACCATAGCCACTCTCAACGGGTCACCTAAGTCCAATGCCTCGGTTTTCAGCAAACTGGGCCAAAGCTCAAGAGGGCCCATGAAGAAGCCCGCGATACCTGAAGCGGCCATTCCGAAGCGGATAGCCATTCCTGCTCCTAAAGTCGTCAAGGCAGCTTCCCCTACTAAATGGTCGGTCTTCACAAGATTGTCTGTTTCAGCTCTTACCCCATGCGAAGTCACGAAGGCTGTTTCCCCTGTTCGAAAGTCGGCCTTCACAGGACTGACTATCCCCTCTTAATGAACGTCAGTCTTCGACCGGCTAGCGCCAATAACAGCCTCTCCTCAAAATAGGGGGCAGGACAAAGCCATCCCCATAGCCAAACCAACACCATCTGCGTGACATACTCGCTGTCGTCACTGGCGCCGAGTACGAAAGGCTGGGGGCAGCTCTCCGTCTGGATTTACTCCACCAACCCTAACGGTGGAAGTCAATGCTGTTGTCCCAACTGGGAACAGCTTTGAATTGCTGAGCAAGGTGCGCAGGAACTCCCCTACCGCCGTACTGAAAAGATCTCCTCCACCAGTGGAGAATGCTACAGAAACAAAGCCAGAGCAGCCCCCTCAGCGGCTCTCTTCCAAAATTTACAAAGTCTGGCGACAGGTCCAGGAGTCGGTGATTGATCAAGACTATCCTCGCCGACAGAAAAAGCTAAAAGTTCAGCAGGAAGAGAACCGTCCTGGCAAGCCATAAAGGACGACAACCACCTGGATGCCCGCTGTAACGGCCCCCTCAACGTCAACGACTCAAAAGAGAAGGAGGCCAGAGAAAGCCACTGTAGACGTGGCGAACTGTAAAAGCGCCGAATCCAAACGCTCCAAGTCTGGGGGCACAACGGTACACACTGTTTATATGGCTTCCGGAAAAGAGGAAAGCCGTGCTTCGATGGGTCACCGACCGCTCACCCGATCCGTGACAAAAGCCTAGGAGCAGCAACAGAAGCTTCAAGAAATGCTGACGCAAATGGCCGCACTCACCGGGCCAAAAGAAAGCCGGGAGGCATCATCAGAACAGCGTCACGAACAAGAAACCGATGCTGACTTCCTATGCAGAGTCCTCGAAAAGAAGGACGGAGAAGTAGCAGAACAAGCTGCCAACATAAAACGAATGGCGCTTCTCCTCCAAGACATGGTAAGGATTATGTTTCAGCCGGATCCTCCAGCTGAAGACCTTCCGATCATTATTGAAGACGACAGAGGGGAGACATCTAACCCTCCTCCGGCTCTTTCAGCAGCCAAAGAGGAAACTGTTTCCAAGGCCGCTCTGGATGACTATATAGCTTAGCAAATACGAGCTCACCAGGCGAATGAAGCGGCCGGCCAAGTCGTTAAAACTGGGCGACCGTATCCAGGTTGGTATGACCAAATAAGTTACCCGTCGGGATATACGATCCCTTAGTTCCATGTATATAATGGGACGGGGAATCCACATCAGCATGTTGCTCAATTCAGAGCCTTATGCGGCAACACTGGAGGCGACGACAAACTGTTGCTTCGCCAATTCGTCGGCAGCTTAGCGGAAACGGCCTTCGAATGGTATTCGGAGCTGCTTAATGAATCTGTCAAAACATTTGCGGAGATGGGTTGCTGTTTACACAAAGATTTGCAAGCGCCAGCGAGCGCACCTCGATCACCGCATTGATCAGCGCCAGGGTAAGGCCAGGCGAGACATGGGTTCAATACGCAATACGGTGGCAAAACTTATGGTCGAAGTGCGGACAACGCATCGAAGAAGCGTCTGTGGTAGGCATGTTTGTGGGTACACTCGACCCTCAAGCGACCATATCGCAATTCATGATGTTCTTCAAGCCAACTAATTTCCAGGCCTTGACTGACAAGTTGGCCCAAATGGACCAGATGGGTCATGGACCGTCTCCTCCAAAGCCGGATCCTCGGAATGAAAAGGGGAAAGTAAAAGCGACTTTCGTCGCCAATACTCAACAACAGCCGAGCAACTTAAAGCCGGTTGTTCGCCAAAACAATATGCGTCCATGCCCATCCCTCGAGGAAAGACTGGGACGTCCTTACTCGTTTCCCCAGGATAAAACGAGGAGACTGTTCGAGCTGGCAGTGCGCAACAGACTCATCAATCTGCCGGATCCAAAATGTCCGTTGCAGCCAAACGACGTCAACGATCCCAATTACTGCCCCTACCACCGAGTATTGGGCCATCTGATCGAAGACTGCTACGTCTTCAAAAACTGGATTGAGGACCAATACCAACAAGGCAAATTCGCATTATCCGAAAATTGGAAGGTGAACCCACCTCGGCTACACACTCCCAAGAAGACGGATACACCGGGGGCATCATGCTCTTGCGTGGAAGAAGCTCCATGGGAGGTTGCTCTTTCAGCCAAGACGAAAAGAATGCTGAAGGATCTCCACACAAGTCCGGCAATTAGGTGGAAAAACCCACTCGAACCTGAGATCATTGAAGGAATGTTAAAACCGCGTCCAACTCTAAAAGTTGGTGGTGATAACCAAAGCACTCACACCCAGCCGTCAAAATCTTCGAAGAAGAAGAAGAAATCCAAGAAGCCCGTAAAGCTTGGTGACAAGTGCGCGGACCTGCAAAAGCAGATTGACGCAGTGGAAGAGTATAACCAGAAGGCGTGGACTCCAGTCACACTCCAAGAGTTTTTCAGCCACGTCCTTGAGAACGAAGATGATGGAGAAGACTCGTCGAGTGAATTTGAAGATTACGTAGCAAGCTGCCATGCGATCTCTCACTCGTCAATAAACGATGAAGAAGCTCCTGACGCAAAGAAATTGGGGCAAATCCTGAGCCAAAACCCTTGGAACCGTCTGACGAGATAATCGACTTTCTACTGAACGAAACCCGTCAGAATAGCAAAGCCTATCGAGAGCGTGAACTGGCTATATTCGAAAAAGCCAAACGCCGACGACTGGAGGAAAAGGTCGAGACACCCCAACTGGAGCAAAGCATCCCTATCGCTAGCAATAGCAAGCTTAAAGTAAGGAAATGATTCGCTAGGGCCCTAGCAATAGGAATGAAGTTACCCTCTCTCAAAGGAGATTCTCCTGGGAATATATGTCTTGATAAAGCGGACATACATCCTAACTTTTGCCTATACCATCAGAGGATTGCACACCCTACCGAGGAGTGCATAGCCTTTAAGAACTGGTGGCAGGGATATGTTGCCCATCGACAATACGTTCAACGAGTGAAGCGTAAGGCTCATCGGGAACAGAAAAGCACGACAGATGAGCACAAAAGAGCTGCTGGCAACTGTCATATAGTCGACACCAAGGAGTCGCGAGTTATCACCTTTGGAAGCGACTCTGACAAAGAAATCGCTCTCAGCCCTCGAATCCACCTCCGACACAAAAGATGCGAAGATTTGCGAGAAAATCTAGCTGCGTAATCGTACGTTGCCCGAAAAATCTCGGACCTATGAACAAATGACCGAAACGTCGTTAAACTACTACCAACCCGCGGCATCCTCAGGCTGACGTGGTATAAAAAAACAGTATGTCCATAAACAAAAAGAGCACGGATGAACACCCGAAAGGGCTCCGTGAGTAAAAACAGCAGGGCTACCGGCGAGTTTTGTGAGAACCCGAAAGGGCACAATCTCGTTAAAAGACACTTACAAGGTCCTCTCGACTTTGTAAGGAGAAACCACCTGCGTGAGATCCTTACGACTCACAAGGGAACAACACACTTAGGAATCCCCACGATTCCTAAGGAGAAATTACACTTGCGAGATCCTCACGACTCGTAAGGAGAACCCTCTTATGGGACCCTCACGGCTCATAAGATTCAAAAGTTTTAAGCTACAGGGATCTGAACCTGTTCTTAAGCTGCCCCCACAACCTCCAACTGCCCTACAAGCGGCTCAATGCTGACCCTTGTATACAATCCACGGGCGCGAATAAACATTTCCCTAACAAAGTCCCATCCGTGACTAGAAATATGTCCACATTATGAACAACCCTTGTAAGTCCCCTCGACTTATAAGGAGAAAACACTCTTGTAAGATCCTTACGACTTATAAGAGACCATCCACTTAGGAGTCCTCACGATTCCTAAGGGGAAAATACACCTACGGGATCCTCACGACTCGCAGGGAGAAATACCTTCATGAGACCCTTACGGCTCATGAAGTCAAAAGCCTTAGTCGACAGGATCCTAACCCTGTTCGCTAAGCCACCTTTGTTCGATATCGACAGAGGCAAATGATGATTCGCTCCTGGCAATATCCCAGTTGTAGCGGTGCTGATGCCGAAATCGGTGTCTAATTCTAAGCTTGCAGCAAAATGCCGGCGAGCCACACATGCATGCAAAATTGCCGAAATGATGGGGCAACTTGCAACAAAATCAGCAAGTAAAAATGCATGCATGCAAAATAGCCGAAATGATTAGGCAACTCGCAATAAAAAGCAGCGAGTAAAAATGGAACAAATAGCCGAAATGATTGGGCAACTCGCAATAAAAAGCAGCGAGTAAAATAAAATAAATAGCCGAAGTGATTGGGCACCGCGAAAAATAGCCGAAATGATTGGGCAATCGCGACCTTCGCGATATAAAAGCTGAAATGATAGAGTATCGCGAAAATAAAAAAAATGAATAAAAATGAATTTTTTGCCCTGCAGGTGAGGTCACATTGACCCATGTATACAATCCATGGGCACAAACAAGAAGGGAACCCTATCGTCCCACCAGGCTCCATCAGAAAAGCGAAGCCAAATCTCGACGGTTCATAGACAACCTCGACATTTGTCGCAATATTGCAGACACAATGCCAACAAATGAAGCAAAGGAAGATCCCTAGCTTCAGGGTCTCGACGTCAACATCGACAACTTAGAGATCACCAACGGCATTTCTCCTCACTCCAACCGGATGCGGACGTGACGTCAACAACCGACCTCAGGGTCGCAACGAAACGGAGCCATGGCAAAGGCCCTAGTTCCAAATCTCAATGGCCACATCTACGGCCCGGAAACCAACAACGGTGTGCCTCCTCATTCCAGCAGGACACAGATGTTACACCATCAATCGGAACCACGGCAAAGTCCCCGGTTCTAAGACTCTACGGTTCATAGACAACCCAGCGTCATCAAATGACCCCGTCTCGGATACACGTCAGCAAATGACCCCGTCTCGGATACACGTCAGCAAATGACCCCGCCGTGGAAACACGTCATCAAATGACCCCGCCGCGGAAACACGTCATCAAATGACCCCGTCTCGGAAATACGTTATCCAATAACTCTGTCTCGAAAACAAGTCAACCAACCCCAGGGAAATCAGTGTCCTTGGCAACTTCCTCGATTCAGGGAAATCAGCGTTCTTGACGAGATCATCTCGATTCGCGTCGACCCGCAGAGAAATCAGTGTCTTTGCAGGAATACCTCGATTCGTCTCAACCCCAGGGAAATCAGTGTCCTTGGCAACCTCCTCGATTCAGGGAAATCAGCGTCCTTGACGAGAGCATCTCAATTCGCGTCGACCTGCAGAGAAATCGGTGTCTTTGCAGGAATCCTTCGATTCGTTTCAACTCCGAGGAAATCAGCGTCCTTGGCAAAAAACCTCGATTCAGGGAAATCAATGTCCTTGACGAGAGCATCTCGATTCGCGCCGACCCGCAGAGAAATCGGTGTCTCTGCAGGAAGATGCAACGTCAACAAAAGACCTCATAGTAGAAACAAAGCGGAGTGACGGCAAAATCCTAGCTCCACCGCAGCATTCGTCTCGTTACACCAGACGCAATGTCAACAACGGCGTTCCTTCGTAGTCCAGTAGGAGGCAGATGCAACGTCAACAAAAGACCTCATGGTCGAAACAAAGCGGAGTGACGGCAAAATCCTAGCTCCACCGCAGCATTCGTCTCGTTACACCAGACGCAATGTCAACAACGGCGTTCCTTCGCAGTCCAGCAGGAGGCAGATGCAACGTTAACAAAAGACCTCATGGTCGAAACAAAGCGGAGTGACGGCAAAATCCTAGCTCCATCGTAGCATTCGTCTCATTACACCAGACGCAATGTCAACAACGGCGTTCCTTCGCAGCCCAACAGGATGCAGATGCAACGTCAATGAAAGACCTCACGGTCGAAACAAAGCGGAGTGACGGCAAAATCCCAGCTCCACCTCGACGTTCGTCTCGATACAGCAGACGGGATGTCATTACAGCGTCCTTCCTCCAATAGGATTCGGACACGCCAAAGCAAACGAAGCGAAGGCCAAATTCCTAGCTTCAGGGTCTTGACGGCAACTCATATAAAACCTGAAAGACTATCGGAGATCATCCCACACCAGCGCGGAGTGGTCACCACCTCAACGTTCGTCTCGATACAGCAGACGAGATGTCATTACAGCGTCCTTCCTCCAACAGGATTCGGACACGCCAAAGCAAACGAAGCGAAGGCCAAATTCCTAGCTTCAGGGTCTTGACGGCAACTCATATAAAACCTGAAAGACTATCGGAGATCATCCCACACAAGCGCAGAGTGGTCACAACCTCGACGTTTGTCTCGATACAGCAGACGAGATGTCACCACAGCGTCCTTCCTCCAACAGGATTTGGACACGCCAAAGCAAACAAAGCGAAGGCCAAATTCCTAGCTTCAGGGTCTTGACGGTAACTCATATAAAACCTGAAAGACTATCGGAGATCATCCCACACCAGCGCGGAGTGGTCACCACCTCGACGTTCGTCTTGATACAGCAGACGAGATGTCACCACAGCGTTCTTCCTCCCGCAGGATTCAGGCGCGACAATCAAACAACGGAGCCACGGCAAAATCTCTAGTTCTAAACCTCGACGGTTCACCAACAAGCTAGAGGCAACCGCGACATTCGTCTCGATACAGTAGACGCAATGCCAGCAAACGAAGCGAAGGCTAAATTCCTAGCTTCAGGGTTTTGACGGCAGCTCATATAAAACCTGAAAGACTATCGGAGATCATCCCACACCAGCGCAGAGTGGTTATGACTCATCGGGGCTCTCCAAAATGAGCCTAACCTCAAGTAAAAAGCGGAATGGCAAAATTTCCAACGCTTGCTCCCCCGACGGTCAAACTGCCGAGGAGGATTGCTTGAAGACGTCTTGTTCAGCCCCCAAAGGGATCAGAGACACGACATTCGCGGGGCTACTCGAACAGCAAGATTATGCGTCGAGGAATACACCAGCCAACGCGACGGTGCGACGGGTAAAAAAAAACCTAGTACCACAGGCCCTAACGAACTTCTATTAGCAGGAGTTAACTGTGACGTTAGGAAATTCCTGTGAGAACTGCTCGATTCGTCTCGACTTGTGAAGAAATTAGTGCCTTTGCGAGAACTTCTCAATTCGTCTCGACTCGTAGGGAAAAGCCTTAGGCAATGGGGATACGGACCTGTTTCCCAAGCACTGTGGCCCTGCAGGTCGGTCCAAAATGGACTCTTGCATACTATTCATGGGCCACACTCTCCAAAGTCGAATCTCGACAAGGAGGGAAACAACCACTTACGGGTCCTCTCGACTTGTAGGAGGAAAAATTCTCTTGTGAGATCCCTACAACTCTCAAGAGAAAACGCACTTAGGAATCCTCATGATTCCTAAGGAGAAAATACACTTACGAGATCCTCTCGACTCGTAGGGAGAAAAGTCTTCATGAAACCCTCACGGCTCATGAAGTTGAAAAGTCTTAGGCGGCAGATCTGAACCTGTCTCCTAAACCATCGCTACCTTATAAAGAGTTCAGGATGAAATGCCATCTACCATCTATAGGCCACATTTGCCAAAGCCATATTCGCCGCTGAAGTGAAGAAGCTACTTACGGGTCCTCATGATTCGTAAGGAAAAATACCCGAGTGAGATCCTTACGACCCACAGAGGTAATGAACACTTAGAAATCCTCACGATTTCTAAGGAGAATTCGCACCTACGAGATCCTCTCGACTCGTAGAGAGAAAAACCTTCTTGAGACCTTACGGCTCATGAAGACGAAGAAAATCTTAGGCTACAAGGACCCTAAACTTGTCTCCTAAGCCCGCAATTCTGTGGCCATGCATAACTCTGCACTACTTCACCCACGTACGTACTTACGTGGGCAAAGTAGTGGGGGGCATTTGTTCCCGCCAAAATTTTGGCTCACAACCTGCTCCCTTATAAAAAAATAATAATAAAATAAAAAATGAAGGGAAAAACTCCACATGCAAAGAATGTAACAAATGCCTCAAAACCAAGAGTTAAAACATTGTGAAGCAACGCTTCAGATGCAGCGCCAAGTGCGCTGCACCCTAAACAGCGCACCACGTGCAAAGCACGTGTGCGCTAGCGCTAGGTGCACTGCGCTCCAAGCAGCGCACCACGTGTCATACACGGGTGCGCTAGCGCAATGTGTGCTCCCTTTTAAGCAGCGCACCACGTGCAAAGCACGGGTGCGCTAGCGCTGGAATTAAAAATTCCCTACCCTTAGATCAAAAGATCTAATAATAATGATAAATCATTAATTAATCAGAATTAAAATTCTGTTATGGAAAGATTTCTCAATCTTATTAAAAACAAGAAGATTGCCTTCTGTAAAACAGAAGCCCTAGGATCAAAGATCCTATGGTGGGGAAACACCCCCAAATCAATCAGAGAAAGATCTCTTTAACTAATTTAACAAATCAACTTGCCCTATATAAAGGCCCCAGGACTTCAAGTTTGATATAGAGAAACCCCCCTACAAACTTTGAGAAATCTCAAAGAAAGAAGAGCAAGCTCTTAGAAAAAGAAGATCATTTCTTCAAGGTAAAGAATTAATTCTTGAACAACAGAGATGAAACCATCTCATAAAAGAAGAACTATCTTCTAAAAAAGATCATAGATCTACAAAAGACCAAGGTCTTTGATAAAAAAAAGAGATCAGAGTTCTTATTATAAAAACTAAAAAGAAGTATTTACTTCATTCACAGATCCTTGATGTACGAAGGCCGTGCCCTTTTATAAACAAGAACTTTTGTTCTTGAATCTTGAGGCAAAACCTTTTTTGAAAAGAAGAACATAAATTTGTTCTCTGATCATAAATTTGGTCAGATGCGCTTTGCACTACTGAACAGTGCCTTGCACTCATGAACTGCGCTTTTGTGCTCCTTGGATCGGCGCCTAGTGCCAAAACATGCCACGTGTCAACCACAGACACCGCTTGCGCTTCTGAAACAGAGCTCTGCGCTCATGGACCGGCGCTCAGCGCCAAGCGCGCCACGTGCCACTCACTAGTGCACCCCTAAATCAGCGCAACGCGCTCATAAACTGAAAGCGCAATGCGCTAATAAACTAGCGCTTAGCGCTAAGCACGACACGTGTCGTCTTCGTGTGCGCTACCTGACAGAAGCGCAATGCGCTCTTTGATTGGCGCAAAGCGCCTGACGCGCCACGTGGCGCACTGTCAGAACACACTTTGTTCTGATGGATGCTATGCATTCAATACAAGACAAAAAAGATGTCAGAACCCAATGCCTAGCATTATTAAAAGGGCCGAGCCCAAATAAAAGCTTAATTGCCAGAACAACAAAAAATGTTAAACATTTTAATTGGACTTAGCCCAATTCTGGCCATAAGCCCTCAACTTATATTGAACTGAGCACATCTGCTCATAAATATTCAACAGATCTTAGTCCTAAAATGGGTTACTGATCTTTCAACCAAGTCACACCGGTTCAAGGGTACATCTCTTTACTCCTCTCATATCTGTCGTTGTAATCCTTCAACGTCTTCAGAGAGGTGACGGGTCCCGACAGCCACACATCTCACGGACTGTGGGGTCCTTAAACTCATGGACTACGATGTCCTTAAACTTTATAGACTAAGATGTCTTTAAACCGGACTGTGGGGTCCTTAAACCCACGGACTATGATGTCCTTAACCTCGGAATGTGGGGCCCCTTTAAACCCACGGACTATGATGTCCTTAACCTCGGACTGTGGGGTCTCTTTAAACCCACGGACTACGATGTCCTTAACCTGGACCACCATGTCCTTAAACTGGCAATTGACCGCAAAGTCCCTAAACTAAAACAATAGAGCCCAAATGCTCTTTTGTTGAATCTAAATGGTCCTGTTGAGTCGATCTTAGTCTAAAATTAGACAAATGTATCCTTAACAAACGTTTAAGTTGATCTTAGTCTCAAACGAGGCTAACGTATTCTTAAACCCAAACCAAAACCCAAATCTAAGAAAATATGGATTTGGACTAATCCATGCCCTACGGGCGACGGCATAAATTAGTCTCCGTATACAATCCACGGGCAACTACAAAACAAACACACACGACACGAAGTGACCATCTGGAGAAGGAGAAAGTTGTTACTGCGATGCAGTAGCGTAATTAGCTGCAGGGGCTTGCGCCTGTAGGGAAGAGCGTCCCCACAATCAAAAAAACCTCAAACGAGGGGGAATCTGAGGAAGTCTGCTACATCGGCCACATCCATTTAAAGCTTCGATACATGGTGCCATAAATCAACTTGGCATCTTCGGAGAGGTGGACGGATAGCACCAATTAGCATCTGCCCTGAATTTCAGGCAAGACGGATCTGCGCGGTCGCGTCTCCGTGTTCGGCAGGGAACAATAGGAAATGGAAGCTCAATTAATTTCTTGCAAGACTATTGGTATAAGATATCACTTTGCAGGAGAGATTCTTTATGTTTTTCGAGCTGGCAAAATATAAGGAGGCATCGGTTTTAAGTCAATGGAAATAAATTAAGTGGTGACCAAGTTTTCAAAGGGCGCTAATGGTGGGAGAAAGGGGACAACGACATATGCTAATTGATTATCTCGAGGTCTGGAAATCAATAGAGAGAGAACATAGATACCGTGGAACGGAAATGGTCATCGAGTAGTGGTTTCTTTGTTATATCCTTTTATAATATCCTGAATTATGGAGGGGTTGTGTCGATAAACGATATGAATATTTGGAAGTTTCCCGTGTCGTTAAAAGTTCGTGTCTTTTTGTGATTGGCTTCCAATGATGCAATTTTGACAAGAGACAAGTTGGGCAAAGAGAAAGTGGGTAGGGCCGATACATTGTGGTATTTGTGAGGTACAACCAGAATCAGCGAACCATTTATTTTTCTTGTGTCCAATAGCTAAAAGTGTTTGGGATAAATTTTTGAGATTATTTGGGTTTTCATCTCTGCCAAGCATCTTCGACTATCTATGGAGTTATTGGGGAATTGGGTTGGATTTTGGACATTTTGATCGTTGGGAAATTATGTTTTCTGTTGTATGCTGGAATATTTGGCTTGAAAGAAATAATAGAATTTTTAAAAATTATAAGAAATCCGATCTAAGTATTCTAAATATAACTGAAGCCATCATTAAATTCTGGTCAGGTGGTGCAGCAAAAAGGGTCAAGAAAAAGGCAAGGACTGTGGTAGAGGACGAGGGATCAGTGGCTGGTTTGGGGACTTCAGCTCCTTTTGTTTTGGAGGACGAAGCAGCGCGAATCGGAGGAGGACAACCGTGAACGGTAATGGTTCCGAAAGATAGTTTTTATGGGAGGAGCTTGCTATTTTACTTTTGGAGAGTATAAGACTTGTATTTAGTTTTTTTTATAGGGTATGTGTTATTCTCTGTTTTCCTTTTCTTTTTTTTGGAAGAACTTTGATGTTGTTTCGTTAAATCGTCGTTTAATAAAATGCGGGGGCGTGTTGCCTTCGATTTATTCAAAAAAAAAGGAAGAAGTTATGTTGGTTATGTAATTCATAGATGTCATGATTTAAGTAAGTTTTAATGCAGGTTTTATTATTTTATTGGCTTTTTTGAAAACTAAATTAATAAAGTTAATTCCTAAAAAATCAATATTTACTAGTTTTATATATATATAAAAAGCATATGTGCACACACATATATATCTCGGAAAGAGTCTTCATATTACCTACTTCTTGTTGGATATGTATTCCCCAGAGGCCTTCATTGTATAGAATACTAGGGATATGTATGTACATGAAAATCTTGCTCGATATGATAGTATGCCATCTGGTTTGTTTTTATCTCAACATGTGATGTGTTTTACTTAGTATTTCATATCTTGTATACATGTCGATAAAGCCCGTAAGATCCTTACTTGACTACCAGCGCTGTGTTGGAAATCATACTTGTGGGAACTGGGCAGTCGATAAGCATTTCCTGAAAGTGTCTCTAGTCGTAGGAATATCGAGACTGGGCACCGATACTCCAGAATAGACTAGTGTATACATATCTAGACCCTGAAGATGGGCGATGGATTGGTCCCGCAGCCATTGATGAGGTGCACCTAAGATTATATACAGGTGCTCACTGGAGGTGAGTACATTGGACAGACTCGCCGAGAACTGGCTAGATGGTATTATACCTAGCGTTAGATAGTAGTTCTCTGGTAACATGAGTGCAGATAGTCTGTCGACCTGAGGTCGTCATTTGTCTCGTATGAGTTCCCACTGTGATTTGATTACTATCCTACCACGGCTCTATTGAGTCGTGCAAACAGGTTTTAGTTAGGTACAGTCCCGAGCCACATGGAGGCAGTGAGCGGCTGTTGGGGATTCGTCTCTCCCGGTATAGAGAGTCGATGTCGAGCTGTGATCGGTTGGCCAATACCATAAGTCCCTATCCATGGTGGATTGAGAATTACTGGTAGTTGGACTAGTGGTTTCTCGGATGGTCTTGAGCCATACCGGCACGACTTGTCTGGTTATTAGGAGTCTGACGTTTTCCACCCCCCTAGACCTTGCATGCGATACTCTCAGACGAACAGACCGGACTGCACGGAGATTGTCACGGACAGGCTCAGTAAAGGTTCGGATGAGTTCGCTCGTCGGTTTTCTTTTCGACAAATACCTGGGTAGCCGTTACGTACAGCTAGTGCCACTGACGGACTTGTGGTTAAATCCACTACCGGAGTACTGTCGAGTCTTTACAGTCCCACACAGAGCGTTTCCCTGGTTCAGGAGAAACGATGTAGAGGCCTTATGGTTTTACGGAAGGGTTCCGATCATATACGTGTACTGGCTACACATATGTTGTTCGGATGGATAATACTAGTAGGTTTTGGTTTAAGTCGGATTCTAGTATTATATTATTGGATTATTATTTTCTCATTGTATTCGTATTTTTACAGTACGAATACGAGTATGTATATACGGTGAGGGGCATTCTTGTAATTTCACAAAAGATGCTTTTAGAAGGAGACACTTCATTATTAGATTTATCTATTTTTAGAAATAGATTAATGAGGTGGAAAATGGAGATATTTGTGGCATGGTTGAAACATGGCTAATTCATTTATTTTATTCATTTGAGTTTACTATTCAAGCATAGTTGCTTATTTTCTATTGAAAATATTACATGCTTGATGATTGAATGACTTAGCCATTCTCATTTTCCTTTACACCTTAGTTCATTTTTCATTTGCTCTTTCTCTCTCCATTTTCTCTCCTCTCCTTCTTCCTCAAACCCTAACCCTCACATGTGTTGTGAATCTTATGGTTCTTAAGATAAAATACTTTAATCATCTCTCTACATCTCCTAAGTTGTATAGATTAGCAAACTAGACATCTTAGTTACCCCACTCTTGAGCTTAAAGCTTGAACCATAGACTCTTGGCTGGATGATCTTCAACACGAGGAGATCGACGATCGAGTTCGATTCAAGACATCTAGGAGCAAAGAAGAAGAGAAGAAGATTCAAGCATCTAGGAGCTAAGAAGAGGAGGAGAAGACCAGTAGGACTTGAACAAGGAGGTATAATCTCTCACCGAGTCATCAGAACCCCTTTGTAGTTGTTTAGCTAGTTATGGTTTCCGATAGATCCTTGGTTGTTTGGTCGATATTGCGAAGTCTCTTAAAAGAAAAAAAAAAACGTTTTTTTGTGTATTCTGCCTCCCCGCTGACCCGCGGGGTGCGCGACATCGACTTACACTGGTATCAGAGCCACTTAAACCTTAACTAGCTAGTTAGCAAGTAGTTAGAACTTTGATCGACGGAAAAATACCCGAAATCACATTTCCATACATATGCTTGTTGTCGATTTTCAAAACTGCTCAATTCTTTTTTCAGTGGCCTTAAAAATACATGCAGGCTTTTGTAAGAACAAGAAAAAAATTCGAGCTTGTAATCCACCAACTTGACCGCGGAACCGCGGCCAAACAGGTTGTTTAGCCGCAGATCCGCGGTCGAGTCATGGCCGATTCGCTCCAAAATTTTTCTGTGGTTCTTAATCTTGGAAATGTGATTTATGATATATTTGGTTTCTACCCAGAATTGTTTGTGTACTGGTTTGTACATAGGGTAGACACGGAAAAAAATTTCGATCGAAATTCTAAGTTAATTGGCTAATCTGTGTTTCTGTGTTTATATATGTGTTGCTAAATGTCTACTAATTGCTATATGTCGATTAGTGGTGGTTGCACATATCTGTATCTTCTATGATGGTTTGTGTATATGAAGTATTGGATCGTCGTGAATGAATAGGTAGGGGAATGCGAGAATAGCGTTTTTTTCTTTCATTCATGTAAATTTCTAAATTGATGTAATATTATTTTTGCGGGGCACATCCGGGTTGAGGTTGTAACCACCGTTATATTATTTCATTTACTTTTTCTTGCACCTAAGATAGACCTAAGATGGGGTGCACGAACTACCGGGTTCTTGAAGTGCCGAGTGGCTTACTCATTTTATTGAGGGAGGTTGCTTCACTGCGGGAATTGTGTGGGTAGATTGCCGCACCCGTAGGGGTCTAGGGTGGGGTTTGGCTATTCATGACAATCGTGGAATCCGTGTTTCGTTATAGGCTAAAACGAAACACAGAAATCCTAATATATCCAATATATTCATATGTGTTTCTGTGATCTGGAATGCTTATTATTGCGTAAGTGTCACGCCCCGCTTCCCAGAGTGCGCTAAGATCGGCCCGTGACAGAGCCAACTATGCTACCTGTGGTTAGCAAACATCCCTCCACAAACACATTATGGCTGTCTAGAGATATTAAGAACAGAAGAAATAAAATAAACTATCTAGTACATGTCCATACGCCAGAATAAACGAGTCAAGAAATAAAATGCGGAAGCAATAGATCCAATAAACAATAATAATCTGGAATGTACGTCCCAAATACGGGCTCACATCAGGAATGAAAATGCTGAAAGAAAACTAAACTGAAATACTAACAGGTCCTCACTGCTCGGTCTGTTGACTGAAATACTCATGATCGGTCAGCTGCAAAGGTAGAGGATCTGGGCCATAGAAAACCCAGACGTCAGTGCGTCATAATATCAACAATAATATAATCATGGGTAGCAAACATGCAGGCATGAGTATGAACAGTAATAACGGTATGACAACAACACGAATGTGGAACAGTGAAGGGTAAAAGCATATATGACGTGCAGTGAGTAATTTGAACTAAGCTACTGGGTTAACTACTCTCAAGTCTGTGAAATCAATTTAATGAATCGTCGATGTAACTCAATAGTATCTCGTGCGTGCCCGGGACCACGGTCCACATTCTCAGGCTGAAACCGAGACATGCCGCTAGGCACTAAACAAGAAACATGTACAGATGAATGATGTCAGCAGCATCATCCCCGGGCTAGCCTAGCCTGTAAAACTGATCAGTATAAGTATCGAACTGTCGAGTTACAATTCAGGTTTTATCATTGATTTCCCCGTACCCCCAAGTTATGTGTTCAAGTCAGGTATTGATAAATCTGAAACTAATACCAACACAGGATCAAGCAGGGACATGTTTGTCCATACAGATAACAGGATATGTCCATCGGGACAATATATCAGTATTGTCGGCATTAGAAACAGGATCAGGTAACATGTCGAGTAGTGATATATCAGGTCATGTCAAGTAGTGGTGTATCAGGTATTGAGTGGATGCTCATAATCAAACTTTAGCAAGTACGGGTGCACAAATAAAAGCATGGATGCACGATTATCGATCAGAGTTACATCATGACTATGTTGGATGCACAGTATCAAGCATGGAGTGTCAATATAACAACAATATGTAATAATGTGACATGGTATGCGAATAGACATAGAATTAATGGTATGGATGCACAAATATCGATTAGGGGTTACACTTACAGTTCCAATACTAATTAGGATGCACTTTGTTAAGCATGAGTGTTACTACAATAATAATATGAATTAATGTGATGTATAGATGCAGTTATATATATTTTAAATGATATGGATGCAAACGGGTATCCGAAAGCAGTAAAACTTTAGTATGGATGTACAATGTGATAAACGGGTAACATTTTTCTCATATGGATGCATAATACTATACCTAGCATGTAGCAAGATGATTTAGCATGCGACTAGACATGTAAATAATGATACGGATGCACACGGACGTCATATAACAGTAAAATGATAAACTGGTAAATGCAGGATGTACAACTAAACAATATGAGATGTAAATGTAAGTCGACGTTAGACACCCCACAAGATGCGGGGAGGCGGAATAGGTAAAACAATCATTTTGTTCAAGTTAATATCGACTAACTTTGCGGATCTTTGCTAAACCCTAACTAACATACTATTTAGAAGTGCTAAACTACTATGATAGATGATTATACCTCAAGATACTAGTCCTTCTTGTTCTTGTTGTTCACCTCCTCGTCGGCCTCCTCGATGTGATAGAAGATCCACCCGAGAGTTCCTCCTCCAAGCTTTAACCTCTCACTTGAGATAACTAAGTGGCTAGGATTGCTAATCCAAGTGACCTAGAAGATATAGAAGTGGATTAAGGATCTATTAGTCTTACTAACCCTTAGGATCTCAACACATGAAAGGATTAGAGTTAGGTTTAAGAAGAGGAGAGCTTGAGGAGAGAGAATGTGTTTGTGTGAATGAAATGAATTATAACTCAATTGTGTATATATTATGAAGCATAAAATATCTTGCACAAATATCTTGCACAAATATCTTCATGCTTCATTTAATAAAAATGAATGAATCATCTAATGAGTCATTAAAACAATTAATGCTTCATTAACTCATTTGGATGAATCATCTCATGAGTCACTAATTCATTTAATGCAAATTACACATAAGCTCTCCACCTCACCTTTCTTCTAGAAACTTTTCGAGTAATTACGAGAATGCCCCTCCCATCCGTAAAACACGGATATTCTGAGACTGCATAAATCCAATAATCCAATGCTAGAATCTGGCTTAAACCAAAGCCCGTTAGTATAAACTGTCCGAACATCATACGTGCACAAGTACACGTATATGTCCGAACCCTGTCGTAAAACCATACGACCTCTATATCGTTTCGCCTGAAGCAAGGAAACTCTCTGTGTGGGACTCTAAAGACTTGACACTACACTGGCAGTGGGTTTAACTACTAGCCGCAAGCGGTACTAGCTGTACGTAACAGTCCCCAGGTAGATGTCGATAAGAAGGCCGATGAGGAAACCCATCCGAACTCCTACTGAGCCTGATGCGACAATCTCCGTACAGTCCGGTCTGTTCGTCTAAGACTATCGCATATCGGGCCTAGGGAGCGGCAAGCGTCAGTCCCCTAAAAGCCGTATAAATCGTGTCGGAGCGAAGCCCATTACACCTTGAGAAGCTACTGGAAATCCTACCAGTAAATCTCGTTTGCCCTGGTCAGGGACTTTGCGTAATGACTTTCCAAATACAGTGGGATATCAACTCCCAATACCGGGAGAGACGAATCCTTTCTAACTGCCACTGCCTCCAAGTGCTTCGGGACTGCACCCAACTGCTACCTGTTTGCATGACTCCTTTGAGCCGTGGTAGGGTAGCAATCTAAGAACAGTGGGAACACACTCAAGACGAAGCAGCAGTATCAAGTCAGCGGACTATGCTGTACTCATGTCACCTGGGAACTGTTAACTGACGACGGGTATAATACCAACCAACAGTTCCCTGCGAGTCATGTCCGGTGTACTCATAACCCAACGAGCACCTGCATACTATCTCCGGTACAACGTACTAATGGCTGTGGGACAGACCATTTCCCCTGCTGGGATGAGAAGCGTATACACTAGTCTACTCTGGAATATCGATGCCCTGTCTCGATAATCCTACGACTAGGGACCTGAAAAAGGATATGCTTGTAGACTACCCAGCTCCCACTAGTGTGACTGCCATCACAACGCTGGTAGTCAAGCAATATCCTAAGGGCTCTATCAATATGTATTCGCGATATGCTAAAAGAAACATATACACATATTAAGATAGATATAAACCAAGTAGCATACTACTATGTTTGAGCAAGACTGTTAATACAACTGTGAATATTCCAAGCTTCCATTAAGTAATATACAAGCTAGTATAATACAATAATGGCCCCTAGGGCTTATACACTAACAATAAATATTCCATTGGGTGCGGTATATTGTAATATAATATATAACAAGATAAGTTTGCATGCACTAGATGTGAAATAACTTGTACGGATGCATACGGATGTCGTAAAACTGTAAAACTAAACATGGGATGCATGATTTAAAATACAAGTGTTATATTTATTCAAATAAATGTAAATACAGTAACATAGCATGTAGCAAGATAAACTTGCCTCGACGAATCGCGATACGGATACGCACGACACGTCCGACGTCGGTAAAACGTCGCAACGCACGCACGACACACGAGACAGGTCTAAACAATGCAAGAAGGTGATCACGCAGGTAAGGTACGTCCACTGGGTCGTCTGGAACGGCAGCGACGTCACGGCTCCGGCGATCTTTGAAATTACAAGATTCAAGAATAAGAAAAGAAAAGAAAAAGAAAAGAAGAAGAGGAAGAAGAAAGGAGATGGAAGCTCACTGGATTCGGTGCTCTGTGGTTTCTGAGGGACAGAAAGGAGGTGATGGTGTCGAGGAGAGGAGGTCGTCGGCGGTGGAGGGAAGTTGAGGAGCTAGGGTTAGGTTAGGGTTTTCTTGATCGGGGTTGGCTGCAGGTGGTGCTCGGGTGAGGAAGGGAGAGGAGAGAAGAAGGAGATGATGGAGATGAGGAGAGAAGGAGGTGCTGGCGATGACGATGTGATCGGCGGCGATAGAGGTGCCGTCTTTAGGTGATGGGTTCACGGGCTTGGGTGTGCAGGGTGATGGTGCTCGAGAATGGAGGAAGAAGAAGAAGATGACGAGGAGGAGGAGGAGGAGGAGAAGGGAATGGAGATGAGGTTGAGGTCGAGGTCGACGGCAGTGAGGAGTTTTAGGGTTAGGGTTCGAGGAGGCTGTGGGTTCTCGTGGCTAGGGCTCGGGGGTTTAGAAGAATGAAGAGGAAGAAAAGAAAGAAGAGAGGTGACGCTAAGGAGGGGAGGCAGTGACGGGATCTCGCTCACCGCGAGAGGAGAGAGAGAGAGGCGCGAGAGGAGAGAGAAAGAAGAGAGAGAGAGAGACTCAGCGAGGAGAGAGGAAAGAGAGAAAGAGAAAGAGAAAGAGAAATAGAGAGGAGAGAGAGGTGATTGGGGCAGAGGGAGAGAGAGTTTGTTAAAGAAAATGATTTTAAATAAAAAAAAAGATTTGTAAGTTACTTAAAATTTAAACTGTCGATTTATTTTAATAAAAATAATATATTAATAAATTTTGATTTTCTGGTAAATACAAACTTAGTCCAAAATATGCCCGGGTCGGGTCTAAAAATTTAGTTTCAAAATACGAAAAATATATGCAACGACCAAAATTAAAAATGAATGTCCGGATAACGAAAATGCATACCCCCAAGAACGGATGCACGTACGTGCGCGTAGCCATCCAAACAAGTCTGTTTCACTGAACGGGACGAGAACAAGATGCGCGGACGCTACCACGGGGTTAGGGGTATCACGCAGGCCATGCAATGTATTTCTAAAATATTTTATTGTAAAATGCAAATGCCAGATAAAATGCCAGTATGCAAGATGTATAAATTAAAATGAAAGTGCACAAGTCTACGTAACAAGTCAGGATAAATCATAGACATGAATCAAGACTGGTTTCAAGCAAGCGGGTCGTGTCGGATGCAAAAAAATGTCAAAACACCATTTGCACCCAAAACACAGTAAATCAGGAAAATACCATAAATAAAGAAATACATGAACTAGAACTGGTATAAATGAATTAGGGTGTTACAGTAAGACGAATGGCTATATATATATATATATTATATAATAAACGTTGCTTTGCACCCGCGCTAGTCCAGCCCCCGCTCTGCCGTTAGTTAAGTAACTTAAAGATGTATGACGGGGCCCCATGGCGAATACGGATGACATAAGTGTACGTTCTATTTTCGTTTCTTTTCCGCAATGATAAGGTTAATTGATGGGACCGCATTAATATTGATTAATACAAAAGAATAAACCTAAAATAGGATGTTGTTGGAACAATTACAAAACCACTCGGTTTTTTTCAAAAAGCATTTTTTAAAAGCGGAGCTTAAACCACTCCTTTTTCAAAAGCTATCCGGTTTCTTCGACTATATCAAGTTCATTACGTTAACGGTTTTCGCCAAAACCAGCCATAGGCCTCCGTCATTTCAGATAGGTATCTAATATTATTCATGCGATGTGTTTTGGCTTTCGCCAAGACATAGTGTTTGGTAGCTAATGGGTGCTTATATATTGCATAGATAGATGCATTAATTTAGGACAGGCGTACAGCTGTTTTGGTCTTCGTCAAGGGTTTGTACGAATGAGTCTAGATTAATCTGGATAATGACGGGTTGAACTTGACTTACGACTTATGATGTTTTTACCTTCGTCAAGGTTATAAGCGCTCGAGGCAAAAAAAAATCACATCGGGAGTTTCAAACATAAAGGAAACTTGTTAGTGTTGGATACTTTCTGGAGTGTGGTGTATTTTGGTAGGCTTCCTTCAAAATCATCACATAATGATAGTTAGGTCTTGATCCTACTGTGAGTATCTGCTACTCTTCGGGAGAATTTTTCACTTAACAATCAATGTTATAAATCAAATAGGTACCTAAAACGGTGTTAGCGGGGCTACGCCTCTAGGGAAAAGAGATTATGTAATTAAGGAATTTCGTGAAAGCGTTGGAAAACCTTCCTCGAAGTACCGACACTAGCCTGGCCGAAAGGTTAAGCAAGAATTGTGAGGTGCAATTAATCCTGACTAATTCTTCTTTTAGGGTTTGAAGAAGAATTCGAGGAAACAGTGGGAGCTATCCTGTTTAGATAAACTAATAACCAATCTAAACTTGCAAGAGCATATGCCGAGTGTTTTTTTTCTTTCTCTTCTAATTGCAACGACCATGATGGGACTTAAGCTAATACTAGATAAAAATAAACTCGCTGGGCCAAATTATAAAGACTGGCTAAGCAATGTCCATATAGCCTTTACATATGATAAGGTCGCACACATCCTCACGGTGAAAGCTCCCCTTGTTCCCGGTCCTGAATCCTCGGTCGCGGACATTGAAGTCCGTATGACCTAGGATTTTGATTGCGCGAAAGCCAAGTGTCTCGTGTTGGTCTCCATGGATAATGAATATCAGAGGTGGCATGAGAAGATGGACCTTGCTTCCATCTTCCTCCATACCAAAAATTTATATGGAGAGCAATCTCGTATCGCAAGTTATGAGACCTCATAGAAATTGTTTCAAGCGAGATTGGCTATCGAATCATTTGTTGGGGACCACGTCCTAAAGATGATTTCTCTCATAGAAGAGCTTGCGAACCTCGAAACTACGTTGGAGAACGAGTTGTACATCGACTTGATTCTACAGTCTCTTTCCTTCACCTATGCCCAATTCATTTTGAATTTCAATATGCAAACTATGAAAGTTTCATTTTTTGAGCTCCTCAACATGTTGAGGATGGCATATGGCACCTTGAAGAAAACCAAGGAAACACCCGCTCTGTTTATTGGGGAATCTTCTTCTACTAAATCCAAGGCTAAGACTAAGGGGAAAAAGAAGAAGGCCCCCACCAAACCGAGGGGAGGTGTGCAGAAGGTGCAGGAAAAGTGAAAGGAAAAGATAGGGGGCAGCCACAAAGGAAGAATACTTCTATTGTCGGAAAAAAGGTACATTAGAAGAAAGACTGCAGGGCCCTAAAGGCCAGGAATCAGGATACGAAGCAAGTTGTGGTTTCGGTTTCAGGTGTGTTCGTGATTGAAAACTGCTTTTCTATAAATTCTACTTCCTAGGTATTGGATACCGGATCAGGATCTCACATCTGTAATTCATTACAGGCGCTGAGAAGCCGTAGAGTTTTGAGGAAATGTGATATGACCCTCAGGGTTGGCAACTGAGCCAGTGTGGATGCTGTTGCAGTAGGAGAATATCACTTAGGATTAGCAAGTGGATATATTTTGTTATTGCATAACTGCTTTTGTGTACCCAGTATGGTATGTAATATTATATCTGTATCTTTATTATCAAATGAAGGATATAATTTTGCACTTGTAAGCAATGTCATAAACATTCACCTAAATCATGAAATGGTAAGGTCGGGTACACTGAATAACGGAATATGCATTCTCAATCAACATCAAGTTTTCAACGTCCAAAACACACTAAAAAGAAAGGCTTCAGAATCAAACCAAGATTTCTTATGGCATTGTAGACTTGGTCATATCAATGAAACACGACTGACTAAATTACATAAAGAAGGATACTTAGATCCGTTTGAGTATCAATCATATGCAACTTGTCAATCATGTATCAGAGGAAAAATGACAAAAACTCCGTTCACTGGACAAGGAGAAAGAGCTACTGAGCTCCTGAGACTCATACACAGCGACATGTGTGGGCCAATGTCTACACATGCAAGAAGTGGCTATTCCTACTTCATTACTTTCACAGATGATTTCTCGAGGTATGGACATGTATTCTTAATGAAATATAAATCCGAGACCTTTGAGAAATTCCAAGAGTATAAGAATGAAGCGGAAAAGCAAACCGACAAAAGTATCAAAATGCTCCAATCTGATCGGGGTGGTGAATACTTAAGTGCTGAGTTCCTGGAATATCTAAAAGAGAATGGAATTCTCTCTCGGCTTACTTCTCCATACACACCATAACACAACGGTGTATCAGAAAGACGGAATCTCACCTTACTCGATATGGTGCGTTCCATGATGAGTAATGCTGAGTTGCCGCCCTCCTTCTGGGGTTATGCACTAGAAACTGCCGTATACCTATTGAATAAGGTTCCAACTAAGTCTGTGTCTACCACTCCATTTGAAATATGGAGTGAGAAGAAACCCTGTCTTAAGTATCTAAAGATATGGGGTTGTCATGCCTTTGTCAGAAAGGTTCATCCAGACAAGCTCAAGGTACGTTCAGTATTGTGAGATACCCTAAGAATTCATGGGGTATTATTTCTATTACGCTGAGGAACAAAAGGTCTTTGTTTCTCATCATGCCCGCTTCATGGAAACTCAATTTCTTGAAAAGGAGATAAGTGGGAGCGCAATAGAGCTCGAAGAAATTCCAGAATCATAAACTATTGCTGAAAACTTAGTAGAACCTGAGATTTTAATGGAACCGGACCTACCTACGCCACTCCGTGGATCTAGTAGGTAGTCTCATCCGCCCGAAAGATACTACGGTTTTCTCATAAACGGAAATCGATAGGATTGCTTCATCGACGATGATGAGCCAACTAGTTTTCAGTAAGCCATCACAAGTAATGACTCGGTGAAGTGGCTGGATGCTATGTGATTCAAGATGGAATCCATGTACACAAACCAAGTATGGACTTTGGATTTTGCTCCTACCGGGGTAAAACCCGTAGTATGCAAATGGATCTTCAAAAAGAAGATTGGTGTAGATGGTCAGATAGAAATCTACAAAGCTAGACTTGTTGCTAAAGGTTTTCATCAAAGACCAGTTTTGGACTATGACGAAACTTTTTCACCAGTGGATATGCTTAAATCCATATGGATCCTACTTGCCATTGCTCTCTTCCATGACTATGACATCTGGCAGATGGATGTTAAAACCGTTTTTCTAAATGGAAGTTTAGAAGAGTGTGTTTACATAGATTAACTAGAGGATTTCGTAGATAGTGGGAGCAGCAAAAATGTGTGCAAGTTGCTCAAATCCAATGGATTAGTACCGCGGAGTTGGAACATCTGTTTTGATGAGACGGTCAGAGAATTTGACTTTATCAAAAATGTAGATGAACCTTATATTTATAAAAAGATTGTAGGGAGAACTGTGGTATTCCTCATTTTATACGTTGATGACATTCTCCTGATAGGAAATGATATTTTTATGCTACAATTGGCTAAGCTGTTCTTGTCACAGAAGATCTCTATGAAAGACCTAGGTGATGCCTCGTACATTCTGGGAATTATGATCTATCATGACAGATCTAAAAGAATGTTGGGACTTTCACAGTCGAGCTACATTGACACCGTACTAAAGAGATTTAGTATGGAAGATTCTAAGTGCGGTAATTTACCCGCTTGTCACGGAATCACCCTTTCTAAAGAGATGTCTCCCAAGAATGATGAGGAGAGGGCTCATATGAGCATAGTACCCTACGCTTCGGCGGTAGGGTCGATAATGTATGTGATGTTATGTACCAGACCAGATGTAGCTTACGCACTTAGCGTGGTAAGCAGGTATCAGTCCAACCCAAGTGAGAAAATTGGATAGCAGTAAAGAACATTCTTAAGTATCTGAGAAGGACTAAGGAGATGTTCTTGGTATACGGTAATGGGGACCTCTAGATCGAGGCTTTTACCGACTCTGGCTTCCAAAGTGATAAGGATGACTCTAAATCTGTCTCGGGTTATGTGTTTACCCTCAATGGAGGGATGGTCAGTTGGAAGAGTTCCAAACAGGACACCGTAGCAACTCGACGATGGAGGATGAGTACATCGCTGCTAGTGATGCCACCAAAAAGACAGTCTGGATGAGGAAGTTCGTTTCTGAATTTCAGGTGGTTCCATCCATTGCTAATCCAATACCTTTGTATTGCGATAATAACGGAGCCATGGCTTTGGCAAAGAAACCACGGTCCTATCAGAAATCCAGACATATCTTGAGGCGGTATCACCTAATCAGGAAGATCGTGAATCGCCAGGAGATCGAGGTGCGAAGAATAGATACAAAGGACAACACGGCAGATCCATTCACCAAGGCAATCCCTCAAGTCCAGTTCGAGAGACTGTTCAAGATGTTGGGTTTGCGGTACACCAACAATTGGCTCTAGTGCAGACGTTGGATACTTAATACACCAATTACAAGCCTTAGTGCAAGTGGGAGATTGTTGGATATGTATGCCCTAGAGGGTTTCATTGTATAGGATGCTAGGGATATGTATGTACAGAACAATCTTGATCGATATGATAATATGCTATCTGGTTTGTCTTTATCTTAACATGTGATGTGTTTTACTTAGTATTTCATATCTTATATACATGATGATAAAGCCCGTAGGATCCTTGATTGACTACCAGCGTTGTGATGGCAATCATACTTATGAGAGCCGGATAGTCGATAAGCATATCCTTAAAGTGTCCCTAGTCGTGGGAGTATCGAGACTGAGCATCGATACTCCAGAACAGACTAGTGTATACATATCTAGACCTTGACGAGAGGCGACGGATTGGTTCCGCAACCATTGGTGAGGTGCACCTAAGATTGTATACAGGTGCTCACTGGAGGTGAGTACACTGGACAGACTCGCCGAGAACCGGCTAGATGGTATTATACTTAGCATCGGATAACAGTTCTCTGGTGACATGAGTGCAGATAGTCTGTCGACCCGAGGTCGTCATTTGTCTCGTGTGAGTTCCCGCTGCGCTTTGATTACTACCCAACCGTGGTTCTAATGAGTCGTGCAAACAGATTTTAGTTGCGTACAGTCCCGAGCCATATGGAGGCAGTAAGCGACTATTGGGGATTCGTCTCTCCCAGTATAGGGAGTCGATGTCGCACTGTGATCGGTTGGCCAACACCATAAGTCCCTGACCAGGGCGGATTGAGAATTACTGATAGTTGGACCAGTAGATTCTCGGATGAATTCGAGCCACACCGGCACGACTTGTCTGGTTATTAGGGGTCTGATATTTTCCATCCCCCCTAGACCTTGCATAGGATACTCTCAGACGAACAGATCGGACTGCACGGAGATTGTCACGGACAGGCTCAGTAGAGGTTCAGATGAGTTCGATCGTCGGCCTTCTTTTCGACAGATACATGGATAGACGTTAAGTACAGCTAGTGCCACTGACGGGCTTATGGTTAAACCCACTTTCAGCGTACTGTCGAGTCCTTAGAGTCCTATACAGAGGGTTTTCCTGGTTCAGGAGAAACGATATAGAGGCCGTATGGTTTTACGGCAGGGTTCCGATCATATACGTGTACTGGCTATACGGATGTTGTTCGGATGGATAATACTAGTAGGGTTTGGTTTAAACCGGATTCTAATATTATATTATTGAATTATTATTATCTCATTGCATTCGTATTTTTACAGTATGAATACGAGTATGTATATACGGTGAGGGGCATTCTTGTAATTCACAAGAGATGCTTCTAAAGGAGACACCTCATTATTAGATTTATCTATTTTTAGAAATGGATTAATGAAGTGGAAAATGGAGATATTTGTGGTATGGTTGAAGTATGGCTAATTCATTTATTTTATTCATTTGACTTTACTATTCAAGTATGGTTGCTTATTTTCTATTGAAAATATTACATGCTTGATGATTGAATGACTTAGCCATTCTCATTTGCCTCTACACCTTAGTTCATTTTGCTTTTGCTCTCTCTCTCTCTCTCCATTTTCTCTCCTCTCCTTCTTCCTCAAACCCTAACCCCCACATGTGTTGTGAATCCTAGGGTTCTTGAGATAAAATACTCTAATTATCTCTCTATATCTCCTAAGTTGTCTAGATTAGCAAACTAGACATCTTAATTACCCCACTCTTGAGGTTGAAACTTGAATCATAGACTCTCGGATGGATTATCTTCGACACGAGGAGACCGACGACCGAGTTCGATTCAAGCCATCTAGGAGCAAAGAAGAGGAAAAGAAGATTCAAGCTATCTAGGAGCTAAGAAGAGGAGAAGAAGACCCGAAGGACTTGAACAAGGAGTCACCGAGTAGTTAGAGGCTCCTTCTTGTTGTTTAGCAAGTTATGGTTTCCGATAGATCCTTGATTGTTTGGTCGATATTGCGAAATCTCTTAAAAAAGCGTTTTTTGTGTATTCCGCCTCCCTGCGGACCCGCGGGATGCGCGACATCGACTTACACTTTCTTATTCGATGGAAACCATGTTAGAAACGTGCATGTCCGCTTTCTTTACATATGGAAATTAATTCTAGATCAACTTTACGTTTCCGATTTACCATATCATCTTTATAAGCATATACCTACCTTTTAATTCTTTCTTTAGGTGGATATTGAAATAGGAATTTAAGATCCACGATGATATGGTGGGTGGGTTGTAGCAACAAGTAGCATACAATTTGTTTCAAGTGAAGTTGCAGACCCTCATCATCGACGGACACATATTGTATGAAATGTAAACCATTTTCAATGAAATGGTAAAGCAAAATACCTTGCCGGACCAAAGTTTTACGAGCATCAAAACATCTAGCCGTACTTACATTTTACACGAGCTAACGGTAGATTCAACCGGCAACAAGCTGTCTTTGACTTATAATTATTAAGAGAGAGGTTGCTGGTTCTATTCAGGAGGCCAGTATAAAAAAGAACCTATAGATGTATGAGGACTGAAACAAGAAATTGAATTTTTTGGAGGGGTAGAAAGATCAAAAGTGGGAGGATGCCTTAAAACGGCAACAGAAAAGGCCAACCGCGTGCCAAACGATCCTTACCCCCCACCCCACACCTGCACCCCCTATTTCTAAGCTCTTCCACCCCTCCCTTCTCTCTCTCCTCAAACTGATCCCCCCCCCCCTCCCTCCTCTCTCTGTGCGCTGGAAGAGCCACTGACAGCTAGGAAAGGTGATTATCATCTCACAACCTTGAACAAATTAACATCTATTTTGTCATTTGGTTTTTTTTTTTGTTGTTGTTTTGGTGCTACTATTTTCATATATTTAAGAAAAGTTAATTTTGTTTCCAATCTCTATACAATTTGTTTGTCTCTGCCATTGAGCTAGAAATCAATAAGGAGGTGAGCATGCATGATCTTCTTTCTTCTTAATGTATTCGATCTGGGTATTTTTGATTTCTCAATGGATCTGTGTTTGAGTTTGACGGGTTTGGGGGTGATGATGGCAACTTTTTTTTGGGGGGGTAAAGGAAGACGGTGTTTGATGTGTGATTTCATTAATTTGCTTGTAATATTTGGAATGCTTTTGTTTGAATCGGAAGGGTATTAAAGTGAACGAATTGCTTTCTTCTTTTAATGTGTAGTATGAGGCTGGTGAGATGAATTTGGAAATAGATTCATCGTACCATTTTTTTTAAACATATATGTGATGAAGAGTTTGGGCCTCTCCAATCTCCATAGATTAATTGTTATGATCAACAACAGAGAGGTTAGTCTTGTATCCTTTAAAAAAAAATATTGATGAATTTTGAATAGGAATTTGACCTATAATTTAGTCCTCTTAATTTATAATGGATTTCTTATGTTAGGTTCTTAATAAGGGATGCTGTTCTTATGATCTCATATTCCTTACCCACCAACCAATAAGCTAACAAGCGGTCCTTCAAATGCTAGGTTGGATTGGAAAAAAAAAATAGGAAACATTCATTGAATCAGTTCCTCTCTTGGGGTCTACTAATATGAATGGTTTCAATCAATATGCTCTCTCCTTTTATATATTTTAATCTACAAGATGCTTGAGACTTGTTTTTGAACTTTGTATCATAGACACTTCTCTTTTAGGCATTGTTTGGGGAAGGTTAGGAGTTTTAGGACCCAAGAAGTCTTATTCTATTTTTGATGCTTGTTTTGATCTCATTCTTATTCTATTTTGTATGCTCTCAAAAAGAATTATTCCATTCTTCTAAGGTTGGAAGAGAAGTGGAACACTAAGCTAGGCAAAATTTCCTTCGAGTAACTAATTTCATTCTCTTTTTTTCCTTTTCTTTTCAGGTCTAGTTTTAAAAACGGATTCTTTAAGGATCTCGGTCTACTTCAAGGCTCAATTTCGATCACTCTGGCCGTCTCTGAGGCACCATCTCCTCGCACCTTGAGAAAGGTGTGGGCTTTAGAGGATGCTTTGCTCCTTATTTGCTCATCCATTCAAATCTCCTCTCCCCTTCTCCTCTATCGCTTCTTTCGTGTGATCAAAGGTTCTCCTTTCGATAACGGCTAACTAATTTTGGGCATTATCAGCAATCTCATCTTTGTTTAGAGCTGGTCTATTTTCTTCCATTGTTGTGACTTGTGAGGAGTAGTTAGAATTCTGCGTGTGTATCTTTCATAGTCTTAGATTTTAGAGTGTTGCCCATTTTCGAAACATGGTGATGTTTAACTGCTTCCCTCCCTTAATTCTTGGAAAGAAGAAGAGATCCAAGGTGAGTGCTTTCTATTTTATTGCATTTCTCTTGATTTGTTTTTTTCCGATCGGTGGCAGTTCAAAACCTTTATGAAATTATATATGATAGGAACCCGATAAAGGTTTGGAGTCGAAGAAGGGAGAAACCATTTCGAAGCCTCGAGTGAAGCCGATAGATATTCCAAACCCTGAAGAGAAATCCATGATAAAGGAGCTTATACCAAAACCTAGAAGCTACGACAGCTTAACCCGAGCTAATTTGGCGACGACAGAAGTAGATGCAGCTTATGACGGTGGCGACGAGCACGATGATATCCTATCAATGAAGAGGGACAACTCGGATTTTGACCTCCATGCCCGAGCCAATTCAATCTGTTCAAACCAAGAATTCAGTCAAGTAGAGCGAGAATTGCTTGACCACAAGTCTGAGAGACACGACACCATCACCCCAGAGACCCAAATCCAATCCGGGCATGTTAGTGACCCGGGGATGGGCCAAACAACAGCCTTCTGGGGATCGCCGGGGCTCAAACGATCATGTTCCAATATTGAGACCAAGAGAAGCAATATCCAAACCATCAATTCTCCTACGAAATCCCAATCCTACACCGATCTCAAGCATCTATGGGCCAACGATAGTTCTCTCTATAACATTCAAGCCAGCCCTTTATCGGCTAAAAGCAATTGTAGCGCCGATAGAGTGATGTTAAAGAAGCGGTCATCAAGCCAAGTTCTTCCTTCTAGAAGCCGAAAAGTTTGGTGGAAGCTTTTTCTTTGGAGTCATCGCAATCTCCATAAGCCTTCGTCGTTCTCTAGGCCACCGATACCAACATTGGCTGCACATCACAAAGCCGGGTATTCTTCAGATACCCTCGAGCCCACCCATGACCTCGAGAAAAGAAAAAACAAGGCGATAGAGGAATCAGGGAACCAGTGGGTTGCTTTTGCCATGGACTCTTCTTCGCCATTTGATAGGATCAATGCTTGGGTGAATAGCATCGAGGAAACGGAATTAGGGCCCTTACATGATAATGATAATGATTATGATAGTGAGGGGGAGGAAGAGAAAACAGGAGGTTTTGTGCTTCCATTTTCTCCAGAGGTTGGAGGGCCTTCAAGGAAACTTCATTCCTCTCAGGCAAATCGACGAACCGCAGAGGAAATAATGCAAGCTAACAATGTGATACAATCTTTAAATTCGTTGTCGTCAGTTGCTCACATATCCGGTATGGGACTAAAGGTCATCCCTTCGATATCAGCCTTCTCTAGCCTTCGTTCTATCAATCTATCTGGAAATTTCATAGGTATCAGATCACCTCTACTAAAACTGTAATGAAAATTTATGTATTTGTTATTTTGTATGTGACAATTTTGTTTGTTTTTTCAGTTCAAATTAATCCAGGATCATTGCCGAAGAGTCTTCACACTTTGGACTTGTCGAGGAACAAGATTGCATCAATTGAGGGGCTTAGGGAGCTGACGAGGTTGCGGGCTCTCAATCTTAGCTATAACCGGATCTCTCGTATTGGTCATGGTAAGCCTGGCTAGTTTTGTTATTGTTTTATTAGAAATAGTTTGCAAGTATTAAGTCTTATTTTGGATTTGGATTGGAGCATTGTTGTAAAGATAGGATGCCAAGTATCACACAGTAGTGTTTTTTCGTGTTTCATCTAGCAGATAGCGAACGTGTACAAACCTGTCATAATCCTTGAATGATGGCATCAGATAAAGTCTGAATTGATCTCCCGATCTAGTCGTACATGGATTGCTATCTTATTGGCATCTTTAACGATCCTTCTAACTTGTTGATTCGGTGCGGCCACATAATCTCAATGAGAAGCCATTACGACTTCTATTGTCACTTTCGATGTAAAAGAATAATATCTACAACAAGAATGTTAATCGACAACTATTTCATTCATTTTTCACTATGTGGTCCATGGAAGGACTGTTACATTCACATGGCTGTAGCTTTCCTCTATATCCTTCTCTCTCTCTCTCTCTCTCTCTCTCTCTCTCTCTCTCTCTCTCGTGTGTATATGATTCTGTTTCATTTCCCTTTCACTCTTCTAGTGTCGTTAAGGGGACCATATAAATACCAGCCTTAATTCAGAAACCACGAGTTTGTTGGTTGTATCCTTGAGATCCCTCCAATAGTTTCTCTGTCATATTCATTGACAGCTGAAAAATATTGGATGGTGATGGTATAACTTGGGGCTAGCTATCACTGTCAGGAACAAGAGGATCGTTTTGTTTCGATTTATATGAGATTTGAATGGTGTTGCATTTTTCTTAGATAAAATGAAAAATAATCTCATTTGAAACATTGGGGTAAGATTGATAATTATGTCGGCTTATCACATGTTTATTCCGTATTCAAAAAATCGAGTTGGGCCAATTTGCATGTCAAACTTGCTTCCGTTTGAAAATCAAATGGTTGAAAGGAAGAAGGTAAAGCTACTGGCATATGTACTTTCCTTATTTATTTATAGAACACTATTAAATTTTTTATTTTAAAGAGTGCATAAAAAATTACATAAAAGACCATTTAATAATTGCATTGGACATCCCTCTAGTGGTGTAGATATATTTTCTAAGTTTAACGGCATTTCATTAACGCTTTCGGGGTAAATTCATGGGTCCCTTGGGTGCACGTGTGTGTTATGTGCATTGTGTGATGTGGGTGTGGGTGTGGGTGTGTTGCACGTGTTGTTGCATGCATAGGTTAGGGCTTACGGGCGCCAAAAAAAATGGTGTTTCATTGGGGGAAAAAACAACTGGGGAACATCAATTGAGCTCAATGTAGTTTCCTCAACTAATCATACCGTCAGTAAAATTTTCTTCTATATTATAATCCTTCCTAGTTTTTCATAATTCTATATACCCATGGAAACTACTTGATCATCAAGACTTTTCTCCTTCCAGTAAAAATTTAACTGGATAATAGTTTATTTATTACATTTTCATTTATTTATTTTTCTTTCCTCATTGTGTATGTGCACATTCCTGGGAACTAGCTTTTCCGTGAAGGTATATATAAATATTTTCCTTTTTCTATCTTACAAATAAAATTGGGCTAATACTTAATCGGTATATTTTCTCTCCCAGGACTATCAAACTGCACCCTCATCAAAGAGCTCTACCTCGCCGGCAACAAAATCAGCAACGTTGAAGGCCTCCACCGCCTCCTCAAGCTAACCGTCCTTGACCTCAGCTTCAACAAGATCACCACTTCCAAATCCCTCGGCCAGCTCGTGGCCAACTATAACTCCCTCTTGGCCCTCAACCTCATCGGAAATCCAATCCAAGCCAACATCGGTGACGATCAACTACGGAAAGCCGTAACAAGCCTCTTGCCGCACTTGACTTATCTCAACAAGCAGCCCATCAAGCCTCAGCGAGCGAGAGAGGCTGCGACCGATAGCATTGTGAAAGCCGCACTGGGCAGTGGTGGGGCCAGACGAGTTGTGAGAAGAACAGGCCAAAGTTCGGGGATTGGGGTTTTGGCAAGGCGCACGGGTAGGAGCACGGAGATGGCAGCAAATCAAAAAGGCGGTAGGCATAGGTCTAGGGGGAGGCACCAGCACTCTTCTGTTTCTTCGAGGAAGTGAAAAAATAAATTTAAAAACCAAAGAAGTAGGGGAAAAAATATATTTGGGAGTTGAGTTAGTCATCTGGTTATTGTTCTGTATGAGACTATTGTTTGAAACTTCAGGTTTTGGTTTCAGATGTTGAGATTGTTAGATTATGTCATCTTTCTTCGAGGAAAGAAATATGAGGAATTGATGTTATCCTTCGGTATGTATGTGATGTTAAACTTGCTTCAATTGGACTTCATATAATCTCAAATCAAGTTAGCTTGTATTCACTATTTTATAATCCTCCACGTTTTAGTTGATGGTATAAAGTGTAATGGTAGGAAATTGCTACATTAGCCGCTCGAAAATTTACTTCATTGACGGATTTTAAAATCAACCATCTGTCAATTTCTTTGGACGATTGGCATCTGCCAAATTAATCTCCATGTCCTAAGCTGAGCACACCAAATTACATGTAGTACGCTTTGCTCATTGATTTAGCATTGTAGATTTTTCTGTTATCGGAAACCATTAATTTTGCGAGCTTCCGATACAAAGGTAAATAGTATATATCCAATTCATATGATAATTGATGTAGGTCTAAGGATATGATGTTCAAGATGACCAGTGCTGATTGTCGAAAAGATTGAAGGATGCTTGACCCTTACAGCCGCTAATAAAGAAAATTCCTGTACCATCGACGTGACATCGAAATTGCAAGACAATATATATGATCTAAGAGAATACAGCTGTTGATTGGTTTTGTAAAATTTTACTTTCTATATTTTTTCTTGAGATGTTTGTTTAGGTTTAATTCTGTGTTGTAGGATAATTATTAGGGTAAATTGTCAAAACCCTGACGAGCATTATTTTTCCGCGGTCAAAAACTCCCTAGTCTCGAGGCGGTGGTTAAAACCCTCTTGGAAATTTTTCCTGCGGTATCTACATAACACTCTACTATATCTAACCAATTCATACAAACTATTTAGATATTGCAAGAAACGTCATAGATATCACAGGGAGCTGCTTAGACATCGCCGGCTACTGCATAGATATCACCGAATACTGCATAGATCTCACCGGAAACTAGATATAGCAAGCAACTAGTAGATATCACTAGTAGGGTTTCTTGACAACCAAAAACTTTTTTAGAGAGGTCTTGATGACCTTTCCGAGGCCGGAGGGTTTTTGACAATGGAAGATGATGCCTGGTTTTTTTTTTTGACAATTTACCCTGATTATTAACATGCAACAAAAGAGTTCCTTGCACGTGCTCCCGGGTCTATACTAGTATTCAATACGGCCCGAAATTGAAAGATCTATTTTACGACAACTCTATTTACCCCAACCTCAAAATCAAAAAAGAAATGGGGAAAAAAAGAGAGGATAGGTTAAATTTCCGTGGAAATGGAATATCAGCTGGTGGCTGATATTAAATTGTCGGCAGGTGTGGTCTAATCCAACCATCGAATTGACAATTCGCTCCGTCCAACTTGTTTTACACATAAAGTGTCTGTATATATGAAATATTGATTGATTTGATATCTTCCACGTGTTCCATCAAGTGTTTCTATGATATTTTACAAGCCATCCATTTTATGAAATCCTTGATCCATCACTTGTGTGCAGAACAAGGTGGAGGGAACAGATTTCGATTCGATGCTCGGATTGGACCGTTTGCAGGTACTAGCTGACGGTTTAATAACCGAACAAAATTTGGCATTAGGCACTTTCTGGAAACTAATTAGAGATTTATACTTATTTTAAAACTATTTAGAGAATTAGCACAATCAGATTATATTAATACCGCATACGCGCCACATGAGACTGGCGGTTGGGTAGGAACAAGTCTTATTCTGCACTTACAAAGTGTGGAATAAGACTTCGCTCATCCAGAGAACTGAGTCTTGATATTTGGCTCTTTGGGTTGGCTTGCTGGTCTTATTCCGTACTTGCAAAGTGCAGAATAAGACTTAGCCACACCCAGAAGAGTCAAGTCTTCATGCTTGGTTTTCTGGTTGAGGCAAAAACCTATTCCGTACTTGCAAAATGCGGTATAAGACTTGGCCTCAACTAGAGAGCCGGGTCTTCATGTTTGGCTCTCTGGTCGAGGCCAAAACCTATTCCGCACTTGCAAAGTGCGGAATAAGCCTCAGAGAGCCAATATTTTATACTTGGCTAAGGCCAAGACTTATTCCGCACTTACAAAGTGCGGAATAGAACTTCAACAAAATCCCAACCGTTATTCCCATACGGTGCCCATGCGGTATTGATTTAACTCAATTGTGCTTATTTTTTAAATAGTTTTAAAATGTGTCTAAATTAGTTTGGAAAAATTAGTTTGGAAAAAGTGACCAATCCCAAATTTTGTCCTTTAATAACCCTTTTACTCTAAATTTACAAAAATTTAGATTTTAAACCTTGGAAAGATGAGTTTTTCCGTCAGGCCTACTTCTCTCCCTCAGCGAATCCCAAACCCCAGGCCTTGTCCCCAATCCCATGGTTCTTCTCCACAGAGGAAGAACGAGACCCATATCGAATCCCCAACAAAAGGACAACATTCGATCCGCAATGCATGACTTCGCCGACGACGGTTCCCAAAAGGTCAGCGACTCAGGCGACAGCCTTCGACGAGACTCCGTGGCCTCTCGATTTCGAGACAACGGGTTTGATTCTTGACCACGAGTTCAATGAAACCCTAATTAAGCCCATTCCACACGGCGCCAATCTGCACATCGATCGTCGATGCTGATCATAGTGGAATTAATCTTGATTTGCCTCGGCTTCACAGGTAAAAATGAGATCTTTTCCCATTTTATTTTATATGCGCCAAGTTGCCTAAATAGCAGTTAAGAATGGGTTTATGATGTACAAATACGTCCAATAATGTACACTACATAATACACTCATTTATACATCCATCACCCATGTTAAACCCCACGTAGAAAAATCGGTGGGCATTGTTCTTATATTTTACTAGATTATAAATTTTGGGTTAAAAAGCGAGATGCTTTGCTGATATAAATAATATGGTAGGACAATTTATATGCATCATAATACTGGTGGATCAAGGGACAGTTAAATTGATACCATTGTCGTTTCAAGAAATGCTGGGCCGCTGGCGCTCTATATGATGCTCCTATTATGATAGTAAAGGGGATTGCAAGAGATGATAGGAACACCCTTATCACTAAGAAGACATCTAGCCAAAACCACTTCTATAGTAGTATTAACTATGGTATGCTGGTCAACTTAGGCGACGACTTGCAAACAACCTGATTTTGTAAACATACACTATCTAGGGTGTGTGTTGATCAATTTAAAAGGAATGGATCGTCGAACGGACGTCCCACATAAAAGTTTGTGGATTTGAAAAATACGAGCCCTCTCTAACTGATCTAAGCTTTCTTTTATATTCTATAGGCCCGGGCCTAAACCAAGCAATCACGCACTCATGTATAACACAAAATTTTTACAATCCGAACCGTTCATATTTCTATACACGGTGAGAAACACGGGTCTACGAAATTTTATATGGTTTTGAAACCATTTAGTCGTTGATTTAACGACACAAACTGTTCTATTATCGCGAAACCATTGATTTTTGCAATTGTCATCTATAAAAACGGTTTCGAAATCGCACAAATTTTTGTGCGATGCTGTATTACACCAATTAGATCAAGTTCACTTGACCCGATTGTCGAAAAATTGAAAGATTTTTTGGTTATAGAGCGGGCTTTTCGTTGCTTAGTTAATGCCAAGGTCTATAGGATCACAACTACACACACGTATGTATATATGTATACATATGTGTATACGTGTGCAGGTATATACATATATATGTATATGTGTACATATATATATGTATACCGGATTAGAAAATTAATAGATATACCATAGCAAACCTTTTGTTTTAGTTGCTAAAGATTAAATAGTACTTAAATTTATTTCCTAACGTGGAAAAAGAAGTTGCGCAAAAAAAATCTGGCACGACAAAATAGCAAATAGCAGGTACGGCTCGACCCGAACCCGTTATGTTTCAATCGGGTCAACCTGATCTTGTTAGTCAAACCTGATGCAACCTGTTTGACCCAAAACTGCACAATAGGCCTTATAACTTTCATTTCCTGGTCAACAATGATCCTCAACATACAGTGTTCTCTTTGGAGATCTATATGTATCCTTAATTTAAATTAGATGCACATCATGAATGCCATCTTCGTGTTATTATTTACTTGCGCGAAAACCTTGTGCATATTTTCAGCATTTTTGTTCCCGATTACTTCTTTTAACAGCTTTTCTTACATCATGTATGACTATACCCTGTCAGTTTACATCTGCTATTGGCTGAGGTATTTCTTCTCCTATACGACGATATGATTACCACAAGTGATGATATTTTCACTATTTCTTCTTTAAGGCAGCATCTCCAAAATTAGTTTGATATGAAGAGCATTGGTCCGTTGTATTACTTTTTAGGAGCAGTACTGCTTTTTGTTAGGTTATTAGCTTGGTAGCCGAAGCATATTTTTCCATATTATTCTCATCCTTTTATATATAATCTGAGTGCTATTCTGATTGCAAACAATTTGGTGTTTCATGAGTTCTATAGTGGGATGGTTAGATATACCTTGCAAGAGTTACTTTTCCATGTTCTGCAAGGATAGATGAATTCTAATATTTGCACGACAACATCGATATCTAGATGTTTAAGGTTTGGTATTTTTTAATTAATATTTTGGAGATCTCCCATTCTATGAGTAACACACACACACACACACACACACATGGAGAGTTTGACTAGGATCCTATCGAAAAGATTTGGAAACAAATCCTTTCCACTTTTTCCGTTAGATTAACTTTGGGATGTATACTAACAATTATAAATAAAAGCTTTCATTTATCACCAAACATAACATAATTGTTAGTATACATTCCAAAGTTAATCTAATGGTGAAAAATTGAGAAGAATTTGTTTCCAAATCCTTTTGATAGGATCCTAGTCGAACTCCCCTATATATATATATATATATATATCGGGACGGAACAATATCCAATGTTGGATAATATCGACTTATCCAACAAATCTGACCCGTTAATTTGAACCGCTACTTTAACTAGCGGTTAAAATCGAACCACTACTTTAACTAGTGGTTATCTTTAAATAAAAAGAGCCGCCGCTTGAACTGCTCCAGCATTGTTTCAGCGGTTAAAGAGTTAGGGATCCAAATTAAAGGCGGTTCTTGTTGTGATCTCAACTGCGATCTTGTTGGAATTCTCTTCATTGGTGTATCGATCTCATCAGGTAATTAATTTACTTTAATTGGTATAGGACTTGTTAATATTTATGCGATATTTGTTAGGGTCCTTAGATATAATTGGGGGCTTTTTTCGGTGGATGAAATCATGTTTATTGGACCCTAGCTTGTCATGTATTATTCTATGTTCATTATTGATTATGCGCTGTTAAGTGCTTCTCTCTTACTTTTGATTATGATAGGGTTTTTTGTTAATAAATTTAGGATTTTTGAGTTAATATGTAGTTATAATGGCCGCTAAATGCAAACATACACCCAAGAGGTCTACATCGAAGAAACCTACACAAAAGAGGGCTAAACCGACTCTTCTTCCTCCTCCGCCAAAAAATATTCGTAAAGAACTTTTCGAAGAACATAGCAAAAGAAGGAAAATCCAGTCAAAAGAGAATGTACTTAATCCTACTCCGCCATCAGCATCCCAAGTATCCCAGACATCATCAATTCAATACAACCCTGGCCCCGTGAATAATGTTGTCTTGTATAATCAAGAAAATCACATCTCCGAAACTATTTGGAATGGTAAAAATAGGGGACCTCTTATTGCGCTCGAATCGACAAGCATATCTGCGCAATGACCTCTGACTAAGCAGTAGATCAAAATATTGGACAATTGGGGTTTTGGTGTGTATCGTAAAGTTGGCCACCAACATGATTTACAGTTGATATCTGCATTAGTTGAGAGATGGCGACCCGAGACTAACATATTTTATTTACCCATTAGAGAGGCGTCGATCACTCTAGAAGACGTTTCATGGATTCTCGGTCTTTCGGTCTCAGGTTCTCCAATTGTTTATGAAAGATTCATGACTTCCTTACATTTTGGTGTCGTATTAGGAGTTGAACCCCCGAAGGAGAAGAGGAAAGACGACGCCGTACTTGCGACGTGGGTGTATGAGACCTTTGGTACTTTCGGAACTGATGCTGCATATGAGGAAACTGTTCAATGTACAAAAACTTATGTTTTGTACAACATTTGCATGACATTATTCCCTACACGCTTCAAGAACCTAGTTCATCTTAAATGGATTGGATTTTTGACGATCGGGGAACGTATCTCCGGCTACGCTTGGGGGGTTTGGCGTATTTGATAAACGGTTTGAATGAAGCGGCCCTGTCAAATGCGATAGCTATAAAGGGTTGTCTTACCATTTTACATGTATCATATTATTTTTTAATCATTTTCCTTTATTGTAAAGATAATTGTAGCGAATCCGACAATTAATTTTTATTTAGTGCCGGGCATATATTAGGATCTTGGTCATTCGATCGATGCCCGGTACTAGCATCAAGGAGATTATACCTCTTGCTAGGCAATGGGGTGTATGCATACATCGAGCTTCCCATTATCATAAAACTTTCTACCTGGGAAGGCTTGATAATTTGAAGGAGCTACAGGTAATTACTATTTCATTATCTAATTCAACGACATTTGTTTAAATTTTTATGAATAATGTTAAATATTTTCAACCGTTTCTTTAATGACAGTTCATATAGGATCCGTGTTCCCCAACAATTTTTCGAGTACAGTAGGTACGCTGGACCGTTACGCGTTTTTCTCAAATGTTTCAATATTGTCCTGTGGCAATATCCCGATAGGATAATTCGACAGTTCGGCGGTATTCAGAGGGTACCAGTTGACGTTCATCGTATACAAGCTGAGAAAGAGAAATCAACCAAGAAGATACCAGTATACGATGCAGTTTCAGATTATATCGGGTTGTAGGACGCAGTCCAAAATGATATCGCCGAACAGGGAGTTGCACCTGGGCTTCTACAGTGGAAGGTGAGGATGTGGCGGACGACTACATGGCTTGGTACACCGGTATTACCAGGAAGGTAATACATCCCCTAGTCAACCAAGATCTACTAGCCTAACATCGAGATTAACCGCCAGTTACATCTGGATTATGCAAGTATTGTTTATGTTTTGTTTTGTTTTATATCATCTATAACATATTCGATCCAATTATTGATATTTAGTACTTATTATTTGTAGGTGAACGAGGTTGAAGGCAAGATATCTTTGTTGGATGATGACAACCTCAATAGATTACATGAACATATCAAAAGAGTGTTAAAGGGTGATATTGATAAGAAGGGGGATGAAGCCCCATAAAGGGATGAAAATGCCGGGAATAATCTTCTCGTTGTTGGAAATGAGTGCGATGCGGCTGATGAAGCAGATGCGGGGGAGAAGACCGTCGTGGAGGACCTCGTCTTGAAGGAGCCAAGTAAGGCAAATGCGGGGGAGAAGACTGTCATGGAAGAGGCCGTCGAGAATTTGCCAAGTGAGGAAAATCTTGATGTGGTCGATGAGCCAAAACATATTGGGGAGGCTGTTGATCAAAATGCGGGACATAAGACCGTCGGGGAGGAGCCAATGTCGGGGATGAAAATGTTGATAAGACGACATCCCAGCATCGGTAGGGACCCAGAGAGCTGCCTTCGCTTTTGACGTTCCTTCGTAGATCTACGGATTTCAGGTGGAGATGGGGAACGTTATTGATCCCAGTTTTGAGGTTCAAACAAGTGCTGTCGAGGAGGAAAACTTGTATGCTAATTTGGGAGATATAACCCCCGTAGTTGAAACAGAAATTCCTTTAGAACAAACCAAATTGACAGTGGTAATTCGTAAGGAATTACCGATTGACAAATCTCGTATTGCGAAGGAATTGACGACTCAGGTCAGTCGGGCACGGCGCGGAAGCAGCCAAAGTTGTGATTGTCTTGAACGTTTCTGTGCAATTGGTGTAGATCTGACCAGCGATCTGGGTCAAGAAATTTTGAAAGGAGAAATTGCAAATGCAAAGAGAGACAAAGCCAAGTTCTTTCTTGATCTCGCCGTACGCAAATCCAGACAAGAGGAGAGAAAAAAAGATGACCGTACAAGTAATGAAATATCAGATATCGGAATTGAAAAGTACGTTGAGGAGAAACTTGGGATCGAACTCAAGTCGAGCAAGGGAAACCAAGGTTTGTCTACTTTTAATGAATTACTTATAATTTCATATTTAAAAGTAAAATACTAAATATTCATGTTTTGATAACCTCCAGAGAAGTTGAATGTGTTCATCAAAGCGAACCGGTGACAATTGTATATTATTCTGACTTTCTCTCGCTGCGAATTGGGGAGTGCGTTAGAGGAGAAATGATAATCGCTTACATCAATAGGTTACGCATATGCGAATCTTCCGCCAATTGCTGCTTTTATCCTAAATTTTGTGTAAGTCATTGTTAATAACTTTTGTTTTGTACATCAGCTAAATAATATTCATTATCGTGTTGTTCATTCTACTTTTTATTTCCTAGTCGATGCTCCGTTCTTATTTTAAAGAATACAAAGCGGCGACACTTAAGAAGGAGCACCAGTGTAGAAATAGCTTAGTGGAATGGGACAACTGGATAAATCCTTTCTTGAAGTTCGTATTAGAGCGTGATAAGGGAAGTCTGTACTTTATTTATCTCATATTCGTTTTGTTCGCAACAAATACGATTTATAATAATGAATTTTAATTTTAATCCCAGGTTTTTATTCCAATGCATCACGTAAATCATTGGATTTTGTGTCTGGCACATTACGTAGGGAAAGTTTGTGCTATATGATCCTATGTATGAAAATGTCCGTCATTTGTATAAAGATGAATGTGATGCACTGGTTAGTTCACTTTTAGAATGATTACTATTTTCATTTACTTATAATCTGTAATAATTTGTTTAACTTAATGATTTTTTTGCAGCATAATCATTTGCTTAAGTATATGCTGAAGAAGGTACCCAATCCCCGCAATATTCCTTTAGGAAAGAGTTTGGATTGGGTTGAGAATAAGGGCCATCCGAAACAAGACATCGGTTCAGTCGATTGCGGTGTATTCGTAATGAAATACATGGATTACTTGTCGCGGGGAATTGCATTGAACGACAAAGAATGGAACACAAATACTGTAAATAATTTTAGACATAGGATTTGTCGTGAGGTAGCTAATAAAAAACTACCCAAATGATGTAATAAAATATAGATTACGTTTTATTGTCCAGCTATATAGGATGTGTGGTGTTCTTGATGTGTTGAAATTTTGCACATATGATGTGGTGATGGTTCTATCTGGTCTCTGATATTTGTTCGCTGGAAATGGAAATGAATTTGTGAGAAAAGCATGTACATTTGCCTGTAAATCTACATTTGTATGTAATTGATGTACATTTATGTATATGGACTCTCTGATATAAGAATTCTGAAGTATATTTTTTTGGTTCTACTCAAAATTCAACCGCTACTTTAAGTAGCGGTTCATTTTTGAGCTAACTACAGTTAGAGAGAGCAAATTATAGAATCGCTGCTTTCCGTAGCGAGTATATTTGAGCAATATACAGACATAGAGAGCAAACTATTTAACCCCTACTTTAAGTAGCGGTTAAATTTTGAGCAAATTATTTAACGCTATTTTAAATAGCGGTTCAATTTCGAGTAAACTATAGCTATAGAGAGCAAATTATTGAATCGCTACTTAAGTAGCGGGTATATTTTGAGCAATCTTCAGATACAGAGAGCAAACTATTTAATCTCTACTTTAAGTAGCGGTTAAAATTTGAGCAAATTATTCAACTGCTAGTTTAAGAAGCGGTTATATTTTGAGTTAGTTAAATTTTGACTCTCAGACTATTTAACCGCTATTTTAAGTAGCGGTTATATTTTTCATTAAGTAGCGGTTGTAATTTGACGCATTATTATTTCCAACGAATCTGAACCGTTGATGTTATCTGCTGTTTAAAGTAGCTGTTACGATCGGACGGTTCAAAGCTAACCGCTACTTATAGTAGCGGTTCCTATTTAATATAAAAAGCCCCCTGGCAGTTTCAGCACAGTTTCCGACAGATTAAGAGATATGGATATGGAATTGGGCGATTTTTGTTCTGATTTGATATGCGATTCTTGCTGGAATCAGGCTGATTTGTGTATTGAACTCAAAGGTAAATTAATTACTTCAAGTAGTATAGGTTTTGGTAATTTGTGGAGGACTTTTTTAAGGGTTTTCAGATCTAAATTGGGGTTTGCTAATTTTTTGGAGCTAATTTATATTTCTGTGCAGTTTCAATTGTAGCCATTGCTCAAAGTTCTGGAAGAGGAGGAAGGAAATATCTTAAAGGGGGTTGAATAAGGTTTCAAGGGTTCTGGACCCAGTAACCGACATTGAAATAGGTGCCTGTCCTATTGATAACTTTCTCGTTGAGAAGAAGAAATAGGTGCCCGTCCTTCCTATTCAAAACATGAAACGGTTCATTTCGTTGCATGTAAACAATATTGAAGCTGTTGAGCATAAGATTTTTGATGTTCTGTGATGGGCACATCCAGTTCCTTTGATGCCCCCAGAATTTTGAAAGAAGAATGTTCTAGATACTGTGACGTATCGATGGAAGAGCGCTCATTCTGGCTTTCTTTATGCTCTGAAGTATTCTTTATGGTCTGAAGCTTGTCTTTTGTAGCTAGTTTGTTAGCAGTCTTTTTGTCGGATAAAGAATTTTACTAATATTATCATTTAGATTGTTGTGTGTATATTATGTGCGGTTGTGTGATAAACAATGCATTTATAGATTTCAAAGACACTACTCAAATTATAAAATAAATAAGATATTTGTTTTAGTTCTTCATCTATATATGATGTGGAGTGAAGTTTGTTGATGTTTTTGTATATATGATGTGTTGATATTTGTAGCTGAAGTCTGATATTTGCTTGCTGTGGATGTGTAAATTTGTGAGAAAATGAGGATCATTTGAGCTCAAAATTTAACCGCTACTTAAAGTAGCGGTTATATTGTCCAACTATATAGGATGTGTGTTGATGGCTTGTTGATGTGTGCCCAGTTCATTAAGTGGTTGAAATCTGATCCAGTATTATTTCCAATAAATCTACACCGTTAATTTTAACTGCTATTTAAAGTAGCGGTTAGATCGAACGGTTCATTTTTAACCACTACTTTAAGCGGCGGTTCATATTTTGAGATCACTTATTACTTCTAACAAATCTGAACCGTTGCTATTAACCACTATTTAAAGTAGAACCTAGATCGAACGGTTCAGATTTTGCCGCTACTTAAATTAGTCGTTCAGACTTTGAGCCCGGTTCATTAAGTTGTTGAAATTTGATCTAGTATTATTTCCAACATATCTGAACCGTTAATATTAACCGATATTTAAAGTAGTGGGTAGATCGAACGGTTCAAATATAACCGTCACTTAAAGTAGCGGTTTACATTTATTATAAATATCATATGGTTTGCTAAATTTTTTTATTGCGACTCTTACTGCGATTTTTATTGCGATACTTACTGTGATTTTTATTGCGATTCTTGCTGGAAATCTCTTGATTCGTGGATCAATCTCATAAGGTAAATTATTTACATTTATTAGTATTGTGTATGGTTATTTTTGCTGGATTTTTTGTTAGGGTTTTCATATCTAAATTGGGGTTTGCTAATTTATCCCTTGATTTTTGTTACGGTTATTTTTTGTTTCGATTCATAAAGTGGTTCTTGGGCTTAGGGTTTCCTAATTTTTGGGGGATTTCTGTTAGGGTTTTCAGATCTAAATTGGGGTTAACGATTTATTTTGGGGTGTTTTTGTTAGGGCTATAGAATTTTACTAAGTATAGTCCTTCTTTGGGGTGGAAGGACTTGCTGTTGTAGAAGATGCCGATGTTGGATCAAGAATTTGACTAACATCATTTTGTTACGTATAGCTACTCCTATGAAGAACTTTCTCCTTCTGATTTCTTCTATGTGTTTCTCTGCAGTTTCAACCGGTAACCGATATTAAATGTACATCCCATTCTAATCTCTGCTATATGTTTCTTGCAAAGCTTCGGTACTGGGTGCTTTCTTCAAAGGTTTTGGGACCAACTACTTATGAAGGACACACCCAATAATAAAGCGCTCATTCTGACTTTCTGAAATGAACCCAGTAACCGACATTGAACGTCCTTCACATTCAAAATATGAAACGGGTTGTCTTGTTGCATCTAAATAGTATTGAGAGCCGTTTCTTCTTCGCGAAGAATGATCTAGATACTGTGTTGTATCGCTCATTCTGGCTTCCTAATGTTTAGAATTCAGGTATAACTTTCTTTAAGGTCTGAAGCTTGTCTTGTTATAGCTAGAAATTGTGGTGTATCTGTGGAAGAGCGCCCATTTGCTTCAATTGCCGATTTAAATGAAGGGACGCTATTTTTATATGTGCTTGATTAACATTTCTCGTATGCTTTTTAAGAACAAAACTCGTTCAATGCCGGTTTGAGGCAATGAAAATGAACCCAGTAAGCAAATTGAACGAGCTATGCTCTAAAAAAGGCATATGAGAAAAGTTAATCACATACATACAAAGAAGGCTTCGTTTCATTTAAAATGGCAGTTGAAGCAAATGAGGGGGCTTCCACAGATACATCACATAAACTATCCAGAAGATGTAAATTTTTGTTTGTTGTAAATGATGTAAATTTTGAGAAAATGATGTAAATTTGGCTGTAAATGATGTTTGTTTGTTGTAAATGATGTAATATTTTGAGATTTAAATGTTGTAAATTTGGCTGTAAACGATCTACATTTGTTTGCTGTAATTGACGTAAATTTTGACAAAATGATGTAAATTTGGCTGTAAATGATTTACATTTGTGTGTAAATGATGTACATTTATGTATATATGAACTCTGATATATGATTTCTTTAGTATATATTTTTGGTTCTACTTAAAATATAACCGCTATTTTAAGTAGCGGCTAGCTTTTGGCCTATAAATACTTTGAGGTTTCTGATTATTTAACCGCTGCTTTCAACGGCGGTTAAATTTTGGCCTAGTTTTCAGATCTCTAACTATTTAACCCCTTCTTTAAGTGGTGGTTAAATTTTGGCTTAGAATTATTTTTAGGTCTGACTATTTAACCGCTTATTTAAGTAGCAGTTAAATGTTAGCTTACTAATATTTTGAGTTTTAAGCAGCGGTTCAGATTTGTTGTATTTTGACCTAGAAATATATCCAACTAATTTGAGCTGTTAGTTATAACTACTGGACAAAGCAATGGTTCCTACTTACTATACTGTGCTGCCTTTACCGCCTCAGCACAGTTTCAACATGTTAGGGTTAGGGACTGATATTGGGCGATTATTGCTATGATTTGGATCTAGGATTCTTGTTGGAATTCTCTATATTCGTGGATCGATCTCATAATGTAAATTATTTACTTTAATTATTATAGGGTTTGCTAAATTTTGGTGGATTTTTTGTTAGGGTTTTCAGGTCTCAAATGGGGTTTGCTAATTTTTTGGGGAAATTTTATTAGGATTTTCAGATCTAAATTGAGGTTTGCTAATTTGGGTGGGGGATTTTTCTTAGGGTTATGGTAGAAGTGGTAAAGATAAGGATCAGCGGACCATACTTCTACAGAGACATGTTTCAGAAGTGGTAAAGATAAGGGGGCCATATTTATAGACATGCTACAAACATGCTGAACTTTTGAAGGAGGAAGTTAAAATGGGACCATATGTTCAAAGTATTAGTCATCATTACAAATGAAAATGAATCCAGTAATCGACATTGAAGTGGTCCAGATAAGGATTTGTTGAAAAGGATGGCAAGAATTCTTACCGATACGTCACAGTGCATAGATCATTCTTCTCGAGGAAATTTGGTTGCAAAGACATTTTTAGACCGTTGATACGCATATTATGTGTATGGATGCAAAGGATGTAACTAAATGATGTAATTATAGATTGTTGATGTGTATATTACATGGCCGTGTGTTGAACAACTAAATTTTAGATTTCACAGAATTATCCCAAATGATGTAATAAATATGATATTTGGTTTGTTTTTATTCCCTATATATAAATGATGTGTGTTGAAGTTTGTTGATGTGGGTTGCTGTTTTACGTAAATAATGTGTTGATATTTGTAGCTGAAGTCTGATATTTGTTTGCTGTAGATGATGTAAATTTGTGAGAAAATGAAGTATATTTGAGGTCAAATATTAACCGCTACTTAAGAAGCGGTTATATTCTACATATAATTTTTTTTATCACAACAAGCAAATGTTTACCGTTGCTTAAATAAGTGGTTATATTCTCCAGATAATTTTGAAACCATTCCAGGTAAAAGTTAACCGCTTTTTAAAGAAGCGGTTATATTCTGCAGATTATTTTGAGATCATTCCAGGCAACATTTCACTCCAGGATAAATTTAACCGCTACTTAACACAGCGGTTATATTCTCCAGATAAAATTTAACCGCTGCTTAAAGAAGCGGTTATATTCTCAAGTATTAATAACCACGACTTTAATTAGCATTAAATTTTGGCTTAGTCAGTGTTTGAGGTAACTATGTAACCTCTGCTTTAAGTAGCAGTTAAATTTGAGCTCACACAATCAACTGATACCATACTTATTTAGCCGCTGAATTAAGTAGCGGTTAAATTTTTTGCACCAAACAATTTAATAGCATTGATCGACACAACCAATGTCAACAACAATATTAATTCATACAACCAATATCAACAACTAATATTGCATCAAGGATCATTCAATTACATTAAATATCATTCATTTACAACAAATGTCATTCATTTGCCCAAAAAAATAAGGGCTTATAGTTTATTAAGTATCAATCATTTACATAAAAAATCATTCATTTATATCAAATATCATCCACAAAGCATTCTAAAAAACCACACGGTTCGTTCAAGTCCCATGACGGACTCGGGTTACCAGGATGTATGTCTTTTACATGTGTCGGCCTCCTCAGACAAGTTTTTTGTTATGGAATGTTAATTGGCCGCATCCTCCGCATACCTTCTTCTTTTTCCTATCATTATTTTTGATATTTTGCCAAGATCTAAGCCGATTCTTTTTACGAGCTCTAGTGTTAGATTGCAGAAGATTTTGAATTTTTGAAACATCATCTTTCATGGATTTCAAATTATCTGTTGTTTCATCAACCAATCCGTCTTTCACACTCGGTATTTCAACTGGAAGTTCAGATAATCGTATCGCAAGTTGGACAAATCCGCAAACATAATTTTGTATCCGTTTTCTGACACAGCACCTCTCATGGTAAGTAGATTGAACTCGTTATATAAATAACTATACCGCGTCATTTCAGTCATCTATATAGAAGGTGGTACGACACTCGTCATGACAATATTTTGATTAACATTTCTCGTCCATCTTGACAATATATATTGAGACGGTATGCTATTCACATTTTTGGATTAAAAAACTTAATATATGCCTACATAATAGTCCGGTTGATTCAAAATGATTGCAAATGCACTTGGATACTGGCCCATTTATTGTAAATTCAACATAATATACTCTTTGCTTGTCTTTCTTCGGACCAGGAAACACATGAACTTTATATCTGGTTGTCCCGTCGACTTTTGAAACTTTTTCGATATTAAATGATTGAGATTTCTGGAGCTCTACTTGAATCTTTTCAAAAATACTTTCGGTGCAAACTTTCGTAGCGTCCAATTCCAATGGCATATTTGTTGCACACATACGATTCTTGCATAGCGTATCAAAATCCATTTTTCCTGTGCTCGTAATGCATTTGTAGTGCACTTCTCGTGTACATAACAATCTCTTTGATTGTGGTGTTCCAATTAAGATAAATATAAAAAAAAGCATTCATGCTCTCATTACGCCCCGATTGTTCGCATTCTTGCAGAAAAGTATCTTAATGTATAAACCGGTATCCATTTCTCCAGTATACCGTACATCATTGAAAGCCATTTATGCCCATTAACTTGGTACTTTACATCTAGCGCAGACCATTTATCTTCAAATTCCTCAACCGTCAAACTTTTCTGCACGCAACAGTTGAAGTCGTTTCGAAAATCGATATTCTGATGATATAAACTCTGCGATTTCTCCGGATATTTCTGACTAATGTGCCATATGTAATAATGATTTCTTGTATTCGGAAACACCTTGAAAATAGCATTTGTTATAGTATGATCTTGATCCGTGATTATAGATAACGGTAGCTTATTATTCATCGTAATTAACCACTGTTGAAACAACCAGGTGAAAAACTCTTCAGACTTATTCCGCATTAACGCCAAACCAAATATCTGTGATTTATAATGATGATTAAAATCGGTGAATGGGGCGAAAGGTATTTGATATTTGTTCTTTCGATACGTGGTGTCAAAAGTAATTGCATCACCGAAAGTTGTATAGGAAGTTTTTGAGCGCGCATCGACGAATAAGAGGGTTTCGATATGATTTTTTTCGTCATATTTTACCACGCGAGTAAAATTAGGCCCATCAACTTGAATGGGTTGCAAATAATCTAAAGTAGTTTGGACATCCGATACGTTCATAGATTGAGGTCGACATATTTTTCTTAATTCACTCTTTCATTGTTTAGCCCGTAACCAAAATTCTCTATCCCGTCCATAGATTGATATCGATGTATTTTTCTTAATTCCTAGTATTGTATATGTTTTGCTTGGACCAACCCCACTATCCTTTAAAGTATGGATTTGATTTCTGTCGAGTTTGGAAATACTTTTGTGACAAGATAGGTATTAAACCATTGACTGCGGTACAAATGGATAATTGTGATCTCTCTTATAAGAAATTACTTTCCATCGATCATCCTTTTTGACAACAAACATACAGGCTTCGCATTTCGATCCAATATAATTATTTCTCCGGTCCGTCGAAAAAGATATTTTACGTTTTATATTGGGCTTGACATTTTTAGGTTTTGTGGTCTTGTTATATTCATATAGTCTGGAGATAGGTTCAATACCGTGAACTGCACGACGAGTAGCACAAATTCTGATAGCAAACCCCATGTTTCGAGCATAAGCCAAATAACATTCATAAGTATCATCTAGTGAATTGAATATTATGCCAATTTCGGGTTCTACCAAATCATTTGTTACACATCGCTCGTTATTCTCATCAGGACTTACTTTAGGAGACGACACATTCTTACATTTGCTTCCACTCGGTGAGATAAACTCAACTTTAGGAGACGGAACATTTTTACATTTGCTTCCACTAGTTGACGATATAAACTCAACTTTAGGAGACAAAATATTCGTACATTTGCTTCCACTGCTTGACGATATAAACTCAGTATTTTTTCCTTCATGAGTTATTAGGTCGACATGAATAATAGATTTTTTCAAGCATTTATCTTGTGTCCGTTTCCAGTGCTAATCCTTCATCTTCTTCTTCATAATCAGACATAGTCCACCGATAGGCTATATTAATCGACATGCTAGCACATGTAAACTTAGAAGTAAATAATTTACCACAATCATTTTGAAAAACTTCGTTGAGAAAGAACCATACGTGCTCTGGCGGAAACTAAGGTTCCAAAATCGACACATCACTTCGAAAAAATTTGTTGAGGAAGAAACAGAGTGCTCTGGCGATCTCTAGGTTTGAAAATCGAAAGGTGATATATTTCTCAACCGCTCGGAAAAAAAATATTTAAGTAGCGGTGCGATATTGATTTTAAACCGCTATTTTAAGTGGCGGTTGTATAAGACCCGTTGGATCTTAACCGCTTCTTAAAGTAGTGGTTAAATTTGCACGGTCCAAATTTGTTGGGTAAAATATCTTTTGATGTTAACCACTACTTTAAGTAGGGGTTAAATAAGGACTGTTGGATTTTAACCGCTTCTTAAAGAAGCGGTTTATGTTGAACGGTCCTGATTTGTTGGATAAATTTTTTTATCCAACGTTGGACCTAGGACTGGACCCTTTTTACATATATTTATTTTGTGCGTTTTAATTTTTTTTTTGATGAAAAACAAGGCAAGCCATACCAGTTGAACTTTCTATTACAAATAGAAAATGTGAAATACCTTATTTTCGCCCTTCCCCTCGTTTACCAATAAAACTTCTACCCAGAAACAAAAATCTCCATAAAGAGAAACGATAGTAATGCAATGTTTGAGTAGAGCATGTGCCAATCAAACATCATCAACTTAACAAAGAGGTGCACTGACGTCGGGAAATGAAGTCCCTGCCTTTATTGTTGCAGCAGTTGTCACATGCAATTAGAATAACATGATTTTATGAATAAGCTGGCTAGCCTGGTTATCATAAGAATTGCAAAAACGCCCTACTGTTTCTGTCTCCAGATGAACCAATTCTGATGCATTCACTACTACATTAATCTGTTGGATTATATCTATTCTAAGATGGGGAATTTGTTTGTTTTCTTTAGGATGTTCAGCTCTTCTCTACAGAGATGTTTGACATTCATATGAAGCCATTTCACGTATGATATGGTGTCGATATGCTCACAAGTGTATATCACATTGGATGTGTCTTGCTCTGAAGTTAATGCACTTATTGTTTATATTATCATGTATTCCTGATTCATCATTTAATGGAAACCTATTCATACCTTTGTAATTTTATACGCACTCTATGATGTAAAGTGTTCTAAGGGGACTTAATGATTAACATTCCTCTTGTTCAAAAGTTCTCTTATGGATAATTGCGATTGTTTTTTAGTCGTCTGGTTCCGGTTTCGCAAATGTTTAATCTTTCTCTAAGAGTCACTCTGATATTGTTAGTGTTCTTGCTTAATTTATTATATATTTTCAGCTTTACATCTCTTATGAAAAATGTGGAAGTTGTCTTTGTAATTGGGTTTTGTAGAGGAGTTATTGTAGAATTTGCATGATAAAATGCTTGATCATACCTGTACTGAATTGTTATTCGTGTTGTGGAGTGTATAATTGTTGCACTGGGGACTTGAAAGGGAGATGCCACCTCAATCCGAAGGAAACACAAATAGCATGCCTTCATGAAGTCAAATTTTAGCCTGTCTTCATGTAATATAAAAATTCTGTATGCGGAGTTATTAAATTGCGGACTTTGTTACTATTGTTTATAAAAGGCAAATTATATATATTCACTTGTGGAGGTTTAATTTGTAAATACTGTTTGAAAGAATGGAGTCATGTTTTAGACGCTTAATTATAAAGGAAAAAAGTTAGCCCTTGTGTTGATCCATGGTCCTGAATTATATTTGTTTTTCTCTGAGTCCCTAACTTTATCGGCTAACATTCTTCTCCTCTCAAGGCATAGTAGACGTGTGCTTTATCTTAGTGCAGGCTTTGTAAGGCTCTGACTAGCTACAACCAGTGCCAAGATCGATAATTCAATTCTGGCTGTTAAGAATGAACCTGGAACAAATGATGCTTGCTCTACTCCATGTGTTTTGTGATTTGGGAAGCCAAGTTGCGGAGCCCATCAGCCTCCTCTCTAAGCAAAGTTATCGAATTTGGATTAAGACAGGTAAGCACTCTGTGTACACCAAGCTTTTGATACCTGCTGTTGTTTTCACACGATATATCACCTTGTTTCACTGCTGTTATATTGTTGCAAATACTTCAATGATTAATAGATTAGGGGGTTTGGTGCTCCCTACCTATATGAATTCTCTCACTCTTTACCGCTTATGTGTTTACTATATACCATTGCAAGATTTTCCCTAAATTATTTGCAGATAGGAATACCATAATACTAAATCGAGATATTTTCTTCTGTTTTTCGTTCCCTCACTTTTCCATAGGGGCCTCAGCCTTCCTCTTCAAAGACATTGCCATCCATCAAGAGCCATTGCTGGTATCATCAACATTCCTGTTAAATATTTCAGTTTTAACTCCACAATAATTCTGTATTCATTTGAAACATTTCTTAAAGCAGGCTTACAGAAGTCATTTATAGTCCGCTTTCTATTTCTAGGGTATGAATAGTTAATAAACCTTTATCAAGTTAACAAGCGAAGAAAAGTCTACATGCTCAATGTTGCTTGCATTGATGGCTTTTGGCAATGCCATCACCATAATAATACCAATACATGCTTTAGATCACTGTATCTGTATGCGGCTTGTTACACCCATAGATCTCTAGGCAAGCAAGATTTGGGAATCCTAGCCGCAACTCTGCTTCTTTGACCTCCAGTCCTTTTAAGTACCTCAAACGCAAAATCTTTATTTGTTGCCAGTTGAGTACAGTATCATATTCATCGATAAGTCTGTCATCTATAGACTCCCCCTAGCATGTATCGTTCTGCGAATAAGACTTTGTATCTCCAGCTCTCCTCTGATGTACAACCTCTCCAAAGAAGTTAGCCCATTAGGGCCCAACCAATTGGGCGCGAAGCGTTCAGGAAATCATCGAAGGTCTAGCTTCCGAAGTTTCAGAGGTGGCACGATACCCAATGCCCCGATGTTATCGGCGAACGTGAACTCGTAGAATTCTCATACCTAGTAGATGATGCAACGCAATCCTTCGATTCTAGACCCCATGATATTGTGAGGGAGATGAGCGAAACAAGCTTACCCAATGCACTAAATTCTCCTTGTGCAATTTTGGAATTTCAACCAATGTTAATAGTCAATTTTCTTAGCCTTTTCAAATCAGAGAGATTGTCGAGTTGGCAAGCGTCTTGGATTCTCCAGCTGCTGGGAACAAAGCCCTTGAGCACTTCAAGCTTCGGAAGCAGTCTAGCTCTGCAGGTATGTGACGAAGCAAGTAACACTCTGATGCATCCAAGCGTGTCAGGTTCTTTAGCATTGCAATCATTGCTGGAAATTTGTGTGCTGGTCACTACACGAGCGGACCTTTGCGGAATGAAAAACAACGATTTTAAAAACTTCACACAAGCATCCGAATACCCAAGAACATCCATACACTAAAATCTGTCAAAAACAGAAACTATTTCTAGCTAAAACCAAGTTTTACGAAACTACAACCTTTGAAGCGTGCTTCTGCGGTTGTAGTAGACTCTAGCTAGGCTCCGAGTCTTCCGGATCAAGCTTGCCACTCGATCTCCTTTGCCGAAGATGATCCACGCGAGGGCTTCCGATGCTAGCTCCATCTTCACACGAGACTCCTTCAAATGAAGAAACTAGCTCATACTAATTGCTAGATAGTACGAGGTAGTGATGTAGTATGGTTCTCACTCTCTTGCTCTCTCTCGCTCTCTTCTTCTCTACTAATCTCATTTTTCTTTTTCCTTGGATGAGAGAGTGTATGGTTGTAATGAGAAGAGTATAGGTTTTTCTTTTCATATTACACACACTTGCTCTCATCCACTTGTCATGAAAATGAGAGTGGCTAGCATGTAAGCTTCCACCTCATTTCATAACATGCAAAAAGGAAAAATAATAAGAGAAAAAGAATAATCATATGTATGATACCATCATACATATAAATAACCATGCACATGACACATAACATGTACATGACATGTAACAAAACACAACATAAGAACATAAGAGAGAGTGGGAATAATATATAATACTAGTATATATATATATGCATCATCATATATAAATATATCATTAAATCATAACTTGATTTAATGACCTGGCTTACTCATAAGCCGGCTAGTATCATCAGCCATCCAATTAATATACGTGTTATCATATACATGTGTTTAACCGGACTCCTGCATGTATCGCCGTACGTGCACTATATCATTTCGCTAGAACCAGAAAACCCTCTGCATGTGACTCTAAAGACTCGATGATACGCTGGATCAAATCCATAACTCACAAATATGTTAGCGGCACTAGTAGTACGTAACAACTATCCAGGTATCAGTCGAAAAAGGAGGTCGGCAAGCAAATCCGTCCGTATCCTGCAGAGCCTATCAGTGACAATCACTGTACAGTCCGGTCTTTTCATCAGAGAGTGTCGTATACCAGGTCTAAGGGGTGGAATCTGTCAGTTTCCCAATAACCCTGATAAGTCATGCGGATCAGAAGATTCATAACCATCTAGGATACAACTGATAACCCTTTATCAGTTTATTTCAACCGCCCTGGCCAGAGACACATGGTTATAGCGATCAAGCACAGTGCGATGTCAACTCCCTATTCCGGGAGGGACAAATCCTTTCGACCACTCACCGCCTTCATGTGCTTCGGGAATGTATCCAACTAAAATCTGTTTGCATGGCTCTTTAAAACCGTGGTAGGGTAATAATCAAAATACAACGGGAACATACACGAGACACCGTGGCAATCTTAGATCAAAAGACTACCTTGTACCTCCATTTCACCAAAGAACTACTATCTGAAAATAGGTATAATACCATTTAAGAGTTCTCTGCTAGTCCGTTCAGTGAAACTCATTCTCCAATGAGCACCTGCATACAATCCTCGGTGTCAAACACCAATAGCTGTGGCAGCTCTGCTGGGAACAAAACCCTTGAGCGCTTCAGGCTTCGGAAGTGAGCATACCTCTGCAGGTATGTGACGAAGCAAGTAACACTCTGATGCATCCAAGCGTGTCAGGTTCTTTAGCATTGCAAGCTCTGCTGGTGACACTTCTAAGTTGTGACATGCTCGAAGGTCCAATATTTTCAGCTTGGTTAGGAGGCCGATGGTTGGTGGTAGACTCGTGATTCTTGAAATGCCTCGGAGACTGAGAAGCCTCAGGTTCTTGAATATCGACAACCATCCTAGAAACTCGGTGTTCTTGACTTCAATATGATGCTTGACCGAGCTTTGCCATCTCCCCAGCTGATAACTGGGATATTTCTTATATCGATGAGTTTTTCTCTCTTGAATTTTAGTAAGGAATGGTCTAAATTGATGCACATCCTCAGTCCTCCAAAATAATTCAATTCTATATCGTTGTATTTCTCTTGCATGATTTCCTTAGGATATCCTTTTTCTACCATGGATGAACACAGTCGATCAGATATAGGATCAAATGGCCATGGGGTTTGAGGGTATCGGATGAGAAGAGGCTGTAAATTATTTTGTCTGATAAGCTTATTGTAAATGTGAGGATGAATCATGCAACTATCTATATCCATTGGTGTGTGAGATTTGTAACTTGCCATTACATATCCCATTTCAATTAAAGCCTTTAAGCAAGTTAATCTTCCTTCAATTTCAGAATATATCCCGGTTGTTTCGCTATCTCCAATCCACCAATAAATCAATAACGTCTTGTTTATCAATGAATTTACTGGAAATATGAGAAAGGACTTGGGGCAACATAGCAAGAACAGGTGGAGCTCCATCCGTTTACCTCCAAGTTCTTCTAACTTCTGTGGAAGAATCTCTTCATTCCCTCTAATTCTACTTTGTTCTACCTCTCCAACATTGCCAATGTGCAATGTAGAATCTGTCGCTTTCGACAAGGATGCAGAATCAGCTGCAACTAGTGGTAGCTTAAGTGCGTTAGTGAGTTGTTGTAAGCTTGAGACATTTTGGTTGATGCTTTGAAGTTGTAAGTGGAAGTCATCTTTGCTGAAGTTTCCTTCGAGAACACTATCAAGTTGCTTAGCCACGTTTCCTATTTCGTTCTTCACATCACTTTCCCATCTCTCTAGCTTGCATAAGTCGTTTTTGATGGATTCAATATTCTCATGAAGCTCGTCTATAACTTCAGAAATGGAGGAAGCGTTGTCTTCTCCGTATTTGGAGGAAGCACGAGACTTGGCCTCGGCTAATTGCATCCGCAGAGGACGTACCACTTGTAGAAATCTTTCTTCTGTCATTTTAACAAAGAAGAAAAATAAGATGAAAAAACTGTACATTATAAGGAAATTAGCTACTATTTATATACTTTTTCCTTTTGAAAAGCAAGCCCACATAAGAAAAGATCAAAGAATTTAGCAGACATGAAGAAGTTCCAAGCATCAAAGTAAAAGGCGGGCTTAGTTCCAGAAAACTATCAAATAGTTTCATTGTATGGCAGCTGACGACTATATTGTTTGTTACTTACAAACTATTGCTATGAATAATGATCTATAACGATGATAGAATGACTGTTTTCTCTTTTGATAAATATAATAAATTAAGTCGATTATTATTATATTTGATAAGAAATTTTAATTCTTTTTGGTTATTTGAGATGGACGACGGAGATGTGTTAGAGGAGGCAGAGGCGGTTGAGGGAAAAGGAGGTGGGAGGAGAGGGAAGTAGGTGGAGGGGAGGAGAGGAGAGGAGAGGAGGTTAATGTGGAGAAGGGGGAGGAAGGAGGAGGAGATGGAGGAAGAGGACAAAGGAGGTGATTTTTTTTTCATGTTCCACACTCCATTCTTATATGTATCCCTGTTGGAGTTGGATATGGAGATCTTGCTATTATTTTCACCCTATGATTAAACGTTATTAAATCTGACGATTGGGAGTTAAGATAAAATAGAGAGGCTCATGTGTTTGGTTTATTTTCATCATTTGATAGGGGGCCAGGATCTTACAATAGCAGCATGGAAATAGAAGGGGGGAAATGCATGTGAAGAATTGATGTGAAGCCTCTGGAATCTTAGTAAATTATTATTATTTTATTTCATGCTACGCAAAACAATTTTTCAGTTAATTTTGTCCAGTTTGGTCACTGAATTTGGATATAGATTCATTAGCAAGCAATTGCCATTAAGATTGGTATGCTATAAATTTTTTCTATGGATCCATATGTATGTGCCTTGTTATTGGCTTTGTTGAGTCACTTGTGGCTATCCTTATTGAAACTATGCTGGCAAGTGCCCCTGCGCATTTGCACAAGATGGATGGTTGTCAGAAGGGGAAAAAACTGATTTAAAAAAATCTTAAATTACGTTGACACTGTTTTTAATAGAAGTTTTACAGATTTCTTTCAAAAGTTGTATAATTGGCGAGCTTCGAGAACTCTGTTCAGTTCTTTCAATTTTGACAGGATTCAATTGGTTTCGCTGGTCCTGGTTGGATTCGAATCGTCTCCATTACTAGAGTATGGAGAATCAAGTGAAAACATATCAACCATATGATTTCATCCAAGGGTTGAAAGTCATTTAGGCCTTGTTTGGGTATAGAGTTAGGATAAATGGAGGTTATTTTTAAGTGGAGGTAGAGGGGATGCAAATTGTAGTTTGCAAAGCCCTATCTCCACTCTAAATTTTAACTTTGATGGGGTGTTTGGCAATAGAGCTATCTAAACTCCAAAGGTTTGCTTTAGGCCTTGTTTGGGAATGGGGTTAAGTTTTCTAAACTGTGGTTTCATAAAGTTAGAAAGACTTAACTCTAGAATCCTAACTTTGGCCTCTTTGGGGCTCATTTGGGAGTTGAGATAACTACAGTTATCTCACCTTTGAAAGCGAGAAAACTGCAGTTATCTAAACTCCAATCTGATCAAAATTTAGATAACTCCATTTTTGAAGTTTGAGGCTTGAAAACCACAGTTTGCATCTCTTTGCCTCCACTTAAAAATAGACCATGGTCATCTAAACTCCATTTCCAAACAGGGCCTTAGAGATTTCTAAACCCCAAAATGAGTGTTTTCTTTTCATTTTTTTTTGGAGTTTAGAAAACTCTAGTTGCATTTTAGAAAACTCCGGTTATAAGTTTGGAGTTTAGATAATCGGAGTTTTCTAAACTCCAAAATGGTAGCGAAACATGGTATAATTAGGATTCTGGAATTAAGTTTAGATAACTTCATGAAACTCCAGTCATCTAAACAACTCCATTCCTAAACTAAAGGACAATTGCAGGCCCACCTTCATAACTTGGACATGCCCCCAAACAAGGACTTTTCGGAGCTCATTTACATCAATACTTTTATCCTTATTGCTCTTTGGATATTAGGAAAAAGAACAATAAATTGAAAGATGATCTGTAATTCATAATCTTTACTGTCGAAAGAACAAAAATCCCTCAATCTCCCAAGCCTTGGGAAATAAGAGTCTCAATTTTTCTTCCTTTGATTTCTCCTTCTGTCACGTCCCACCCCCAATACAGAGAGTATTGTCCGCTCTGTCCGAAACCGCACGGTTTTGTTCTTCGGGATGAACCGGACCCGACCAGGAGCCACTTCCCAAGAGGTCACCAATTCCAGAACTTTCCTGGCTCGAGCACGCTTAACTACGAAGTTCTCAAGCTCCTATAGTACCCGTTCACTTAAAAGGCGTCTCAGTATTGAGAAGTGGTATCATTCCATTTATAGTACAGATCTTCTCTCTTTTGGAATGTATTCCGAAGAGTCTCCATTGTTCTACAATGGGTCCCACGGACTCAAGAGGTGGCCTCCCCACGTATTCAACAGATGGCCCCCGCCCCTTGGTATAACACTTGGCGTCGCACACTTTGTTCCGTGTGGCACTTTATTCCGTGAGCAAGAACCTGGTCCCGACATCCTCCCCATCTTCTGGGATGGATGACCTACCTATTGAGGGACCAGCTTTGATACCATTCTGTCACGTCCCACCCTCAATACAGAGAGTATTGTCCCGCTCTGGCCGAAACCGCACGGTTTTGTCCTTCGGGATGGAACCGGACTCGACCAGGGGCCACTTCTCAGGAGGTCACCCATCCCAGAACTTCCCTGGCTCGAGCACGCTTAATTACGGAGTTTTCAAGCTCCTGTAGTACCGGTTCACTTAAAAAGCGCCTCTGTATTGAGAAGTTGTATCATTCCATTTATAGTACAGATCTTCTCTCTTTCGGAATGTATTCCGAAGAGTCTCCATTGTTCTACAGTGGGTCCCACGGACTCAAGAGGTGGCCCCCGCTTCCTTGGCATGACACTTGGCGTAGCACTTTGTTCCGTATGACACTTTATTCCGTGAGCAAGAACCGGGTCCCGACACCCTCAATCTCAATTTCCAAATATCTTTCTCATTCAATCTGAGTAGACAATACAAAATAGTATATTCTATGCCTCAAAATTAGGATCAGGGATTTGAAGTTTTGATCAGCTCAAAACACCGCAAGAATTGGAATCTGCCCGTTTCATGTTACAGATCGACCCACGGCCAGCCGATAAGATTTTCTGATAAAAATACAATATCGTTGGATTTGGACAAATTAGGAACAAATCAAGCTATTTTTTTTAATCTATAAAAGGATGGATGGGGAATAAGATAAGCTCAAGTTCATGTGAACAGGACTTCTTATGTATGTTTTTTTCTTTGTGATCAACCCTCTATCCAACTTGCGACCTTTCATATTGGAGAGGAAATTAGTACCAGCTGAGCTAAACACTGTTGGTTCTTGCCGATACCAATCCGATACATCCGACACTGGAGAGTATCTAATATCCTCACTATAAAAATAAAAATAACTTTACTAAATTTAACACTCTTTTAAAGTGCATTTTAGGACAATAGTCCAAGCTTGTTCAAAAAAACTCGAACGGATCTTTGGATAGAGACTTGGTGGAGCAATATTGTCCTTGCTTCTCATCTCTATCACACCAGTAATTTCATCAAGCACAATCTCACGAATAAAATGATGCTTGATCTCAATATGCTTTGTTCGAGAACGGCTAACAGGATTAGTCCCAACCTTAATAGCACTTTGGCTGTCATCTCGAATAATTGTTGGCTTATAAGTAGGAAATCCCTCATTGCTCGAAAAATACAGGAAACCCCTTTAACTGAAACACCGTTAGTTTTCTTGATCATTTTTACCGAAACTGTCCTTAACCTTTCTTCTCCAAATTTCTTTCTTCTTTTTCTTCCCTATTTTTCCCCCCTTCAAATTTGTTTCTTGTCTTTAACCTTGAAATCTTTAATTCAATTTTAAATGTCATCTACCTCTTCTCCTCTCCTCCAAGTAGCGAGCATGGATTCAGACAACTTTGTGGGAAAAAAGAAGAAAAATGAATACTAGGGTTAAGTCAATTAGACTGTAGAGAGAGCATGTATTTTCGGTAATATGGAAAATATTATCACTGTAGGCTTTATCGGGTAATGTGTTTCGAGTTAAGAGAGTTTTCCTATTTTTCGGGCTTAAGTGGGGGAGTTTTCATGCATTTAAGCCTTTTATAAATGCAGGTATGGCGATGCAAATTTTAAAGATTGTTAATGGAGTCATGTTAAATTCTGTTCATCAATGGAAAAATATGGCTCTTGTGTTGATCCATGGCCCTGAAATATATATCAGCTCACTGTTTTATATAAATACTAGTTCAGCTATTACACTATTACACGCCTTCATCACTCAGAAATTGAAATCTTGGTAAGGGTCTTGTTACAACCATAGATTTCTAGGTGACTGAGATTCGGGAATCCGAGTCGTAATTCCGATTCTTCCGTATCCAGTCCATTCAAGTACCTCAAACGCAAAATCTTTACTTGTCTCCACCTAAGTACCGTATCATTTTCTTCGACGGGTCTATCGTTTATCGAATCTTCTCTAACATGAATAAGACTGTGTATCTCCAACTTTCCTCCTCTGATATACAACCTCTCCAAAGAAGTTAGTGAGCTAGGGCTCAACCAATTAGGGGCAAGGCGTTCAGGAAAGCATCGAAGGTCTAGCTTCCGAAGATTCGGAGGCGGCATGAGGGCCCATGCCGATATTTTCAGTGTAGAATTCTCATCCATGTAAGATGGTGAAGCACCGTCTTCCAGCTCTATACTCCATGATAATGTGAGGGAGATGAGTGAAAGCAGCTCACCCAATATACTGAATTCTCCTCCAGCAATTATGGAATTTCGACCAATGTTAATACTCAATTTTCTTAGATTTTTCAGATAGGAGAGATCGCCGAGCTCGCAAGCGTTTGGTGTTTTCCAGACGCGGAAAACAAAACCCTTCAACACTTCGAGCTTTGAGAGCTTGATGAGCCCTGCAGGCATGTGACGGAGCAAGTAACACTCTGATGCGTCCAGGTGTGTCAGGTTCTTTAGCATTGAGATCGTGCCTGGTAGCTCTTCTAAATTGTGACACGCTCGAATGTCCAATATTTTCAACTTGGTGAGGAGGCCGATGAATGGGGGCAGACTCGTGATTCTTGAAATGCCTCGGAGGCTGAGAAGCCTTAGTTTCTTGAACATCGACAACCATACAAGAAAGTCGGTGTTCTCGACTTCAATGTGATGCTTGGCCGAGCTTTGCCATCGCCCTAAATGCATAACAGGGATTTTTCTCATCTCTGTGAATCTTCTTCTCTCGAATTTTAGAAAGGAATGGTTTAAATTGATGCACATCGTCAATCCTCCAAAATAAAACGATTTGAAATTGTCGTATCTCTCTTGCATGATTTCTGTAGGATATCCTTTATCTTCCATGGATGAACATAGACGAGAAGATATAGGATCAAATGGCCATGGAATTTGAGGGTATCGGAGGAGAACATAATTCAAATTATGTTCTTGAACAAGCTTATCGTAAACGAACGGATGGAGCATGCAACTATCTATATCCTTTGGCGCGTGGGATTTGTAACTAGCCATTACAAATCCCTTTTCAATAAGTGCCTGTAAGCAAATTTTTCCTTCGATTTCGGAGTTTATCCCAGTTTTTTCTCCACCTCCAATCCACCAGTAAATCAACAATGTCTTTTTTATTAATGATTTTTTTGGAAATATAAGAAAAGACTTGAGGCAACATGTCAAAAACAGGTGGAGCTCCATCCATTTATTCCCGAGTTCATCAAACTTTTCTGGAGGAATCTCTGTGATTCTACTTTGTTGCTCCTCTCCAACATTGCCGGAGTTTAAGGCAGAATTTGTCACGTTCGACAACGATGCAGAGCCAATTGCGATCGGTGGTGGCTTGAGCGTATTTGTGTGTAGTTTTAAGCTCGAAACATTTTTGTTGAGGTCTTGAAGTTGCAAGTGGAAGTCTTCTTGCTTGAAATTATTTTGAAGAACGCTATCAAGTTGCTTAACAACATTTCCGATTTCGACATTCACATAGCTTTCCCATCCCACTATCTTGCTAGTGTCATTTTTTAAAGATTCGATATTTGCAAGAAGCTCATTTATAACTTTGGAAATGGAGGCATCTTCTTCAGAGGTAGCATGAGACCTGGCCTTGGCTAAAAGGATCCGAAGAGGACGTACAACTTGATGAAATCTTTCTTCTTCCATCCTAACTAAGACGGAATTAAATAATATCATACATTTGAAGGATAATTTTAGCTACTGTTTATTTATTTATCTTCTAAAATGTGAAATACACTACATAAAAGATCAAAGAATCTAAAAGGATAAAAAAGGAAAAAACAACATGAAGACGTTGTTGGTAACAAAATAAAAAATAAGTTTACTAATTCTACGAGGCTATCAAATAGTTTCGTCATATGACAACTAAATACCATATTGTGAGGATAAAGACGGTAGGAGGGAAATCCTTCTATGGCTTAGAAAAAAGTTTACCCTCCCTCATATTTTCCAACATTCGGGATTGTCCGTCTTGATCTTTATCATTTAAGATGTAGATACATCAAATTTCATATGCTTCTAACATCTTTTCACCGCTAATCTACTGATGCGAAGATTCTAAAAAATGTTATGTTATCGAAAAACCGTTAATTTTGCACTCATTAAACCAACGGTGTCAAAATGTTAGAATCACATAAAATTTGGTGTATTTACATCGTAGCCGATGAAGAGAAAGATGATGGGTGCCGATCATGAAAACAAACGGTGGAGGATATACTAGAAATGAAGGTGGTGTGTGCGTGCGTGCATACAAATAAAATCTCTAGGTATGTATGTATGTATGTATACCCATAGATATACACACATGTGTGTACACACGTGTGTGCACATGTGTGCGTGCGCACATATATGTATGTATAGGTACATACTTAAACATGTATGCACACACACATACATGTGTGCGTATATGCATATACATGTATGCACGCGCGTGTATGCATATACATAAACGTATACATATATATGCACATGCACACGCGCGTGCAAGCACATGCACTCATGCACACACGCGCAAGCATATATCCATATGAAGCTGATCCAATGAGGGTAGAACTCATCTTTATAATATGAGGTCAAACATTCAAACACACAATCCGCCGTGTTTTTAATGATTCGTACTGATCATTGTAATCTATAGATCTTAGATAGTTTATATATAAAAATTCACAAGATTTGGGGATATCTAACACATCCATCAAGTAGGCTAAAAATTAATGGTGTTTCTGTATACGAAACATGTGATTGCTTGATGGTTGAGTTATAGGTCTCCAAATCTCATGATTTTTTTAATTTAAAGCTTCTAAAAGAGTAAATTTCAATAAATAACCATAAACTTTTTGTAGAGTGTTTTTTGTCATCCTATGGAGACGAATGTGTTCGCGTTTTAGGCTTTTACAGATTCCTCTTGCCCAATATAGGCAAGGGTTTCTTGATCGTGAGGATTCTAATCTCCAATAGCTGCGGGCAAAACTGTTGTTAATTACCTCTCGTTTTGATATGAGAGAACTTCCGATTAACGGGTCATACGTATCGTGCAAACTCATTCTTTGATATGTATCTTGTGTGCAGAGTTATGTTTGAAAACAGTCTTAGGCCTCTTTTAACATATGGGGGGTCATTACACAGTGGTCCCGCTGCCTGGTTAGCGGGCTGGGGGTCAAGAGTGTTAGCAGCTATCTTGCGGGGCTCGGGGTAATGCCCAGTAAAGGAAATTTATTTTGAGGGAGAATGTATTAAGTGTGTCGGAGAGCTCCGAGAGGGAAGAAAGGAAGAGGTGGCCTCCCGAGTTCGGGGGGCATCCTGAAGGCTGGGACCCCCTTTAAGGAGGGTCCCGAAAGCGGAAGGACCCCTTTAGGGCGTCCTGAAAGCAGGGGATATCCTCCGAAAGCAGAAGGACCCCTTGGGTGGTCCCGAAAGCAGGGGATCTCGAAAGCGGGAGACCCCGGGAGGGGTTCTGAAGATGGGATCCCCTGAGGGGGATCTCGAGGGCGGGACCCTCATTGAGAGGGGTCCCGAAGATGGATCCCTTAAAGGGGATCCCGAATGCGGGACCCTCATTGGGAGGGGTTCCAAAGGCAGGAACCCCTTTGATGGGGTTTCGGAGCAAGGAGATCCCTTTGATAGGGATCTTGAAGGTGAACACGGGTGTATCCCGTGTTCACATTTGATGGGGAACATGGGTTGCGACCTACGTTCCTATGATTCTTGTGGTAGATCCGGCGCCGGCATGGTGAAAACCGAGGGGTTTCACTGAATTCATTTGTTCCAAATATGTTTGCTTAGGGTGAAAGCCACCACGAGAGTCCTTCTCTTTTGTTCTTTAAGTTTGGTGAAGAAAGTTTGTTCCATTTTTTATATTTGGTCTTGAATCTTGGGTTCTTGAGATGTGGTTTTCTTAAAGAGATGAGTTCTCTTTAATGAGTTGTTTTTGGAATAGAAGAAGATGAAGGAGATGTAAGCGTCCTAAAAGGAACTCTCTTTTCTTTTGGGTTTTCCTCTTTTTGAGGAAGAAAATGAAGAAGAAAAAGATTTGCCTCTTTCTTGATGGAGGCTCAAAACCCTAAAAATTATGAGAATGAAAGTTCTTCATTTCTTCATTTGGCGGGGTTTAAATAACCCTAACATTTTACATTTGAGCCTATGAGTTTAAATAACCCTTACATTTTACATTTGAGCCCTTAGGCTTTACAAAATTAGCTTTATGCCCATTTTTCTTGCATCTTTTCCTACTTATTACATATTACACCTATTTATTACATTTTTTCTTTCTATTTTTCCGTGGCATGGGACTAGCCCCATGCTTGAGCTTGGTTTCGGCTTAGGCCCGCTTGGCTTAGGTTCGGACTTGGGCCCGCTTGACTTGGATTCAGGCTTGGGCCCACTTTTTGGGTCTTGTCTTGGCTTTGACATTTTGACTTTTTAATTTTGACTGATTCTGGGTTATTGTTTCGTTGGGTTTGTCATTGGTTATTATTAGAACATGGTAAAGTATTTAATTAATAAAGATATATTGGTTAGGCAAATATTTTGCCTTATCTCTAAGACCCTATTCTAATTGATATAGGATTTTACATAGAGTACTCGGCCCATAATTATGCATCCTATTTAAACTCATATGAATTTCATGCAAACATATCTCAAAACTAAAACCCTAGCTTCCATCTTTCTATCACCCATAACTGAACCCGAACCCTAACTTCAAAACCCAATCTTCTTCGATCTCATAGCCGACTCCATCACCACCATCATTGTTTGCACCGTCCTGAGAAGATCATCGTCACCGCCATTGTCTTCTTCCTCACGTTAGCATTCTCTCACGGCTGCAACTTCAAGACCGAGCGTACAAGCAAAGGTCTTGCATAGGGTTCCGAGATCGTGCTTGCATCATCGTCATCGTGATAATTGTAGACCGATGCAAGTATCTCTAGATACTTGCTACATGCTAGTGGCCGTCCAGACCAGATCTGGCGTAACACTATTATTAGTGTTGTTATTAACTTATAGATCTATGTTTACATGCTAATAATGTATCGTGATCCGAATCACGTTATGTTGACAACTTGATCTAGCTATAATACTTGATAGGAAACCCTAAAGTTACCACCTTTTATGTTGATAATCGATATATTGGAACTTAGAGTAATAGTCGTAATTATAGTTGCTATTGTATACAAACTTGAATTGAATTTAGATCGAACTGGAAACCTGATCGTCTCAGAAAAGAGTCGATAAGCCGGCTCAAAATTACCTGATCTGTTTCATACAAAGAGAGAACTAAAATATAGTTCCAGACATAGTTTGAACCATTTCAAAATATATTGAGCCGTCTCAAGATAGGGATGAGCCAGCTCAATATAACTGTAACACCCTAGCACGATCATACGTTATTTAAATTATATTAAATAAATGTTTGGGCAATTTAAATTATCATTATTTTGGCATGATTGGTGTTTGGATGGTTATGTGTGTTTGTCATGTTTGTATCCGACCCAGTTGCATATTAACCCATACTGTTTAAATTAAATATTCTATCAAAATATTTGGGACCAATTGTCTAGTTAGTATATCGATGGTTTTAGTACTTTAATAGTTTATTTAATATTTGTTGAGAATTTACTAACATCTTATTTATATGCATATACTATTTGGTTTAACATTATTTTTGTTGGTAACTAAAGATATGTTGTAGTTTAATATTTTGTTATGATAAGATATTTAAAAGATATGCTAGGTATTGGGTATGCCTTAAAATCTTTTAAACATTGTTTGGGGGTTTTGTGAGAAAACCAAGTTCATGAGGGGTTTGTGCAAATTTTCCTATAATCGTGTACACACGGACAAACTATACCCATCTTCTCTCCCTCTCATCAAAATTCTCTCTTTCCCGCTCGTGATCGCCTTTTTCCTCATTACCCCCAAGCAATCCCACGCCACCACCATCACCCTCACCGGCGCCCAAGACACCACCGTCGCCACCCTTCATCACCCCCGAGCAGACCACCATTGCCAGTTGCTCGTCGTCTCCATCATCTTCATCTCCTCATCAGCCTTCACCGACCACATCTCCATCTGCTTCTTTCGACTCTTAACCCATCACCAACTTTGTCGCCAAGCACCCAGTGCCTCGTCGTCATTCTTCTTCTCCGAGACTCCGTCATCGCCTTTAAACACCCGAGCATCATCATCGTCTCCATCTCATCTTCATCACCTCACCACCGAGAGCCCATCATCAACTCCCGAGACCTCACCCTCGCTCGAAACCCATCAACCTTTGCTGTCGTCGTCGATTCTAAAGCCCACGCCAATCACTGCCTTCGCTTCGTCTTCACCCTCGGCCAACACCTCCAACTCTGGCCATCTCCCTTGATCTATCAAGCTGCAAGCACCTCCTTCAAGCTCTTCTCAAATCCATCGCAGCAGCCTCTCTCTTCCCCGAGCACTCGCCGAGCACCATCTCCAGCTCAGCCCTCATCATCACTTCCTCCTTCCTCAAAACCCATCGCCTGCATCAACTATCGCCGGAGCATCCCTTCACTGGTCTCGCCATCAACATAGAACCCCTTGACTCCTTCCCCCGGTCATCATCTTCACCCCTCTAAACCTTAACCGAACAACCATCGTCGTTGCCATCGCGTCATCGTCGCCGATCTGCTTCTCCTCTCGCCTGCAATCAAGACCGAGACCCCTGGCAAGCTAAGTCGAGTCTTGGCCGCACCCAAGATGTTACCCGAGCACTGCAGATCCTAGATTGTCTGGGTTCAATTTCTGGTCGAGGCACCACACAAGAGATCCAAGCTTCTATTGTTGCATCGTGTCGTGTTCTGTGTCTCCGTGTATCCGTCATTCCGTTCATCACGTTTCAGGCAAGTTCTTTATTTGCTACATGCTAGAATTACGTTAATATATATACATTGCCATAACACTATTATAATTATCATTTCATGCCATATATTAAATTTAATCAATATAAGTTTAATTTATAATATTTCGTAAATACATCTAATTAACAATATTTTATAATTATGACAAAAGATTATTTTAATACGGTCAATTGATATATTGAACCTGTAATATTGTTTTGATCATTGTTGGTATTTCATGTATCGTATCTACATAGGTTTTATAAAATCGTTTTGAAAACAATATTTCATGTGTTAATCCTATTACTAGAAAATATACATTATCTCGTTAACAGTATTTGTTACCCATTTGTTTTTAAACGCCTATCAATCTATATCAATTTATTTTTACCGATATACTGTTATAACTATATTGCATGTTCTATCCTAATGGCTTGATTATGATATATGCCTGTGATATATACATCCTAATCGTGGTATATACAACCTACCTGCTTAATTACACCATCCTTGACATGCTTGTAATCTGCCAGACTGTTACTATTTCATTATTACGTTAATACCCGTTGCCTGTAATACTTACCGATACCAATAATCATGACTTGTTGTCTTGATGGACATGACCTGTTGTCTTGATGGACATAACATGTACCTGCTTGTTCCTGTGTTGACATCAGGTAGATATTATATACATACCCGACTTGGAAAACGAAACCTGGGGAAATGGGGAAATCAAAAGCGTAACCGAAGTGTAACTTAAAAAGATATTACATGTTTCCGTGGTTCCGGGGGTTAACGGAACATAATCATTCTTGATCCATACATCTTGCATCCGTGGTCCCAGGGGGTAACGAGATATATCTTGCGTCCGTAATCCCGAGGGTAACAGGATGTATACTTTTGAGTTACATGGAGGAGTACATTAATTGGTTTCAAATACCTGTAGGATAAATAATCTGGAAACACAGACCTTAGAATATACATGACATGTTTGACTACCTATTGCTTGTTATATCACCCATGATTGCTGTTGTTTATACTCTTGATATCTCACTCTTGCACATGGCATATTATATTGATGTTGTTTATACTCTTGACTACCTATTGTTTATATTAGTATTATTATGATATTTATGACGTACTGACGTCTGGGTTTTGCATGGCCCAGATACATGACTTTAGCACGTAAGTACTTCGACAGGATTGCCGATCTGTGAGGACTATATCACCGATATAGTTCTTATTGATGGTTTAGGTATTCTTTTCTCTTGGATCTTTATTGCTTCCACCACTGTTTACTGTTATCGTTCTTGTAGCTATTGGACATGTTTAGAGATAGATAATTATATTATTGTTCTTGATTACTGATTAATAACTATAATGTGATTATGGGAGGATGTTTTCTTACCGTAGGTAGCATGATTGACTTTGTTACGTTCCCGAATTTGTGTATTTTGAGAAGTGGGGCGTCATAAGATTTTGTTGGTATCAGAGCATAGGTTTAGGTTAGCGGGGTTTGGTTATTTTTGTAGTTGGGTATGTTACCCAATACATTGACCTTAAAACCCGGAACTATACGAACATGTCATGTCAAATTCTTTCCTTGTCATTTTGAATCCTTGTCATTATTGAATTTTGTTTTGGTAGAAATCTTTCCATCTATTGAATCTTGTTTCCATTGTTAATCATCATCATTCGTACTTGACTGCGAGAGTTATATCTAGAAGGAATCAGCTGCTCCACCTGCTGACAATGCTGCATTAGTTGGGGTCATATATGGTATGTTGGAGAATCAGCAGCGTGAGATAGAACTGGACCAGCGACAGGATGAGGCTTTTCAGGAGGGCTTAGGGACGGCCCAACAGATTGCAACCACCGCAGTTGAGAGGACGGCAGTTCCCAGGCAGGTTCAACATGAGGGTACGGTTGCTGATTTCAGGAGGCTCGACCTAGCAACTTTTACAGGATTGGAGGAAGCTTGTAACACCCTAGTTCATTTATACCATAATTTATTTGGGTTTTCCTAATCTTGTGGCTATTTCTTGATTATTATTTGTTTTAGGTGCGGATAGTGTGTTTGGTATTTGTGGTTAGTATCCGACCTGACCCGCATGCTTAAAACCCGTATTGGTTCTAGATCACGATATATTCTTGCTAGTACAGAGGATCTGTGCACACATTTATGCTCTATAAACCTGTATCATATATTTGGCATCTGCATATATTTTAAATAATACAATTATAACCAAATAATATATTTTAAATACCTAGCATAACCTGCATCATACCCCATACCTTATGATTGCATCCGTACATCGTGTTCTTGTCCCGTTTAATGAAACGGACTCGTTTGGATCGCTACGTGCATTTACGTGTATCCGTTCTCGGGGGTATGCATTTTCTCTAACTGGACATTGCACTATGGTTTTAGCTGATACGTATATTATCCGTATTTTAAAACTAGATTTTTAGACACAACCCGGGCATTTTTCAGAGTATATTTGATATTAGCTATAAATCCTAGTTTATATATTATAATATATTTTAAATCTAAAACTAAGCTTCAGCTAATTTCGAATATATATTATATATATTTTCTTTAACTAAACTATTTTCCTCACTTATCTCTCTCTCTCCTCATATATATATATATATATATAATATTATTTTAACTTAATATATTTTTACCAACATCATTCTCATCTCTTTCTCTCTTCCTCATCTCGCCCTCGTAGCCACCCTGTCCACCTCCTTTCCCTTCCATCTTCATCCCCGACGACGCCTGCAATCTCACCCCACAACGAACCCAACTCCCCGATGCGACCCAACCCTCGCCGGAGACCTCATCACAACCATCCCGACCTTGTCTTCACCCTCTCTACTCCCTCTTCCTCTCCCCTCTCTTCAGCCCCGACAACCCATCACCCAAGAAACCCACTGCAATCTAAGAAAACCCTCACTTTGCTGGAAAACTTCGCTGTTCCCATCACCCCACCATCACCAACCTCACCCCGACCACTTCATCTTCCTCCGCTCCTCTCTCTCTCCCTCTTTTTCCGAGCTCCTCGTCACCCCTGACACCCAACGACCGCAACTCGACGAGACCCTTGCACACCCCGACACTGGCACCCCTCATCGCCGGAGACCTCGTCGTCACCCCCTCGCCTCCTCGTCTCTGACTCCAAGCCAGAGCACCAAACCCCAGACCCCACCTTCTTCTTCTTCTTCTTCTCTTTTCTTTCTTGATTCTTGTTGTTCCGGTGATTGCCGGAGTCGCGCACATCGCCGACGATCCGGGCGACCCAGTCGTCGTCCCCATTTAGCGTGGTCACGTCTTTGAGTAGCTTGGTCCCGTTCTGTACGCACGTGGTTCGCATCGCGACGTTTACCCGACGTCGAATGTGACGTACGCATCCCGTCGTGAGATCCGATCAGGCAAGTTTATCTTGCTACATGTTATGCTACTATATATATTTATATCCATATGAATAAAAATATTATATGTATTTTTAATTATGCATCACATGTTATAGTTTTACCGTTTTACGATACCCATACATATCCATACCGACAATTGAATATCTAATTACATGCCAGAACACCCTGATGTCTTTTCACTATTATATTATCATGACATGTTATCTAGCTTGCACCATAAGTAGTCATGGATATATATAAGTTATTACATATAGACACATATGCATCATGACATCAGCACTATTTATCGTGATCCCGATATCGTTTACAGTTTTACTTTTAGTATCCACTTGATACATATGCACCACATGACATGCCCTGATACACTACTTGACTTGATACTTGATCTTGTTACTAATGTCGATAATCCTGACTTGTTGTCTTGACGGACGTAACCTGTTGTCTGCATAGACAAAACATGTACCTGCTTGATCAAGTGTTGGCGTTAGTTCTATATTATCAATACCTGACTTGAACACATAATCTTGGGGGTAAGGGGAAATCAATAATGAAACCTGACTTGTAACTCGACAGTTCGATACTTATACTGATCAGTCTTTACGGGCTAGGCCAACCCCGGGATGATGATGCTGACATCATTCGTCTGTACATGTTACCTGTTTACTGTCTAGTGGCACGTCTCGGATTCAGCCCGAGAGTCTTGACCATGGTCCCGGGCACGTACGGGATACTATTGAGTTACATCGACGATTCCATTAAATTGATTTCAAAAAAACTTTAGAGTAGATAACCCAGTAGCACAGTTTAAATTACTCATCGCATTTCACATACATATACACACCTCACTGTTTATTCATGTTGCTAATTTATATTCATGCCTGTATATCTGGTTACATCCTGGTTATTACTATTGTTTGATATCATGAAGCACCGACGTCTGGGTTTTGCATGGCCCGGTTTCTCTATCTCTATCGCAGGCTGAACATGAGTATTTTAGCCGTCAAGCCGAGCAGTGAGGATTGTGTTTAGTGATGTTTAGTTTAGTTATTTTCCGCAGCTTTTATTTCTTGATGTGTGCCCATATTGGGACGTACTTCCAGATGTTGTTATTTATTGGATTCATCGTTTCCGCTTATATATTTTCTTGACCCTTTATTTTGGCAAATGGACATGTATTAGATAGTTTTTATATTTTACTGTTCTTGATATCCTATAGATAGCCGTAATGTGACTTGGAGGGATGTTTTCTAGCAACAGGTAGTATGGTTGGCTCTGTTACGTGCCGTAGTTAGCGCACTCTGGGAAACAGGGCGTGACAGGGTTTGTTTGGTATCAGAGCCATATGATTTAGGTTAATCGGATTTGGTTCTTTTATAGTTGGGTATTGAATCCAATACACTAACCAGAAAACCCGTAATTAAGAACATGTCCTGTCACATTATTGTCGTGATTCTTGAATCTTATCTTTCTCTTGACCCTTTATCTCGACGATATGGAAATGACTTTGCATCTCCGCTTAGGAATGCTCCTGATTCCTTATTGGTTGTCCCCTCATATTCCTTCGATTCTGATACTAGGATTTGGGCGACTTGAATGGAGTTTAGTGATTGTAACTATGTACCACGGTATGGCTACAATGCGGTACTCTATTTAAGTAACTTGGAGTCCTATTTTGATTCCTTTTCTTGATTTATGGTCGTTATATTACCTTGTTTCTCTCGGTTGTATTGCTTACCAGTTTATATTTTATCGCAAGCTTGAATCCAACAACCGCGTTGTATCTTTCCCCTTGTACTGTAGTGACCAATCCGTTTGTGTTTCGAAGAACAAGGAGAAGCGCAGGAGAAGTTTTTGATTGCAGTAGTACCGACTGCTTCAAGACCGTTCAGATGCAGGGTGTTTTGAGGAGTTCCGATGAACCCGCCGCAGATTATCAGAGTAGCACAGCAGAAGAGTGGTGGGTCAATAACCCACAACTCTTTTAAAACAAACTTGTAAATTCATGATGAAGGGAACCGTTTACTGAAGGGTGAAATTCGTAAACAAGTTGCAGGTGAAGCGCTGATAGCAGTTCGGGATTTCATAGACGTGTTCGAAGACATCTCATATTTACTGTCGAAACGAGATGTGAAGTTCGCGATTGACCTTATTCCTGGAGCAGCGCCGATTTCAAAGACGTATTATCCAATGGCGTTGGTGGAACTAGAAGAGGTAAAGAAACAAGTTGCCGAATTACTAGAGAAGGGTTGGATTCGCAGCAGCAATTCACCCTGGGGAGCTCCAGTTCTTCTAGTCAAGAAGAAAGATGGCACGCGGAGGATGTGCATCGATTATCAAGAATTAAATCGGGTGACTATTAAGAACAAGTACCCAATCCCTCGCATCGACGAATTATTCGATCAACTCAGTGGCGTGAGGGTATTCTCGAAACTGAATTTGCGATCCGGATATCATCAAGTTCGAGTAAAATCAGAAGATATTTGCAAGACAGCATTCCGAACTCGATATGGGCATTACGAGTAATCAGTGATGCCATTCGGAGTCACGAACGCGCCGGCGATATTTATGGACTTGATGAACCGAATCTTTTCTCCGTATTTGAACCAGTTTATAGTAGTGTTTATCGATGATATCCTGGTCTATTCGAGGAGCCAAGAAGAGCATGCAGAAAACTTGAAGATCGCACTGCAAACGTTGAGGCAAGAAAGACTATATGCGAAGATGAGCAAGTGCGAGTTTTGGCTCGAAGAAGTGAAGTTTTTGGGACATGTATCCGGAGATGGAATTGCTGTAGATCCTGAAAAGATTGCAGCAGTTCATGATTGGCCGATTCCGAAGAATGTAGCGGAGATCAGAAGTTTTTTTGGACTTGCCGGATACTATAGAAGGTTCGTGGAGAATTTCGCTCGATTAGCTGAACCATTGACCAAGCTAACACGAAAGGAGGTACCATTCGTATGGACGGATAGATGTGCGTCAGCTTTTAAGCGTTGAATTAAAGATTGACCACCGCTCCTATCTTGACAGTGCCAGACAGTTCCGGAGGGTTGGTTATTCACAGCGATGCATCTGGGAAAGGCTTGGGATGTGTTCTTATGCAGCATGGGAAGCTTATAGCCTACGCATCGAGACAATTGAAGACACATGAGAAGAATTACCCGACTCATAATTTGGAGCTTACAGCAGTGATTTTCGCTTTGAAGATTTGGAGACACTACTTATTGGGCGAAAGGGTAGAAATATTTACCGATCACGAAAGCCTAAAGCATGTGTTCACACAGAAAGATCTCAATATGAGGAAGCGCAGATGGTTAGAGCTGATGGCTGACTATAATCTTGATCTTAAATATTATCCGGGAAAGTTAATGTAGTGCCGGATGCGCTAAGTCAGTTGCCAGCAATACGGATGTTGACTGCACAGAAGGAGCTTATAGATGATTTCCAGAGATTCGAGTTGAAGATCGTGTTACCGCATTCTTCGGGACAGTTGATGCAGCTGGAAGTACAGTCGTCATTGATCGAGAATATTAAAGTAGCGCAGTCGCACGATCCAAGGTTGCAGAAGCTTCGAGAACAGGTAGAAGCGGAACTTCGAACGGACTTATTGATTCATGAAGATGGTTCGTTACGATATGGGATCCGCTTATGTGTGCCGAAAGGAGATATTCGTGAAGAAGTTATGAAGGAGGTGCACAGTTCCGCATATTTCGTACATTCAGGAGGCACGAAGATATACCGAGATCTACGACAGCATTTCTGGTGGGAAAGCATGAAAAGGGAGATTGCTCGCTATGTAGCGAAGTGCTTGGTGTGTCAGCAAGTTAAGGCTGAACATCAAAGAGTAGCTGGTTTATTGCAACCACTTCCGATTCCTTAATGGAAGTGGGAACATATAACCATGGATTTTGTGATAGCTTTACCGCGGAGTCCAAAGGGTAATAATGCAGTTTGGGTGATTGTTGATCGATTGACCAAGGTAGCTCATTTTATACCGTTTTGAGTTGGTCAGTCGACGGAAGCGTTAGCAGAGAGGAACATGCAGGAGATTGTGAGATTGCATATAGTACCTGTAAGCATCATTTCCGATTGTGATACCCGATTCCTATCACACTTTTGGAGGAGTCTACAGGAAAGTTTGGGGACTCGATTGAAGTTTAGCACAGCCTATCATCCGCAGACAGATGGCTAGTCAGAAAGAACGATCCAAACTCTTGAAGATATGTTGAGAGCATACATGTTGGACTTTAAGGGTTCATGGGAGGATCATCTACACCTGGTGGAGTTTTCGTATAATAACAGCTTTCAGGGGACTATTCAGATGGCTCCATTCGAAGCATTATATGGTCGTAAGTGTCGCTCGCTCGTCTGTTGGGACGATGTTGGTGAATGAAGATTATTGGGACCGGATCTTGTCGTGCAAACCGTGGAGAAAGTTAATACGATCCAAAATCATATGAAGGCAGCGCAAGATCGACAGAAAAGTTGGGCCGATACAGTACGAAGACCTCTGGAGTTCACAGTTGGTGATCTTGTATTCCTGAAGATATCATCGACCAGAGGAGTGATTTGATTTGGTAGTCGAGGTAAACTTAGTCCTCGATTCGTGGGGCCTTTCAGTATTATCGAACGTGTTGGAGAAGTAGCTTATCGATTGGCTTTAGCACCATCCTTGGCGAGTGTTCATGACGTGTTTCATATATCTCAACTCCGCAAGTATGTTCGAGATGAGACACACGTCCTAGATCATTCGGAGCTGACAGTAAGGGAGGACTTGACATACGAAAAACGACCGATGGCGATTGTAGATAAAAAAGAAAAGGTACTCAAGAACAAGCTTATCCCTCTAGTGCTTGTTTCATGGGGGAATCGTTCGCACGGAGAATCAACTTGGGAACGAGAAGACGAGATTCGACAGAAGTTTCCACACTTATTTTCTTAGATTCTTGTTTTCTTGTCTTTTCTTGTTCCGGGAATTTCGAGGACGAAATTCTTTTGTAGTTGGGTATAATGTAACATCCTAGTTCATTTATATAATAATTTATTTGGGTTTTCCTAATCTTGTGGTTATTTCTTGATTATTATTTGTTTTGGGTGCGGATAGTGCGTTTAGTATTTGTGGTTAGTATCCGATCCGACCCGCATGCTTGAAACCCGTCTTGGTTCTAGATTACGACATATTCTTGCTAGTACAGAGGATCCGTGCACACATTTATGCTCTATATACCTGTATCATATATTTGGAATCTGCATATATTTTAAATAATACAATTATAACCAAATAATATATTTTAAATACCTAGCATGACCTGCATCATACCCCATACTCTATGGTTGCATCCGTACATCGTGTTCTTGTCCCGTTTAATGAAACAGACTCATTTGGATCGTTGCGTGCATTTACGTGTATCCGTTCTTGGGGGTATGCATTTTCTCTAACCGGACATTGCATTATGGTTTTGACTGATACGTATATTATCCGTATTTTAAAACTAGAATTTTAGACCTAACCCGGGTATTTTTCGGAGTATATTTGATATTAGCTATAAATCCTAGTTTATATATTATAATTTATTTTAAATCTAAAACTAAGCTTAAGCTAATATACGAATATATATTATATATATTTTCTTTAACTAAACTATTATCCTCACTTATCTGCCTCTATCTCCCTTCATATATATATAATATTATATATATAATATTATTTTAACCTAATATATTTTTACCAACAACATTCTCATCTCTCTCTTTCTCACCTCGCCTCATGACCATCTTGTCCACCTCCTCTCCCTTCCCTCTTCATCCCCGACGACGCCTGCAACCTCACCCTGCAACGAACCCAACTCTTCGACGCGACCCAACCCTCGCCGGAGACCCCGTCACAACCACCCCGACCTCGTCTTCACCCTCTCTACTCCCTCTTCTTCTCCCCTCTCTTTAGCCTCGACAGCCCTTCACCCAAGAAACCCACTGCAACCTAAGAAAACCCTCACCTCGCTGGAAAACTTCGCCGTTCCCATCACCCCGCCATCACCAACCTCACCCCGAACACTTCATCTTCCTCCGTTCCTCTCTCTCGCTCTTTTCCCGAGCTCTTCATCACCCCCGACACCCAACGACCGCAGCTCGACGAGACCCTTGCACACCCTGACGCCGGCACCCCTCATCGCCGGAGACCTCATCGTCACCCCCTCGCCTCCTCGTCTCTGACTCCAAGCTAGAGCACTAAACTCCAGACCACACCTTCTTATTCTTCTTCTTCTCTTTTCTTTCTTGATTCTTGTTGTTCCGGTGATCGCCGGAGTCGCGCACGTCGCCGACGATCTGGGCGACCCAGTCGTCGTCCCCATCTAGCGTTGTCACGTCTTTGAGTAGCCTGGTCCAGTTCTGTACGCACGTGGTTCGCATCGCGACGTTTACCTGACGTCGAACGGGACGTCTGCACCCCGTCGTGAGATCCAATCAGGCAAGTTTATCTTGCTACATGCTATACTACTATATATATATCCATATGAATAAAAATATTACATGTATTTTTAATTATGCATCTCATGTTATAGTTTTACCGTTTCACGATACCCGTACATATCCATACTGACAATTGCATATCTAATTACATGCCGGAACACCCTGATGTCTTTTCACTATTATATTATCATGACATGTTATCTAGCTTGCACCATAAGTAGTCATGGATATATATAGGTTATTACAGATAGACACATATGCATCCTGACATCAGCACTATTTACCGTAATCCCGATATCGTTTACAGTTTTACTTTTGGTATCCGCTTGATATATATGCACCACATGACATGCCCTGATACACTACTTGACTTGATACTTGATTTTGTTACTAATACCGACAATCCTGACTTGTTGTCCTGAAGGACGCAACATATTGTCTACATAGACAAAACCTGTACCTGCTTGATCCTGTGTTGGCATTAGTTCCATATTATCAATACCTGACTTGAACACATAACCTTGGGGGTAAGGGAAAATCAATAATGAAACTTGACTTGTAACTCGACAGTTCGATGCTTATACCGATCAGTCTTTACGGGCTAGGCCAGCCCCGGGATGCTGCTGCTGACATCATTCGTCTGTATAGGTTACCTGTTTACTGCCTAGCGGCACGTCTCGGATTCAGCCCGAGAGTCTTGACCGTGGTCCCGGGCACGCATGGGATACTATTGAGTTACATCGACGATTCCATTAAATTGATTTCAAAAAAACTTTAGAGTAGATAACCCAGTAGCACAGTTTAGATTACTCATCGCACTTCACATACACATACACACCTCACTGTTATATTCATGTTGTTGATTTATATTCATGCCTGTATATTTGGTTACATCCTGGTTATTACTGTTGTTTGATATCATGACGCACCGACGTCTGGATTTTGCATGGCCCAGTTCCTCTATCTCTATCGCAGGCTGAAAAGGAGTATTTTAGCCGTCAAGCCGAGCACTGAGGATTGTATTTAGTGATGTTTAGTCTAGTTATTTTCTGCAGCTTTTATTTCTTGATGTGAGCCCATATTGGGACGTATTTCTAGATGTTGTTATTTATTGGATTTATCATTTCCGCTTATATATTTTCTTGACTCTTTATTTTGGCAAATGGATATGCATTAGATAGTTTTTATATTTTACTGTTCTTGATATCCTATAGACGGCCATAATGTGACTGTGGAGGGATGTTTCCTAGTCACAGGTAGCATGGTTGGCTCTGTCACGTGCCGTAATTAGCGCACTCTGGGAAGCGGGGCGTGACAAAGTATTTCACGCTCAGCAGTGGCTCATTGATATGGAGAACTTATTGATTGCCGCTCAGATTTCGAACGAGAAGAAAGTGAATATGGTGCGCATCCAGATGGTTGACTATGCTGGAAAGTAATGGCTTGTCGAGGAGAACCGCTGACAAAGCCGATCAGCTGGGCTGCTTTTACATGGAGTTTCTTGGAGAAATTCTTTCTGCAGTCTGTTAAGGAGGAAATGAAAGAGGAGTTTATGGTGGACGTGTGGATACTGTAATACCCAGCCCCTTTTTCTTACCAATATCTGTATAGTTGTTATTTTTGAATTTTATTTGATTTATTTAAATTCTATTTCTTCTAAACCCTAATTTTTCCTTTTAACCAAATTTCATTTTCCCTTATATATATATCCCGGCCCAGCCCTTTTTCCATTTCCCTTAATTCTTTTATTTAAATTGTTAGCCCACTCCCTCTGGCCCAACTTTCCCAGCCCGTTTCTTTTCCATTTAAATCAATTCCCTATAATTCATTTATTCTATTTGAGCCGAGCAGCCCAACCAAGCCCGGCCCCCCTCATATTATTTATTTTGTTGTTTTCTTTTAAAATTCTCAGGCCCGGCCCACTCTATTCCTTCTCACCCGCTTCTCCAAACCCGACCCGCAATCTCATCTTCTCCAACGGCTAGCTTCCCGACTTCCTCGCTCGGGATCCACGATCTCCGCCGCTTTCTCGCCAACGCTCGCGCACTCTTCGCCGCACCTCACGCCTCGTCTCTCTTTCTCTTTCCCCTCCATCATTCCCTCTCTTTTCCCTCTCTCTCTGTTTTCTCCTCCACTCAACCCACAGCACCCCTCGAGCTCCCCACTGCCTTCATCACTCCGCCGTCAACGACGATGAATTCGACCACCATTCACCTCCTCTTCCTCCGCCTCTAACCATCACCACAACCCTCACCACCATCAACCACAAACCCCTACACCGTCATCCTCATACTCGAACCCATCTCCTTCTTCCTCATCAAAACTCGCCCCACCGCCGACGACGACGTCGACGACTACCGACACCTCGTCTTTGCTCGCCTCGCCTCCATTCTCTCCACTTGATCTCCCCCACCATCATCCACCGAGCTCGCCTCTTCCGGCCATCTCCATCGACGGGGCACTCCTTCAATCACAACCCTTTTTCCCCCGCACACCATCACCGGAGGCACACCTTCGACGACACCGCCCCTGCAATCTCTCTCTCTCCCTTGATCTCTCTTTCCCGATCTCTCCCTTACTCACGATCTTCCCCTCTCTTTCTCACTGTCTCTCCTTCTCTATCTCCCTCTCTTTCTGCTTGCTCCCTCTCTGTTCTCTCTCTCTTTCTCATTCTATCCTCTCTGTCTCTCTCTCTCCCTGCATCTCATTTCTCTCTCTCACTCTATTTCTCTCTAACTCTATTTCACTCTCTCTCTCTTCCACTACTCTCTCTCTCTCTTGATCCTTCTTATCACCCAACCCACTGTAGCCCCACCATCAGGAGCTCCCACCATCGCAGACGCCCCGACGACGCCCCGAGCCCTACTGGCCGAGAACAGACCCGAGCTCACTCGGAGCCGTAGCCGTCGCGGTGCTAGCTCGTCGCGCGCCCGTACTGTACCTCGCTGCCGTGCACATCCAGGCAAGTATTTTACTTGCTTACATGCTATATACTCGAGTTACAAACTTAGACTACTTAGATTATCACATTACAATGTTAGATCGATTAGGCGTCATAACTGTTCGGTGTGTGTTCCCAATGAAAATACCCATCAAATTTGACGGAACTAAATGGTGTAGTTTGGACCGTATGGCTGTGAACCTAGTGTGTGAGTTTTGTTGGATGATGTAATCGATAACGACTATAACAACTACCCCCAAGTTTAACCGTAAAACTGGAATTTTCTTGTACCTGAAAACTATTAAAATCACCATAAATTATATACATACTGGAATGATGCGTTCGAGGGCTCAAATCGAAGCCAACTCGATGAACTTTAACCCTATACTAGTTTCCAGATATTCCTGTACTTAAACTGTGACGTATTTGGATCGGAGTGCGACTCTGGACTGCAGTCCAGAGTGGCTGTGTTTACTGTGTGCTGTTCCGTAATGAACACCACCCTGTTTCCTTAACCCGTAGGTTGCGGAACTCCACTTCTTACTATAGGTGAATCTGTTATCTAGACAACACAAGTGGTTCCATCCTATTTCGTTATCGTTTGTTATTTAATCTGCAATTTAAAAGATCGGGACGCATAACAGTCCCAACAGAATCAGAACTGACATATTAGTGTTAAACAGTGTATAACTCCTGACGTGCAGATGCGATTGATGATCCGTATGTTACGTTGAAAACCTTACTGAAAACCCTAGAATTCATCCAACCGTAACGTCGCTAAAATCGGATCCCAACTGGGATTAAAATGCGTTGCGAAACGGATTTCTGATTCTGAAACCGGATTTCCAGCCGTGAACGCTTAAAATGAAATGGTTATAACTAGTGATCCTGTAACCCGATTGGCATGAAACTAAATTCGATGGATAGATAACTGAACATACTAATTATTACCTGTTTATCGTTCCACTAAACTGTAACCGTATGATTTATGATAAATATTGCAAGTGGTGGATTATTGATTCATGACACCCTAATCATGCTTTATATATTGTTTACGCATCATATTATACTCATATCATCGCATTGATAACCTAGTGATAACGTGCATTACCTAGTGTTAGATTTTAGTGATGATTGTGGCAAGTACGTCAGTGTTCGTGTATCCGTGAATAAGTGAAAGTGATACGTACTTGTACACAATCAGTGGCCCTTATTATTATATTGCATTGTCGACGTCTGTGGGACACGTGTACGTGTGACTATAAGTGGTATGGGAAACTTATGGAAGCTCTTGCACGGGTGTCACAGATAAGGCACCAGACACTGCCATTTATCTTAGGTATTAGTCGGGATGTGCTTGATGGAGGTCCTGCTTCCAGTTCTCGTGCAGACTTGTCACCGACCGATTGGTATTTAGGGTTATGGTTAGCGTTTGATGTAGACCACGGGGTATGGGGTAGTTTGAGTGTGAGTTCAACAGAATCTCGGGAGTCCCATGCCGGCTTATATATTTAGGGAGTTATATGGAGATTTACAAGGTATGTGATTATCACCGTGATATACATGTTGGGCCCGTGGTCCCTTGCCCTTGGGTTCTACCCTTGGGTGGAGAACACTCACGAGTGGTTGACTCTCACATTTGGACTGACGATAGGCTTAGTGACCTGTACAGTGAGACTTAGAGACTAATAGGGATACTGGCATTGATATACCTTACTTACTGTGTTGACATACGTGGCATATCGTTCTACTGCTTTTACTGTTCCGCCGCATTGATTACTGCACATTCATATTCATGTTGTCATTGATTTACTGTTATACATATCTATTACCACTGGTAGAGTTGTCACATGATTTTATATATATTATATTGCTTTTGTGTCGCTCTGACGACCTGAGTATGCATGCTCAGTGTGAGGAGAAGATTTAGCCTGGACCAGAACTAGACGTACATCACGGACATCTTGATTAGCTATCCAGGGTTATACCTTTCGTTCCCATCAGGTCAGTTCTTTACATTGCTTGTTTCAGTTACTGCATTTCTCATTACCTGCGTGTTATTACTGATTGCCAGTTAAGACCAGAAGCCGAAGTGTGACTACGGCAGGATATTTCCTTGACCGTAGGAGCATGGCTGGCCTTGTCTACCCCTCGTATTCCGTATTTTGGGAAGCGGGGCGTGACATGGTTTAGTTGGTATCAGAGCCAGGTTTTGCTTCGATTGGGATTGCAGTTATCCGTGTAGAGCTTGACAATCCAAGACATCCCTCAGTCAGGATTGTAAACTTGATATCCTTGATCCATGTTCATGTTGATTGTTCAGCTATCCATTCGCTAGGGTTTCGGGTGGCTTGGCAAGGTTACGTGGTTGCAATTGCACTACCGTACTCTGTTTAAGTGACTTAAAGTCATAACAGTTGACTCTCCACTTATAATAAAATTCAACACTTCTGATATTCTTGAATCTTTATCATATCCATATTATATTTTGATTCGTTTAGCATGTGACTTATATCATTCTCAAAATTGTTGTCTCAGGATCATGTCCAACGACTCTTCATCTATATCTGCTCCCCAGAATCAGATTATTGAGATTCTGAATGTACTGCAAGGTCTAAAGGAAGCCCAGGAGCGAACAAACGACTTGTTGGCTGAAGGACTGAGAAGACAGATAAATCAGGCACCAGCGGGAGTCTCCAATCATAAAGGGATCCCTATTAGACGAGGAAAAGAGAAGAAGATGAAGCGTCAATTTGTTTCCCCACGACAGAAGCAGCAGAAGACCCCTTGTTGTGGGTACTGTAAGAGGCCGGGACATCTTCAGAGGGATTGTCGCCGCGCCCAAGGGAAATGTCTGATTTGTGGATCTAGCGAACATCTCATCAACGGTTTCCTAGAAAGGAAAGAACTATAAGGAGGAGACTCGTCCACACTCCCCACTTCTGCCAAGTGAAGATTTCTGCGTAGTTCGTACTTCGAGGATAAAGCGGACCCAACACAGGATTCAACTCGCGTGACGAGAATGCAGCGGTCTAGCAATCAAAGAAGAATTTTCATGTTTTCTAATTTCAGTAATAATGTTGTCATCCTCTTATAAATATTTCTTTTCGTTTGAAATCTTGTATCCGTCGAACTTTTAGTTGAATGCAATAAAACTTGAATCGTAATATATGCATCATTCTCTTGTCCTTCCCTTTATTCATACTATTCATTATCACAGCATTTTAATCTTGATTTTTCAGTTCCTGCCACTGCATATCTTTCTATACTTCGTACACTTAGCTATTTTCTTGATGTATTCCACTGTCTAATCATGACTCTTTCTTTTCAGGCCATGGCCCACCCTAGAGCAGCTCCGCATCTAGATGAAGATGCACAGTCATGCGTATCCCTAGACAACGTGCTGATGAGTTCTGACGATGAGATCAACGGTCCCCAGGTCAATTTCGGAAACAACGATTCAGAGGACGAGAGGTAGCCGCCCCAGAGTTTGACATGGTAGGCGATTCCGACGAAGAGGAAGAAGACCCTGAAGAAAACCCAATAGAAGAAGATTCCGAGGAAGAACCGATAGAAGAAAATCCAGTGGAGGAAGACCCTATGGAAGAGAACCCAGAAGGAGAGGAACACATGGAATCAGACCTCGATGAAGAAGCTCCAGTCGAGGAAGAAGGATCAGAAAATCAAGACCCTGCTGTGGAAGAACTCCCAATGGCGATGGCCGCGAGGCGCTATGGAAATGGACGCCCCTACCTGAGTGCGCGAGCCTACCGCAACCTGCTGAATCTCCACAACCGTGACTGACGGGATCTCCTCTAGATGTTGTCTTTCTGGCCAAATAAAATGTGTATAGTTTAGGGCCACTTTTCGTTTTTGGGAATGCCTTGTTTCAAATTTTCTCGAATGAAATAAATCTTCTGAATTCGTAAACCTTTTGATTATTGGTTCGCTTGATGCTTGTTTATTGCCCATATCCAATTATTTTTCTGCTGAGATCCCTGACTGTCCACCCCTACTCATTGTATAGTTTTCACCCTCGTTTCGACTAGAAAGTACCGCACCCTGATCCTTGGAATGAGCCACACTTCTTTGTAATCATTACCCTAGCTAGCTCTGTACTCCTTTGTGTTTTTCCTGTTACCCTAACTATATTTAGGGACACTGTTATTCAAAAATTTAGTTTTCAGTATTTTGTGTTTATCAAAGAGTTCGTGTTATTGATTACTCCGTTTTATGTATTTTAAGTATACTATTATTATTCTCACTTTCGGTAGCGCGAGCTTACACCGCGCCTATTTTATCCCATGTTTCTTATTTTCACGATATGGGTTTTCTAAGTTATTTTAAAACTATTTGATCGATACAATATCCTAAAATGTTTTAAACTGCCGACAAATCTTTCACTACTTTATTGTCGTTACTTTCTTTTCGAGTAGTGTGCCTATGATTACTATGTTAGATGGTTGAGCCTTAGACTTATTTTACTGCTTGCTTTTGATAGACTTAGATGTGCACATATGTGGGATTCGACTTTTATCGAACACACTTTGAGTATTATTGTTCATTATTGATACCTATATTCTCGTATACCCGTAGTTGCTTTTATAGTTATTCTTGCTTTATACCTAATTAGACCTACTTTTCGTATGTTGTTCTTACTTATATATAAATTTTCAAATTTCTTCGTCCACGTACTGCTAATAAATCTCTTGTGTTAGTGTGCAATCTAATAGCTTTTGCTTATATTTGTATAACCTATTGTTTATTTTAAATTTCGAGGACGAAATTTTTGTAAGGGTGGTATGATGTAATACCCAGACCCTTTTTTTTACCAATATCTGTATAGTTGTTATTTTTGAATTTTATTTGATTTATTTAAATTCTATTTCTTCTAAACCCTAATTTTTCCTTTTAACCAAATTTCATTTTCCCTTATATATATATCCCGGCCCAGCCCTTTTTCCATTTCCCTTAATTCTTTTATTTAAATTGTTAGCCCACTCCCTCTGGCCCAACTTTCCCAGCCCGTTTCTTTTCCATTTAAATCAATTCCCTATAATTCATTTATTCTATTTGAGCCGAGCAGCCCAACCAAGCCCGGCCCCCCTCATATTATTTATTTTGTTGTTTTCTTTTAAAATTCTCAGGCCCGGCCCACTCTATTCCTTCTCACCCGCTTCCCCAAACCCGACCCGCAATCTTATCTTCTCCAACGGCTATCTTCCCGCCTTCCTCGCTCGCGATCCACGATCTCCGCCGCCTTCTCGCCAACGCTCGCGCACTCTTCGCCGCACCTCGCGCCTCGTCTTTTTTTTTCTTTCCCCTCCATCATTCCCTCTCTTTTCCCTCTCTCTCTGTTTTCTCCTCCACTCAACCCACAGCACCCCTCGAGCTCCCCACTGCCTTCATCACTCCGCCGTCAACGACGACGACTTCGACCACCATTCACCTCCTCTTCCTCCGCCTCTAACTATCACCACAACCCTCACCACCAACAACCACAAACCCCTACACCGCCATCCTCATACTCGAACCCATCTCCTTCCTCCTCATCAAAACTCGCCCCACCGCCGCCGACGACGTCGACGACTACCGACACCTCGTCTTTTCTCGCCTCGCCTCCATTCTCTCCACTTGATCTCCCCTACCATCATCCACCGAGCTCGCCTCCTCCGGCCATCTCCATCGACGGGGCACTCCTTCAATCACAACCCCTTTTCCCCCGCACACCATCACCGGAGGCACACCTTCGACGACACCGCCCCTGCAATCTCTCTCTCTCTTCCTTGATCTCTCTTTCCCGATCTCTCCCTTACTCCCGATCTTCCCCTCTCTTTCTCACTGTCTCTCCTTCTCTATCTCCCTCTCTCTCTGCTTGCTCCCTCTCTGTTCTCTCTCTCTTTCTCATTCTATCCTCTCTGTCTCTCTCTCTCCCTGCATCTCATTTCTCTCTCTCACTCTATTTCTCTCTCACTCTATTTCTCTCTAACTCTATTTCATTCTCTCTCTCTTCCACTACTCTCTCTCTCTCTCTTGATCCCTCTTATCACCCAACCCACTGTAGCCCCACCATCAGGAGCTGCGACCACCGCAGACGCCCCGAGCCCCACTGGCCGAGAACAGACCCGAGCTCACTCGGAGCCGTAGCCGTCGCGGTGCTAGCTCGTCGCGCGCCCGTACTGTACCTCGCTGCCGTGCACCTCCAGGCAAGTATTTTACTTGCTTACATGCTATATACTCGAGTTACAAACTTAGACTACTTAGATTATCACATTACAATGTTAGATCGATTAGGCGTCATAACTGTTCGGTGTGTGTTCCCAATGAAAATACCCATCAAATTTGACGGAACTAAATGGTGTAGTTTGGCCCGTATGGCTGTGAACCTAGTGTGTGAGTTTTGTTGGATGATGTAATCGATAATGACTATAACAACTACCCCCAAGTTTAACCGTAAAACTGGAATTTTCTTGTACCTGAAAACTATTAAAATCACCATAAATTATATACATACTGGAATGATGCGTTCGAGGGCTCAAATCGAATCCAACTCGACGAACTTTAACCCTATACTAGTTTCCAGATATTCCTATACTTAAACTGTGACGTATTTGGATCGGAGTGCGACTCTGGACTGCAGTCGAGAGTGGCTGTGTTTACTGTGTGCTGTTCCGTAATGAACACCACCCTGTTTTCTTAACCCGTAGGTTGCGAAACTCCACTTCTTACTATAGGTGAATCTGTTATCTAGACAACACAAGTGGTTCCATCCTATTTCGTTATCGTTTGTTATTTAATCTGCAATTTAAAATATCGGGACGCATAACAGTCCCAACAGAATCAGAACTGACATATTAGTGTTAAACAGTATATAACTCCTGACGTGCAGATGCGATTGACGATCCGTCTATTACGTTGAAAACCTTACTGAAAACCCTAGAATTCATCCAACCGTAGCGTCGCTAAAATCGGATCCCAACTTGGATTAAAATGCGTTGCGAAACGGATTTCTGATTCTGAAACCGGATTTCCAGCCGTGAACGCTTAAAATGAAATGGTTATAACTAGTGATCCTGTAACCCGATTGGCATGAAACTAAATTCGATGGATAGATAACTGAACATACTAATTATTACCTGTTTATCGTTCTACTAAACTGTAATCGTATGATTTATGATAAATATTGTAAGTGGTGGATTATTGATTCATGACACCCTAATCATGCTTTATATATTGTTTACGCATCATATTATACTCATATCATCGCATTGATAACCTAGTGATAACGTGCATTACCTAGTGTTAGATTTTAGTGATGATTGTGGCAAGTACGTCAGTGTTCGTGTATCCGTGAATAAGTGAAAGTGATACGTACTTGTACACAATCAGTGGCCCTTATTATTATATTGCATTGTCGACGTCTGTGGGACACGTGTACGTGTGACTATAAGTGGTATGTGACGCTTATGGAAGCTCTTGCACGGATGTCACAGATAAGGCACCAGACACTGTCATTTATCTTAGGTATTAGTCGGGATGTGCTTGATGGAGGTCCTGCTTCCAGTTCTCGTGCAGACTTGTCACCGACCGATTGGTATTTAGGGTTATGGTTAGCGTTTGATATAGACCACGGGGTGTGGGGTAGTTTGAGTGTGAGTTCAACAGAATCTCGGGAGTCCCATGCCGGCTTATATATTTAGGGAGTTATATGGAGATTTACAGGGTATGTGATTATCACCGTGATATACATGTTGGGTCCGTGGTCCCTTGCCCTTGGGTTCTACCCTTAGGTGGAGGACACTCACGAGTGGTTGACCCTCACATTTGGACTGGCGATAGGCTTAGTGACCTGTACAGTGAGACTTAGAGACTAATAGGGATACTGCCATTGATATACCTTACTTACTGTGTTGACATACGTGGCATACCGTTCTACTGCTTTTACTGTTCCGCTGCATTGATTACTGCACATTCATATTCATGTTGTCATTGATTTACTGTTATACATATCTATTACCACTGGTAGAGTTGTCACATGATTTTATATATATTATATTGCTTTTGTGTCGCTCTGACGACCTGAGTATGCATGCTCAGTGTGAGGAGAAGATTTAGCCTGGACCGGAACTAGACGTACATCACGGACATCTTGATTAGCTATCCAGGGTTATACCTTTCGTTCCCATCAGGTCAGTTCTTTACATTGCTTGTTTCAGTTACTGCATTTCTCATTACCTGCGTGTTATTACTGATTGCCAGTTAAGACTAGAAGCCGAAGTGTGACTACGGAAGGATATTTCCTTGACCGTAGGAGCATGGCTGGCCTTGTCTACCCCTCCTATTCCGTATTTTGGGAAGCAGGGCGTGACAGATACTCAAGCGGTTGAGTGGACCCGACTCAGTCGATTTGCAGGGTCTTTGGTAGCCACTGAGGCTGATAGGGCAAGGCGTTTTCTACGCTGTTTTGATGTGGGGATCCAGTGACATATTACTTCATTTGGACAGGGTGCCTTCACTTAGGTTCTCACGGCAGTTAGAGAACAACAGAGCTTATCGGAGAGAGTGAAGGGTACACCTCAGCGGGAAGTTTCATCACGGAAGACAGTACGGGCACCGGCCAGACCTTCAGTATGTAGAGTTCGCGTATATCATGAGTTCTTCTTGAGTCATATTTTCTTGAATTCTTTCTCATTTTCTCGAACGATCATAGTTCTACATGAACTGTGAATCTTTTATCTTCGTCTGATCTTATCCTGTAATCTCCTTTATTCTTTATTGTTTACTTCAGTTTTATTCTATTGATCCTGATAGTAGGATTTGGGCGACTTAGATGGAGTTACGTGATTGTAACTATGTATCGCGACATGGTTACAATACGGTACTCTGCTTGGGTAACTTGGAGTCTTACTCTTGATTCATTTCTTTGAATTAATTATGTGTACTATTTGGTTATCCATGGTTCTTTTACATTCAAAAATATATCCTATCTTGAACGTCGAATCTAACAATCTTTGTATTCTTTCTTATCCGACCGTTGGAGCTTGATGGTGACAGATGGACGCATTATTCTCTATCTCGCCTAGCAGCGACGAGCATTTAAGGTCTATATTTAAGTTATTGAACCAAGAGATTTGGTCGAATGAAGTGAAGTTTTAGGCCATGTCAAATCAGAAGATGGCATAGCAGTGGATCCGGAGAAAAAAGATTGTAGCAGTTCAGGATTGGTTTGAGTGGAGACAAGTATTCAAGTACAATCATTTTGGGTAAACCGCATCAAATACGTTCCGGCGTATATGCATGATTGATGAAATTTGAAGACTTGTCTCAACCTATCAGAGTGGCACTTTGGAATCGTCTAAGGAGTAGACTTTAGATTTTGAGGCAAGAGAAACTGTGCGCCAAGTTGGGCAAATGCGAGTTTTGAATCGATGAAATTAAGTGCTTGGGTGATAATATATCGGGAGATGAGACCACAGTAGACCCAGAAAGATTTCGGCAACTTGAGGTTGAAGAGTCCGAGGGAATTTCGAATAAGTATAAGTTGGACTCGCTGGTTATTATCGAAGAGTCATGTAAGATTTCATGTGGATAGCGGTGCCGTTGACCAAGTTGACTAGAAAGGGTGACTAGTTGGTTGGTCTGAGAAGCGTGCGCAAGTTTTTGACTAGTTGAAATATATGTTAACGATCGCTCATGTTCTAACTGTGCCGAACTGTTGCGTAAGGATAGTAGATTCACAGCGACGTATCGGGAAAGGTTTTAGGCAATGTATTGAGATAGTAAGGACTGGTGATGGCCGAGGTGTCGAACAGCTGAAGACATTAGAGAAGAATTGGCTGGCGCATTACTCGAAAATTAACTGCAATGATTTTCGTATTGAAGTTATAAAGATACTACTTTTTAGGCGAGAAGGGCGAGCCATCCACCGATCGTAAAATCCCAAAAGTACGTGTTCACGTGGGATGAGCCTAACATGAGGCAACATAGATAGTTGGATCTAGTGACTGATTGCAATCTGGATTTAGAAGTATCATTCAGACAGGAAGGTGTAGTGTCTGATGCTGTAAGTCGGTTGCTAGCCGGAATGATATTGACGTTGCAAGAGGAGCTAATAACTGATTGTCGGAGACTTGAGTTAGAATTAGTCTTACCGAATTCTTCAGGGAGTTAAAGCGACTACAAGTATGGTCATCATTGATAGATCGCATCAAGGCTATTCGAGTGTATTATATTTAATTGAAGAGGTTGTGAAGACCTGCCTAAACTTATCAGAGTAGCGCAACGGAAGTGTGGTAGACCCATGAACCATAAGGTTTGGGGCAGATTTGCTAATTCAAGGTGCTGGGTCCTTATAGTATGGGAACCACAGGTGTGTGCCAAAACGGAATTTCGTGAAGAAATTATGAAGGGGCACATAGTTCGGCATGCTTGTTACATTCGGTAGGCGTTAACAGACAAGCATATGCAAGGGATTGGGAGTGTGTGTGGCACTTGCTTGCCAAAAATTGATGGCTTGGCATAGTTTGAATCTTCTTGTTACCGTACTCGTCTGGTTTCATTCCATTCCATTAGCATGGTTTAAATCGATATAGTGTATCATGATTGGTTAAGTATACATTGGTGCATGTATATCTCCCTGATAATTCATTTGACTTATTTGGATATCCTGACATCTGTTTTACCTTGAGTCTTGTTTCTTTGTCACCTGATTATCTTGAGACTTTGACACTAGATCCGATTCCATGATCGATGCTGAGTGATTCGTGATATGACATGTTACTAGACATCTCTTGTTATTTGATTATCGTTGATATGGATTGGCTGGACTGTCGTGACATGGCTTTGATTAATAGATTATCAGTTTAAAATTGTTGGGATTGGAAGGTGGAGATACCTGTACACTCAGGCGATATTCACGCTAGACAAAATTCCATCATAGTCATGGGACACCTCTCGAAGATGTTCATGCTACTGACCCGATTCTTGATATTGCTGTCGTCAAGGCACGAATGTCCTGCTCATACTGCTTCCAGCTAGTCATGGGATAGCTCGGGGATACAAGTACATCTATCGGTCAATTCCATCAATACACAGCTTGTTTTAACTAATTTGACTCCTAAATTGATACCCTACATGACTTGACCTCCACATTGACTTTCAGTTTGCCTCTAGGCTAACTTGATTATTGATATTTCGGCTTGACACCACCTTGTTTATATGCATTGTTACTACCTGCACGATTACATTTTGGTATTCTTTTTTTTACCTACAACACGTGTTTTCACATTACATTATGTACATGATTTCCCACATTTGTTTTCTTGAATCCGCATTTTCTTGTTCTTTTCATTGTCTAGATTCTTTTGTTCTCGTGAATTTTGAGTACGAAATTCTTTTTGTAGTTGAGTATAACGTAACACTCTAGCACGATCGTACGATATTTAAATTATATTAAATAAATGTTTGGGCAATTTAAATTATCATTGTTTTGGCATGATTGGTATTTGGATGGTTATGTGTGTTTGTCATGTTCGTATCCGACCCGGTTGCATGTTTACCCATACTGTTTATATTAAATATTCTATTAAAATCTTTAAGACTAACTGTCTAGTTAGTACATCGATTTTTTTGTACTTTAATAGTTTATTTAATATTTGTTGCTAATCTACTAATATCTTATTTATATGCATATACTATTAGGTTTAACATTATTTTTGTTGGTAACCAAAGATATATTGTAGTTTAATGTTTTGTAATGATAAGATATTTGAAAGATATGCTAGGTATTGGGTATCCCTTAAAATCTTTTAAACATTGTTTGGGGGTTTTGTGAGAAAACCTAGTTCGGGGGGGGGGGGTTGTGCAAATTTTCATATATATATATATATATATATATATGAGAACAATGGAGGAAAGATGCCATAGGAGGGAATTTACTCCTATGGCGTCGAAAAAGTACCCCCTCCCTCAATTTTTCCGACGATCGGCACCCGCCATCTTTATCGTTATCATCTAAGATGTGGGTACACTAAATTTAATGTGATTCTACAACCTTTTCACCGTTGATTTAGCAATGTAAAAAGTTCTATTGTCGGTAAACCGTTAATTTTGAACCCACTAAATCAACGGTGAAAAAGTTGTAGAATCACATGAAATTTGGTGTACCCACATCTTAAATGATAACGATGAAGATGGTGGGTGCCGATCGTCGGAAAAAATGAGGGAGAGTGTATTTTTAAGATGCCATAAGAGGAAATTCCCTCCTATGGCCTCTTTCCTCCATTATTCCCTACACACTCACACACACACACACACACACACACACACACTTCATCTCTCCCTCTCACCAAAATTTTCTCTCTCTCGCTCGTGATCGCCTTCTTCCTCATTACCCCCAAGCAATCCCTCGCTACCATCATCACCCTCACCGGCGTCCAAGCCACCATCGTCGCCACCCTTCATCACCCCCGAGCAGACCGCCATCGCCAGTCGCTCGTTGCCTCCATCATCTTCATCTCCTCATAAGCCTTCACCGAACACATTTCCATCTGCTTCCTTTGACTCCTAACCCATCACCAACCTCGTTGCTAAGCACCCATTGCCTCGTCTTCATTCCTCTTCTTCGAGACTCAGTCATCGCCTTTTAACACCCGACGTCTCCATCTCATCTCCATCACCTCACCACCGAGAGCCCACCATCAACTCCCAAGACATCACCCTCGCTCGAAACCCATCAACCTTTGTTGTCGTTGTCGATCCCAAAACCCACGCCAATCACCGCCTCGTCTTCACCCTTGGCCAACACCTCCAACTCCGGCCATCTCCCTCGATCTATCAAGTCGTGAGCACCACTTTCAACCTCTTCTCAAATCCATCGCAGCAGCCTCTCTCTTCCCCGAGCACTCGCCGAGCACCATCTCCAGCTCAGCCCTCATCGTCACCTCTTCCTTCCTCAAAACCTATCGCCAGCATCAACCATCGCCGGAGCATCCCTTCACTGGTCTCTCCATCAACACAGAACCCTTCGACTCCTTCCTCCGGTCACCATCTTCACCCCTCCAAACCCTAACCGAACAGCCATCGTCGTTGCCATCGCGTCATCGTTGCCAATCTGCTTCTCCCCTCGCCTGCGATCAAGACCAAGACCCCTGGCAAGCCAAGTCGAGTCTTGGCTGCACCCAAGACCCGAGCACTCTGATCCTAGATTGTCCGGGTTCAATTTCTGGTCGAGGCACCATACAAGAGATCCAAACTTCGATTGTTGCATCGTGTCGTGTTCTGTGTCTCCGTGTATCCGTCATTCCGTTTATCGCGTTTCAGGCAAGTTCTTTACTTGTTACATGCTAGAGTTATGACAATATATATATTGCCGTAACACTATTATAATTATCATTTCATGCCATATATTAAATTTAATCAATATAAGTTTAATTTATAATATTTCGTAAATACATCTTATTAACAATATTTCATAATTATGACAAAAGATTATTTTAATACGATCAATTGATAAATTGAACCTGTAGTATTGTTTTGATCATTGTCGGTATTTCATGTATCGTATCTACATAGGTTTTATAAAATCATTTTGAAAACAATATTTCATGTGTTAATCATATTACTAGAAAATATACATAATCTCGTTAGCGGTATTTATTACCCATTTGTTTTCAAACGCCTGTCAATCTTTATCAATTCACTTTTACCGATATACTGTTATAACTATATTGCCTGTTCTATCCAAATGGCTTGATTATGATATATGCCTGTGATATATCCTAAAGGATATTAATGTTTCCGTGGTTCTGGGGGTTAACGGAACAGAATCATTCTCGATTCATACATCTTGCATCCGTGGTCTCGGAGGGTAACGGGATATATCTTACGTCCGTGGTGCCGGGAGTAACGGGATATATACTTTTGAGTTACATGGAAGAGTATATTAATTGGTTTCAAATACTTGTAGGATAGATAATCTGGAAACACAGACCTTAAGATATACATGATATGTTTGACTACTAATAGCTTACTTATTATATCACCTGTGATTGCTGTTGTATATACTCTTGATATCTCACTCTTGCACATGGCATACTATATCACATATTATTTATATTAGTATTATTATGATATTTATGACGCACTGACGTCTGGGTTTTGCATAGCCCAGATACTGTTGGATATATGTATGCCCTAGAGGCCATTATATGATAGTGGATGTATCGGTATGTGTGTGTGTATATATATATATATATATATATATATATATATATATATATATATATATTCAGAGGAAATTCTTGCTCGACATTATAGTATGCTATCTTGTTGTTCTTTATCTTGACATGTTCACTTGATCATGCTTATTACTCATTTGGTACATGTTGATAAAGCCCTTATGATATTTGCTTGACTACTGGGACTATGATGCAGATCATACTAGTGGGACATGAGTAGTTTATAAACATATCCTTGAAATGTTCCTAGTCGTGGGTGTATCGAGATGGGGCATCGATATTCCAGAGTAGACTAACGTATACGTTACTTGACCCATATGATGGGCGATGGATGATCCCATATCCATTGGTGTGGTGACACCAAAAACTGTATACGGGTGCTCAATGGAGACTGGGTATACTGAACGGACTCGCCGAGAAATCCTATGTGGTATTATATCTATCGTCGGATAGCAGTTCTCAGGTGACACTGGTACAGGTTAGTCTGTAGACCCGAGATCGTCATAGAGTCTTATGTGTCCTCCCACCGTACTTTGATCTCCACCCTACCACGACTCTACTGAGTTGTGCAAACATGTGGATTTGGGTACAGTCCCGAGGCACATGGAGGCAATGAGCGATAGGAGGGGTTTCGTCTCTCCCGGTATTGGGGGTTGATGTTGCGCTATGCTCGATTGGCTATAACAGGAAGTCCCTGGCAGGGCTGATGAGATTTACTGATAAGCGTTATCAGTAGTTTCTCGATCTGTTATGAGCCAAATACCGGCATGACTTATTGAGTTATTAGGGTCGACGATACCATCCCTAGACTCTATATGCAGCATATCTGACGAAGAGACCGGACCGTACGGTAAGTGTTGCCAATTGGCTCGACGGAAGTTTTGACAGGTTCGCTTGTGTTTCTTCTGATCGCTCAATACCTGGGAGCCGTTACGTACAGCTTATGCCGCTGACAGTTTTTGGGTATGTGATATGATCACTGCCTACTGCTAGCGTATTGACGAGTCTTAGTGTCCCACAAAGGGGTTTCCTAGCTCAGGCGAAAAGATGTGGGGTGCATATGCGATATGCACGGGAGCTCAATTAAATGCGTGTATTTGATACCGTATTTTAATCGGCGTTTACTATTGGACGGGTCGTATGTGATATAACCGGGTTATTAAATCATGTGTTGATTTAATATTAAGTCCATTAGCTCATTTATTAAATCCTATTTCTTTTTGATGCATGCATGAGTGTATGTATATGTTGATATGGATGCACACATGCAAGCATACATGTGTCATGGTTGATGATACATTGGTGATGACAATGCAAGACTCACATGGTAACATATTTATATATTTTGATTATCGAGAAAAACAAAATGGGGATAAAATCATGGTTGACTTTCTACACTCTTCTTTTGTGTTGACTAAAGTCAAAACCATGGTTTCATTGTCCATGGTTTTTGTTGCCCATTGTTTTTCTTAAACTCAAGTATCAAAATATCTAGATATTTTGTAACCATGGTTTGGGATGAGATAACCCCCCATCTCTCTCTTGATTATGTTGATTCATTCTCTCATGAGTTAAGTTTAGCCATTCTCCTTCTTCTTCCTCATTCAAGCTCTCTAGCTTTTTCAAGTAAGTGAAGAACATAAAAAGAAAAGGTTTTTAAGTGAGATCCAAACCCACATCACCAATCTATATTATTCTAGCCCACTAGTGTAGGTTGTTTGCTCCATTTCCATTTAGTTCAAGTGAAGCTAGGAGCTTGTGCAAAGGGACTCCGTGGTGGATCGTCATGGACTTCGAAGAACTCAAGCGGACCGGTCCAAACACCAAGTTGATCTAAGGAGTCACAAGAGGAGGTCTACAAAGGTTGTATTACTCACCTCTTAGTGTTAGACACTTGTTAGTATGTGATACTAGTTCTTTGTTACCCTAATTTTCTAGTTCGATTCATGGTTGGTTTTGTTTAGCACCTCCTAAATTTTTATTATAGCATGCGTGATGCAACCCAAACCCTAGGCATGGTGCTAGACAAACCCTACAGTGGTATCAGAGCCAAGCTAGAAACTTAGACGATGTTAGAAATATTACGAAACCGAAACAACTCCGAAACTTCGATAAATTGAAACCCTAAAAACTGCTCTCTGTCGATTTTTAAATGACCTCCAAAATTTTTTTAAGCAACTGCAGAAGCTTGCATATGATGCACTGAGAACACTAGAGAAAAACGAGGCCATTCCACTGGTTTTAACCCGGTGAGATTCATGGAAAATCCAGCCTGGACGGCCCAAACTCCCCCTCTCTGCCTCGTTTTTCTTGGGTGCTCTGGTCTGTATATTTTGGGGTTTCAGATATTGTTTGTTTAGCACAAAATTTCATGTGATGTTAATTTTGTTAAGGGGCTAATTCATAGTATTTCGTAGTCGTAATTTTAACATTGTTTTTGGTAACATAGACGACGTTTAACAGTTTGAACGAACATCAAACACCACCTCATTACTCTCGCTGGAAATTTTCCAAGTGTTGGAATTTTCCAAGTTAAAGATATTCGAAAGATCATGCAAGTAACCCTATGGACCCTCTAGAAGAACGTAACCCTAACTCGATTCTATGACCACGGAACCGCGACCAAAACTTAGGGTTTGCCATAGTTCCGTGGCGCCATAGGTGAGGCAAAGGTTGACTCTTCTACAGTTGGTCCATAGGCACTGTGACATGTTTTGGGTATTTTAACTTTGCTCAAGTGTTGAGCTCTCGGGGTAATTTGTGGGTGTTTGTTGATTCGATCGAAACGTTTAACATTGTCTAGATATTTGTGAATGCGATACAATAATTGGAATCTACACTAATTAGTTTTGTGAAAAGTAATTAGTTGCGTGTAAATCTAACATTTTGGTCTCGGGAAGAATCGGGAATCTTGTTGAATTACCCGACTTCTTTTGAAAAGGTGTTTTCATAGTTGCGACCTAAATGTAAGATTTGCATCGTTAGGCATGAAATCCAGAATATGTGATAATTTGGGTTTATGATGTCTAAAGGCAGTGATGATTCCAATTGTTGTAGTTTTTCTCTTTCTTTTCTGCGACCATAAGTATAGTATGTGGTGTATCGCCGGTTTCGTTACTATACATCAACGACAATTGGGGTACGCATACTTACTTACGTTGATGATATGCGATGTTATGTGTTGCTGAGATATGATGTACATGATCGTCGTGATTGAATGGCCGGGGGTTTTATGTGAGATGAGAGTTTTTCTTGTCATTCATGTAAAATTCATTGTATGTAACATTCTTTTATTGGGGCACTTTCGGGTTGAGGATGATGTCACCATTGTTGTATATTATTTACTTTTCCGCTTTAGGATAGGCCCAAGGTAGGGAGCACAAGTGATCGAGTTCTAGGGTCCAGTGGGAGGCTATCTCGAGGAGTCGAGACCGGGTCTCCTAACTCTAGAATTAGTAGGGTCACTTGCCGCTCTCGTAGGGGTCTAGGGGTGTGGGCTTGGCTATTCATTGCGATCATGGAATCCGTATTTTCTATTGTCGGCTAAATACAAAATACAGATCTCCTAGAATATCCTATATTTTCATATATGTGCTTCTGCTGTTGATATTCTGTGATGTGATCACTTTATATGCTGAGACGAATGATGTATTATATATATGATATATAATAAACGTTGCTTATATTTTGCATCCATGCTAGTCCCGCTCAGCTATGCCATTAGTAAAGTAACCTAACGGTATATAACGGGACATTGTGGCGAATGCGGATGGCATAAGCGTACGTTCTATTTTTCGTTTCTTTTCTGTAATGGCTTAAGGACTTAAATGATGGGACTACATTAATGAGATTAATGTATAGTAAAAGGAACCTAAAAGATGTTGTAGAATCGGATTTGAAATCTACTCGGCTTTTTGTGAAAAAGCAAATTTTCAAAAGTGCGGAGCTTAAACCACTCCTTTTTAAAACCATTAGATTCTACAACGATATCAAGTTCAAAGTGTTAAAGGTTTTCTTAAAGACCATTCGCAACCCTCCGTCATTTTAGGAAGTAGAGTACTTAGTATTCGTGCTGCGTATTTTGACTATAGTTAAGGCGCAGTGTACGGTAGCTAAGTGATGTCTTCCTACACAGCATATGATGCGATTATTAGGACATTCATATGATTATGTTGACTATAGTTAAGGGTCATATGGGCGAGTCTATTAATCACGAAATAACGGGAAGAACTTGACTAGTACTTATGATATGTTGACTATAGTTAAGGTCACGAGTGCTAGGGGTAAAAACCATATCGGGGATTTCAAGAGTTAAAATTTGCAATGAGATTGCATACCTTCTATATGATAGTAGGATCCCGATCCCACTGTGAGCAAGAGTTGCTCTCAGGAGAGTTTTGCACTTTACAATTAGCTAACCCATTAGGTTTCTAGAAAGGTGTCAACGAGGCTACGCCTCTGGGAAATTGAGGTTTATTTTAATTAGGTCCATGCGAAAGCACGAGGAACCTCCCTTAAAATACTGGCACTGGCCTGGCTGAACGGTTAGCACAGTTGTAGAATGTAATTAATCCTGGCTAATTTTCTTTTAAGGTTTGAAAGAAAATTTGATTAAAGCAGTGGGAGACATCGATTAGATAAGATAATAACCAATCTGATATTTGCAAGAGCTTTCGCTGAGTGTATTCTTTTCTCTCTCCTAATGGCAGATAACCATGACTGGACTTAAGCTTTTGTTAGAGAAAAATAAGCTAACCGGGCCGAACTATAAAGACCGACTGAGGAACATTAACATTGCTCTCACATATGATAAAGTATCATATGTCCTCACTGTCTCAGCCCCTCCCAGCTCTGGCCCTGAATCTTCTGTTGCGGATAAAGAGTTTCTTAAAACGTGGGATATTGACTGTGCTACTGCTAAATGCCTCGCGCTTGCATCGATGGACAATACACATCAAAAGCAACACGAGCAGATGGATGTTTAATCCATCTTTCTCCATACAAAAGAGTTGTATGGGGAGCAATCTCGTATCCTACGATACGAAGCATCTCGAAAGTTGTTTCAGATGCGGATGGCTCCTGGCACACCAGTAGGTGATCACGTTTTGAAGATGATAGCTCTTAGAGAAGAGCTTGAGGGCCTCAGATGGACAATGGAGAACGAACAATATGTTGATATTGTTCTACAGTCTCTTCCCCCTGCCTTTGCTCCATTCATAGTGAACTTCAACATGCATAACATGGAGAAGTCACTACCCGAACTTCTCAATATGTTGAGAAGTGCGGAGAGCGCGCTTAAGGCGAAGTCTCCCTCTCTGATTATTGGACAATCTTCCTCTTTCGTCCCAAAAGCCAAGGCCAAGGGAAGTAATAAGAAGAAACCACCCAAACCGAGAGATGGAATCAAGAAGGCATAAGGGAGAGACAAATCCAAGATTGAGAAGTCGGGAAAAGGAGAATGTTTTCACTGCAAGAAGACGGGGCACTAGAAGCGGAATTGTACTGAATACCTTGATCTCAAGAAAAAGAAGCATGGTGATGCTTCTGCTTCAGGTGTGTTTGTGACTGAAAACTTTTTTTCTATAAACTCTGCTTCTTGGGTATTGGATACCGGTCCGGGTTCTCATATCTGCAATTTTGTGCAGGGTTTGAGAAATAGCAGAGTTTTGAAGACCGGTGATCACACTCTCCGAGTTGGAAATGGTTCTAATATACATGCAGTTTCACTGGGAGAGTATCACCTAGGGTGCCGTCGGGTTGTATATTGGTTTTGAACCCATGTTATTTTGTACCTAGCATGATTTGTAATATACTATCCGTTTCTTTGTTAGACAATGAAGGATATCATTTTGTATTACAACACAATGTTATGAACATTAAACTGAATCAAGAGTTGATTGGTTATGGTACACTTAATAACGGGATATACGTCCTAAATCAACACACAGTTTTCAAAATACAACACACAAATAAAAGAAAATTTTCAGATATAAATGAAGCTTTTCTTTGGTATTGTAGACTTGGTCATATTAATGAAACAAGACTAAACAAGCTTCATAAAGATGGATATTTAAATTCTTTTGAGTATAAATCTTATGCGACTTGTCAGTCTTGTATCAAAGGGAAAATGACCAAAACTCCGTTTACAGGACACGGAAAAAGAGCTACAGAGCTCTTGGGCCTCATACATAGTGATGTATGTGGGCCAATGTCTACACATGCGAGAGGCGGTTTTTCTTACTTCATAACTTTTACTGATGATTTCTCGAGATTCAGTCATGTGTTTTTATTAAAGCATAAGTCTGAAGCTTTCGAGAAATTCAAGGAGTACAAACTCGAAGTAGAAAAACAAACAGGAATGAGCATCAAAATACTTCGATCAGATCGAGGTGGAGAGTATCTTAGTACAGAGTTTTCGAACTTCCTAAAAGAAAATGGGATTCTCTCTCAGCTCACTCCCCCTTACATATCACAGCACAACGGTGTGTCAGAGCGGCGGAATCTCACCCTATTGGATATGGTGTGATCCATGATGAGTGATACTGAGTTACCTCTCTCCTTTTGGGGGCATGCATTGGAGACTGCAGCTTTTCTGTTGAACAAAGTTCCAACTAAGACCGTTTCTACCACTCCATATAAGATATGGTATGGGAAGAGACCATATCTTAAACGAGTTAAGATTTTGGGTTGTTCGGCTTTTGTCAAAAAGCAGAATCCAGACAAACTCGAGATACGATCAGTTAAATGTATATTTGTGGGATATCCAAAACATTCGTTTGGATATCTGTTCTACCACAAGGAGGAACAAAAGGTGTTTGTTTCTCAGTATGCCACGTTTCTAGAAAATGAAATTTTTCCAAATGATACTGATGGCAATGTGGTAGATCTAAAATAGGTTCTAGAGACACAAGTTACAAATGACGACTTGGTTGAACCTGATGTTGCAACAGAAACTTATGAACCTCAGCCACTCCGTAGATCTGGCAAGACTTCTCGCCCACCGGAGAGATACTACGGTTTTCTCATTGATGGTGATGAAGAAGACTGCATCATGGATGGTGATGAAGAAGACTGGATGATGACCCTACCAGTTTTTAGCAAGCTATCACGAGTGGTGACTCAGTGAAGTGGCTGGATGCCATGAGATCCGAAATGGAGTCTATGTACACCAACAAAGTATGGACTTTGGATGTTGTACCCTCTGGGGTAAAACCCGTAGGGTGCAAATGGATCTTTAAGAGAAAGATCGGTGTAGATGGGCAGGTGGAGACCTATAAGGAAAGGCTTGTGGCGAAAGGATTTCGTTAAAAACCAGGACTGGACTATGACGAAACCTTTTCTCTTGTAGCCATGTTTAAATCCATTCGGATCCTACTTGCTATTGCTACTCACTACGACTATGAAATTTGGAAGATGGACGTTAAAACTGCTTTTCTAAATGGTGATTTAGAATAATGCGTTTATATGGATCAGCCAGAGGGCTTCATTGATAGTGGGAGCAGCGGGAAAGCATGTAGGTTGCTTAAATCCATTTATGGATTAAATAAGGCATCACGGAGTTGGAACATCTGTTTTGATGATGTTATCAAAGAGTTTGATTTCGTCAAAAATCCAGATGAACCTTGTGTTTATAAGAAGATTGTAGGGAGTACTGTCACATTCCTCGTATTGTACGTGGATGCCATTCTTCTGATAGGAAACGATATTCCTATGCTATAATCGGTCAAACTGTTCTTATCACAAAGGTTCTCCATGAAGAATCTGTATGATGCCTCGTACATATTGGGTATGAAGATCTGTAGGGATAGATCTAAAAGGTTGTTGGGATTGTCCCAAACCAGGTACATTAACACCATCTTAAAGAGGTTTAGTATGGAAGATTCCAAGCGGGGTGCCTTACCCGCTTGTCATGGAGTCACTCTCTCCAAGGACTTTTGCCCAAAGACTGATGAAGAGAGAGCTCGCATGAGCATTATACCCTACGCTTCAGCCGTAGGATCTATAATGTATGCGATGTTATGTACACGCCCTGATGTAGCTTATGCACTGGGTATAGTGAGCATGTATCAATCCAACCCAGGGGAGAATCACTGGACAGCTGTGAAGAAAATTCTTAAGTACTTGCGAAAGACTAAAGAAATGTTCTTGGTGTATGGTAACGGGGATCTCCAAATGGAGGCCTTTACCGATTCGAGCTTCCAGAGTGATAAGGATGACAGCAAATCTATCTCAGGGTTTGTATTTACCCTCAATGGAGGGGCGGTATGTTGGAAGAGTTCTAAACAGGATACCGTTGCAGACTCCACGATGGAAGCTGAGTATATTGCTGCAAATGATGCTGCCAAGGAAGCCGTCTGGATGAGGAAGTTCATCTCGGAGCTAGGAGTAGTTCCAACCATTATTGATTCAATACCATTGTATTATGATAATAATGGGGCTATGGCATTGGCCAAAGAGCCCAGGTCCCATCAGCGATCTAGACACATCCCGAAGCGATATCATCTGATCCGGGAGATAGTTGATCGCCGCGAGATCGAGATTCGGAGAGTAGATACAAAGAATAACACCGAGGATCCACTCACCAAGGCCCTCCCTCTGCCGCAGCATGAGCGACTTTTTGAGATGTTGGGTATGAGATACGCCAATAATTGGCCTTAGTGCAAGTGGGAGATTGTTGGATATATGTATGCCTTAGAGGCCATTATATGATACTGGATGTATCGGTATGTGTATATATATATTCAGATGACATTCTTGCTCGACATTATAGTATGCTATCTGGTTGTTCTTTATCTTGACATGTTCACTTGATCATGCTTATTACTCATTTGGTACATGGTGATAAAGCCCTTAGGATATTTGCTTGACTACTGGGACTATGATGCAGATCATACTAGTGGGACATGAGTAGTTTATAAGCATATCTTTGAAATGTTCCTAGTTGTGGGTGTATCGAGACGGGGCATCGATATTCCAGAATAGACTAGCGTATATGTTACTTGACCCATATGATGGGCGATGGATGATCCCATATCCATTGGTGTGGTGACACCAAAGACTGTATACGGGTGCTCAGTGGAGACTGGGTACACTGAACGGACTCGTTGAAAACTCCTATGCGGTATTATATCTATCGTCGGATAGCAGTTCTCAGGTGACACTGGTACAGGTTATTCTGTAGACTTGAGATCGTCATAGAGTCTTATGTGTCCTCCCACTGTACTTTGATCTCCACCCTACCACGGCTCCACTGAGTCATGCAAACAGGTGGATTTTGGGTACAGTCCCGAGGCACATGGAGGCAATGAGCGATAAGAGGGGTTTTGTCTCTCCCGGTATTGGAGGTTGATGTTGCGCTATACTCGATTGGCTATAACAGGAAGTCCCTGGCCAGGGCTGATGAGATTTACTGATAAGTGTTATCAGTACTTTCTCGATCTGTTATGAGCCAAATACCGGCATGACTTATTGAGTTATTAGGGTCGACGATACCATCCCTAGACTCTATATGCAGCATATCTGACGAAGAGACCGGACCGTACGGTAAGTGTTGCCAATTGGCTCGACGGAAGTTTTGACAGGTTCGCTTGTGTTTCTTCTGATCGCTCAATACCTGGGAGCCGTTACGTACAGCTTATGCCGTTGACGGTTTGTGAGTATGTGATATGATCACTGCCTACTGCTAGCGTATTGACGAGTCTTAGAGTCCCACAAAGGGGTTTCCTAGCTCAGGCGAAAAGATGTGGGGTGCATATGCGAAATGCGCGGGAGCTCGATTAAATGCGTGTATTTGATACCGTATTTTAATCAGGCGTTTACTATTGGACGGGTCGTATGTGATATGAACGGATTATTAAATCAAGTGTTGATTTAATATTAAGTCCATTAGCTCATTTATTAAAATCTATTTTTTTATGATGCATGCATGAGTGTATGTATATGTTGATATGGATGCACACATACAAGAATACATGTGTCATGGTTGATGATACATTGGTGATGGCAATGCAAGACTCACATGGTAACATATTTATATATTTTGATTATTGAGAAAAACAAAATGGGGATAAAGTCAAGGTTGACTTTCTACACTCTTCTTTTGTGTTGACTAAAGTCAAAACCATGGTTTCATTGCCCATGGTTTTTGTTGCCCATTGTTTTGCTTAAACTCAAGTATTAAAATATCTAGATATTTTGTAACCATGGTTTGGGATGAGATAATCCCCCCTCTCTTGATTGTGTTGATTCATTCTCTCACGAGTTAAGTTTAGCCATTCTCCTTCTTCTTCCTCATTCAAGCTCTCTAGCTTTTTCAAGTGAGTGAAGAACATAAAAAGTAAAGGTTTTTAAGTGAGATCCAAACCCACATCACCAATCTATATTAGTCCAGCCCACTAGTGTAGATTGTTTGCTCCATTTCCATTTAGTTCAAGTGAAGCTAAGATCTTGTGCAAAGGGACTCCGTGGTGGATCGTCGTGGACTTCGAAGAACTCAAGCGGACCGGTCCAAACATCAAGTTGATCCAAGGAGTCACAAGAGGAGGTCTACAAAGGTTGTATTACTCACCTCTTAGTGTTAGACACTTGTTAGTATGTGATACTAGTTCTTTGTTATCCTAATTTTCTAGTTCGATTCATGGTTGGTTTTGTTTAGCACCCCCTAAATTTTTATTATAGCATGTGTGATGCAACCCAAACCCTAGGCATGGTTCTAGACAAATCCTACAAATACATGACTTTAGCACGTGAGTACTTCGACAGGATTGCCGATCTGTGAGGACCCTTTCACCGATATAGTTCTTATTGATGGTTTATGTGTTCTTTTCCCTTTGATCTTTATCGCTTCCACTACTGTTTACTGTTATCGTTCTTGTGGCTATTGGACATGTTTAGAGATAGATAGTTTTATTATTGTTCTTGATTACTGATTAATAGCCGTAAGTGACTATGTGAGGATGTTTCCTTACCGTAGATAGCATGGTTTTCTTTGTTACGTTCCTGAATTTATGTATTTTTGGAAGCGGGGCGTGACAATAACCCAGAGCCATCCCATGCACACAGAGAACATAATGTCGCTCCATGATTGTTTTGAGCCATCTCAAAACACTTTGAGTTGTCTCATGATAAGGTCGAGTCGTCTCATAAAACCAGAGAACAAATTATAATTCCATACGACTTCTGAGCCATCTCAACCTTGTTTGAGCCGTCTTAACTATACTGAAACCTGATATTTGAACTATTACATTCCTGATATGTTATACACATGCGATATATTGCCTGACCTGTTACCTGGCTTGTACCTTGATACATTTATGACCTATTATTGACATGATTATGCTATTCCTGACTTGATAGTATATAGATTGTTCTCATGTATCCATGTTATCCTGATATTGGTATTCTATTGATATTGCATCATCTCAACCTTGCTTGTACCGTAATATTTACCGAAATGCCAATAAATCCCGATATCGATTGATTGACCTGTTGTCTTGATAGACATGATTTTTACATGCTTGTTCTCGTGTTGGCATTAGATAACATGTTATTGATACTTGGCATGAACATGAAACCTGGAAAAAGGGGAAATCAAGAATGTAACTGAATTGTAACCCAAGAGTTATTGATTGTTAGAGACTGATCAGTCGACATGAGCTACGGGCTTCAGAATGGTGATGCTGATATCATTCGTCTATTTCGACATTGTTTTACTGCCTAGCGACACGTCTCGGATTCAGTCCTGAGTGTCTTCACACCGTGGTCCCGGACACGTACGAGATACTATTGAGTTACAAGAAAGGATTACATTAATTTTTTTCAAATACCTGTAGGATAGAAACCTAGCGACATGGACCCATAGGTACACATGACATGATTGCTTTACCGTATCTTACTTGCTATGTTATATCACTGTTATTGCCATTGGTTATTGACTACTCATATGCTATTAATTTCTTGTATAATGGCTTGTTACCTCATCTACCCGGTTATATTTTATTATGATATGTATGACGCTCTGACGTCTGAGTTTTGCATGGCCCAGATCACTTGACTTTAAAATAGGAGGATAAGGAATACTTCGAGAAGCTTGCTGAGCAGTGAAGCGTCGTTAATTATTGATCTATTTATTTGATGGTTTAAGTCTTTTATCGTATTAAACTATTTCTTGGATTTCTATCGTTGTGGGCCCGTAAGGGACAACTATTTACTGTTCTTGCTTATCCTTGGATCTTAGGACTTGATCATTATTATTGCTTCCAGTATTAACTATTGATTCTATTATTATTTTATTGTGGCTATTGGACATGTGATAGTTAGATATATTATATTTTTGTATTTGTTTACTGCATGATAACCTTAATGTGACTATGGAAGGATGTTTTCTTACCATTGGTGGCATAGCTGGCTGAGTCATGTTCCGCTATTTAGTGTATTTTGGGAAACGTGGTATGACAAGGTTTTGTTGGTATCGGAGCCTAAGTTTAGGTTAGCTGGGCTTGGTTCAATTTGTAGTTGGGTATGTACCCAATACAAATTGATCTTGAAACCCTTGAATATAGGAACATGTCCTGCCACACTATTGCCTTGTTATTCGATTCTTGAATCCCTTGTTTTATTGAATTCTGTTTCCGTACTAATTCTTGTCATTCGTGCTTGACTTCAGAGCTATGGCAAGAATGAATCCACCAAATCCATCTACTGACAGTGCCGCGATGCTTGGCGTTATGCAAGGTATGCTAGAGAATTAGCATCGACAGGCGGATTTAATCCAGCATCAGGCTGAGTTATTTTAGGAGGGCTTGAGGACGGCCTAATAGATTGCTACTACGGTAGTTCCTAGGCAGGTTTAGCTTGAGGGTAATGTTGCGGACTTCAAGAAGCTTAGTCCGGTAACTTTTACGGGATTGGAGGAACCACTACAGGCAGAGCAGTGGCTTATGGATGCGGAGAACCTGTTAATTGCTGCTCAGATTCCAGATGAGAAAAGAGTGGATGTGGTACATATCCAGATGGTTGACTATGCTAAAGAATGGTAGCTTGTAGAGGAGACTCGTTTGGCGAAGCCAATCAGCTGGGCAGCTTTTACTCAGATTTTTTTTTGGAGAAGTTCTTTCCACAAACTGCTAGGAAGGAAATGGAAGAGAATTTCATTGGTTTGAAGCACAATAGTGGATCTGTAGAAGCTTATGCGGCTAAGTAGACCCGGCTCAGTCAATTTGCAGGGCCATTGGTGGCTAATGAGGCTAACAGAGCATGACGTTTCCTACGCAGTCTTGATGTGGAGATTCAGAAGCATATTATTTCGTTGGGTTTGAATACCTTTTTTCAAGTTCTCACGGCAGCCAGAGAACAACAAAAGCTATCAGAAAGAGAAAATGGTACACTTCGGCAAGATGTTCCAGCAGAAAAGCAGTTCAAGCGCCAACCAGAACTTCAGGACGGAGGGGTATTCCGGTCAGGAGATAGGGAACAGTTCCTATGAAGAGGTCGTTCATCTCTACTCAGAAGAAGAACCCGATTTTCTGCCAGCGACCGGGCCATGTTCAGAGAGAATGCCGGAGGAAGCTTCGGCAGTGTTTGATTTGCGGAGCTACTGACCTTCAGGTCAACACTTGTCCGTCGAGAGTTCAGCTGAACGGTGATACTACGAAAGCACCGCAGAAGCATTCTTATGGAAAAAATAGATTACTTAAGGGCCAAATCAGGGACGGGATTTCACCTCGACGGTCGAGGAGGCATAATCTTCGGAAGATGTGGTTACATGTATCCTATTAGTTTATAGTTTTCCCGCATTAGCTCTATTTGATTCTGGTGCATCCCATTGTTTTATGTCTTCCAAATTTATTGGTGCACACTCTATCCCACACACGGCTTTATCTAGTAGTTAGGACATACACATTGGGAATGGGAAAATTATTTCTGGCAGGGAATGCAATGATTGTTCCGTTATAGTTTGTGGACGGGAGTTTTTTGCGGATTTCTTAGTCATTGACGCTGGCATCTATGGCGTAGTTTTGGGGATGGACTTTCTTGGCACCTTTCATGCTCATATAAATTGCAGAGCAAAAAAAGGTGATTTTCCAAATTCCTAGTCATCCGTAGTTAGAATTTTTGGGAGGTAGCAGATTCATCAGGCCGGTTGAATTCAGAGCCAAGCCGACGGGTGCTGTTTTATCGGCGTTAGAGGTGAACAAGGAGGAAGAACCGATGGTTATTCGAGATTTTATGGATGTATTCAAAGACATCTCGGGTTTACCGCTAAAGCGAGATGTGGAGTTTGCAATTGATTTGATTCCTGGAGGAGAGCCTATCTCAAAGTCTTATTATCCAATGGCACTGGAGGAACTAGAAGAAATAAAGAAGCAAGTTTCAGAACTATTAGAGAAGGGTTGGATTCGCACCAATGGTTCATCTTGGAGAACTCCAGTTCTACTGGTCAAGAAGAAAAATGGCATGCGGCGTATGTGCATAGATTACCGAGAGTTAAATCTGGTGACTATCAAGAAAAAACACCTAATTCCTCACATAGGCAAATTGTTTGATCAATTAAGTGGCGCAAGAGTATTCTCGAAATTGGACTTACGATCGGGTTACCATCAAGTTCGGGTAAAGCCGGAGAATGTTTGCAAAACGGCGTTTCGAACTTGATACGGACATTACGAGTATTTAGTTATGCCGTTTGGAGTTACGAACGCTCCTTCTGTGTTTATAGATTTAATGAGCCGAGTCTTTTCACCATATCTAGGTCGGTTCGTGGTGGTGTTCATCGACGACATACTGGTGTATTCAAAGACAAGGAGAAGCATGAAGAACACTTGAGTATTGCATTGCAGATATTGAGGCAAGAGAATCTGTATACTAAGTTAAGCAAGTGCGAGTTTTGGCTTGATGAAGTGAAGTTTTTGGGTCACGTTATATCTGGAGATGGAATCACAGTTGACCCGGAAAAGATTACAGCAGTTCGTGATTAGTCGATTCTAAGTACCGCGGCAGAGGTTCAAAGTTTTCTTGCGCTTGCAGGATATCATCGGAGGTTTGTGAAAGATTTCGTTTGAATAGCAGAACCGTTGACCAAGTTGACTCGAAAGGAGATACCATTTATGTGGTCAGAGAAATGTGCGCAAGCTTTCGAGACATTGGAGCATAGATTAACGACCGCTCCTATTCTAACTGTGCCAGACAGTTCCAAAGGATTAGTGATTCACAACGACACATCGGGGAAACGTTTGGGCTGTGTATTAATGCAGCATAGACGGGTGATAGCTTATGTGTCAAGAAAGCTGAAGACATATGAGAAGAACTATCCGATACATGACTTGGAGCTAGCGGCAATTTTTTTTGCATTGAAGTTATGGAGACACTACTTATTAGGCGAGAAGGTCGAGATATTCACCGATCATAAAAATCTAAAGTACATGTTCACTTAGAAGGAGCTTAACATGTGTCAGCGTAGATGGCTAGAGTTGATGGCTGACAACGACTTAGATTTAAAGTATTATCCGGGAAAGGTGAATGTAGTGCCAGATGCCTTGAGTCAATTTCCAGCCATTATGACGTTAATTTCGCAGAAGGAGATTATTGTCGATTTTCAGAGATTCGAGTTGGAGCCTATGTTACCGAATTCTTCGGGACAGTTGATGCAACTACAAGTGCAGTTGTCTTTGATAGATCGCATCAAGGCAGCACAATTGCAAAACTGCAGAAGTTTCGAGGGCAAGTAGAGGCAGGTCTTTGAATAGACTTATACTTCATGAAGATGTGTTGCTAAGATACGGAAGTCGATCGTGCGTGCCTAAGGGAGTGATTCATGAAGAAGTTATGAGGGAGGCCCATAGTTCGGCATATTCAGTACATCCGGGAGATACGAAGATGTATAGGGATATACGACACCACTTTTGGTGGGAAGGCATGAAGAGAGAGATCGCTCGTTTTGTGTTGAGATGCTTGGTGTGTTAGCAAGTAAAGGCTGAACATCAAAGAGTTGCTGGTTTTTTGCAACCACTTCCGATTCTTCAGTAGAAGTGGGAACATATAACCATGGATTTCGTGACAGCTTTACCGCGAAGCCTAAAGGGCAACAATGTTATATGGGTGATCGTTGATCATCTGACCAACGGAGCACCTTTTATACCGTTTCGAGTTGATTAGTCGACAGAAGCATTAGCGGAGAGATATATGCAGGAAATTATGAGATTGTATGGAGTACCGGTTCGTATCATGTCCGATCGCTATACGCTGTTTCTATCACATTTTTGGAGGAGTTTGCAGGAGAGCTTAGGAACTTGATTGAAGTTTAGCATGGCGTATCATCCGCAAAAAGATGGTTAGTCCAAGAGGATGATCCAAACTCTTGAAGACATGCTGAGAGCTTTCATGTTAGACTTCAAAAGTTCATGGGAAGATTATTTGCACTTGGTAGAGTTTTCGTACAACGGTTTTCAGGAGAGTATTCTGATGGCTCCATTTGAGGCGTTGTACGGAAGCAAATGTCATTCGCCGATATGTTGGGACGATATTGGAGAAAGGAAATTTTTGGGGCCGGAATTGATTGTGCAAACCATGGATAAGGTTCGTTTGATTCGAGATCATATGAAAGTAGTGCAAGATCGACAAAAGAGTTAGACTGATACTGAAAGGCGACTGTTAGAGTTCGCAGTTGATGATCACCCGTGTTCTTGAAGATATCACCGACGTGAGGGGTGATCCGGTTTGGTAGTCGAGGTAAGCTTAGTCCTCGATTTGTGGGACCTTTCGATATCATTGAGCGTATTGGAGAAGTAGCGTATCAGTTGGCATTACCACCGTCCTTATCGGGTGTGCACGATGTGTTTCACGTATCTCAACTTTGCAAATATGTTCGAGATGAGACTCACATCCCTGATCACTCGGAATTGACATTAAGGAATGACTTATCGTACGAAGAGTAATCGAAAGCTATTTTGGATCGATAAGAGAAGGTTCTAAAAATCAAAGTTATCCCGTTAGTTCTTGTCTCATGGGGAGGTTGTTCGTATGGAGAATCGATGTGGGAACGTGAAGAAGAAATGCGAAAGAGATTCCCAAACTTGTTTCCTTGATTATGAGATCGTTGTTCCTATTCTTGTTATCGTTATCGTTCTTGTTTCCTTTTGTTCTTCGTGAATCTCGAGGACGAATTTCTTTTTGTAGTTTGGTATAATGTAACACCCTAAAACTATCATACGATATTTGGTTAATAAATTGAATTGATTGATTTTTTTGGTTATGTTGTGTTTTGGCTTTGGGGATCAAGTACCGGTTCAAGATTGTGTGAGCCGTCTCTTGCACCCAGAGAATAATTGATTTCTTGGATAGACTTGTAAGCCGGCTCAAGCATGCGTGAGCCGTCTCAAAACCTGACATGCGACTGATATTGTTTATTGACTGATTCTGGGTTATTGTTTCATTGTGTTTTTTCATTGGTTATTATTAGGACATGGTAAAGTATTTAATTAATAAATATACATTGGTTAGGCAAATTGAATAATATTTTTCCTTATATCTAAGACCTTATTTCTAATTGATATAGGATTTTACATACAATACCCGGCCCATAATCATGCATCCTATTTAAACTCATATGAATTTCATGCAAACATATCTCAAAATTAAAACCCCAGCCTCCATCTCTCTCTCACACATAACCGAACCCTAACCCTAACTCCAAAACCCAATCCCCTCTGATCTCGTAGCCGACCCCATTACCACCATCTTCGTTTGCACCGTCCTGAAGAAATCATCGTCACCGCCATCGTCTTCTTCCTCGCGTCAACATCCTCTCACGACTGCAACTTCAAGACCGAGCATACAAGTGAAGGTCTTGCATATGGTTTCGAGATTTTGCTTGCATTGTCGTCATTGTGATAATTGTAGACCGAAGCAAGTATCTTTAGATGCTTGCTACATGCTAGTTACGGCCAAACCAGATCTGGCGTAACATTATTATTAGTGTTGTTATTAACTTGTAAATCTATGTTTACATGCTAATAATGTATCATGATCCGAATCACGTTATGTCGACAACTTGATCTAGCTATAATACTTGATAGGAAACCTTAAAGTTGCCACTTTTTATGTTGATAATCGATATATTGGAACTTAGAGTAATTGACGTAATTATAGTTGCTATTGTATACAAACTTGAATTGAATTTAGATCGAACAGGAAACCTGATCGTTTCAGAAAAGAGTCGACGAGCTGACTCAAAATTACCTGAGCTGTCTCATATAAACAGAGAACTAAAATATTGTTCCAAACATAGTTTGAGCTATCTCAAGATAGGAATGAGCCGGCTCAATATAGCCCAGAGCCGTCTCATGCACACAGAGAACATAATGTCGCTCTAGGATTGTTTTGAGCCGTTTCAAAACACTTTGAGCCGTCTCATACAACCAGAGAACAAATTATAATTCCAGATGAGTTTTGAGCCGTCTCAACTTTGTTTGAGCCGTCTCAACTGTACTGAAACTTGATATTTGAACTGTTACGTACCTGATATGTTATACACATGCGATACATTGCCTGACCTGTTACCTGACTTGTACCTTGATACATTTATAACATGTTATTGACATGATTATGCTATTCTTGACATGATTGTATATAGATTTTTCTCATGTATCTATGTTATCGTGATATTGGTATTATATCGATATTGCATCATGTCTATCTTGCTTGTACCGTAATGTTTACCGAAATGCTAACAAATCCCGTTATTGATTGAATGACATGTTGTCTTGATAGACATGACATGTACATGCTTGTTCCCGTATTGGTATTAGATAACATATTATTGATACTTGGCATGAACATGAAACCTGAGAAAATGGGAAATCAAGAATGTAACTGAATTGTAACTCAAGAGTTATTGATTGCTAGAGACTGATCAATCGACACGAGATACGGGCTCCGGAATGGTGATGCTGACATCATTCGTCCATTTCGACATTGTTTTACTTGCTAGCGACATGTCTCGGATTCAGCCCCGAAAGTCTTGGCACCGTGGTTCCGGACACGTACGGGATACTATTGAGTTACAAGAAAGGATTGCATTAATTTGTTTCAAATACATGTAGGATAAATAGCCTAGCGATATGGACACATGACATGATTGCTTTACTGTATCTTGATTGCTATGCTATATCACTGTTATTGCCATTGGTTATTGACTACTCATATGCTACTGATTTCTTGTATAATGGCTTATTATCTCACCTACCCGGTTATATTTTATTATGAAATGTATGACGCTCTGACGGTTTTGCATGGCCCAGATCACTTAGTTTTAGAACAGGAGGACAATGCATACTTCGAGAAGCTTGCCGAGCAATGAAGCGTGGTTAATTATTGATCTAGTTATTTGATGGTTTAAGTCTTTTATCGTATTAAACTATTTCTTGGATTTCTATTGTTGTGAGCCCGTAAGGGACAATTATTTACCGTTCTTGCTTATCCTTGGATCTTGAAACTTGATCATTTTTATTGCTTCCGTTATTAACTGTTGATTCTATTATTATTTTATTGTAGCTATTGGATATGTGATAGTTAGATATATTATATTTTTATGCTTGTTTAGCTTTAATGTGATTATGGAAGGATATTTCCTTACCATAGGTAGCATGGCTGGCCGAGTCATGTTACGCTATTTAATGTATTTTGGAAAACGGGACGTGACAGTTTTCATGGTAACTATAAGAAAATTAGGCTCAAAACATGTTCATTTGTTGGAATAAGTACTTGTTATTACATTCTCCAAGATTTTTGGGTGCATGAGTATTAACCATATGTTTCTAGATATACTCATATATCTAGCCAAAATGCTTTAATTTGCTCGACAACAAAACAAAGGGTTTTTCAATGGGAAAAACACAGGTTGTTGCGGCCTTTAAAATTAAGTTTTGTAAGTCATATTCTACAAATTCCCATTTGCTTAACTAATTCCTAATTTTTTCCTTTTTATAGAGGGAATTGGTTCATCAAAGCCAATTAATTTATTTATAATTTTCAAACCATTAAGAAGATATTAATGCCAAGTCTTCCTTGTTTAAAAGGACTACCAAAAATTGGTTTAGGAACTAAATGATATTTTCTCTTTTAAGAGAACTTTTGATAGATTAGATTATATATTGAGATTATCATTCATCAAATCATGGATGGTTAATTAGACTCTATCAATACGCCTCTTCGCTGATTTTGTCATAGTATTTGTATTCTTGATTGAGAATTTTATCAAATGATGAACGAATGGATCTTTAAGTGCATCTCTTCTCCGAGTTTGCCGAAGTACTTGTATTCTATATTGAAAAAAAAAGGTTGTTACCAAAATCCCATCAAAGGTGTCAAGTTCTGATACCAGTTGTGAGGAAATCTCCTGAAAGATGCAAAACTCTAATACCAATTGTTTGGGAATCTCGAATGTACAAGCTCTAATATCAATTGTTGGAAAACCATTATTGATCATCTTTATGACAATCAATCAAAAACATAAACAAAGAAGCAAACCACAACAAGAATAGCAAATAAACGGCAAATAGAAACAATCGATATTTAAGTGTTTTGGCGATAAACCTAATCCATGGGAAGAGCCCTAGAGAATAAAGACAACTATAATAATAATAATAATAAGAGTTTTAAGTGTATTTCACCCTATATGACTTCTCAACCTTATACAAATTCCTTACGAGGACAATACCTCTGTCTTTATTTTGACCTTCAACTTCAAGCCCAGAGAACCGGTCTTTATGCCCCTTTACTTAAACCTCTCTCTCTATATATATACACACACACGCACACGATCCTTTATGTCTCCTCTCTCTATCTACATCCTTTATGTCTCCTCCTACATCTTAAAACATTCGATGAAAGCCATCATTTTTATGACATAGAATAACATTACTCCTAATCAAAAAAGAATTTCTTATTCTTATCCAACTATACAACCCCTTATCCTTATTTAAATAGGAAGCCTTTACTTATCCTTATACCTGACAAGATCCTAAGCACATGCGATGCACATGAAAACAAAGGAGGGAGCAGTTATAGAGAGGAGTAAGTGGTTATATATAGTGAAAGAGAAAAAAAGAAATAGTTAATATCACTTGAATTTTTCTCTCATTCTTAATTTGTAAAATGGAGAAGAAAGAGAGTGGCTAATAAAAAAGGATTTTTCTTATTTTTAATTTATTTAATTCTTTGAAATTGGAAGTGGCACACTCCCTTTTGAGTTTGCATTATAATAGTAGAGATTAAATAAGGCTTCTTCCTTTATTCTTATCCTTATTTAAATAGAATTCCTTTATTTATGATCCTTATCCATAACAAACTTTATAAATTACATTTAAACTAAATTCTAAAAAAATAAATATATTAATTATCGATTCGTATCCGCATGGAAAAATTCTATTATATATCAGGTGTTCGTGCCCGATCATGAGAGGAAAGAGATGGAATATGCGTCCCATAAAGCTGATCAAAGAAAAAAGTGACTGTGAATTTTCAAATTTCTCTCTTCTCTTCTCTGTCTAAGTGCATTGCACGATGGTATATAGAATATTTTCTCATTTGAATGTATTTATGCTACAACAAACTATATAACACCTAGATCTTGGATGCTATTTCTTCACTCAACCAAAAATAATAATAAATAAGTAAATAACAAGGATTACTATTGGAATCAATCAATAAATCAAAATTTCAGGGCATATTAATGAAAGATAGAAAAACAATTACATCAATCTTGCAAAAATAGAAAGTGCAGAAAAATCAATTGTCCAAAACATTTAAAGAATTTGAAAGATAAAAGAACGATTACCTCTTCCAAATTATGAACTTTTACGATTTTTCCTTCAATATTTCTTTGGCCAAACAAAGGGGAAAGGAGAACGTGATATTTCCTTCAACAGTCCATTGGATTTTATTTTATTTTTTAAAAAAGTTTTTTCTTTGGTTGCATAATAGTCCATTAGATTGGATTAAGGATGAGATAGAGTTGGCCAAATTACTGGGCAAGGTATTTATAATTTATAGGCTAAGATAATAGACTTGGACAATGAGCAAGAAGTTTATTCGGCAAGCATAATAATGCATGCAAGCAAGGAATTTATACTATTATAACAATACCTTCACTAAAACTATGCTCAGGATTCCCCCTGTCTTGAATTGAATTGTTGAGGAAGCTTACATGGCTACGCCCTAATTTTCTTTGATTCAAAGGCTTGGAATTACTTTTCTTTTGTTTATTTCGAAACCTTTTTTTATCGGGTTTTCTTTGAAATTTTTTGTATGATTTGGTTAAGGCTAAAACTAGTTCTACAACTAATCATTATAATTCTGATTATTAACTTTGGAAATCTTATTACGTACAAGAATTTTAGTGACACTTTTAAGAAATGGAAGATTGAAAATGTGACGAGTCATTAGAATTGTAACAAAGAGATAAGAAGTTCAAGGCATCCAACACAGATATAAGGAACAAAGAGATATACATTTGACCATATATAGAAGGGTCGGTGGGCCATACAGCTGGTCTAACTTTAAGGTTCAAATTTAATTACAAATTAAGTGACTAATTAATATTGAATCAAGAATGTAACTAAGCTGAATACTCGTTATCAAATGCAATGGTAGCTATATCTTTTATATGTATTCGTATTCGTATTTGTGATTAATTGCCAACAAATACTGAATACGGATGTGTAAAGACGTGTATGTATGTATGTATATACACACACACACTCCGTCTCTAGAATGATTAAATTTCTCTAAGTTGTAACTGCATGCGAATCTTTTCTTTTCTTTTTGTGCAAAAAGAACGATCTTTAACTAAATGCTGCTAGAAACTTACTTTTGTAAGAATGTATCTGTAGTCATTCTACAAGTAGAAGTTAATTAGACTTAAAATAGATTTGATCGAGTTTGGAGTAGTTTTTGTTATAGCTGTACGATAAGACAATTTGTGCTTCTCAAATCGATCATATTAGCTTATTATTTACTACAGGTTTTCACGGGTGCATAAAATATTTCTTGTGTTTCGTGTCCATATTGTTGTGAATTTTCTATATCCGTGATGCTTCAAGGAGTCACAAAACACACCAAGAGTCGCAACCGAAAATTAATCTATCAGAATCGCATGCAAACAAACTACTTGAAAAAGATTTATCGGACAATCTATCAAAACAATACAAATTATTAGAAGCATACCAAACAACAAACACAAGATTTATTTACCCGACGACGAAAACTTCCATTATTAAGAAAGAATTACAACGATGACGCTCTCTCCGATCACCGCCCAAATACAATAAAAATCTTTGTCTCTAGAAATCTCTCTCTCTCACAGCTTCTAATTGTCCAGCAGCCCTCTCTGGCCTGATGGAGTCCCACGCTGATTAATCAAATTAGTCAATCAATTTTTATTGGCTGCTACATCTCATATATAGGCTCTGTTGCTCTTTAATAGCAAAATCTCTGTTTGGATTTTAATTGATTGAGGCAAATAATTCCTAGGCATATTATTTAGATAATATATAGAGATATCTTAGATATAACTTAGGAATAAGTCTCAATCTAAACTAGAGACTTACAGAGATAAGTTTGGAATTTAAATTAATGACTAATTTAAATCACACTACGTGCATGGCACGTATTCACTCTTGGGCTCTTGATCTCGGGCCGAATTTGCAATCAATTTTAAAAATCCCCATCTTGATTCAAATTCATCACAATCTCGACACTTTCTCAAAAAACTTGGAACTCCTGCTCTCGTCGTCACTGTACCTCATCAATCAACTAGGCAGATCAAGTCCAAGTACTGCTTGAACTCGAAATCCGGAACCATCCCCGTAAATGCAACTGTTGGTCTCCCATGGATACCAATATTCGTAAAAACCACAACCGTCTTCCTGTCCTCCAAGAAGAACATTTTCACCTCCTGTGGAACACCCAAAACCAACAATCTATGTAAATACATGGTCTCCATAACCGTCTCCAAGACGGTCAGCAATCCTGCCTCTCCTGTTGATGCCGCGATAACAATCTGAAACGTTGATCTACCTGACACTGCATCCGTGTCCTTATAAGCCGTCCTCGATCTCCAACTGTTCCCATCGCCAGCTATACCTAATGATGACACCAATCTGATGTGCGCCTCTAACTGAGAAGACACGGGCTGAGTCTCTCTCCCATACCAAGCGAGAACCTGCTTGATATACCGCTGCAACGGATGCAACTCCCAATCCATGACAATATCCATGCCACGAATTTCGTATGCAGACTTTCTGTCGAACTTCTGATCCCATATCCTTGAACCTTCATCTCTAGGCTCTCTCGTGCGCCTAAATACCATAGGCCTCCGCACAACTGGCTATACCAGACTCTCTGTCTGAATTGAAGTATCAACCACCTCATCTATAATATGGACTGAAGCCTCAAACACCACCTGGCTCGGTGATCTTGTTCTCTGCTCACCATCTGACTGAGTATGTTTTCTCCGAGACATCGCAGACCCATCGACTATCATATTTTGGCTGATTACTCCACCCTTAGTACCAGGACACCACAACTTATACCCTTTTGCTTCTCTTCCAGAATTGCGAAGCCTTGAGTAATTCTAAGCCCCTCCAGTTCATACCTTCTTGGGAATTATCTTGTCTACTGCCGTCGATGGTGACCGATCGATGAGGTAGTTGGCAGTAGATAAGGCCTCTGCCCGAAACTCCCTCGGAACTGCAGCCATAAGCTGTGAATATTCGTTCTTCCCAAACACTGTCCGAACCATCTGCTCCGCTCCGCCAATATTCCAAGGATCAAAAGTAGTGTGATGTACGATCCTCCTTGAATTTCAAAACTCTCCACCATGATCGGAACGAAGAACTTTCACACGCTTCTCGAATTGCTTCTCTACAATAGCCTTCCTGAAAATCTTAAAATTCTACGCCTTCGGCTCGACAACATGCACCCATAACTTCCTCAAGAAGTCGTCAATGAAGAAACCATGATGTCTGACTCCACCTCGAGAACAAACCGGTGCCGGAACCATCTCTATCTTCTTCCTTTGAATATAATCCTCCTGAAGATTTCTCCTGCCGATCTCTACACCTCCAAGTGACTGCCTCTTTCAAGACCCCTCCAAACCCGCCTCACCAATATGGCCTGATTGTGGACGCTAAACCTTGACGGAGTCTGAACCATCTGAACCAGTAAAAGATCTAACATCTCTTAAGACTGTCCGTCTCTGAAGAAAATACAGATTTCTCATCCTCTTCGCCTTCATGACAATACGGGCATCTCTGGAAATCATCATGGAATCTCCAACGATCTCGTACTTGTAACCGATTCCGCCCAAAACACCTAATGAAATCAAGCTCCTCCTCAGATCTGGCACGTGCCTGATATATGTCAACGTCCGAACTCTCCCTTCATGCATGCGGATCCAAACTGCACTAATTCCAACAACTCCGCTTACCATAACGTTTCCCATAAAGACCGAAGCTCTATCAACTGAACGATACATAGCAAATCAACTCTGATTCAGAGTCACATGGAATGAATATCCTGAATCCAACATCCACGATCCATATGCGTTTGAAGTCGCACATGACGATAGAATCGAATCATCACCGTCCTCATCCGAATTCTCCACCGCAACTGCAGTACCGAAAGGCATCTGCTTGCCTTACACTTTGCACTTCGGACAATCATTTTTCCAACACCCGCTCTCCTTGCAAATAAAGCACCTGTCATTATCGCGATTTCTCGATTTTCCCTTGGAGCCTCTATTTGAACGGTATCTAACAGAATACGCATCACCGTGACTACTCTTGTCACTTACCACCTTCTCCCTCAACACCTCACTGTGCAGACCTGTTTTGACATCTTCTAAAGAAAACTTATCCCGGCCATACACCATCGGCTTAACGAACTGCCCGTACTATGAGATCAATAAACAGAGTAGAATCATTGCCCGACCCTCATCCTCTATCTGCACCTCCACGTTCCCAAGTCCATCACGATCTAGTTGAGTTCGTCCAGGTGATTTTTGACGGATATCCTCTTCTTCATCTTTAACGTGTACAATCGTTGCTTGAAGTAGAGACAATTTGTAAGAGGTTTCTTTGTGTATAGAGACTCCAACTTGCTTTATAACTCCGCTGCCGTTGTCTCTTACGCAACCTTGCATAGAATCTCGTCCGCCAATCGAAACTATATCGAACTGAAGGCCTTGTCCTCCATCTCTCCTTTCTTACCATCTGTGATCGTTTCCGGAATACTGTATTTTGCAAAGACAATCTTGTGAACCCCTTATTACTTAAGAATAGATTTCATCTTCAACCTCCAAAGGCTAAAATTGTTCCGTCTATCAAACTTAACCACCTTATAATGATAGATTCTATCTATCCAAATAATCTGAAAACACCGAATCTGATACTCTGATACCACTTGTTGTGAATTTTCTATATTCGTGATTCTCCAAGAAGTCACAAAACATAGCAAGAGTCGCAGCGGAAAATTAATTTATCAGGATCGCGTGCAAAAAAATTACTTGAAAAAGATTTACCGGACAATCTACTAAAACAATACAAATTATCAAAAGCACACCAAACAACAAACACAAGATTTACCCAACGACGAAAACTTCCACTATTAAAAAAGAATTATAACAAGAACGCTCTCTTCGATCCCCATCCAAATACAATAAAAATCTCTATCTCTACAAATCTCTCTCTCTCTCTCTCTCTGAGCTTCTAATTGTGCCGCGGCCCTCTCTGGCCTGATGGAGTCCTCCGTTTGATTAATCAAATTAATCAATCAATTTTTATTGGCTGCTACATCTCGTATACAGGCTCTGTTGCTCTTTAATAGCAAAATCTCTGATTGGATTTTAATCGAGGCAACTAATTCCTAGGTATATTATTTAAATAATATATAGAGATATCTTATATATAACTTAGAAATAAGTCTCAATCTAAACTAGAGACCTAATGAGATAAGTTTGGAATTTAAATCAATGACTAATTTAAAGTCCACTACGTGCACTGCACGTAGTCATTCCTGGGCTCTTGATCTCGACCGAATTTACAATCAATTTTAACACATAGCTGGATCAGATAATAGAGGGGTGGAGTGGGGATCCATATTCTCGTATTTGCATCTGCAAATAAATATCTATTGCAATATTATAATATCATCTACATCTGCTTTGTAACTGCTTAGGCATCCATCATATATGAGGAAATGAAACCTTAGATGGCATATGAAAGAATTTACTCAGGTGGCGTCAAAAGAAGTCCACCTTCCACCACGTTTTTTCGACGATCTCAATAGGTATCCACCATCTTCATTTTTATATTCTCAGATAATGAATACATCAAATTTTATGTGATTCTGTCACTTTATCACCATCGATTTAGTGAAAAACTCTGAAAATAGCTAGACCCAAGAGATGGCAAAGAACAGCTTCGAGCCAGCCCTGAGAATATAAAAAGAGGAAAAGAAAGAAAAAAGTGATAAGCTAGTCCTTAGAAAAACAGCAAAGAATAACTAGTGCTTTATAAGAAGAAACAAAGAATTAAGTGCTGACAGGCACATTAATTAATAATCAATGAGAGGTCGTCCCAGGAGAACGGAGAGATGCAACCACTGCGGCCAGATGCTGCAGGTCCCACGGAGGGCGTGGGCTATCCAGTGCGCAAGCTGCCTGGCAGTCACCTGGCTTGGCCTGACTGACAGGGCCCGCAAACCGGTCGACACTGTTGGGTGGACCAGGCAATTGGCAAAGGCACCAATGGTGCCGCCGCCGCCACAACAGCAGAGGAAGAAGCGGGCGGTGCTGTGTGGGGTGAACTACACAAACATGAGTTGCAGTTTGAAAGGGGCGGCTGATAGCGCCCGTTGCGTGAGACATTTTCTTTGCTCTCTATATGGGTTCTCATACGACTCCATACGTTTACTCACCGGTAATAATGATATTTTATGACTTCATTCTTGGCTAAACTGCAGGAAATACCTCTCGTATTTTGCCATCCGTTTGATATACAGGAGCACTCCTCTTTTTTCAAAACCTGCACTCTGCGCCATCCGAGTTCAGCGGTGTTATTATTTTTGTTAAATATAGATGATATTGTCTATATATTTTTTGTAATCATTTACTAATGGTCCCTAATTATTATTATTATTGTGGGGTATAAAGGTTTGAGTCTAACAAAAATTTAGCTATTATTAAAGAGAAGGCCAAGTGTAGGTTTTGAAAAAAGTGATATTTCTTGTGAAATGGCGAAAACTGATCAGGGACCGATATTTACTGCAATTTAGCCTTTATTGCTTTCAATTAAAAAAGATTTAAAATGGTCAGACATTAATATGGTTCAGTTTTGTGTATTAATATGTGTGTGTGTACACTGTAAGTGTACACACACATACCTCATGTATGTGTAGATCTATTGCTTTTGTGCCAGAAAAGGTGACAAACATGAATGACAGCATCGGTGTAATCCTACAAGATGGGGGTTTTCTAATTATACCCTTTGAAATCTTTCATCTCATGTGTGCGGGCGCATGTGTGTGTGTCCGTGCGTATGTGAGCGTGTGCGTGCATGTGTGAGTGCCCGCTGTGTCTATGAACACATGCGTGTGCATGTTCGTATGTGATGCTCGCATGATATCTCCCGTCATATGATTGCTGTAGCTGTTGTTTATACACTACACGTATTCCTAACCCGTGCATCGCCTCGAGACCACGAGCTCTGTATGAGCTCGAGCTCCTGTCTCGTGGGCTCCTAATTTGGGTTGCGCCAGGTCTTTGTATTGGGCCTCAAATTTGCCATCAAAATCAACACTACTACATGACATTCTTTAGAATATCTCGACTGTTTTCTACAAGGAACATTCTATATAAGCCATTTAGAATATTATTTGTACATTTTACATTATCTTGGGTTAATTGCTAAATAATACCCTAATGTTTCACCTACGTTGCAACCCTAAAAGTACAAACCATTAATACTTTGATCCTTTTAGTTGACCGTCAGATCCATCACTATTTTAAACAAAACCCATACGGTTTGTATTTTAAGATATTTAAGTGCAGCGAAAAATATTTTAGACATTTCTATATATCTCTACATATATATTAAGAGACTCTTATAGATATATATTAGGGTATTATCTTACATATATATATTAGGAGACTCTTATAGATATTTCTATATATCTCTACAAAGATCATAGATGCTATCTTGAATCTCTTGAATATTTTAGACTATTATTTTCTATAAAAGTTCATCAACTTTTAATTAATATCAACCCCAGACTTTAGATCTTGTGGTCATTGACGCCATGCATGCATGGTTCTCCCGCAGAAGAAGAAGAAGTCCCTAATCGGGCCCCAACGAAGGAGAACATTCTATCGGCAATGCGGTGGCTCGTCGAGGATTGCGACGTTGGCGACTCCCTCGTCTTCTACTTCGCTGGCCATGGATCTGGAAAAGTCGACAATGGCAACCCCAGGATTAAGGAAAGGCTGCGCCCTCTCGATTATGAGACAAATGGAATGATTCATGATGACGAGATCAACCAAACCTTAGTTAGCTGTATTCCAAGTGGTGCGAAGCTGCATGCAATTTTCGATGCTGATCGAAGTGGAAATGTTCTTGATCTGCCTTATATCTATGGAATTTCCAAGCAAACCCGGTGGTATATTAGGTACTTATCTTTTTTTTTGGGGGGTGGGGGTGGGGGTGGGTAATGCAAGGAATTTTTTGAAAGATTGCAATTTACTTTAGCCTAATTAACTGCACTTAAATCCCTCAAAGTTTAATTTAGTTGCACTTTTGTACCTTATCTTCCTTAAAGTTTCATTAAATTGTTTTGGTTTATACTAATTTATCCATTCTATCATCTATTTCACTATACCATATTAGTTTTGCTTTATATTTGTAGTTTACCTTCATTTTCATCCATTCACAACCAATGAACTGTTTAATTACCCTCCTTTTTCCATTTAATTTTAGCATTGAATTGTTGCTAATAAACAGTTTACCTTTGTAAGAAGAAACTTTAGGAGATGGTGTCCTAGTAATTCTATAAACATAGAAGAATTAAAACTTAAATTAGGAGGAATTCTCTTAGCTATTTGTTGCTTCCTGAAGGGGTAGGAATAAGGGGTGGGAGGATCGTCGACATGAATCGGATAGACACAAGACCTCAGGAGGTGGGTTAGTCATTTGTATCAGTTCTTGTGATGATCAAACTTCAGAAGATGCAAATGTAAGTGCATGAATCCCTAATTATTTGTGCAAACATTATTTTTCTTGCATCTTGTTGTGCACTAATATTGAGCGCGCGGCTAAAATCTTTCAGATTCCTTTTCTCATAAATAAAAATTTATAACATTCCAAATGAAACCTAGTGCGAATTCAGGTCAGCCTTGAACTGTACAAAGCTTTGATATTCGAATTTGTAAGTAGGCTTTGTGTTGGAGAAATATAAGCGACTTTCTATTGATATACTTGAGAGTGATTGTTGCATAGGCTTCAAAGTAAACAAATTTCTTCTTGACAAACATCTGATCAAATAACATTTTGAAAGTCTATTTAATGAATTCGTTGCAATGGAAATATTTATGAGCAAAGTTAATTAGTGGTTTTTTAGTTCGCATACTTGATCATACTTGATTGATGATCGTGGCTTGAGTTTGCACAGGCTCCATCAGGGACCAACGTGGTAATTGGTGCCATGACATACATTTTAATTCTGGCTATCCAAACCGACCCTGAAATGACTTACGGACGCATGCTCGACACAATAGAATCTGGGTCTCTTTTAGGCACATCCGGTAACAAGTGGGCGGCTGGTCCGATAGGCTCCCTTGCAAAGAAATATTTCAACTATGGGTTAAAACGGGTATGAAACATCTACTACCTCAACTAGAATAACTTAAAAGCATGGGTTTAAATTCTGCTGACCCAAGATGATTGATTCCAATTCAAAAAATGACCATCGGATTTTGAGTTTGATACCACACCTTCGATCAACATCAAATGGGTTCATCATTAATTAGTTATTGCGGTTGTGGTATTAAGTTTATTAATGAGTGAGCGGTCTATAAATGGGTTGATGTGTTTATATAATTAACAACACGCATCAACATTTATTCTTTAAAAAATGTCAAAATGTATATAGTTTTCTCTTACAGCATATTCAATAAAACCATTTTAGACATCACTGATTGCTAAAAGTATGCCAAATTAATTGTTTAAAGTTATTTTACTACTTAAAAAGAAATTTTAATTTAATCCAAGAATAAAAATCATGAAATCTCCAATGATCAATGCAGCCGAAATGGCTGATTCCGATCACAAAATGACCATTAATCTATTCTATATCGCTATTGATACCTTGATTTTAAGCCTTGCTTAAAAGCATATTAAGGTAGTCTCAAACTGAAATTCCATTTTGATTCTGACATATGGCAAGAATATCAATCTCATGATTTTGTGGGAAAAAAATATTTATTTTTGTAATTTCTAAATGTTTAAACATTAATCTCAAATATTTAAAAATTTCTACTATAAGTATTTTTAAAATCTTCATTGTCTTTTTAAAAAAAATCTTCTGAAAACTTCTTTCATGAGTCTAATTAACATGTGTACGTATGTGACACATATATAACTTTTACACAAGAAGAATGCTAATAAATTTAATGATTATTCAACATTTATAAAATACAATTATTCAACATTTAATTATATGAAATTAAACCATAGAGTAATTATATATAATGAATAATTTTTAATGTTAGAAAAATGATAGAATATTTTAGAAAAATGAAATAAAACCATAGATAAAGAGTAAGTGAACGTCGACGTCTCATAAACAATATAATTTTTACCATTTTCAAACAAAATAAAAGACAAATCAATAATGTATATCAGTAAAAAGGAAAAGAAACATGTTATGTCCATACCAAAAAAATAGAGAAAAGAGTAAACAAACATCCAATAAAGATATGATGATAGCATGATGAGACATATATTATAGAAGAGAATTATTGCTAGCATGCATAAAAGCTCAATATAGATCGATGTTGAAGAAGAATGGAAAGAAATGTATATTTGTTATTGTTTTCCGAGCATTGTTGACAGTCAATAATAGTGAAGAAATGTTCCGTAATATTACGGTATTTTTGAATTTGAAATAGGACTTTATTGTTTATCTTACCAGTAGTACCTAGCGAGAGCATGGCGATAATGTTGTTTTGTTCTACCAATGAAATATGTACGTTACCTTAGCCGCGCACATTATTTTTAACTTGTATTGAATAACTAGATCCATTTTCAAGCCTGCAAAACCTAGCCAGTTAGAATCATAGATCACAATCATTCAAAATTCAAGACATGACATGGATATAACAAATATTTTATGTAAAACCTTTATCTGCGCTGCCCTTTCCTATGAGGATATGTAGCATGCATGCTAGCTAATTGCGTAAGCTTAATACAATGTTGAATAAGATATGTTTTTAACCAATATCCTTTTTTTCCCTCAATATTTTGTCGCCTATCCACAAATTAATATTTGACACTAGTTTTGACATAGCACATAAATTTTTTTGCCATGATGATACCTTGAAAAGCATTATGCCACAATATACCAGTAAGTTCAAATGAATGCCATAATCATATCAATGCCTAATTGTTTGATAAACTGGTCTAATTAAGAATTTGTGGCAGTTATCCCTATACTGATATGAGAAATTGCTCAATTTTTTTTTTTTACAGGATCCTCAGCTCTACTGTTCAAAGATAATATCTGACAAGAACGCATTCGTCTTATGAATGGAATTCATCTTTCGATGTTATGCTAGCGTTTCAGTGTGTGTTATGTAAGCGCATTTGCAATGAATGCTAATTAACGAAGTCGTAAATGATTTGAATTATTTTTGTACTGGAACCTCAAGATTGGATAGAGATGCAACATGTTCTTATGCAGTTGTGGTATTCAATTGCAAAGATTGTCCGAAAACAATGGAATCATGTGATTAATAGAGTTGTTTGTAAAGGAAAAAGTTTGCGCTTACGTTGATTCAATGGTCTTGAAATATAGCTAACTATTATATTTGTTGGAAATTGATAATAACTTGAGCATTAAAAAGTTTTCTAGAGAATGGAAGAATTTTGAGAAACATTCTCGAGGTTCTCAGAATCTTCAAGATATCATCTAATCATCGTTGAAGAATTATGCTGAAGCATCTACATCTTAAAATGATAGAAGATGTATGAGAAAATTCCTAAAATGTCTAAGTAGAACGCTTTTGGACCTGAATAAAAAGTTCTTTATTGAAATGTCTTACTGTAATCTCGAGAATGCCATCTAATCGAAATAACACCCAAAGCAATTGAGCAACAACTAAGTTGTCGGAGAATTTTTTTTAAATCCCAACAAAATCTATCATATGTTCAATTCACTTAAATAACACAAAGGACCAAAATCTATTCTACCTGATCGGGTCCGAAATTCAATTCAAATTAAACGTATTTCAATTTTGTTTAATAACTTATGGTTGGTCGTTGATGCAATTCTAAACTTGCATGGCTATGACGCTTGGAAAACAAGACGACGTAAAAAAGTAAAGGGTGACTTTGTCACCAGTTATATGATTATTTAATAAAATGAGAAATGAGAAAAGAAAGAAATAGTTGACAAATTTGAACATGCATGGTTGTTAGAAATTGTAGATTTTCTATTGGGCCAGACGTTTGTCCAATACAAGAGCAGACGTCTAGACATGTCCATGCCAGAAGCACAGAGTAAGCGCAGACGTCTGAAAGCCAGCACGACAGACGTTTGCGGAAGACCAACACTAGTAAAATAAGGGGTTGCCCCTACGGATATTGACATCCGTAGGGGCAATTTAAGTTTGTCCCTACGGATTAATCCGTAGGGCTAAAAGGTTGCCCCTACGGGCATAGACGTCCAAGAATAAAAATATTAATTCTTAATTTGGTGTTTGCCTCTACGGAGCCGCAAACAAAGGACCTACGGGTATATCCGTAGGGGCAAGTAAATATCGATTTAACAAAATCCCAGATCGATCGCCTACGCTCGCTCACTTTCTCTCTCTCTCGATCGCGCGCGAAAAAATTCCCCAATTCGCCACGCCGTCGTCGCCAACGTCATTCTTCTCGTCGCCACCGCCGATTTCGTCGCCACCTCAGCTCTCGTCGCCACCGCGGTTCAGGTCGTCGCCCCAGCCCCAGCGCAGCAGCGGTTCAGGTGAGTAAATCTTTGGATTACTTCGGGCTTAGGGTTCAGGTGAGGTAAATTAAAGATTTTTGGGATTATTTTGGGCTTAGGGTTCATGGCGCGCGAGTTGGGGTTGGGTAGGGGTCGCGGTCGCAGTCGGGGTCGGGGTCGGGGTAGGGTTAGGGTTGGTGTTCGGCTGCTGTAGGTGGGGCTGGGGTTAGGGTTTGCCTTAGGATTGGTGTTGGGGTTTAGCTGGCCGCACTGGGTTTAGGGTTAGGTTGGGGCTGGGGCTGGGTTGGGGTTAAGTGGTGGGGAGTTGGAAAATTATTCTAGTATGTATCCTTACACTCTAGTTAGTATAGCAAGATGCCCAGATGTGTTCTTGTGTACTGCTGTGTAAACCATTCTTTCACCAACTAATTCGTAGCAAAACTGGCTTTGGTGTTGTCAATTGATGTAGCCTTGAAAACTGGCTTTGGTGCTGGCTTTGGTGTTGTCAATTGATGTAGCCTTGAAAACATTGTTATATCATCCGATCACATTTATTTCTTGTAGATATTGTTTGGATATTGGATGCATTGTTCATATTTGATATGTAAAAATAAAAAAATAAAAAATTGTAGTCAGATTCATATTGAAAATGGATGTTAAGTGTTCTTTGGGCTCATATCGAATATGTTGGATGATTAGTGTCCTTGGGCACATGGATTGTCAAAGTCTTAAGGTTGATTCATGAATTTATGTGTCTTTTTTGTTTGTTTTGTACCAAATAAAAATGAAAGATGATGGTTTACAAGTTTCTTATTCTTTTGTTTGGTTGTGCCCAAATTGTGGACATGGATTTTTTTGCAAATCCTTACTTTTTTCGACGGAATGGAAAGGGCTCCAAATATCCTAGTTGCATCAATCAATCCTAAAATCAAGTTTGCAAACCAAATACAAAACTGGCAAGTTTTTATGGATTTGATATTCCAAAAATCCAACTCCAATCCAAATCCACTGAGGGGTTGTTTGTTTCATGGAATTAGAGCGTAAGTATGGAGGGGACAATTACTGTAGTAACACCAATGTCATGTTTTTTCTTGAGGTGTTTTTCTTGTTCCTTCAGTGTGAAGTTTATGTTTGTTTCCTTGACATGAAACCATGACTTGAGTGCATTTACATCATCACACATCATCCACTACTACAATATGGTGTTGCCTCTACGGATGATGAAATCCGTAGGGGCAGATTTTTCTTGCCCCTACGGACTAAGCCGTAGGGCCAAATGGTTGTCCCTACGGTGCCCGACATTTTAATTTAAAAATATTAAATCTTAATTTGTTGTTTGGCCCTACGGAGCCGCAAACCAATAACCTACGGTTATGTCCGTAGGGGCATCTAAATGGGAATTTAATAAAAAAAGGCACAGAAATGCCCTACGCCTCGATCTCGATCTTTCCCTCTCGTTCCCAAAATTTTCTCTCGTTCCCGCGTCTCCAATTTTCTCTTCGTCGCCACCGCGCGCCCTCCGTTCTCAGCCCGCCACCGCCTTCCGTTCTCGGCCCACCAGCGCCCTCGTTCTTCCTCGTCGAGTTCCTCGTCGCCGATTGCGTGCGTCATCAACCGCCAAGCGTCTCCGTCGTCTCCTCCACTGTCTACAGGTAAGTAAATCTCCAATTAAACATAATTGTGATGATGTTAGGGCTAGTGTTCAGGGTTCGGGTAGGGATGAGGGTTAAGGTTAGGCATCGGGTTCAGTTTATGTTAGGGTTAGGGTTAGGGTTAGGGTTGGGGATCGGCTGGGGCTGGGGTTGGGGTTGGGGTTTAGCTGGGTCTGGGGTTAGGGTTAGGTTGGGGCTGGGGTTGGGGTTGGGGTTGGGGTGGGGCTGGGCTGGGCTGGGGCTGGGGTTAGGATTAGGTTGGGGTCGGGGTTTGCTGAATTTGGCAAACCTGAGAAGAATTTGCAGCAATTTTAGCCTAGTTTGATTACTATAATTATTGTTGGTCGAGAAAATCTTGGGTCCTTCTACATCAAGGAATATCAGTCGCATGGCAGGATTTAGTCCGGTTTTGGCCTAACCGCATTTATGAATTTGTCTTTTAGATGTTTTCCTGAGTGTCACATCGTTCTCACCCAAGTTTGTAAGCCATGTTCATTATTCTTTCAATTCTTTTAACTTGAATATGCCAGTTATTGTTCCGTTTACTATAAAGTTGCAACAAAGAGTCTCTGTTAGCACTTCCATGCACCCTTTACATGTTTTTATCATATCCACTCCTATCTATCCAGAAAGTCAACATCTTCTGGTATTTGTTTTCAAAAAGAAAAGATAAGAGAGGAAAAGATATTTGTCCGTCTCATATTTTAGCCATACTTTTGATTTTCTTGCAGATTCTGGGTTGATTTTCTGTGATAATTCATAAACATAGTAATATTTGTAATGTTTCTTCTTGTTAGTCTAGCTTTCCTCTTATGAATGCCAACACTGTTTTTGCCCTCCTTTTCTTCGTGGCACATGATATCTTGCACCTCTCCTCTCGAAAACTTATTTTCTCCTTTCCTAATCTATCCGAGGCTTAACATAATCTAGTTGCGATAAACAATTCCATCTTCTGCTACTATGGTGGCACTGAGAAACTTCCATTTAGAAATGACAACACGTATTTTGTGGAAGTACTGTACAGAAGTAAAACCACAACGGGCATGACAAATTTGTTGACCAGGTTCCGATTACTGTGTGAAAGTTGTTTGGATGAAATTCTAATTCTGGTGGAATTGAAACCGATAACCGGTTCATATGGTGATTTAGGCTGCTTCAGTGATATTTGTGCCTACATTGATGCCTCAAGCAACGAATCAAATGATGTGGATCACAAACTAATTAAATAAATTTTGAATACCAATCTGGACTGGGATTTGAATACCAATCCCAGTTTGCTACATTTTTTTATATATAGTAGATGGTGATACTTCTTTAAGTAAAAAAAACCCTACACTTAAGCGAAATCATAAATCGAAACACACATATATAGAATACAACTCACATTCCTTGTTCTCTGTTTCAGCATCAATCTTCTGATATGAACTAATGATGGCTTTCACATAGGCTTTTCCCTTTAGAGACTTCTTAGTGTCCAATGGAAAGCATACATCAGATTTGTGCAGGTCGGGTTCTTCTATGACTTTCAAGAGTCTCAACTGATTCTGTAAATTACACCCTAGTTGGGTGATACTTTTACCACTTTTCACTGCAGGTGCGCTCTCGATATTCAAAATGGATATTAGAGAGCGCACCTGCAGTGAGAAGTGGTAAAAGTATCACCCAACTAGGGTGTAATTTACAGAATCAGCTGAGACTCTTGAAAGTCATAGAAGAACCCGACCTGCACAAATCTGATGTATGCTTTCCATTGGACACTAAGAAGTCTCTAAAGGGAAAAGCCTATGTGAAAGCCATCATTAGTTCATATCAGAAGATTGATGCTGAAACAGAGAACGAGGAATGTCATTTTTTTCTTCTTCTGCCACATTACTGTCTTCTCCTTCTGCCACATTACTGTCTTCTCCTTCTTATTATGTGCGCGTGCAAATTCAATGACTATATTGAGAATATGGATTAATAGTGGGTAGGAAAAGTATTTCTCAAATGGCTTTTGCGTCTTAAAACCATAAACTACTAAGTAATGGCATACATAATTTTTTTAGTATAAAAGTTGTTATTTTAAGTTTTCCCTTATAGAGATATGATCTAACTGCATCTATAAACTATAAGTGTGCAGAAAATTATGATAAGAAACCATAAGAAAGGGTCGTAGCCATGCATAACCTTGAATCTACATACCAAATCATGCAAAAGCATGCACTTATTGTCACCTTGCCTTGGAATATAAAATATCTTGGAAGACTATAAGCGAGCATTTAAATCTTGATAGCTTTTGACTTCAACATATATTTTTCTCAAGTACCATGAAATATACTTCCTCCGTATAAACCGTTTTCAGGAAGATGAATTAATAATGACAAATTATCCATTGTGGCTCACTAGGTTAGCATTTTCTCTTCTATTGACTATCTTACTAATCTGCTTGGTAAATTTATTCGGAACCGGCTGCGAATCATTAAAAGACATGCATAAGAAAGAAAGCTAAAATACAGATATATAGCATACCGATACATCGAAACTTCATAGTTGCGATGGCAATCCAGAGATATTTATTTCTACACACGTGGTGCGCGTGCGAATGCGTCAGGCATCATGGACAAATATTTCAGAACATGGAAAGTATTATTCGTATAAAGTAATTAAAACTTTTAAACACCTTGGGTAGATATTTTCTTAGTTGATGCAATCATATCATGAGGACTAAATTTAAGCTATTATACATATGCATATGTATTTTTCTAACCTAATATATCTCACACACACACAGAGAGAGAGAGAGAGAGAGAGAGAACACCAGTTTGGTAGAGAAATCAGCTAGCAGGACCCTGAAGAAATGGAGTCCATAGCATTGCTCATCATCATCATCCGTGATCCCTTTGATGCCTTATTATCAAAGGGATCATGGATGATGATGATGAGCAATACTATGGACTCCATTTCTTCAGGATCCTGCTACCTGATTTCTCTACCTACCTGGTGTTCTCTCTCTGTGTGTGTGTGTGTGTGTGAGAGATATATTATGTTAGAAAAATACATATGCATATGTATAATAGCTTAAATTTAGTCCTCATGATATGATTGCATCAACTAAGAAAATATCTACCCAAGGTGTTTAAAAGTTTTAATTACTTTATACGAATAATACTTTCCATGTTCTGAAATATTTTTCCATGATGCCTTACGCATTCGCACGCGCACCACGTGTGTAGAAATAAATATCTCTGGATTGCCATCGCAACTATGAAGTTTCGATGTATCGGTATGCTATATATCTGTATTTTAGCTTTCTTTCTTATGCATGTCTTTTAATGATTCGCAGCCGGTTCCGAATAAATTTACCAAGCAGATTAGTAAGATGGTCAATAGAAGAGAAAATGCTAACCTAGTGAGCCACAATGGATAATTTGTCATTATTAATCCATCTTCCTGAAAACGGTTTATACGGAGGAAGTATATTTCATGGTACTTGAGAAAAATATATGTTGAAGTCAAAAGCTATCAAGATTTAAATGCTCGCTTATAGTCTTCCAAGATATTTTATATTCCAAGGCAAGGTGACAATAAGTGCATGCTTTTGCATGATTTGGTATGCAGATTCAAGGTTATGCATGGCTACGACCCTTTTTTATGGTTTCTTATCATAATTTTCTGCACACTTATAGTTTATAGATGCAGTTAGATTATATCTCTATAAGGGAAAACTTAAAATAACAACCTTTATACTAAAAAAATTATGTATGCCATTACTTAGTAGTTTATGGTTTTAAGACGCAAAAGCCATTTGAGAAATACTTTTCCTACCCACTATTAATCCATATTCTCAATATAGTCATTGAATTTGCACGCGCACATAATAAGAAGGAGAAGACAGTAATGTGGCAGAAGGAGAAGACAGTAATGTGGCAGAAGAAGAAAAAAATGACATTCCTCGTTCTCTGTTTCAGCATCAATCTTCTGATATGAACTAATGATGGCTTTCACATAGGCTTTTCCCTTTAGAGACTTCTTAGTGTCCAATGGAAAGCATACATCAGATTTGTGCAGGTCGGGTTCTTCTATGACTTTCAAGAGTCTCAGCTGATTCTGTAAATTACACCCTAGTTGGGTGATACTTTTACCACTTCTCACTGCAGGTGCGCTCTATAATATCCATTTTGAATGTAATATTATAGATATCCATGCCTGTTTATGTCAAAATTACTTATATTGTCAATGTTTGATTGTCTAGTTGTTGGTGATGCGTCCATATCAGGGATAGAGGCCACTCCCGTTCCTCCAGGTATGTTTATATATTATATAGGGCATGTATATTGATTTAGAATGCTATATCATAAATATACACACATTCCTTTTGCTCTTAGTCGTCCAACTCATTATCATGGGCTGCTTGATGAGATTAGATTTGCGCCTGATGATCTACAAGAGCTTATTCACTCCCTGTCATATGTGTAAGCAGCGCTATATGCGAGTTTACCTTGTTAGTATGTATGTACTGAAATTAATTAATATTATTCAAATTTTGATACATGCAGATACCAGAGGAGCACATCTTCTATCTCTGTAGGTAAGGCTTTGAATTTGTTGATTTTGGTATTTCTTGTCAATTTTATAGACCAGTATGTGCTAAATATAATGTTCTGACAGTTGCTAGGGGAAGGCAGCATTCGAGGCTGCTGACCCCAGTCCTGGACGCCGCACAATGACGGCACCACGGAGGTTGGGAGAGAGGACGAGGACTGGGCTCTAGCAGGGCCCATATAAGGTTGGACTCCACCCCGGTGGTTACTTCCTCCGTCTCCAGTGAGCGACGTATCCAGCAGGAACTGGAGAGCTTGAAGGCCACCGTTCAGGAGTTGAATGAGATGCTGGTATGTATACTACTTAATAGTAAAATATAATGTCATATTATAGATATCAACATATCCAATATCAGTACATAGCCTGAGCTTATTTGGTTGTAGACTTATGTTTTATTAATCATACATGTACATATCTAATTAAAATAAACTACAGTTTTCCAAACTAGATATCCAAATGGGGTTTCGAAATAACTCGATAATGATAAGAATTCGAATGTGGGTGTAGGAGCTGGTGGTTGAGCAGGCCCAGGCCTCGGGGATCGATTTTACCGGACAGAACGATCCGAGGCTGCTGACCCCAGTTCTGGACGCCGCACACGGAGGGCACCACGGAGGTTGGGAGAGGCCGGGGATTGGGGCCTAGCAGGGCCCATATGAGGTTGGACTCCACCCCGGCGGTTACTTCCTCCGTCTCCAGTGACCGGCATGTCCATCATGAACTGGATAGCTTGAGGGCCAGCGTTCAGGAGTTGAAGGAGATGCTGGTATGTATACTACTTTATAGTAAAATATCATTTCATATTATATACATATCAACATATCCATAATTAGTACGTAGCTTGAGCTTATTTGGTTTTAGACTTAAGTTTGATTAATCATACATACATATGTAATTGAAATAAACAACGCTTTTCCAAACTAGATATCCAAACAGGGTTTCGAAATAACTTAATAATGATACGAATTCGAATAATAAACAGTTCTTACACGCTTCTTACACACGTTATATCCAGACGCGACAGGGTAGATCGGCCGAGCCTCCACACGCATCTCCTTCAGCTGCGGCTCAGCAAGCCACTACATCGGCTGCGGTTCCGCAGACAGCTCCTGTAGCTCCACCGCCCACTCAGACTCCCGCAGCCGCGGCTCCGCAAGCGACTACCTCGACGGCGGCTGCGCAGACCACATCGCCGGCTCCACATGCCGATCAGACTCCCGCTCGCGACGAATTGCAGAGTTTATTGACCGAGGAGCAGGCGCGCGTTATTCTATCGTTATTCAGAGGTGGAGCTGGACCGAGCTAGGGTAGATTTTTGGTTCTTTTTTTTTGAAACATGTATTTATTTATATCATACACATTGTACTACATTTTGAAACGATATTGATATTGGTTTGTATTTATATCATATTCAGTTTTTGTGTTTCTTTTGTATATTATATATATGCGTGAGATGTGATTATGAATACTGCAATATATGATTTGATTGATGTATATATTATTGTACACAGGGCGGGAAAAAATCAAGCAGCCCATTTTTAAAAAAAAATTACAGACAATATGTACCTACGGATTAATCCGTAGGCACACATGTTACCCCTACCGATATGTCCGTAGGGGCAAAATATCAGCAGTAACTGATATTTCCCCCAGATCACAGTGCCAGGGGGTTGGGAAAGCCCCTACGAATATATCCGTAGGGGCAACTGACTCTCCCCTACGGCGTTATCCGTAGGGGCAAAATATCAGGAATCCTGAATTTGTGCCCCTACGGAAACGTACCTACGCATATATCCGTAGGGGATAGTACATGCCCCTACGGATATATCCGTAGGTCCAAGTAATTTATTAAAATAAACCATAAATAATATAAAATCTTATACCCTACGGCTTAATCCGTAGGGGCAACAGGACCTACACATATATCCGTAGGGGCAAAAATTTGACCGTAGGGGCAAGTTCAGGGCCTCAACTTGCACCTGCGGCCTTTGCACCTACGGGGTATTTTTTCGCCCCTACATATATATCCGTAGGGGCAGTGGGTTGCCCCTACGGATAAATCCGTAGGGGCAACCCTTCTTTGTAGTAGTGCAAGCCCCAACCCGAGACTGAAGACCAAGTGTGGTTCATATGTCTGGTGAAGAGAAGCTCAACCCGAGACTTGAGACCAGATGTCTGGAGACAAGCCAAACGTCTGCACAAGGGAAATCAAGATATGCAGATTAGAAGCGGACGTCTGCCTAAACGTGGGTCAGACATTTATCGACGGCGAAACTGCAGCGAATCTTTATTTGGATAATTGAGATTTATCTCAATTTTGGATAGGTTTAAGGCCTGCCTACATAAGGGGACCTCTCATACATGTGTTAGATGCTACCTAAATTAATTTAAAAAGAGATCATTGTATTTAGAGGGTGACGGATAGAGTTTGTGAGATCCAGAGAGATTAGAGAAAAATCTTATAGGGTTGATCGTGCTTATAATTGATTTAAGGATTCTAGTGGACGTTTGCAGATTCTGCTCTGCCAGGGACTAGCCATATGGTGGGTGAATCTCGTTAACAAATCCTCTCTTGTTTGTTTTTTATTTCGTATTTATTCTCACATCGTTTAATCTTTTTATCTTTCGCTAATTAATTGCATGGTTGTGTTGATTGCGTAATTGTGTTGTCGCGAGCATTGTTCCGTGTAACGGCTCATCCCATCCTTAACAACTGGTATCATAGCTTGGTTAAGAAACCTAGGGTTCTTCAATTCTACGATCTAGGTCAATAGTGGGTAGAGACAACTACGTCCTCTTCCTCGCTTTCTTATATCGTCGTCTTGAAGGCGTTGATTCAGATCTAAGGGAGACGTTGTGTTTGCTATGAATGTAGAGCAAAAGATGGCGGAGGATAAGATAAAAATCGAAAAATTTAATGGTCACAATTATGATTGGTGGTGCATGCAGATGAAAGAATACCTATATAAAAAAGATGTGTATATTCCGTTGATAGGTGAGAAGCCCGAGAATATGGTCGATGAGACGTAGAACCTTTTGGATAAAAATGTCTTGGCGATAATCAGGTTGTCGTTGACTCCGTTTGTGGCCTTTAATATCTTGAAAGAGAAGACAACCACGGGGTTAATGACGACATTAGCTAAGTTATATGAGAAGCCTTCTACATAAAACAAAATCTTCCTGATGAAGAAGTTTTTCAACATGAAGATGGTAGAAAGTAGTTCAGTGACAGAACACTTGAACGATTTCAATAACGTGACGAGCCAATTAAAATCCATTTCAATTACTTTTGAAGACAAGATTCGAGCTCTGCTATTTCTCTGTTTGTTGACGAAGAGTTGGGAAAAACTCGTGATGGCGGTTAGCAACTCTATCTCAGAGACTTTCACGTTTAATGATGTTGTGAGAAACATATTAAGCGATGAGATAAGAAGAAAAGATGTGAGTGGGAGTTCGGGAACTTCTGCGCTTGCAGTAGAGAATCGCGGTAGAACGATGGAACAGGAAAGGGCAAGTCAAAAGGCCGAGGAAAATCTCAAGGAAAAATCTATGACGCGTGTTGGAATTGTGGGAAGAAAGGTCATAGGAAAAGTGAATGCAAATCTCTAAAGAAAGGCTCAAATGAGAAGGCGGATGGAAAGGAAGTGAATGTAGTGTCCACATAAGAACATGGGGAACAAGGGCTTTGTCTATCGGCGAACGAGAGCACAAATGCGGATACTTGGTTTCTAGATTCGGGGGCATCCTTCCATCGCACTTCAGGCTTGCATCACTTCAGTGAGTACGTTCAAGGCGATCCTGGACATGTGACGGTGGGAAACGGTCAGCCGTGTAAGATCGTTGGCAAAGGGACGATCATCTTGCAACCGTTAGGAGGAGGTCAATTAATGTTAAAGAACGCAAGGCATATTCCAGATTTGAAGAAAAGTCTTATTTCCACAAGTCAGCTTGATAACGAAGAATATATTACCATGTTTGGAAATTCTTAATGGAAAATTTCCAAAGGGTCGTTGGTGGTCGCAAGGGGTGAGCGGTTCATTGTACTCATTCAGTGGGACCAGTGAAGGTTCGGTTGTGTTGGCGGCAAGTTCAGAGATAAATTTGGAGACTTCGTTGTGGTATAGAAGATTGGGGAATTTCAGTAAGAAGAATATGAAAATTCTTCAGGGTAGGGGGCTTCTTTCGGGGCTGAAGAAAGTGGAGTTGGGACTTTGCGAGAGTTGCGTTTGTGGGAAGCAAAGCGCGCTTAGACTTCAAATTGGAGGTGTTTCTAAAAAGACCAAGAAGCTAGAAATGGAGCATACGGACGTATGGAGTCCAGCCTCGGTGGAGTTTTATGCAGGGAATCGGTACTTTGTGATGTTCATCGACGTTGCAAGCTGGAAGAATTGGGTGTATATGATGAAGAAGAAGTCCGATATGTTTGGTATCTTCAAACACTGGATTACGTAGCTGGAGAACAAAACATGGGCCAAGTTAAAATGCCTTAAGTTAAATAATGGAGGGGAATAGTGGACACAGGAATTCGAGGAGTTTTAAGGGTATTCGTTGGTTGAAAACGGTACCGGGGACGCCATACCAAAATGGCATCGCTGAAAAGGTGAATAGAACTATTTTAGAGTGAGTGTGAAGTATGATCTTGGATGCGGTGTCACGCTCCGTTTCCCAGAAGACGGTAACGACACGAGATAAGGCCCGCAACGTATTTACTATAAGAAGGTCATTTCCCTTAATAAATAAATTAAGCGTATGAAAGTAATATAACAATATGCAAGAATTAACAAGAGTAATTAAAATTTAACAGCAACATTATTTACATTCATTTTTATAGTCTATATACAAGATAACTGAAATAAAACTGCAAATGTGAAAAGGTGCCTAAACAATGGCATACTGAAAATAAACGCTGACGAAAAAGAACTTGTAGCCTGGCTAAGTGTTAAGCTGCTCGAAATCCTCCTGGTTAGGCTCGATCTCTTCAGAATCATATCTACTTAACGAACATCCCAAGGAAAAGAAACATAAACGAATGTCATGAGCGAACTAGCGCTTGATAAGTACCTAAAGAAAGAGTACTGATAACTGAAAGTATGTAAAATGAACAAAAAACCAAGTAGTAATGAACAGGTAAGTGTATGTAAATGTATATTAAGCATAATATGTATATGTATAAGGTTAAATATTTTAACGTGATTGTTTGTATTTTGATAAGGAAATATGTGTGTATACGAGAGTGGTCCGTCAAACCCACGAACTCACAACACAAGAGAGTGCAAGATCCCGTCAAACCCACGGGACAACGGCACAAGAATATTCAAGAGGTGTATTTTAGTTAACTCTTATGCCACGACATATATTCCATACCAATCTACCCCATATCCCCGCGTATTTTATTGTATAGTTCAAGTTTGCAGGTCTTGACCGATTTCATGAATATAAGAAGAACATATAAGGTGTTTTTCGTCACTCTATTGAGATGGGAATGCACGCGCTTGTCAGTGTAGGGTGTTTTTCGTCACCCCATTGAGATGAGAATACGCGCACGCTCATCAGGCGCATTACAAATTCTCCCTGCCTAGGGTAGGTTGGGGTTTATTGATTGTGGAGATCCGAATCTCCGGCAGTCGCAGACTAAACTGCCGTTAATTACCCCTCACATTTGGAGCGAGAGAACCTCCAATTGACGAGTTAAACTGGTCATGCGAGCTCAATGTGCAGTGCTGTGTTTTGAAGGGATTTTGGATATATCGGGGGGCCCGCAGATATTTTACGGGGGTCCCGCTACCCGGATAGCGGGCTGGGGGTCAAGAGGGCTAGCACCCCCCTTGCGGGGTGCGGGACAGCGTCCCGTTAGAAATTTTATTTCTAACGGAGGAGGTATTTTTAGTGTGGAGCATGTGTGTGTGTGTATATATATACACATATATATAAAAAAATGGAAAGGGCATCCAAAGGATGTGTGGGAGAAGGCGCCAGCGCCCCACGTGCCGGGCACGCGGGCGCCGTGCGCCAGAGCGCCAGCGCACCACGTGCCGGGTACGTGGGCGCCGTGCGCCAGAGCGCCAGCGCACCACGTGACGGGCACGCGGGCGCCGTGCGCTCAGCAGCAGAAGGGACTTGGTCCCTGCACGGGGAGCTGTGCTCCAAGAAGAAAATATTTATTATTTTGTATAGATATGTATATATATTTTTGAGGAGTTGAACTCCTAAGATATTTTTGGAGCTGATGAAGGGGCTTCTCCCTTGAGCCCTGGATCTTCCCCCACTGGGATTTTGGAGATGGGTCTCCTTCCTCCTCTTCTGTCGGCTGGATCTTGAAGAACAAGAAGTATGAGATTTTAAAAATCTCTTATTTTTGAGATCTGATGGGAGATCTGAGTTCCCTTTTGTGGGTTTTGTGGTGGAAAACTATTTAGTTTTGGAAAAGAAAGAGTAAAACTCTTGATTTAATTCAAAAGAAAGAAAAAGGTTTAGAATCTTGAGAAAGGAGAAGGAGGTACAAAAACCCTAACCTTATTGAGAGGAATGAAAAGTTCCCTTAGATATTTTCATCATGTTGCCTTATATAGGCTTATATATTTACATATAGCCCCTTGGGCTTTACAAAATGGCATTTTGCCCATCCCATGCCTCATGAGTTCATTTTTTTGGCACATAAGCCATAAGCTTTACAAAAATTTGGCTTTATGCCCATTTTGCTTACATGCATACATAAAAAAATTACATCAAAATTATTTATTACATGATTTTTTTTATTTGCATAGGGGAGGCCGACCGCTTCATGTTCGGGCTCGACTCGGGCATGGACGCACTTGATCTGGGCTTGGGCCCACCTGGCTTGGGGTTGACCTTGACTTTGACTTGGTCAACCGGGTGCAAATTTTGACCCCAACAGTCAGGCGTATACAGATTCTCCCTGTCTAAGGTAAGCTAGGGTTTATTGATTATGGGGATCCAAATCTCCGGCAGCCCCGAACTAAGTAGCCGTTAATTAACCCTCGCCATTGGAGCGAGAGAACCTTCGATTGACGGGTAAAACTGGTCATGCGAACTCAATATGCGGTGTACGTGTGTTGTGTTTTGAAAGGGTCTTGCACGTATCGGGGGTCTCGCAGAGTTTACGGGGGTCCCGCTACCCGGATAGCAGGCTGGGGGTCAAGAGAGCTAGCATCCCCCTTGCGGGGTGCGGGGCAACGCCCCTTTAGAAATATTTTCTAACGGGGGATGTGTTTTGGGTCTGGAGTGTGTGGAAAAAAAAGAAGGATGAAGAACATCCTGAGGACGCGTGCGTAGAGCATGGGCACTGGACGCTCACAGGACACATGCGAGGCATGTGGGTGATAGGCGCCAGCGCCTCACGTGCCCAGCACGTGGGCGCTGGGCGCTCGTGGGCCACATGCAAAGGCGTCCGTGGGCCACGTGCGAGGCGTGTGGGCGCTGGGCGCCAGCGCCTTACGCGCCCAGCACGTGGGCGCCGGGCGCCCACGGGCTACATGCAAGGCGCTGGGCACCAGCGCCTCATGCGTCCGGCACATGGGCGCTGGGCGCCTGCAGAAAAAAGGGGACCTAGCCCCGGGATTAGGAATTAAACTCCCGAGAGACTTTGGAAACTTCAAGAAAAAATAAGGATTTTTATCTTTATGGAGTTAAACTCCCAAAAGGATTTTGAGTGGAGTTAAACTTCTAAAAGAATTTTATTTATGGAGTTAAACTCTAAAAAAAATTTGACAAATGGAGTTGAACTCTCAAAAATCTTCGGAGATGATCAAATGGGACCCCTTTCTTCTTCCTTGAGCCCTGAATCCTCTCTTAAGCCTCGGATCTTCCCTAAAGTGCGATTTGTGGAGATGAGTCTCCTTCTTCCTCCTCTCTTTTGGCTGGATCTTGGAGAAAAGGGGGTGAGACCTAAAAATCTTCCATTTTAGAGATTTGATGGGAGATCCGAGTTCCTCTTCAAGGGTTTTATGGTGAAAAACTATTTTTTTTGGAAAAGGGAGAGTTAAACTCTCGATTTAATTCAAAAAAAGAAGTAGATTTAAAACTTTGAGGAAGGAGAAGGGGGCACAGAACCCTAATTTTTTGAGGGGAATCGATTCTTCTTTTTTCATTTCATTATCATGTTACCTTATATAGGCTTATAAGTTTACACATAGTCCATTGGGCTTTCCAAAATGGCATTTTGCCCATCCCAAACCTCATATGCTTATTTCTTTTGCATGTGAGCCAGGAGCTTAACAAAAATTTGGTTTTATGCCCATTTTCTTGCATTTATTCATCAAAATTATTTATTACATAATTTTCATTTTAGTATGGGGGAAGCCGGCCGCGGGGCTCGACTTGGGCATGAGCCCACTTGACCTGGGCTTGAGCCCGCTTGAGTGTTGATTTTGATTTTGATTTGATCAACCGGGATGTAATTTTTGACACCAACAGTACAAGTTCAGGTTCAGGTTGTTTTCAAGTATTCATGTCAAGTCATATTCATGATTCGGTTCAAGTCAAGTCAAATCAAGTTCAAATGTTCAAATTCAAGTTGGGTTCGAGTTTGGGTTCGAGTTTGAGCTTAAGTTCGATTGGAATTCAAGTCATGTTCGGATTCGAATTCAGGTTTTAGACATCTCTTATTAAAAAGATTTAACTTTTGAAATTTTTAAGTTTGGGAATAATCGGGCAACTGGTGCATATGGACAGCAGTATTTGTGTCTTTTCAAAAGGGATTACCATTGATAATTTCTTTAATGTTATCGAGGATAGATAGGCAAACATCCACTTTCTTCGACTCTCCGAGGCCTAGAGAATTGGTACCGCTTAAACCCAATATTAATCTAAAATCCTTAAAGATTTATTAATTTGTTTATTGTATGTTTTTAAATGTTTGCATTTCTCGAGAAGGTTTATGTAAAATATTTTAATTTAACGAATAAACCTCAAGGGTGTTTTTGATAAAAACATGTTAATTAGAATGTCAAGAGTTTTTATAAAAATGCAATTTAGATTTAGAGGTATTTTAGTGATAAAACCTAGCTTTTAAAAGTTTATTATATTTTAATGAAAAATCTATCTTTTGGAAACTTGAGGGTATTTTCTTAAAAAGTTTAATCTTTTCATTTAAAAAAAATCTAATTTTCACAAATTGTTTTATTTGGAAATACAAATATATGATTTAAATAATTTTCAAATTATTTAACTTGTTTTAAAATGTCGTATTTTCTTTAAGCCGTATTTTATTCCTTTCGAGACTGAATTCTCCGTGAGGAGTTCTGCATCTCACTCTACTATCTTCAGGATGTGCGATAATCCGCACTAATATAAATGGGTCCCCTAACTAGGGTTGTAGAGAAGTATTTGCAAAGGAGTTAAAAATAACGATTTAAAAACCGTATTTTAGAAATGGAGGGTATTTTAATATAATATGTTTCTTTCGAAAAAAATATGTAACTATAGTATCGTGCTATGTTTTCCACGTGTACATGATGGGTAGGTCATTACCCCGTGCATGATATATATGAGAAATTAAGTATATGGTATTTAAGTGTTAAACTAATATGTCACAAAAAATATATTTGTAAAGAGAAGAAATTTTCATAAATTGATTGTAGCAAAAGGTTTGTAAGAACAGGTAAACTAGACATTTTTTTTCTTAATTTTTTAGCAAGAAATGTATGGTTAACAAGTCAAAAGTTTGCGGTGCAAAATTTCTTCACGAAGTTTAGTTTAGTATCGATTTTATGTGGATTTATGTGAGAAGAGTCAAAGTGAGGAGTTAAAGGTGGATTCAAGGGAAGTGGAATAGAGGAGACTTACCCGTACCGCTCATGTTGGTACGAGTGAGAATTAGAAAAGATGCAGCGTCGGTTTGAAGAACTAAGGCCGGCGATATATGGAGGACGAGCAAGTTTCCGGCTTCGGGATCTTAGCACTTCCTTGAGACTTGAGCACTTTGTGAGGAAACTTGAAAGTGAAATTTGAGAGAGATGATACCTGGGGATGGACTAGGTATTTATAGGGAATAGAGTGAGGGTATGGTGGTTTAAGTGTAAATAAAAAGAATTAAAAGAGAGAAAATTGGCAGATGAAGGGGTTGCAGAATCTCTGAATTAAAACGGGAGATTTAAACTGTAAAAAGGGGTAGTGGGGAGTCCAAAGATCGCATGGGGAAGCATGAAAAAATTTGGACACATCCAGGCTGTTGGTAGCGGCCAAAATGGCATTTTGGGTAGCTAGATGAAGAGCTTTGGTCTCGAAGTTCGTGCTCAGGAATTTTAAATGTTTTTAACATCCCATTTATCCACTTTAATTCCGTTGCAACTTTTGGTATTCCGTGAATTGCCCATGCAAACTCTTGAACTTCCAAAATGTTAAAAAGAAAAAATATTAAAATAATTAGGGCTGATGGGATTCGAACACGAAAGCTAAAGAACAGCAGTGGAGAGTCTTAACCAGTGAGCTACAAATTATTTCTTGATTTTATATAACAAACTTTACTTATAATTCATAGTCTGAATTGCACTTACACACACACACACACACACACACACATTGAATATGAAACAATTGTATACGGATTTCAGGGTCGTTACATTCTACCTTCCTTATAAAAATTTCTTTCTCGAAATTTACATAAGAACTAAACTTTAAACAGATGAGGGTGTTTCCTCAATATTTAACCTAATAAAAGAGCAAAACTCTGTTGAATCTAATAAGGCAACGCCTCACATGCTCTCCACGAGAGCGCTAAAGCCACAGCCAATTTTTTAGGATTAAATCCTATAGTGGCGCCTCACGTGCTCCTCACGCGAGCGCCAATATGCAAAGTACAGAAGAGTTCATTGCAAAAGAGTTAAACTCTTAGATGGCGCCACGTGCTCCTCATGCGGGCGCCAATGTGCAAAACACATAAATACCCATTATAAGAATTAAATTCTTAAGTAGCGCCCACGTGCATAACACGTGAGCGCCGGCGCTTAGATAGAATTAAAATTCTACAATACTCTCTGTTAAACAGAGCCGTTGGATCAAAGATCTAAAAGGGATGATAAATCATCAAAATACAGAATTAAATTCTGTTGGGAGAAAACATTTCCCAAATCTTTCTAAAATAAGAAAGATTCTCTCGGTTGATTCAAAAAATCCAATTATAGAATAAAATTCTATTTTGGAATATATTCTCTCAATCTTTCTAAACAAGAAAGATTGCTCTCTGTAAAATACAGAACCCTTGAATTAAAAATCCAATAGTGATTAAAAAATCACCGTTTTACAGAATAAATTATATATAGGGAAAAATATTTTCCCAATCTCGTTAAAAGCAAAAATCATATTCTGTAAAAACAGAAGTCCTTGGATCAAAGATCCAATGGTGGGTAAAATTCCCCAACTCAATTTTGAGTCCAATTAAATCAATTGAAATCTCTCAATGAAAGATTTTCTCAGAATTAAATAACAAACTTGCCTTCACTATATAAAGGACCCGAGACTTCAAGTCTTACAGAACGGAGGAGGACCGAAGACCACAACATAGAAAGATCCCCCGATAACCTTCTGCAAAACCCAGTAAGCTCTCAAGAGAATAGAGAATTTAATTCTCAAAGTAAGAAGACTCTCCTCCCTCAAAACACTCTAGGTAAATAAAAAAAGGAGAGATTAAAAGTATCACTCTTGCCTACTATAACGGATATAAGGGTTTAACCCTTCATATAAGAACTTAGTTCTTCTTCTGGTTTGAGATTTGCAAGAGCAAATCTCCCCACTAGTTAAGAATTTAATTGTCAAGATCCTGTTCTTCAGACTCAAAATTTAGGGAAAAGAACTAGGTTAAAAAGAAAAAGAAAAAGAAAAAGAACATATGTTCTGGGAATTTAATTCCCCCAAAATTACGGTTTAACCCTACATAAAAAACTTAGTTCTTATAAAAATAAAAGAGAACTTAGTTCTCCAATAATAACAATGATGATGATTCAAGATCTTCAAAACAGAAATCTTGATCATCAACGACTAAAAAGTCATTAACAGAGATTAATATCTCTGAAAACAAGAAGAACTTGGTGTTTTACGTGAAACACACGTGAGTAAAATTAGTGCTTAGCACTGTTATTTTTGCCTCATGTGTTTCCCACGTGAGTGCTTAAAACAAACAGAAGAAAAACTAAAAACACGTAACGTGCTTCCCACGTGAGCGTCCAAAGAACAGAGGAAATCCCCTCTGTGTTGGTTAGGAAGCCTCTAAATAAAGCAGCCCAACACAAAGAAATCACATGAAATACATGTGAAACACTCTTGGAAACACAAAATTTGGCGTCTCACGTGCTTCACACGTGAGCCCCAGCCAAGTGCTTAGCACTTATGGCAAAAAGAGGGTCAGCAAATAAAACCTGAAATCAATACTCAGCACTCACGTGCTTCCCACGTGAGTGTAGTGCAAAGTGCTTAGCACTCCATGTTCATTCAAAATGACTAAGTGCTTAACCCTGTTTGGACAGCATCCATATATGAACGCCTCACGTGAAAAATACGTGAGCACCAGAAAAGGTTAGTGCTCAGTATTATTCCATTGCCCCACGTGAAATACACGTGAGTACTGCATATATCAGTTTTTAACACTACTGGGTAGCATAGATACCCAATTTCAGCCCAAATTGGCTAAATTTCCTGAGGTTAAACCTCTTTGATTTTAAAATCAACTGACCTCATTTTGCTCATGATCTCCCAAACCGATTTTAGTCTCATACATGACTAAAGATCTGTCATTGACGATATCCAAAATGATATTCATCCCACGTCTCCTAAGGTAATTTTAGTCTCAAATACGACTAACGATTCTTAGGACCATCATCCCTTTTTCCCTCAAATAAGGGATTTGGTTTAACAGTATATCTCTTCACACCTCTGATACATGTCGTTATAATTCTTCAACGTCTTCAGAGAGGTGGCGGGTTCCGATGACCAACAACTTCTTTTAGATTGATGTACTTCCAAATTGATGTCCAGGCCTCAAATCGGATCGTGCCCCAAATTGGGCACATTCCATATCACCATTGTTCACTTCGTCACGTAACAAATACACGTGCGCGTAAGATGGATAATGGACCGAAATGTCCTTAAACTAATATTCGTCCCCAAAACGGGAATGTTGGACCGAAACGTATTTAAACTAATATTCATCCCCTAAAACGGGAATGTTGGACCGAAACGTCCTTAAACTAATATTCGTCCCCAAAACGGGAACGTTGGACCGAAATGTCCTTAAACTAATATTTGTCCCCAAACATGGTGATAATGGACCGTGATGCCCTTAAATTAAAACAAACTGAGCCCCAAATGCTCATATATATATTTAAGTTGGTTTTAATCTCAAACCAGATTAACGGTCCTTAAATAAACCAAGCCCGAATATAAAAATATACGGATTTGGACTAATCCACGCCCTACGGACGACGACATAAACTAGTCTCCGTATACAATCCACGGGCAACCAAAAAAAAAAAAACACACACACGACATGAAGTGAACTTCCAGAGCAGGAGAAAGTGGTTATCGCAATGCGGTAACATACTGCAGAGGCTTACGCCTGCAGGAAAGAGCGTCCCCACAATCAAAACCCCCTCGTAAAATGAGGAGGAATCTAATAAAATCTGCTACAACGGTCGCATCCGTCCAAACCTCCGATATACGGTGCCATAAATCAACTTGGTATTTTTGGAGAGGTGGACGGATAAATCCAAATAGTATCTGCCCCTAAATTCAGGCAAGACGATCTAACCCAGTTCGTCTCTGTTTTTGAGCGGTATACAGATTCTGGCACGCCCGGTGGGATCTTTTCCTCTTTCCACTCCACACTTCATGTGTCGTGTTTCGTGAGTGAAATCGCGGTTCGTAATGGTTGCCCTTGGATTTGAGGTACTAAAATTTGGTGTCTTACTCCTGTGCAAAAGAAGAAAATCGATGGCTTCCCACTGCACCCCTTGCAATAGCAACTCTCGCTCCACCCTAACTGGAGGAGTGACCTACGGGCCCAACGCGGCCTCCATCTTTTCAATGCTGGTAGGGCAAGTAACGCAAGCTACTACTTGGTTGTTCTTCAGGACCATTCTCCCACCAGTGAATTTCGGTGACTCGGCGCCGCAAGAGGAAGCTCCCAAATGGTCGGTCTTCGATCGACTGGCGACCACAATAGCCCCTTTCAATGGGCCGTCCAAACCTAACATCTCAGTCTTCAACAGGCATAGCAAGAACCCAAACGGGCCTGCAAAGAGGCTCGTGAAACCTGAAGGGGCTGCCCCAAAACAGATAGCCCTCCCAAATCCTGCTGCGGGTGAAGTCGTCAAAGGTGCTTCCCCTACCAGAAATTCGGTCTTCGAAAGATTGGCCAGCCCTCCCCAAACTTCAATCAGGGCGTCAGTCTTCAACAGGTTGACGCCAACAACAGCCCCTCAGAAAATCCAGGGGCACGAAGAAGCCGCTTCCAAATCTGAGGCGGCCCCATCTGCAAGACACGCTTGACGTCGTCACTGGCGCCGAGTGAGGAAAGCTGGGAGCAACCCCCCTCTAAACTTACCCCACCAGCTTCAATGGTGGAAGTTGACGCTGCTGTTCCAACCGGAAACAGTTTTAATCTACTAAGGAGGGTACATAAGAACTCTCCAACGGCGGTGCTAAAGAAATCGCCCCCGCCTGCAGAAACCACAGTGCAGACAAAACTGGAGCACCCCCATCAACGGCTCTCCTTGCAAATTCACAAGGTCTGGCGAAAAGTCCAGGACTCCGTTATTGATCAAAACTACTCTCGTCGACCGAAGAAATCAAAGGCTCGGCAAGAGAAAGATTGTCCCTCCATCATACAGCGAGGGACTTCTTCTGTACAGATGCCTGTTACAATGGCTTCTTCAACTCCGATCTTCTACAAAAGGATGAGGCCAGAGAAAATCCCATCACCGGTAGCAAATTCCAAAGGCAATGGACCCAAACGCCCCAAGTCTGGGGGCATGATCGTATATACGGTCTACATGGCTTCTGGGAAAGAAGAAAGACGTGCTTCCGTAGGTCACCGGCCGCAAACTCGGTCGCTGAAAAAAGCTCAGGAGCAACAACAAAAGCTCCAGAAAATGCTGACCAAAATGGCAGCACTTACCGGGCAGAAAGAAAGCCCGGAGACAACAGCCGAACAGTGCCAGGAGCAGGAGACCGATACAGAGTTCCTGCGAAGGGTGCTTGAAAGAAAGGATAAGGAAGCTGCTGAGCAGACTGCAAAAATAAAGCAGATGTCGCTCTTGTTTCAGGATATGGTTGGAATGATGATCCAGCCAGAACCCCTAGCCGAGGATCCACCGATAATTATTGAGGATGATAGAGGGGAAACATCAAATCCTCTTCCGGCCTTATCGGCAGCCAAGGAAGAAACAATTTCCAAGGATGCTCTTGATGATTATATAGCTCAACAAATAAGAGCTTATCAAGCTAGTGAAGCTGCTGGCCAAATTGTCAGAACCGGGCGACCGTATCCACGCTGGTATGACAAAATTAAATACCCGTCGGGATATACGATCCCTAAGTTTCATGTGTACAAGGGGTCAAGCAACCCACATCAGCATGTTGTGTAGTTCAGAACTCTGTGCAGGAACACTAGAGGTGACGACAAACTGTTGCTTCGCCAGTTCGTTGGCAGCCTATCAGAGACGGCCTTTGAATGGTATTTAGAGCTCCCAAATGACTCCGTGAGAACATTTACAGAGATGGAACTGCTGTTCATACAGCGGTTCGCCAGTGCAAACGAGCGCACCCCGATCACGGCATTAATCAATGCCAGGGTAAAGTCGGGGGAAACCTAGGTCCAATATGTGATCCGGTGGCGGAACCTACTAAGTGCGAACAGCGCATCGAAGAATCCCCTACCGTGGGCATGTTCATCAGGACCCTTGATCCTCAAACTATTGTGTCCCAGTTCATGCCGTTCTTCAAACCGACCACTTTCCAGGCTCTGATAGATAAACTAGCCCAAATGGACCAAATGGGCCACAGGCCTTCCTCCTCAAATAAGGACCCTCGAAACGCCATGGGTAAAGGGAAAGCGACCTTCGTTGCTAACACTCAACAACAACCGAGTGGCCCAAAACCATCTACTCGCCAAAACAATGCACGTCCATGCCTATCCCTAGAAGAAAGGCTAGGACACGCTTACTCGTTTCCCCGCGATAAGACGGGGAGATTATTTAAGTTGGAAATGCGTAACAAACTCATCACATTGCCAGACCCACGGCGTCCACCGCAACCCGGCGACATCAACAACCTCAGCTACTGCTCCTATCATAGAATAGTGAGCCACCCGATTGAGGATTGCTACGTCTTCAAGAACTGGGTCGAGGACCAGTATCAACAGGGGAAGTTCGTGCTGTCTGAAAACTGGAGGGTGAACCCACCACAGAAGCACACTCCCAAAAAGGTGGATGCACCGGGGGCATCATGCTCGCTCATGGAAGAAACTCCATGGGAAGTCGGTCTTTTAGCTAAAACCAAAAGAATGCTGAAGGATCTACAGGCATGTCCGGCAGTCAGGTGGAAAAGCCCACTTGAACCTGAAATCATCAAAGGGATGCTGAAACCGTGTCATGTACCGAAAGTTGTTGACAAAGGGAAAAATCCCTAAGTCAAGCCTTCAAATTCTTAAAAGAAAAAGAAGAAGACCAAGAAGCCTATGCAGCTTGCCGAGTATGACGACAAGCGCACAGACCTAAAAAAGTACATTGACGTGCTGGAGGAGTACAACCAGAAGGCGCGGACACCAGTCACACTCGAAGAGTTCCTCAAGTATATTCTTAGGAACGAAGAGAGCGACAACGATGAGGAAAATGACTCATCAGAAGAAACCGAAAACTATGTAGCAAGTTGCCACATAGTCTCCCATTCGTTGTTAAATGACGAAGAAAGTCCCTTAGCGTCAGAAAACAACGTGGAGGGACTGGGGGCAGAATCGACGCTAAAATCTTCAGAACTGTCAGAAGACCCGATCGATAGGCTGTTAAACAAAGCCTTTCGAAAAAGCAAAGCTGACCAAGAACACAAAACAGTTATATACGAAAAGGCTAAGTGTTAGTGTCAGGATGAAGAAGTTGTGACAAGGTGGAGTCGTAAAGTACTCCAACCAAAGCAAAGCACACCTGCCACAAATAAGAGCAGGATTAAGGCGGAGAAGCGGTTCACCAAAGTCCTGTCCATGGGAATGAAGCTGACACCCCTCATAAGAAACACTCTCGGGGTCATATGCCTCGATGGAGAGGATTCACATCCAAACTACTGCCTATATTATCGGTGGGTCACCCACCCCACTGAAGAATGTAGTATCTTCAAGAAGTGGTAGCAAGGATATGTTGCCCACTAAAAACACTTCAAGAGGATGAAGCGCGAAGCTCGTCGACAGCAAAAGAGTGCGACAGATACGCGTGAAAAAACGACTGGCAACTGCCATATGGTTGATATCAGTCTGGAAGGGGAAAAGTCCAAAGTTCTTACTTTCAGGAGCGATTTTGAGGACGAAATATCCCTCAGCCCTCTCTTCAAAGACTCCACCTCCGAAAAAGAAGAGGAGGAGAATAACTGCGAGAATATTCAGCTGCGGAGACGCACGCAGCCTGAAAAGAACCTCAGACCTACAAACAAGAGTTCGAGAAAAAAAACAAAGGGAAAGAAAAAATCCCTGAGGAAATTTCCCTCGACGATGGAATTGTCAAAGAACTCGCAGCAAGGGACCTTCCTAAGAAAAACAAGATGAATTACAATGTCCTGGCACATCTGAGAAAAATACCCTCACAACTGGGCATTTTGGATGCTCTCCTCCTGTCCAAAGAGGCACGAGATTCTCTGATCAAGGCATTACAAGAGCTCGATCAGTTCCAAACTTTCCTCGCAGAGAAGAAGATAAAGGTTGAGCTGGCAGAAGTTCACACAGCTGACATTACATTCAGCGATGAAGACCTCCTCCTCGGTATGTGCGAACATAATCTCCCGTTATACGTCACCGGGTATTGCCACGACATCAAGATATGGAAAATTCTTATCGACAACGGATCCTCCGTCAACCTTCTCAACATAAAAGTGCTGAAGGAGATCTGCATGAACGTTCAACACTTGGCCCGAGACAAAATTACCATCTCTAGGTTCGACTCATAGTCGTCACGGACGCTTGGGTCCATAATACTGATGTTACGCTTCGAGCTGCTTGTCGCTGACATCAAATTTCACGTCATTGATGCCAAGACTTGCTATAACGCTTTGCTCGGCAGGCCCTGGTTGTATGAGTACAACGTCATCCTTTCTACACAACATTAGTGTATGAAGTATTTCAAAGATGGCTCGAAATACACCGTCACGGGAGAGCTAAACCCGTTCTCCGTAAACGAGGTTCGGAAATATGAAGACGCAAAGTACTTCCTACGAGATTTCGAAGACACGGAAAGATGTCGTAAACCGAAGGATAAACAGAAGTCCGTCGCTACTATCCCGATCTTTGGGAGAGATTCCAAGGGAGATGAAGAAATAGTCTACTCAGGGCAACCCTAGAAAGAAAACGATATGCTCGGACCATCTACCCTTATTCTGGTCTTTGGCAGCGATTCTGAACGAAGACAACGCAGTGTTCTCCATCCACCCATCAGTGCAAGCCCTCGCCGGAGCCGATCAGAGTCTACAAATCACAATGGCTCCACCTCGGCATTATAAGAAACTTGATGCGCTCGATACATACAACATCCAAGAACTACATACTTTCTACATTCCTCCCAGATGAAGAGGTGGAAAGGCGATTCTCCTCTACCTATCTACGAAGACCGGAGTAGAGAAAGAAGTCTGGCACGGTGCCGATTTTGCACTCGACAGGCTTCAATTAATCCGTCTGCCAAGATACTACGTGGAGGGATTTAAAAGGTTGTTAAAGTGCCAAGGTGTACCCCTCGAACAAACTGTTCGGCAAGCCCAATTCTAAAAAAAGATTTAGGATATCCCTAGAACCCAGTGAAAGATGCCCAACGGGAAGATGGAGACAACCGGGCTCTGATACATTCGGTCCAAGAAACGGGAGTAGTTCCACAGCTGCCGCGTCATAAACAGCTCCAGAGAAGAGGAAAATACTCTTCCAAATGGTCGTGACGTTGAAACAGAGCGAAATCCCGCTCTAAGAACGTTAAGTCCGTCGCTCGAAGAACAAATAGACAAGCTAATTAAAAAAGCTTGTCAAAGGAGCCGAGACGATCACAGCCGCGAAATAGCCATTTATGAAAAGGTCAGGACGCAGCGCCTCAATCAGCAATCTACAGAGAAAGAAGACTATAATGCCCTTCATCCCCGGTCCGCTGTATGTCCTCGCAAAAGGGGAAAATCCCGAAATAGAGGCAAAAGCAGGACAAAGAACGCAAACTACGTTCGCAAACAACAAGGCAGATTTAAGAAGCCGCGCTATCAAGAAAAACTCAGTTGGAACCCGTCCTTTATAAAGAAGATGGGTCGGGAATACTCCTTATCCCAAGACAAGACAGGGAAAATATTCAACCTTGTCATGAAGTACCAAATGATGACACTTCCGGAGTCTCGGCATCCCGAATAAATAAACGAGATCCATTACCCGGATTATTGCTCTTACCACCGAGCAATAGGTCATACCCTTGAAGATTGCTTCACCTTCAAAGACTAGGTAGAAGACCAGTACCAGCAAGGCAGGTTCGCTTTGTCCGACAGCTAGAGGGTAAACCCGCCGCAAAAGCATGAGCTAAAGAAGACCTATACCATGAGGATAGGACCTGCTTAACATCAAGAATAGAAGCGAACTCGTACCTTCCATTTGATAATACTCTCAAAAAAGGGAGGGCACGAGAATATGGATGACCCCCGCATGTGCTTCGCAACTGAAGACGAGGACGAGGTGATCTTCGAGTTTCCACTGGCGCCAAAAGAGTTAGAAGATGGGATACATACGACGGCGGACAACCTAAGGAAAATTGACTTAGGGACAGAAAATGATCCGAGGCCAACGTTCGCCAGTGAGCTATTATCTGAAAAACAGGTAGCCACATTAAAAGACGTGCTCATACAATATAAAGACTGCTTCGTATGGAACTATTATGAGATGCCGGGTCTAGATCCAAAGATGGCAGTACATAAACTGGCCATATCGCCGGACATAAAGCCGGTCAAATATGTGCTAAGAAGAATACGGCTCGAACTTGAGATGAGTATAAATGCTGAGGTCAAGAAACTAATCGACTCTGGTTTCATCCAAGAAGTTCAATATCCTGACTGGATAGCCAACATCGTTTCGGTGATCAAGAAAATTGGGACGGTGCACATCTGCGTGGACTTTCGGGACCTCAACAAAGCTTGCCTGAAGGATGATTCCCAGTACCTATTACCGAGCTGATGATCGATAACACGTCTACCCATGAGGTCTTCTCCTCCATGGATGGATCTTCGGGATACAATCAAATAAAAATGTATCCTGAAGATCAAAAGCCTACCGCCTTCCGGACTCCGCTGGGCATATTTTGCTATAAGGTGATGCCCTTCGGTCTGAAGAACGCTAGCGCTACCTACTAGAAGGCCATGACAAAGATCTTCGATGACCTCATCCATAAGATCGTCGAATGATACAGCGATAACCTTGTGGTTAAAAGCAGGTCTCATGAGGAACATTGGGGACATTTAAAAATAGTGTTCTGACGTCTTCGGAAGTATAATCTTAAGATGAATCCTCTAAAATGCGCGTTTGGAGTCTCCTTAGGAAAATTCCTAGGATTCATCATATGGCATCGAGGTATCGAAATTGACCCTTCGAAAATCAAGGCGATTATGGAAATACCCATGCCAAGAACTCTCAAACAACTGCAGTCTCTTCAAGAAAAACTCGCATATATCCGGTGGTACATAACCAACCTCTCCGGAAAATACCGTCTCTACAGCCATTTGACGAAGAAGGGGACCCCGTTCGTCTGGGATTGAAAGTGCCAAAATGCACTAGACGAAATCAAGCTATACCTGCAAAATCCGCCGGTATTGGCTGCTCCGGTTAAGGGAAAACCCCTTATCTTATATACAATAGACCTTGTGGGCTCTCTAAGCGTGCTATGGGCACAATAGAACGATCAAGGAAAGGAGAGAGTTCTATACTATTTGAGTCAAGTTTTCCTGGGGGCAGAAAACAACTACTCCCCCATCGAAAAGCATTGTCTGGCACTGATCTTCACGATAACGAAGCTCAGACATCACGTCTTGGCACATGAGGTCTATCTCATATCAAAAGTGGATCCTCTTAAATATCTGATGTTAAGGGCCATACTAATAGGAAGGCTTGCCAAATGGACCCTCCTCCTGAAAGAGTTCTCGATAATGTATCGACCCCTCAAAGCAGTGAAAGGCCAGGCCATTGCCGACTTTCTCGCGGAGCATCCGATACCAACCGACTCCCTCTTAAATTGTGAGTTGTTGGATGAACATGCGTTCAACACAATCAAAGAAGAGAAGGAAGAAAATGATTCCTAATAGGAACTCTACTTCGATAGAGCATATTCCATGAAAAGGCAAAAGCAAAACGCCCCCATAATCAAAGCCGGGGTGGGCCTTATTTTCGTGACTCTGCAAGGAGGGATATTGCGTTACGCCTTCTCCTTAACAGAGCCAAAGACTAATAACGAAGCTGAATATGAAGTTTTGATAGTAGGTCTCGAGATCGCTGTCGACATGGGAATCAAAGACCTCCTCATATATGGAGACTCCCAGCTGATCGTTAGCTAAGTAAATAGCGACTATCAGACGTGCAAGCCAGAGCTGATAAAGTATGGCGAAAGAGTACAGCAACCGGTGACACAAATCCCCTCCTACATCCTGGAGAGTATACCACGTGCAGAAAATAGCAAGGCGGATGCATTGGCCAAATTGGCTAAGGAACTGGCCGACGAAGACCTCGATGACGTAAAAATCATCGTGCAAAGACGCAGGATCCTCGTGCCAACAGAAATATCTTCGGGGGACTTAACAGAGCCATCCGAAGGAAAAGAAACGACCGAACAAGTAGCCCTTCAAATAGAGGACGAAGAAAAGGTCAAGGATTGGAGGGAAGTCTTCATAAACTACTTCAAATCCCAACGAACACCCAAAAACGCGTCGTCTCGATATCAGCTCATGAAATGAGCTTTGTCTTTCGCCTTCGTCAATGATACTCTATATTAGAGAGTAATTAAACAGTGCAGGAGTGATGGGGGTAGGCCAAGGGACTTGTGTGTAAAACACAGGCACATTTTGCTACAGTAGGACTGTCGGTGCCAGCCTTGAGAAGGGTTTGGCCGGTCGATCTTGGGATTTAAGTCGTAGGATTTGTGTCACATGTTCACCTCTGTATTTAAATCATTTTGCACATGTTTTTTCTCAGACTTTTCATTTTTATATGTATTGCACGTGTAAACTTTTGGGCTTCCAAAAAGTTTAAAAATAAAATCTGAAAAAAATAAATGTGTCTAATGGGATTCGAACACAGGGGTTACGTCACAGCAGTACAAGGGTTTTACCAGTGAGGTACAAGTTATTTCTTGCTATTCTTAACAAAAATTAACTTTTAAATTGTACTCAGGCTTGCAAACTCCATTCTGTATATTAACTTAAAAATTTTCGTACAGTAAATTCAGAGTCATTACAATATATAGAGGATGAGCGAGCTTCCAGCTTCGGTATCTTAGCACTATTTTGATACTTGAGCACTTTATGCGGAAAATTGAAAGTGAAATTTGAGTGAAAGGATGCTTGCGGATGGAGATAAGACTGGTGTTGGTATTTATCGGGGACCGAGCGAGGGTATGGTGGATTAAGTGTAAATTTAAAGAATTAAAAAGTGAATTAAAAGAGATAAAATGGGTTGATGAAGGGACTGCAGAGTCTCTGAATTAAAACAGGGGATTTAAAGTCTAAAAATGGGTAGTGGGGAGTCCAAAGATCGCACGGGGAAGCACGAAAACATTTGGACACATCCAGGCCGTCGGTAGCGACCAAAATGGCATTTTGAGCGGCCAGATGAAAAGCTTTGGTCTTGAAGTTCATGTCCAAGATTTTTAAATGGTTTTAACATTTCATTTATCCACTTTTATTCTATTGCAACTTTTGGTATCTCAGTGAATTGCCCATGCAAACTCTTGTGCTTCCAAAAAGTTAGAAAGAAAAAATATTAAAATAATTAAGGCTAATGGGATTCAAACACGTAGGCTAAAGAACAGCAGTGGAGAGTCTTAACCAGTGAGTTACAAGTTGTTTCTTAATTTTATTTAACAAACTTTACTTATAACTTATAGTCAGAGCTGAAATACACTTATAAATATAAATATTGAATGTGATACAATTGTATGGGAATTTCAGGATCGTTACATTTCATACAATAAGTACACACATATTTAAGTCTAGAATTAATACTAGAATAATAAAAATGTGAGTGAGAATTATAATAAGCATCATTCATTTGGTTAGGAATATATTTTAGTTTAGCATTAAATTCATCTACACCTTCTTGAAAAGAGTTTTTATATTTTGCAAATTTTCATTTTAAGACTTTAAATGATTATTATCACTTTCGATCTCATAAAAAATCTTACTCATATATAGCAGTTCCTTTCAAGTTCATTTATTTTACTTTCATAAATATTATGATTTTTCTTAAGTAAACTATATTTCGACCCTAGCTTTTTATATTCAGTATTCAATTCAAATAAAGCATCCTCAAGTTTTTCATAAGAAACATGATCACAAGATTCATAAGATACCTCATTTTCAAGAGCTATGAAACAAATATTTGGATTTGTTTGATCAAATTTAGCTGATTCATTAGGTTTTTCATCGTTGGGGTCGCTTGGCTCTGACTCTTCCCAACCATCATACATAGCTTTCTTTTGCTTGCCAAACATCTTTGATTTCTTTTTGAATTGAGGACAATATCTTTTCACATGTCCGGGTTTGTTCATTCAAAGCAATTTCCGGTTTAGACTTTTTCTCTCTTGTTGAATATTCTTCTTGAGCTCTTATTTTTCCGGTTTGTATTTCTTTGCATCATTCGAGTTATTTTTCTTGATAAATTTTCCATATCATCGTCTATCTCTTCGAAACTATCTGTAGATGAGAAACCATTAAAATCTCATTTTAATGCTACATCATGCTTTTTTGTCACCGTTGTACGTTCTTGTTCTTCTATAGCTTGTTTTTGAAGAGTAAGTTCTGTTGTTTTTAATTTGTCATTCAACTCTTCAAAAGACATAGTTTTTAGATCCATAGTAATAGAAATAGGTTGAATAATAGAATTCTACTTTTTAGAAAATGATTCAAGAAGACATTGATTCATTTAACCAACTGGAATGACAACACCCAAAATGTACAACTCATTTATAATAATTTTGAATTTAGCAATGCACATATCCAAGGAATCATCTGATTCCATTTTAAAATGTTTCAAATCATCATAAGTTAATAGACAAACTCTACTTGATTTGAGAGGTACCTTAATGATTTACTTCTAGATTATCCCACATTTCTTTAGCAGTTTTTAAATGCATAATTTTATGAAATTCACCTCTAGAAATACAACAAATAATATCACTAATAGCACGAGAGTTTAAATTAGCTAAATCAAATTCAATATTACTCCATTCCGAGAAAGGCTTGGGATAAGTTATCCGTCAATAATTTTAGAAGGAAATTCAAATTCATATTCAATTATTCCTCATACTTTCCAATCAATAGATTGAATATGAAAAGTCATACAAGTTTTCCAATAAGGATAGTTAGTAGCGTCAAAGTACGATGGTCTAATTGTAGATCAACCTTCATGAAATCCGGTGGCATACCCAGAATCAGATGGATTGGTCATAAAGTTGGATATGGATCGAAATTTCTTAGGATGTTAATCTAATAAACAAGAGAACCAAGCTCTGATACTAATGGAAATACCAAGTTACAAGCTTAGAGGGGATGAATAGGGTTTAAAACAAATACTTGCTAATTAGCAATCTAATTAAACATATATCACAAAATTATAACAATTAATAATAAATGCAATAAAATAAAGAGAGATATGAGCAAACTCAAACACGATAATATAAGGAGGTTCGACATCCCAAGTCTAATACCTCCTAAAGACCCCGTCTTTAGGATTTTCCAAACCTTTCACTATTCTTGCTTTTTTGATCGGGTAGAATCAAAATCTTTACAACTTACAATCCGTCTGTTTTCAAGAGGGTACAAATATACACTAATGAAAATCTCTCTAATTGATGAGAGGGGATGTCATTCACAAATTTTCTCATTTCTATAGGGACTAGAGCTTAGTGGAGTTGATGAATCACAAGAGAGTATGAATGAAAATGAGAAAATGTAACGACCCTATTTTTATCATAATGCTCTTTAATAAATAAAAATATATTTGTTTCGAAATGGCGAAAAGAAAAGGTTTTGAAAGAATTTTTAAAAGATTTAGTTTAATCTCTTTAATATAAAGAATTTATTCTTTTGTTTTGAAAGGAAAATTTTGGAAAAAGAATTCGTTTTGTTTGAAAGGATAAAAAATTAGTTAAGAAAATGGTTTATTTCGTTTGATTTTTAAATTATACACTTTTGAAACTCTAGATATATTTATTTTTATTTAATTTTATATAATTATAGCCTTGTAGCTCATTGGTTAAGTCATTTCATTATTTTTCTATTGGTCACATGTTTGAATCTTGGCTTTTGCAATTATTTCTATCTATTTTTTTAAAACTCTCTCATAACTTACAAATGAGACCTTTCATTTTTTTTAACTTCCAAATGAATGGTCACCCTTTCAATTTCTCCTTAACTTCCATTATGAGTTCATATTAATTTGAATTAATATGACATAATTTTTTTATATACTCATATTACCTTTTTATTCTTTTTTCTCTTAAAAAATTAGAAAAAAGAACAACTCTTCTTCTTCTTTTTCTTCCTTACAAAATATTATTCAATTTCCTTCACTCTTTTCATCTAGAGTTCTCGAATAAGAACACGAAGAAGTTTTCAAGAAAGTCTCGCTAATAATATGAGGCTATCGGCGGATAGACAAATACGGTAACAATACCGGCTTGTGTTTGTAAGTCTCTTCTCTCTCCTTCGTTTATAGTTTTCTCCTTCTTGGACCCATCACCTTGCCTTGTCGTAGTCCCTAATTAAATATATTTATATATGTATTTCATTAAATATGGTTGTACATTTAGCAATTAGTTGTATATTCTTTTCATATTTTTATGTTGTAGTTTATGTCATGTTCATGTTAATTTATTGATTTGTGTAAACTATTGATATTAACATATTATTCATATATTCCACTGCTATTCTATAAATCACATGTTCGAGACCCCAGATCTCTTAATTATTTAATAAAAAACCCATAGTTTTGTCATTCTCAAATACGACCTTAAAATACTGTTATCGTTAATATAATTTTTAAAAATTAATTTCCACTTCCGGAAATTCTTGGAACGTTAGGATAAATAATAGATAGAATTCCAAATTTACAGAAAAAATTTCATATCAACCCGAATAACGGTTTAGCAGTTACGTACTTTTTTATTCACTGTTTTTAAAACCAGAAAACTGCCATTAAGGATTTTCTTCGAGAGACCTTAACTCTACAATCGTTAATCCAAATTAAGTGTTTTCAGATATTTTGGATATTTAGATCGGAAGATATAGATTTTATTAGTTGTAATGTTTTCTTGAAAATCGACATAAAATATAGAAAAATGCGTTACAATATTTAGTAACGAATCTGGACAGAATCGCACACTGTTTTTAAATTGGACATAATTCGAACACCCGATGTCCGTTCGTGACAAACTTTATATGCATAGATGAACAATTGATAGAATTATAATTTCCTGTATACTATATTACTTAGAAATGTATGAAACAATCCGATATAGGTTTTGTAATACAATATATAGTTGCTGTCCAGAAATCAGAATTTCTGTTTTAAATGCTGATATTAAAATGATCGTAACTAAAGCTTCAGGAGTCCAAATCGCGCAAAACTTAGTTGTTTGGATATGTACACCGAAAGACCTACAAGTTTCGAATAAAACCTGATGAAAATTGACCCAAATTGTATTTTAGAAATATGTGTCGATGCTGAACAGATTCTGATATGTTTTGCGCAACGATACGAAAACGGGTATATCTCTCAAACCGGTAGTCATATTTAGGTGTCACTGGAACTCACGCGTGCACAACACTTAGATCTATATTTCTGTTTATATTTAGCATTCTATTGACTTGAGTAATTAGATGTACATAATATTTATTTACAACATTGTTTACGATAGTTACTTGAACATTATACTTGTATCATCTCATGCTATGTACCGCTTGCTTAATGTATCTATTTGATTTACATGAATATACCTATTGCATACTTGACTCGACTTGACCCGAACCATGAATACGTAATGACTTGACATGAACACTTGACATGAATATATGAACACTTGACTTGAATATTTGAACTTGCCATAAATATTTGAACTCGACTTGACTCTTGAACTTGTACTTTTCTTATGTATTCATGGATCCGGGCATGACTTGTAACCTTAATTATAAATTTAGATACGCGAGGTGTTGGGATAGTTTGAGTATAAATCTAATGGAATCTCAGGAGTCCCATTACTAAAATAACGTTGATGTAGTACCGGGCTGAAACGGTATAAATAATATCGTTGTGCTACCGGGTTGAAACGGTTCAATTAACGTTGCTTTGATATCGGGCTAAAACGGTACATCACGAATTCATGAATGAGGGCCTGTATTTCCAAGCCTTTGGGGCCCTACTTTTGGGCTTGGAATACTTCAACGACAGTTGGAATCCCGTTACTTTTAGGCCCGTGTTTCCTTACTCATGAGGCCCTACCCTTGAGTTTGAGAATACTTTTGAGATTAGTTGATATAACGACTCTGAAATCTCTGTACAAATTTTACTGGTTTAATGTATAAGAAAAGGGTATTTCAGCCTGTGTACGAGTTATAAGTTATTTTTGTTTAATAAAAGCAAGAAGCATCTTGTAGCTCACTGGTAAACCCTCTACATTGCTATGATATAGCCTGTGTGTTCGATTCCCATCAGTCCCAATTATTTATAAAGATTTTTATATTTTAATTTTTCGGAAGCCCAAGAGTTGCACGTGCAATTCACGGAGAAACGAAAAGTTTTAGAAAAATCAAACAGGCACAAAGAGGAGTAAACACCAAACTAGACACGTGGCACAAATCTCGAGGTTAGCCAACGAGATCCGACCGTCCGTTTCTCCAAAAGACCCGCCGTAGACGGTCCGATGTTCTCCAAATGACTCCGTGCTTTGAACACTCGTCCCTTCAACTCCTCTCAACTCTCCTACACTATTTGATTTTCCTGCAATCAAACAGAGACTCTTTAATTCATTTTATTTCACACCCTCTCTCATTTTTACCCTATAAATATCACCCCATGCCCTAGCTCTTTTCTATTCTGAAAATTTCCTCAAAATTCTCTAAGTTTAAGAAGGGTTAAGACTATTCAAGTGGAGTTAAGCAAGCCAAGGGGAGTAACGATCAAATTCCGAAGACCGGAGTATCACCGACGAGACCAAGACCCCCTCTCTCTTCTTTAACCTCTTTCTAGCACTACTCAACCAATAAGTCCCTCTTCTCTCTATTTTTTTCATCTTAAACCGTCTTCTAAAAACACATCGACAAAGTGGAGTTAACCCGGATATATATTATTTTACATTTGTACTTCCTTTATCAAGCAAAATAGGTCAAACTAACTTTCTCATACCACTCATAACCTTATTTACAATCATTTAGCTTGTAGTTTAATAAAAAAATTCATGTGAAACGATCAAATAACAAACTTTTCATTAAAATACCATGGAGTTTAATATAACCGTATTTTCGATAATTAGAGTATAAACTTTTAGACCATTCACGGGGTAACGATTTACTCCACACGCACACTATGGTTTCTTAGCACGGTATTCTAGGTATATGGGTAATTCAAAGAAGAAGCCTTTCATTAAAATACCATTTTTTTCAAAACGGGTTTCTTTAAATCTATATTTTAAAGCTTTGACAAATACGCCTCTACAACTCTCATCAGGGGACTCGCTAATGGATGGTGCAGATTATCGCACATTATTAGGATAGTAGAGTGAGATACAGAACTCCTCATGGAGTATTCGGTCTCGAAAGGAAATAAAAAATACGGTTTTTAAGAAATATGACTTTTCTAAATAAAAACTAAACTTTGGAAATTTTATAAAACTATGAATTCGTATTTTCAAAAAAAAAAACAAAATTTTGAAACTATATTTTTAATGAAAGATTAGAATTTTTAATAAATACCAAAAAGTTACCAAAAGAGCTAGTTTTCATAAAAATACCATAAACTTTTAAAAACTAGGTTTTTATCACTAAAACATCCCAACAATTAAAATATATGTTCATGAAAACCCTAAATATTACAAATCACCATCGAGCTTTATTTTTAAAACTATATTAAAGTATTTTTCATAAAACCTCCTCGATATATGCAAACAATATTTTAAGGACTATAGACCAATATAGGCTTAAGCGGTATCATTTCTCTTGAGCCTCGGGGAGCCGGAGAAAGTGAGTTATTGCCTATTCAGGTTAGACAACTTAACAGAGTTATCAATGACAATTGTCTTGGAAAAAGACACAAATTCTGCCGTTCATGTGCAGCAGTTGCCGATTACTCCCGAACCTAAGAATTTCAAGAACTAAATTCTTTCATAAGATTCTGACTTCAACCTGAATCCAAACTCAAATCAGAATCCAAAATCAAACACGAACTTGAATACTTGATCATGAACCTGAACGCTCGAATTCAAATATCAAACTTGAACTTGAATACTTGACTCGACTTTACCGAACCATAGTTATAACTTCACATGAATATCTGAATATATGATTACATCTTGAACATGAACCTGTACATTTTATATCCATGTATTCGGTCAAGACCTGTAATCTTAATCTATACAATACAATACGCGGGGATAAAGGGGTAGATTGGTACGGAATGTATATCATGACATGAGAGGTCACTTTAAAAGATACTTATATGAATTCACATGCCGTTGTCCTGTGGGTTATGATGGGGTCTTGTACTACATGATACCTTCTTTATCAACTACAAATAACATGTTAGAATAACTATCTTATACCGGTAAATAAATATGCTTAGATACTCTCTTATATATAACCTTGTCTGTTCACATTCATTTGATTTCTATTCTCTTTCATTCATCAGTACTTATTTCTTTTAGGGACTTACCAAGCGCTAGTTCGCTGACGATATTCCTCTTTGTTTCTTTTCTTTGGAATGTTCGTCAGGAGGACCGGACTCTGAGGGTATAGAGCCGAGCCAGGAAGATTTGGACCAGTTTGCTTCTCAGCCTGATTTCTAGCTTCTGTTTGTATTTACTTCCAGTATGCCATTATTTAGGCATTTTCTTTATCATTGCATTTTTTCATTATAAATGGTTGTATGTAAATTTGAATGTAAATAAAATTGTTGTTTCATTTTATTACTCTTGTTATTCTTGTATATTGTTATATTGCTTAATTACACTTAACGTATTTTCTTAGTAAATATGTTGCGGGCTTGCCACGTCACTGTTTCCGTCCACTGGGAAGCGGGGCATGACAGGTTTTGTTGGTGGCCCATGCAGGTCAGTTCTGTATGAATTCTTAAGCAATATATCATAAGAATTATAAGAATCAGCAACTATACATTTCTTGGATTTCAAATTTCTTGAATCTATCCTAACTTTTCATTTTCTATCAAGATAATAGATTCTCCCAACAACACCAGTACTAACGTCAATGGCAACACACCACTACCTAGCTTACCACCTCCCCCTACCGTTGCTGCTCCGATCAATGAACATGCGGTGTTTTTAGAAGCCATCAAAAGTCTTCTGGAGGGCCAGCAGCAGCAGACTGCAATTCTTATGAACCGCCCTGAAGCCGAAACACCTGGAGTAAAAAAAATTTGTGCGTTGCATCCAAGGAACTTTTTAGGGAAAAAGAGTCCTCTTGAGGCTGAAGAATGGGCCCAAAGTATCGAGAACGGCCTTGCAGCAGCGCAGGTACCGGACATAGTTTGGGTTCGTGTGGCCAAGCTCCAGCTCACCGACAATGCAAGAGTCTGGTGGAAAGCCGAGGAAAGCCGTCTTACACAACCAATAGAGTGGAAAACGTTCCGCGATCTGTTCGATGCGAAGTTTTTCCACGAGACTGCTCGCTTTGAGATGGAATAACAGTTCATCCACCTACAATAATGCTCTATGTGGGTAAAATCAGTAGATGAATATGATACCGAATTCATCATGCTTAGCAGGTAAAGAATTCGTATTAAATTCTGATGCGTAAAACACATCATTATCCTGACATCAACATCTTATCAGGTTCGCGGCACACTTAATCCCGACCGATGAGACTCGGGCTAGACGATTCCAACAGGGATTAGACCCGGAGATTCAAGCGGCTTTAGCCACAGGCGACTATCCAACTCATGAATTCGCACTGAAAACAGCACGTCGTTATAAAGCTGTGGTCAAGAAGAAGGGTAAGCCTCAAACAGCCCGAATCAAATGTCCTGCTATCCAGATGACAGGAGGAGCCTTTTCTAGGACAACTTTTGCACCCAAGAGGCCAGGAGGATCGTTTAACTGGTCCAGTCCAGATTTCTGTTTCTACTGCAAGAGAACTGGACACTCGGCGAAGGACTGTAGGCGTGCAAATGGCCTGTGTTTGATTTTTGGTGCATTTACTCATGCTATAGAAGCATGCCCATATCGTATTAACACAGTACTAGCACCCAGACCTGCAATTACAGCTCCGCAGAGGCCACCCATTCAGGCACCTGCACTCCGCCTAGCTCTTCTTGCACCAAATCCACGTGGACCACCTGCACAAGCTCAGCGTCAATTCTATCAGGCACAGAGAAATGTGCCTCAAGGGCAGAGGAATGTGCCTCCAACAAGAAGGAATGTACCGAGACGACAGGCTTTTACAATGACGGTCGAGGAGGTCGAAGCCATGGGACAAGTCATCACCGGTGAATTCTCCCATCCTTTCAACTTTTCAATTCTTGTGCATCGTTATACTTTCCCTATATCTAAACACAATCTCATACACCTTAGGTACTATACTAGTAGCTACCCCTGCACTCGCACTTTTCGATACTGGAGCTTCATACTGCTTCATGTCACAACGATTCATGAGAACGCATGCGATCCCCGTGAAACCACTCATTTCAAGCCGGAATGTCAGTTCCGGGAATGGAGTCTTGAAGGAAACTTTGGGATATGATCAGTGCCTATTTGTAGTTTGCGGGCGAGAATTCTACTCAAATTTCAAATTATCAGACATACCAAATTTCGATATTGTGTTAGGAATGGATTGACTGGGAGTATTTTATGCTACTATTGTCTGCCGTCAAAGGATGGTAGTATTTAAGATACCAGATCATCTAGTCTTCTATTTCAAAAGTGGAGACAGAACCTTAGAACCAGAAAGCTACCGTGCTAAACCAAAGAATGCAGAAGTGTTCTCTCTACTAGCTGAAGAAGAAAAACCTGAGGTATTTCGAGAGTTCGAGGATGTGTTTCCTGAAAACATATCAGGTTTGCCTCTCGATCGAGCTCTTAAATTTAGTATTGATTTACAACATAGTGCATAACTTGTAATCAAAGCTCCATACCGATTAAGTCCGGAGGGATTAAAGGATATCCGTATTCAGTTGGACGAACTAATGAAGAAAGGATGGATCCGACCCAGTACTTCAAATTGGGGATCTCCGGTGTTACTAGTAAAGAAGAAGGAAGGTTCATACAGGATGTGTGTGGATTATCGAGTTCTGAACAAAGTGACAATTAAGAAAAAGTATCCACTACCACGCATCGATGACCTTTTCGATCAGTTAAGTAGATCTTGTGTCTTTTCAAAGCTAGATTTTCGTTCGAGCTACCATCTGGTGAAAGTCAAAGAGTCCGACATTCCGAAGATGGCGTTTAGAACTCGTTATGGCCATTATGAATATCTCGTAATGCCATTTGGAGTGACCAATACACCTGCCATCTTTATGAACCTGATGAACCAAGTTTTCCAAGAATACTTAGACAGGTTTGTCGTTATATTCATCGACGACATCCTAGTGTATTCAAAGAATCGGAAAGAGCACGCTGAGCACTTATGGATTTTCCTGAAGACATTACGACAACATCAGCTCTACGCCAAGTACATCAACTGTTAATTTTGGCTAGATCAAGTCGGATTTCATGGGCATATCATTTCAGGCGAAAGAATCTCTGTAGATCCAGTTATGATGTCAGCTGTCAGTGAGTGGCCGATACCAAAAACGGTGAAAATAATAAGAAGTTCCTTGGGCTTAGTAGGATATTACCGATGATTAATTGAAGGATTCTTAAAGATCGCAGCTGTTCTCGCTAAAAAAGTTCTGCGCAAAAGAGCCCAAGGTATCTAATGGCAGCGATACGTTTAAGAAAATGTGAACCAGTATTTTCCGGGCTGTATTTTGACAAACTCCCGAATGTTAAATAGCTAAATTCTGATGGTATCGAAAGATTCTCGAAAAAGCCTTCGATTTGATATATTATGAGCTTCATAATTCATTCGGGATCAAAAGTTATGAGTAAATATGCTATGCACGTGTAATCTAAGGAAGAAAATGTGAACCAGTATTTTCCGGGCTGCATTTTGACAAACTCTCGAATGAGAAACAGATAAATTCTAATGGTATCGAAATTGTCTCGAAAAATCCTTCGATTTGATATATTATGTGCCTCATAATTCATCCGGGATCAAAAGTTATGAGGCATCACGTACTCACATATGACCGGGTATCACGTGCAGACACGTGACTATTTACAGGCAAACCTTTAGCCACTGAATAAAATAAATAATTGGAAATAATTAATCAGTGGGGTCACGTGCCAACACGTGATGGGCCTTTAAACCCACTGAAAAGAATTAAAGGTATAATAAAATAACAAGGAAAACCCCCAATGGGGAATCACGTGCTAACACGTGACCAAGGGTCGCGTGCTGATACGTGATAATTTCTGAGTTCTTTAAAACAACAGAATTAAATTCTGGTCAAATGCTTAATCAGGAGGTCACGTACCAACACGTGATGGGTTCCTAAAGACCTATGAATTAATAGAATTAAATACTAATTAAGAGGGAATAAAAAACCCTAACTGGAAAAATATTTCTCTAAATCTTTCCAAACAAAAAAGATGGTGCTCTGTAAAATGGAGCACCGTTGGATTAAAAATCTAATGGTGATTAAAAATCACCAATTTATGGAAAGATTTTATACAAGAAAAGATTTTCCTGAAATTTGCCATGAATAACAGATAAAAGAACTTTTGGATTAAAAATCCAATGGTGAATAAAATTCACTGAGTGATCTAGAAAATCATGTTGGTTACAAAATCAATTAAAATCTTTCAATGAAAGATTGACAAAACAAATTGATTCTTTTCTTTCTCCTATAAATAGGAGCCAAGAAGAGAAGAGAGGGGGATCTATTTTTTTTTTTTTTTTGGGAAATATACAACAACAGAGAGAAAAAAGAGAGGAGAATTTAATTCTCAAGAGAGAAAAAGAAGATCTCTTCAGAAAAAAAACCTTAGGTGAGAAAGAGAAAGAGATCTAAGCTCCATAAAACAAAAAGAGAATTTAATTATCAAATTAAGAGTTTAACTCTTCTGAATAAGAACTTAGTTCTTCCTTTGGTTGAAAATCTGCAGAAGCAGATCTCCCCACAAGTTGAGAATTTAATTCTCATAGGAGAGATTCTGCCATACAGATCCAAAACTTAGAGGGAGAATTGAGTTTAGAGAATTTAATTCCCCCAAATTTATAGGAATTTAATTCCTCCAAATGAAACTAGGGTTTAACCCTACATAAGAATTTAATTCTTCCAAATTCATAGGAATTTAATTCCTCCAAATGAAACTAGGGTTTAACCCTACATAAGAATTTAATTCTTCCAAATTCATAGAAATTTAATTCCTCCAAATTAAACTAGGGTTTAACCATACATAAGAATTTTATTCTTCCAAATACACAGGAATTTAATTCCTCTAAACAGAACTAGGGTTTAACCCTATAAAAGAATTTAATTCTTAAAAACAAGAGACTTAAAGCTCTCCATGCACATAAAGATCAAAGTATTCAACGTGATCACGTGGTAACACGTGACCCTCTTCCTCAATGAGTAAAAAAAGAAGACTAGGTCACGTGTCCCCACGTGACCCTTAAACAGACCCCTCAAAATGAGAAAAGAAAAGCATGAAGGCAATGCCTCACGTGCTCACACGTGACTCTCAAAACAAAAGGGAACAAATCCAAGAGCAGAATCAATTTTGGGCACCCTCACGTATCCCCACGTGACACCTGACAAACACCTCTTTAAAAAAGAGAAGATGGAAAGAACTGAAAGATTAAAATCCAACGCATGGGCGCCCTCACGTGTCCCCACGTGACCCCTAGCAAATCCCTTCAATATCTAGTGCATGGATGCCCATCACGTGCCCACACATGATGGCCTGAAAGATTGAAAGTGTTTAACACTTATTTAAATATTCTGAGAATAAAATAAAGGAAGGTTAGCCCAATCCTAGGGCGCCTCACATGTCCCCACGTGAGCGCTTCATCTTTTTAGTGTTTAACACTATTTTAAGTACTTCATCCTTAGTGTTTAACACTATTTTATGTGCATCACGTGGGAACACGTGACCGCCAGATATGTGCTAGTGTTTAACACTATTTTTAAACCAGTCTTAGCCTAAATTGGCTAAATCTTCCAGAGGAAATACCCTTTCTTTTGACTAAGCCTCAAACATACTTTTGTCTTCCAAAATTGATCATTTTATACGAGTGCTCAGCACTCAATAAAAGACAAAATATGGTCAGCACCCAGACCCATGTTTAGCATTGTTAAATAATGGGGAGCTGAGCCCAGACAAATGTTCAACAGTCCAAACAAAGGTCTAACATTTCAGACCTAATTGGACTTAGCCCAAGTTGGCCATAAGTCCTCAATTCAGATTTAACTGAGCTCATGTGCTCATAATCCAATTAATTGATCTTAGTCCCAAATTGGACTACAGATTTCCCAATCAACATTCGTTCAAGGGTAGATCTCTTCACTCCTCTGATATTTGTCGTTGTAATCCTTCAACGTCTTCAAAGAGGTGACGGGTCCCGATAACCAATCATTCCACGGACTATGGGGTCCTTAAGCCCATGGACTATGATGTCCTTAACCTCGGACTATGGGGTCCTTAAGCCCATGGATTATGATGTCCTTAACCTCGGACTGTGGGCTCCTTTTAAACCCATAGACTATGATGTCCTTAACCTCGGACTGTGGGGTCTTTAAGCCCATGGACTATGATGTCCTTAACCTCGGACTGTAGGGTCCTTAAGCCCATGGACTATGATGTTCTTAACCTTGGACTGTGGGGTTCTTAAACTCATGGACTATGATGTCCTTAAACTTTATAGACTATGATGTCTTTAAACTGGACTGTGGGGTTCTTAAACTCTTGGACTATGATGTCCTTAAACTTTATAGACTATGATGTGTTTAAACTGGATTGTGGTGTCCTTAAACCCATGGATTATGATGTCCTTAACCTCGGACTGTGGGATCCTTAAACCCATGGACTATGATGTTCTTAACCTTGGACTGTGGGGTCCTTAAACCCATGGACTATGATTTCCTCAACCTTGGACCGTAATGTCCTTAAACTAATCGACTGCAATGTCCCTAAACTAAGCAATAGAGCCCAAATGCTCTCTTGTTGGATCTAAATGATCCCGTTAAGTTGATCTTAGTCTAAAATTATACTAACGTATCCTTAACATACGTTTAAGTTGATCTTAGTCTCAAATGAGACTAACGTATCCTTAAACCCAACCCCCAAACCCAAATCTAAAAAAATACGGATTTGGACTAATCCACGCCCTACGGGCGACAACATAAATTAGTCTCCGTATACAATTCAAGGGCAACAAAAAACAAAACAAACACACACGATATGAAGTGACCATTTGGAAAAGGAGAAAGTGGTTACCGCGATGCGGTAGCGTAATTAACTGCAGGGGCTTGCGCTTGCAAGAAAGAGCGTCTCCACAATAAAAAACCCCTCACAATGAGAGGGAATCCGATGAAGTCTGCTACATCGGCCGCATCCGTCTAAACCTCCGATATACGGTGCCATAAATCAACTTGGCATCTTTAGAGAGGTGGACTGATAAATCCAAATAACATCTGCCCCAAAATTCAGGCAAGACGGACCTACGCGGTCGCGTCTCTGTGTTCGGAGGAGAACAGATTCTGGCACGCCCGGTGGGACCTCTTCCTCTTTCCACTCCACACTTCATGTGTCATGTTCGCAAATGAATCGCGGTTTGCTATGGTTGCCTGTGGATTCGAGTTACTAAGATTTGGTATCTTGCTCCATGCAGAAAACAAAAGATCAATGGCTTTAAACTGCACTAACTGCAACTGCAACTCTCGCTCCGTCCTGTCCGGAGTAGTGACTTACGGGCCCCAAGCGGCCTCCATCTTCGCTATGCCGGTGGAACAGGTGACTCAGACCACCACTGGATTGTTCTTCGGGACCATGATCCCGCTAACAAGCTTCAACGCTCCTGTACCATTGCAAGAAGCTCCGATGAGCTCGGTCTTTAACCGGCTCACAACTACTGCGGCCCCTCTCAACGGGTCGTCCAGCTCTAACGCTTCAGTCTTTGACAGATTGAGCTAAAGCTCATTTAGGCCCATGAAGAAGCCTGCGATACCAGAAAGGGTTATCCCTAAGCGGATAGCCATTCCTGCTCATGAAGTTGTCAAGACGGCTTCTCTTGCCAAAGGGTTGGTCTTCATAAGACTGACTGTTTCAGCTCCTGTTCCAGACGAAATCATCAAGGCTGCTTCCCCTGCTCGGAAGTCTGCCTTCAATAGGGGGCATGAGGAAGTGACCCCTACAGATGAGACAATTCTAACAGCTCGACACGCTCGACGTCGCCACTGGCGCCGAGTAAGGAAGGCTGGGGCCAACTCTCCTTCTGGACTGACTCCGCCAGCTCCAATGGTGGAAGTCGACGCTGCTGTTCCAACTGGGAACAGCTTTGAACTACTTAACAAGGTGCGCCAGAATTCGCCAACTGCCGTGCTGAAGAAATATCCTCCACCAATGGAGAACGCTACAAAGGCGAAGCTGGAGCAGCCCCCTCAGCGGCTGTCCTCTAAAATTTATAAAGTTTGGCGTCAAGTACAAGACTCGATGATTGATCTAGATTACTCCTGCCGACAGGAAAAGATGAAGGTTTGGCGAGAAGAGGACCACCTTGTCAAGTCACAGAAGGCGACAGCTACTTGGGTGCCCACTGCAACGGCCCCCTCAACTTCGACTGCCCACAAAAGGAGAAGGCCGGAGAAAATCCCTGAGTCTGCGACGAATCGCAAGACCACTGAACCCAAACGCCCCAAGTCTGGGGGCATGGTGGTGCACACTATTTATATGGCATCCGGAAAAGAGGATAGCCGTATCTGTACGGGCCATCGACCACTCACTAGATCCGTAACAAAGGCCCAGGAGCAACAACAGAAGCTCCAGGAAATGTTAACAGCTATGGCCGCACTTACGGGACCGAAAGCAAGCCCGGAAACATCTTTGAAGCAGCACCGTGAGCAGGAAACTGATACCAAATTCCTTCAGAGAATGCTTGAGAAGAAGGACAAAGAGGCCGCAGAACAAGCGGCCAATATAAAACAAATGGCCATTCTATTTCAGGATATGGTAGGCATGATAATCCAGCCGGACTCTCCAGCTGAAAATCCTACGATTATTCTCGAAAATGATTGAGCGGAGACGTCAAACCCCCTTCCGACTTGTTCAGCAGCCAAAGAGGAGACCATCTCAAAAGTTTCCCTGGGTGATTATATAGCTCAGCAAATAAGGGCTCATTAAGAAAATGAAGCAACTGGCCGAGTCGTCAGAACTGGTCGACCATATCCAGGATGGTACGATCAGATCAGGTATCCGCCAGGATACACGATTCCTAAGTTCCACGTATACAAGGGGACAGGAAATCCGCATCAGCACGTCGCTCAATTCAGAGCCTTATGCGGCAACACTGGAGGCGACGACAAACTATTGCTTCGCCAATTCGTGGGTAGCTTGTCAGAGACAGCGTTTGAGTGGTATTCGGAGCTTCCCAATGACTCCGTCAAAACCTTTGCATAGATGGAGCTACTATTCACCCAGCGTTTCTTGAGTGCTAGTGAACGCACCCCAATAACGGCATTGATCAATGCCAGGGTGAATCCAGGTGAAACATGGGTCCAGTACGCGATACGGTGGCGGAATCTATGGTCGAAGTGCGAACAACGCATCGAAGAGGCGCCTGCAGTAAGCATGTTCGTGGGAAATCTCGATCCGCAGGCGACCATATCCCAATTCATGATGTTTTTCAAGCCGACTCCCTTCCAGGCCTTGATTGACAAGCTAGTCCAAATGGACCAGATGGGACATAGGCCTTCCTCTTCAAAGTCGGAGCCTCGGAATGAAAAGGGCAAAGGGAAAGCATTCTTCTTCGCCAACGCTCAACAACAACCGAGTGGCCCAAGACCGGTTGTTCGCCAAAGCAACAAGCGACAGTCCCTCGATGAGAAGTTGAGATGTCCTTACTCATTTCCCCGGGATAAAACAAGGAAACTTTTTGAACTGGCAGTGCGCAATGGGCTCATTACTCTACCGGAGTCGAGACACCCACCGCAACCGAACGACACCAACTATCCCAATTACTGCCCCTACCACCGAGTATCGGGACATCCGATCAAAGACTGCTACGTCTTCAAAAATTAGGTTGAAGACCACTATCAACATGGCAAGTTCGCGCTGTCCGAAAACTGGAAGGTAAATCCGTCACAACCACATGCTCCGAAAAGGGTGGATACGCCATGGGCATCATGCTCTTTTATGCTGAAAGATCTTCAAATATATCCGGCGAGCAGGTGGAAAAGCCCGCTAGAGCCGGAGATCATCGAGGGGATGCTGAAACTATGCCCAACATTGGGAGTTAATAGTGATGGTGGACAAAACATTCAGGCCCAGCCGTGAAAGTCTTCGAAGAAAAAGAAGAAGACAAAAAAGCCCGCGCAGTTTCATGACAAGCGCACGGATCTGCAAAATCATATTGACGTGCTGGAGGAATATAACCAGAAGGCGCGGACCCCGGTCACACTCCAAGAATTTCTCAACAATATCCTTGAGAGCGGAGATAACGGCAATAACGACGGGGATGACTCGTCAGAAGAATCTGAGGACTATGTGGCAAGTTGCCACATGGTCTCTCATTCGCGTTAACTAACGAAGAAGCTCACTCGACGATAGAAAATAGCATAAAAGAGCTGGGGGCAGGATCGAAGCCAAAACCCTTCGAACCGTCTGACGAGATGATCGACTTGCTACTGAACGAAGCCCGTCAGAAAAGCATGCCAATCGAGAGCGCGAACTGGCTATATTCGAAAAAGCCAAACCCCGACGACTGAATGAAAAGGTCGAGACACCCCAACCGGATCGAAGCATCCCTATCGTCAACAAAAGCAAGCTTAAAGTAAGGAAACGATTCGCTAGAGCCCTGTCAATAGGAATGAAGTTGCCCTCTTTCAGAGGAAATTCTCCTGGCAGTATACATCTTGATGAAGCGGACATACATCCTAATTTCTGCTTATACCATCAGAGGATTGCACACCCTATCGAGAAGTGCATAGCCTTTAAAAACTGGTGGCAGGGATATGTTACCCACCGACAACACGTTAAACGAGTGAAGCGCAAGGCTCGTCGGGAACAGAAAAGCATGACAGATGAGCGCAAAAGAGCTGCTGGCAACTGTCACATAGTCGACACTAAGGGATCGCAAGTTATCATCTTTGGAAGCGACTCTGACGAAGAAATCGCCCTCAACCCTCTCTTCAAGGAATCCACCTCCGACACAAAAGATGCGAATATTTGCGAGAAAATCTAGCTGCGTAATCATACGTTGCCCGAAAAATCTCAGACTTATGATCGTATGACCGAAACGTCGTTAAACTACTACTAACCCGCGCCGTCCCCAGGCTGACGTGGTGTTAAAAAAACGGTATGTCCACAAGCAAAATGGGTACGGATGAAAACCCGAAAGGGCTCCGTGAGTAAAAACAGCGGGACTGCCGGCGAGTTTTGTGAAAACCTGAAAGGGCGCAATCTCGTCAAAAGACACTTGCAAGGTCCTCTCGACTCTGTAAGGAGAAACCACCTGTGTGAGATCCTTATGACTCATAAAGGAGAAACACACTTAGGGATCCCCACGATTCCTAAGGAGAAATTACACTTGCGAGATCCTCACGACTCGTAAGGAGAACCCTCTTATGAGACCCTCATGGCTCATAAGATTCAAAAGCCTTAAGCTACAGGGATCTGAACCTGTTCTTAAGCAGTCATACTCCCCGATTTTGCCCTACAAGCGGTTCAATATTGACCCTTGTATACAATCCACGGGCACGAATATATATTTCCCTAACAGAGTCCCACCAGCGACTAAAGATATGCTCACACGGTGAACAAACATTTGCAGGTCCTCTCGACGTGCAAGGAGAAAATACTCTTGTAAGATCCTTACAACTTATAAGAGAACACACACTTAGGAATCCTCACTATTCCTATGGAGAAAACGCACCTACGAGATCCTCATGACTCGTAGAGAGAAACACCTTTATGAGACCCTTACGGCTCATGAAGTCAAAAGCCTTAGTCGACGGGATCCTAACCCTGTTTGCTAAGCCACCTTTGTTCGACATCGACAGAGGCAAATGATGATTCGCTCCTGGCAATATCAATCCTGGTTGTAGCGATGCTGATGCCTAAATCGGTATCAAATTCTAAGCCCTTTCACGGCAAATGATGATTCGCTCCTGGCAATATTCCAGTCGCAGCGATGCTGATGCTAAGATTGGCACCAGATCTCAAGTTCCATACTCATGGCGAAAATTCGACGAGCCAAAAATGCATATGAAATAGCCGAAATGATAGGGCAACTTCCAACAAAATCAGCAAGTAAAAATATATACATACAAAATAGCCGAAATGATTGGGCAACTCGCAATAAAAAGCAGCGAGTAAAAAGAAAAATAGCCGAAATAATTGGGCACCGCGAAAAATAGCCGAAATGATTGGGTAATCGCGATTTTCACGATGTAAAAAACTGAAATGTAAGAGCATCGCGGAAAGAATTAAAAAAAATGAAAGAATGAAACTTTGTGCCCTGCAGGTGAGGTCACATTGACCCCTGTATACAATCCATGGGCCTAAACAATAAGGGAACCATATCGTCCCACCAGGCTTCGTCGAAGAGAAGCCAAATCTCGATGGTTCATAGACAACCTAAAGACAATCTCGACATTCTTCACAATATTATAGACACAATGTCAACAAACGAAGTGAAGGAAGATCCCTAGTTTCAGGGTCTCGACGTCAACATCGACAACTTAGAGATCAACACCGGCGTTCTTCCTCCCTCCAATCGGATGCAGACGCAACATCAACAAACGGAGCTACGAAAAATTCCTCTAGTTCCAAATCTCGAAGGTTCATAGACAGCCTAGAGACTACCCCGGAACCATGGCAAAGTCCCCTAATTCCAAATCTCGACGGATCACAGACGGCCTAGATATCACCAACGGCGTTTCTCCTTACTCCAGCAGGATGCAGATGAGACGTCAACAAACGACCCCAGGGTCAAAACAACGGAACCATGGCAAAGTCCCCTAGTTCCAAATCTCGACGGTTAACAGACAACCTAGAGATCACCAACGGCGTTTCTCCTCACTCCAACTAGATGCAGACGTGACGTCAACAACCGACCTCAGAGTCGCAACGAAGCGGAGCCATGGCAAAGTCCCTAGTTCCAAATCTCAATGGCCACATCTACAGCCCGAAGACCAACAACGGTGTGCCTCCTCATTCCAGCAGGACATAGATGCTACACCATCAATCGGAGCCACGACAAAGTCCCCAGTTCTAAGACTCTACGGTTCACAGACAACTCGGAGTCATCCAATGACCCCATCACAGAAACACGTCATCAAATGACCCCACCGTGGAAACACGTTATCAAATGATCCCGTCTCGGATACACGTCAGCAAATGACCCCGTCACGGAAATACGTCATCAAATGACCCCGCCGCGGAAACACGTCATCCAATGACTCTGTCTCGGAAACAAGTCAACCAACCCCATGGAAATCAGTGTCCTTGGCAACCTCCTCGATTCAGGAAAATCAGCGTCCTTGACGAGAGCATCTCGATTCGCGTCGACCCGCAGAGAAATCAGCGTCTTTGTAGGAATACCTCGATTCGTCTCAACCCCATGGAAATCAGTGTCCTTGGCAACCTCCTCGATTCAGGGAAATCAGTGTTCTTGACGAGAGCATCTCGATTTGCGTCGATCCGCAGAGAAATCAGCGTCTTTGTAGGAATATCTCGATTCATCTCAACCCCAGGGAAATCAGTTTCCTTGGCAACCTCCTCGATTCAGGGAAATCAGCGTCCTTGACGAGAGCATCTTGATTCGCGTCGACCCACAGAGAAATCAGCGTTTTTGCAGGAATATCTCAATTCGTCTCAACCCCAGGGAAATCAGCATCCTTGGCAATACCTCGATTCAGGAAAATAGTGTCCTTGACAAGAGCATCTCGATTCATGTCGACCCACAAGGAAATCAGTGTCTTTGCAGGAATATCTCGATTCGTCTCAACTCCGAGAAAATCAGTGTCCTTGGCAAGCTCATCGATTCAGGGAAATTAGCGTCCTTGACGAGAGCATATCGATTCGCGTCGACCCGCAAGGAAATCAGTGTCTTTGCAGGAATACCTCGATTCATTTCAACTCCGAGGAAATCAGTGTCCTTGGCAAAAACCTCGATTCAGGGAAATCAGCGTCCTTGACGAGAGCATCTCGATTCGCGTCGACCCGCAAAAAAATCAGTGTCATTGCAGGAATACCTCGATTCGTTTCAACTCCGAGGAAATCAGCGTCCTTAGTAAAAACCTCGATTCAGGGAAATCAGCGTCCTTGACGAGAGCATCTCGATTCGGGTCGACCCGCAGAGAAATCAGCGTCTTTGCAGGAATACCTCGATTCGTTTCAACTCCGAGAAAATCAGTGTCCTTGTCAACCTCTTCGATTCAGGGAAATCAGCGTCCTTGACGAGAGCATCTCGATTCGCGTCGACCCGCAGAGAAATCAGCGTCTTTGCAGGAATACCTCGATTCGTCTCAACCCCAGGGAAATCAGTGTTCTTGGCAAAAACCTCGATTCAGGAAAATCAGCGTCCTTGGCGAGAGCATCTCGATTCGCGTCGACCCGCAAAGAAATCAGCGTCTTTGCAGGAATACCTCGATTCGTTTCAACTCCGGGGAAATCAGCGTCCTTGGCAAAAACCTCGATTTAGGGAAATCAACGTCCTTTACGAGAGCATCTCGATTCACGTTGACCCGCAGAGAAATCATCGTCTTTGCAGGAATACCTCGATTCGTTTCAACTCCGAGGAAATCAGTGTTCTTGGCAACCTTCTCGATTCAAGGAAATCAACGTCCTTAACGAGAGCATCTCGATTCGGGTCGACCCGTAGAGAAATCAGCGTCTTTGCAGGAATACCTCGATCCGTCTCAACCCCAGGAAAATCAGTGTCCTTGGCAACCTCCTCGATTCAGGGAAATCAGCATCCTTGACGAGAGCATCTCGATTCGCGCCGACCCGCAGAGAAATCAGTGTCTTTGCAGGAATACCTTGATTCGTTTTAACTCTGAGGAAATCAGTGTCCTTGGCAAAAACCTCGATTCAGGGAAATCAGCGTCCTTGACGAGAGCATCTCGATTCACGTCGACCCGTAAGAAAATTAGTGTCTTTGCAGGAATACCTCAATTCATCTCAACTACGAGGAAATCAGCGTCCTTGGCAAAAACCTCAATTCAGGGAAATCAGCGTCCTTGACGAGAGCACCTCGATTCCCGTCGACCCGCAGAAAAATCAGTGTCTTTGCAGGAATACCTCGATTCGTTTCAACTCTGAGGAAATCAGTGTCCTTGGCAAAAACCTCGATTTAGGGAAATCAACGTCCTTGACGAGAGCACCTCGATTCGCATCGACCCGCAGAGAAATCAACGTCTTTGCAGGAATACCTCGATTCGTTTCAACTCCGAGGAAATCAGTGTCCTTGGGAAAAACCTCGATTCAGGGAAATCAGCGTTCTTGACGAGAGCACTTCGATTCGCGTCGACCCGCAGAGAAATCAGCGTCTTTGCAGGAATACCTCGATTCGTTTCGACTCCAGTGAAATCAGTGTCCTTGGCAAAACCTCAATTCAGGAAAATCAGCATCCTTGGCGAGAGCATCTCGATTCGCGTCGACCCGTAAGGAAATCAGTGTCTTTGCAGGAATACCTCGATTCGTCTCAACTCCGAGAAAATCAGTGTCTTTGGCAAATACCTCGATTCAGGGAAATCAGCATCCTTGACGAGAACATCTCGATTCGCGCCGACCCGCAGAGAAATCAGTGTCTCTGCAGGAATATACGATGTCAGCAAAGCGGAGCCGCGGCAAAGTTCCCAGTTGCATGACTCGTCGGTGCACAGACAACCCAAAGTCAACCCTCGACCTCCCTGTTGAAGCAATGCTTTGACTCGGGAGTAGGTCAACTTATCAATCACTTACGAGTCCTCTCGACTTGTAAGGAAGAAAATTCTCTTGTGAGATCCTTGCGACTCTCAAGAGAAAACACACTTAGGAATCCTCACGATTCCTAAGGAGAAAATACACCTACGAGATCCTCTCGACTCGTAGGGAGAAAAAATCTTTATGAGACCCTTATGGCTCATAAAGTTGAAAAGTCTTAGGCAGCAGATCTGAATCTAATTCCTAAGTCATCGCTTCTTATCTCGATTCAGGGAAATCAGCATCCTTGGCGAGAACCTCTCGATTCGTTTCGACCCTCAAGGAAATCAGTGTCTTTGCGAGAATTTCTCGATTCGTCTCAATTTGTGGGGAAATTAGTGTCCCTATGCATAAAGGAAATTCTCTTGTGGGATCCTTACGATTCTCAAGAGAAAACGCACTTAGGAGTCCTCACGACTCCTAAGGAGAAAAGACACCTACGAGGTCCTCACGACTCGAAGGGAGAAAAGCCTTTGTGAGACCCTTACGGCTCATAAAGTTGGAAAGTCTTAGGCAACAGATCCTAATCCTATTTCCGAAGCCTTTGCTACCTTATAAAGAGTTCAAGATACTGTTATCTACCAACTATGGGCCACACTTGCCAAAACTACATGCCACTGAAATGGAGAAGTTACTCATGAGCATATAAACTACTTCACACCAGAGTAAAACATAAAGAAGTAGAAGGGTGCGGCTCATGGAGCTGAGGGTTTGGAACTATATCCCTTAAGAGTCGAGATTTGAGTCAATGATAAATGACGACGCTTGTTTCCGCTGGTTATCTTCTCAGATCAAGATTCTGAAAATTATATACCAACCCAAAACTGGTCATACGCTATGAATTACTCTGCATTACTTCACCCACGTATATACTTACATGGGCAAAGTAGTGGGGAGCATTTGTTCCTGCCAAAAAATTTCTACGCAAAAGAGCCCAAAGTATCTAATGGCAGCGATACGTTTAAGAAAATGTGAACCAGTATTTTCCGGGCTGTATTTTGATAAACTCCTGAATGTGAAATAGCTAAATTCTAATGGTATCGAAAGCGTCTCGAAAAAGCCTTCAATTTGATATATTATGGGCTTCATAATTCATTCGGGATCAAAAGTTATGAGCAAATATGCTATGCACGTGTAATCTAAGGAAGAAAATGCGAACCGGTATTTTCCGGGCTGCATTTTGACAAACTCCCGAATGAGAAACAGCTAAATTCTAATGGTATCGAAAGTGTCTCGAAAAATCCTTCGATTTGATATATTATGGGCCTCATAATTCATCCGTGATCAAAAATTATGAGGCATCACGTGCTCATACGTGACCGGGCATCACGTGCAGACACGTGACCATTTACAGGCAAAGCCTGTAGGCACTGAATAAAATAAATAATTGGAAATAATTAATCAGTGGGGTCACGTGCCAACACGTGATGGGCCTTTAAACCCACTGAAAAGAATTAAAGGTATAATAAAATAACAAGGAAAAACCTCAATGGGGCCTCACGTGCCAACACGTGACCAAGGGTCACGTGCTGACACGTGATAATTTCTGAGTTCTTTAAAACAACAGAATTAAATTTTGGTCAAATGCTTAATCAGGGGGTCAGGTGCCAACACGTGATGGGTTCCTAAAGATCTATGAATTAATAGAATTAAATTCTAATTAAGAGAGAATCAAAAATCCTAACTGGAAAAATATTTCTCTAAATCTTTCCAAACAAAAAATATGGTGCTCTGTAAAATGGAGCACCGTTGGATTAAAAATCCAATGGTGATTAAAAATCACCAATTTATGGAAAGATTTTATACAAGGAAAGATTTCCCTGAAATTTGCCAGGAATAACAGATAAAAGATCTTTTGGATTAAAAATCCAATGGTGAATAAAATTCACTGAGTGATCTAAAAAATCATGTTGGTTACAAAATCAATTAAAATCTTTCAATGAAAGATTGACAAAACAAATTGATTCTTTTCTTTCTCCTATAAATAGGAGCCAAGAAGAGAAGAGAGGGGGATCTATTTTTTTTTTTGGGAAATATACAACAACAGAGAGAAAAAAGAGAGGAGAATTTAATTCTCAAGAGAGAAAAAGAAGATCTCTTAAGAAAAAAAACCCTAGGTGAGAAAGGGAAAGAGATCTAAGCTCCATAAAACAAAAAGAGAATTTAATTCTCAAATTAAGAGTTTAACTCTTCTGAATAAGAACTTAGTTCTTCCTTTGGTTGAAGATCTGCAGAAGTAGATCTCCACACAAGTTGAGAATTTAATTCTCATCGGGGAGATTCTGCCATGCAGATCCAAAACTTAGAGAGAGAATTGAGTTTAGGGAATAATTCCCCCAAATTTATAGGAATTTAATTCCTCCAAATGAAACTAGGGGAAACTAGGATTTAACCCTACATAAGAATTTAATTCTTCCAAATTCATAGGAATTTAATTCCTCCAAATTAAAGTAGGGTTTAACCCTACATAAGAATTTAATTCTTCCAAATTCATAGGAATTTAATTCCTCCAAATGAAACTAGGGTTTAACCCTACATAAGAATTTAATTCTTCCAAATACAAAAGAATTTAATTCATCTAAACAGAACTAGGGTTTAACCCTATAAAAGAATTTAATTCTTAAAAACAAGAGACTTAAAGCTCTCCATGCACATAAAGATCAAATTATCCAACGTGATCACGTGGTAATACGTGACCCTCATCCTCAATGAGTAAAAAAAGAATGAACAAGATTAGGTCACGTGTCCCCACGTGACCCTTAAACAGACCCCTCAAAATGAGAAAGAAAATCATGAAGGCAATGCCTCACGTGCTCACACGTGACTCTCAAAACAAAAGGGAACAAATCCAAGAGCAGAATCAATTTTGGGCGCCCTCACGTGTCCCCACGTGACCCCTGACAAACACCTCTTTAAAAAGAGAAGATGGAAAGAACTGAAAGATTAAAATCCAACGCATGGGCGCCCTCACGTGTCCCCACGTGACCCCTAGCAAATCCCTTCAATATCCAGTGCATGGATGCCCATCACGTGCCCACACGTGATGGCCTGGAAGATTGAAAGTGTTTAACACTTATTTAAATATTCTGAGAATAAAATAAAGGAAGCTTAGCCCAATCCTAGGGCGCCTCACGTGTCCTCACGTGAGCGCTTCATCTTTTTAGTGTTTAACACTATTTTAAGCACTTCATCCTTAGTGTTTAACACTATTTTATGTGCATCACGTGGGAACACGTGACCGCCAGATATGTGCTAGTGATTAACACTATTTTTAAACCAGTCTTAGCCTAAATTGGAAAAATCTTCCAGAGGCAGTACCCCTTTCTTTTGACTGAGCCTCAAACACACTTTTGTCTTCCAAAATTGATCATCTCATATGAGTGCTCAACACTCAATAAAAGACAAAATATGGTCAGAACCCAGACCCATGTTTAGCATTGTTAAATAATGGGGAGCTGAGCCCAGACAAATGTTCAACAGTCCAAACAAAGGTCTAACATTTCAGACCTAATTGGACTTAGCCCAAGTTGGACATAAGTCCTCAATTCAGATTTAACTGAGCCCATTTGCTCATAATCCAATTAATTGATCTTAGTCCCAAATTGGACTACATATTTCCCAATCAACATTGGTTCAAGAGTACATCTCTTCACTCCTCTGATATTTGTCGTTGTAATCCTTCAACATCTTCAGAGAGGTGATGGGTCCCGATAACCAATCATTCCATGGACTGTGGGGTTCTTAAGCCCATGGACTATGATGTCCTTAACCTCGGACTGTGGGGTCCCTTTAAACCCATGGACTATGATGTCCTTAACCTCGGACTGTGGGGTCCTTAAGCCCATGGAGTATGATGTATTTAACCTCGGACTGTGGGGTCCTTAAGCCCATGGACTATGATGTCCTTAACCTCGGACTGTAGGGTCCTTAAGCCTATGGACTATGATGTCCTTAACCTTGGACTGTGGGATCCTTAAACTCATGGACTATGATGTCCTTAAACTTTATAGACTATGATGTCTTTAAACTGGACTGTGGGATCCTTAAACCCATGTACTATGATGTCCTTAACCTTGGACTGTGGGGTCCTTAAACCCATGGACTATGATGTCCTTAACCTCGGACTGTGGGGTCCTTAAACCCATGGACTATGATGTCCTTAACCTTGGACTGTGGGGTCCTTAATCCCATGGACTATGATGTCCTTAATCTTGGACTGTGGGGTCCTTAAACCTATGGACTATGATGTCCTTAACCTTGGACCGTAATGTTCTTAAACTAATCGACCGCAATGTCCCTAAACTAAGCAATAGAGCCCAAATGCTCTTTTGTTGGATCTAAATGATCCCATTAAGTTGATCTTAGTTTAAAATTAGACTAACGTATCCTTAACATATGTTTAAGTTGATCTTAGTCTCAAATGAGACTAACGTATCCTTAAACCCAACCCCCAAACCCAAATCTAAGAAAATACGGATTTGGACTAATCCACGCCCTACGGGCGACAACATAAATTAGTCTCCGTATACAATCCACGGGCAACCAAAAACAAAACAAACACACACGACACGAAATGACCATCTGGAGAAGGAGAAAGTGGTTACAGTGATGCGGTAGCGTAATTAACTGCATGGGCTTGCGCCTGCAGGGAAGAGCGTTCCCACAATCAAAACCCCCTCACAACGAGGGGGAATCTGATGAAGTCTGCTACATCAGCCGCATCCGTCTAAACCTCCGATATACGGTGCCATAAATCAACTTGGCATCTTTTGAGAGGTGGACGGATAAATCCAAATAGTATCTGCCCCCAAATTCAGGCAAGACGGACCTACGCGGTCGCATCTCTGTATTCGGAGGAGAACAGAAGCAACCTTGACCAAGCTCACATGTAAAGACGAAGTATTTGTGTGGTCAGAAACATATGAGAAGGCTTTTATAGAACTCAAGTCAAGATTAATCTCTGCTCCTATCCTCGTAATACCGGATCAATCTGGCCGATTCGATGTGCATTGTGATGCGTCCGGCAAAGGATTAGGATGTGTTCTACACCAGCATGGAAAAGTTGTGGCTTTTGCATCAAGACAGTTAAAGCTCCATGAGCGCAACTATCCAACACCTGATCTGAAACTGGCAGCAGTGGTTTTCGTACTCAAAATTTGGCGCCACTATCTTTTGGGAGAACGAGTGGATATATACATTAACCACAAAAGTCTGAAATATGTATTTACTCAGAAGGAACTCAACATGCGGCAAAGAAGATGGCTAGAACTCATGGCGGATTTCGACATTAACCTATAGTATCATCCTGGAAAGGTGAACGTAGTTCCTGATGCACTTAGTCACCAGCCATTAACAATGAACCTCACCGCTCAGTGGAGACTACAAAAAGAATTTAATGGATTGAAGATTGAAGTAGTTGTGCTAGGTAACGCTTCATCTTTGATGAACTTACAAGTCCAGTCCACTCTTATAAATCAGATCAAGGCAGCTCAAGCAGATGATGCCAAGCTATAAAGGATCCGAGAACAAGTAGAAAGTGAACTATGAACTGGCTTCATCATCCACGAAAATGGATCCTTGCGGTATAGGAGCCGTTTATGCATGCCAGTCGGTCTTGTTCGAGAAGAGTTAATGAAAGAAACCCACAGCTCTCCGTACTCGGTACACTCTGTTGTACAAAAATGTATAAGGATCTACGACAACATTACTGGTGGCATGGAGTGAAGCGAGAAGTTGCAAGGAGTGTAGCTAAGTGTTTAGCATGTCAGCAAGTGAAAGCTGAAGATCACAAAACTACTTGTCTATTTCAGCTGTTACCAATCCCGGAATGGAAATGGCAGCACATTATCATGGACTCCATGACTGCTCTCCTTCGCAGCACGAAGGGTAACAACGCGATTTGGGTTATTGTGGATCGACTCACCAAGTCGGCTCCCTTTGTTCCATTCAGAGTTGGCCAGTCAACTGATACGTTGGCAAGTAAGTATATGGAGGTGAGTAAAAATCTAAAGTAAGATTTATACCTTCAAGATGTACCATACTTGATACCCATCAACGCATGCAGGAGATCGTGTGATTACATAGGGTGCCTGTCTGCATCGTCTTCGATCGTGATACAAGATTCCGATCACAGTTTCGGCAGAGTCTGCAAGCTAGCCTGGGGACGAGTTTGAATTTCAGCACGGCGTATCATCCATAAACGGACGGACAGTCCGAGCGAACAATTCAAATTCTGGAAGACATGCTGAGAGCCTATATGTTAGACTTCAGAGGTTCGTGGGAAGATCAACTACACCTAGTGGAGTTTTCATACAACAACATCTATCAGACAGTATTGGGATGGCACCATTCACAGCACTCTACAGACAAAAATGTCGTTCCCCGCCGAGTTAAGATGACGTTGGAGATCGTGAACCCCTTGGACCAGAGGTGATTGTGGCAATTGTGGATGTGGTTCGCACGATCAGGGAAAGGATGCGCATAACCCAAGACTGACAGAAACATTGGGTAGATGCAAAGCCTCGACATCTGGATTTCAACCCAGAGAGCATGTATTCTTGAAGATCTCTCCAAACAAAGGAGTGATCCGTTTTAGCAAGAGGGGTAAATTAAGTCTAAGGTACATAGGACCGTTCGACATACTGTAGGGTTAGCTTAGCACCTTAGCAAGGTTTTGGCAAGCATAAATCATGCTACTTTAAACTTTTTGGGGTGCTAAACAAACCCTAACCAAGATCTTAACTAGAGTATTAGGATAAACAAGCATTTAAACAACTTTACATCTAAGAGTTAAGGATTACAACCTTTGTAGTCCATTCCTTCACTTCTAAAGCTCCGTGTTGAGGTCCCTTCACTGCGATCATCGAGTACCCGGACTAACGAGAGGCTCCATGAAGAGAAAGATGCAAGCTTGCTTCCAATCTTCAACAACAAAGATGATCTACCTTGAAGAAACACAAGCCCAAGCTCTTGCTTCGCTAATCAAGTATTAGCAAAGCAAACACCCTAATCTGAGTGGCTAGAATAGATGAGGATGATGAAGTAGGAATTTAGCTCTCATTTGTTTTTTATCTCACTCAAAATTATCACATATCAAAAAGCTAGAAAGTTTTTTCATCCAAGAAGAAAGAAGAAGAAGAAGCAAATCATTTTGTGATGAATAATGAATTATCATTGTTTGGTTACAAATCAACCATGTGTTAATCAAGAAGACTTAACCCTTGTAGAGAATCAACTAGGGTAAAGGGTTTGGGTTGGGTTAATAAAATATCTATATAAAAATATCTTTGCTTAAAACAAAAATAAAGCTTCTAGAAGCTTCATGAAAAAGCTAACCCAAATCAAACCCTAACTATATTTAATCTTCATAAATTATGTTGCATTTGTAATCATAACTTGTTACAATATTATATATCACATATATAATATATTTTGTAACAAAATTAAATAATACAATTAACATATATCACATATATATCAACGTATTATCCAAGTGAGAAAAAGAATCTTTAAGTGAGCTTATATTAGTTAATGTAATATAATATATCAAATATATAATTATACATTAAATTATCGAATCAACACTTGATCCGATAATCCGGCTATTTCACAAATAACCGACTAATATAATCTGTATCAGTTCATCGAATCAACACTTGATCCGATGACCCGGCTATATCACATATACCCGGCCGATATCTCATATCGCGAGAATCTAATACGGTATCGCATACACGTATTATTCCCGGTCCCGCACATATCACATATGTGCTCCTACTCCATTTTGCCTGAGTCAGGAAACCTTTGTGTAGGACTCTAAAGAATCGTCAATATGCCGGCAGTAGGTGATGATTATATCAAACACCCACAAGCTGCAAGCGGTCAGCTAAACATAACAGCCACCCAGGTATTGAGCAATCAGAAGATCAACAAGCAAGCCTGTACATTCTCCCGTGAATCCAACCAGTAACACTCCCGTACAGTCCGGTCTCTTCGTCTGATATGTCGCATATCTCGCCTAGGGGTGGTAAACGTCAGACCCCAGTAGCTTGATAAGTCGTGTCGATATGAGGTCTATAACAGTTCGAGAAACTACTGATAACACTTACCAATAAATCTCAGCAACCCTGGCCAGGGATTTCCAGTTATAGCCAATCGAACACAGCGCAACATCAACTCCCTATACCAGGAGAGACGAAACCCCTCCTATCGCTCATTGCCTCCATGTGATTCGGGACTGTACCCAAAAACCACCATTTTGCACGCCCTCTTGGACGTGGTATGATGGAAATCAAAGCACAATAGGAATCACACAAGTCTCTATGACGATCTCGGGTCTACAGACTAACCTGTACCGGTGTCACCAGAGAACTGCCATCTGACGTGAGGTATAATACCATCTGGGAGTTCTTGGCAAGTCCGTCCAGTGTACCCAGTCTCCACTGAGCACCCGTATACCTTCTCTGATGTCAAACACCAATGGATATGAGATCATCCATCGCTCATCATATGGGTCAAGAAGCGCATACGCTAGTCTACTCTGGAGTATCGATGCCCTGTCTCGGTACTCCCACGACTAGGAACATTTGAAGGATGTACTTGACGACTACACTGTCCCTACTAGTATGATCTTCATCATAGTCCTGGTAGTCAAGTACTCATCCTAAGGGCTTTATCAACATGTGACATAGAGACAATCAGAGTACATGTTAAGATAAAGAGTAACCAGATAGCATACTATCATGTCGAGCAAGAAAGTCCTCCCTATATATGTCCAAGCATCCACTACAATACACAACGTATGTTCAGTAATGGCCTCTAGGGCATACACATAACTAACAATCTCCCACTTGCACTAGGGCCATCTGTTGTAGTATCTCATGCCCAACAATAAGCTGTGGTTGAAGTATCTCATACTCAACCATCCCATAAAAGTCTCTACTGGGAAATAGGCCTTTGTGAGTGGATCCGCGCTGTTGTCCTTTGTGTCTTCTCTCCTAACCTCGATCTCCCTAGAGATCAACCATCTCCTTGATCAGGTGACACTGCCTAAGAATATGTCTGGATCTCTGATGGGATGGGGGTTCCTAGGCCTAAACCACAACTCCATTGTCACACAATGGCAGGAACGAAGTTCATCTTATGAACTTATATATATATCCAGACTGACTCTTTGGTAGCATCGTTGGTAACGATGTATCTTGCCTTTAATCGTTTAGTAAGTCACGGTATCTAGCTTGGAACTCTTCCAACAGACCGTCCCTCCACTGAGGGTAAAGACAATGCATGTGACTGACATTCAGTCGTCCTTATCACCCTGGAACCTTTCCAGTGATTCTCCCCAGGATCGATTGATACCATCTTACTACAACTAGTGAGAATCCTAACATCTAATTAGATCTATCTCATAGATCCATAATCCAGGATTTAGGAGGTATCACCTTGATCCTATATGGAGAATCTTTATGATAAGAGGAGATTGACCGAGCGTAGCATAGGAAACTCCTACCCTATCAAGAGTATGTCATCCACGTACTATACGAGGATCACCACCATACTCCCTACTACCTTTTTGTATATACAAGGTTCATCTACCATTTTGATGAAGTCAAACTCTTTGACTACTACATCAAAACAGACGTTCCAACTCCGCGATGCCTGATTTATCCCATAAAACATCTTGCACACGTTTCTGCTGCTCCCACTATCTACGAAACCCTCTGGCTGTGTACTTATAGACGCTCACTTCCAAATCAATATTTAGAAAAGCAGTCATGACACCCAACCGCCAGATATCGTAGTCATGGTATGTAGCCGTGGCAAGTAGGATCTGGATGGACTTAAGCATAGCTTTGAAAGTCTCAACTTTTCCATGTACACCAAGTAATCTTCTCAAGATATATTTGCTCCTGATGGGGATTTAACCCTTCAGATAAAGCAACCAAAGTCCATACTTTGTTGGTGTATAGGATTCCATCTCAGATCGCTAAGCATCCAGCCATTCTTACAGAGTCCTCACTCCTGATGGCCTGCTCGAAACTAGTTGGGTCATCATCTCATGATGCAATTCTCTCTCCCACTGTCATAGAGAAACCGAAGTATCTCTCAGGTGGATGAGGAACCCTACCAGATCGGTGGAGAGGCTGAGGTTTGTTGGAAACTATTGAATCCTCCGGGTTTACCAAATCATCAGCTGCAGTTTGTATAGCTGAAACTCCTTCCAGTTCTACCCCATGACCACTAATTTCTTCACAAGAAATTCCCTTTTTTCTCAAAAAGTGGTATGCCGAGAAATAAAACATCTTTTGTTTCTCGGTGTGGTAGAAGATATTCCCTTGTGAATGCTTGGGATATCCAACAAACTTCCACAGAACTGACCTTGCCTCGAGCTTATCCGGATTTTGCTTTTGACATAGGCCGGACAACCCTAAATCTTAACATCTTTAAGAGATGGGCTCTTCCCATACCATATCACATATGGAGTGGTAGGCATCTGATTTGGTTGGAACTCTATTCAATAGGTATGCTACTTCTCAAGTGCATAACCCCAAAAGAAAATAGGCAACTCAGTAGTACTCATCATAGAGCACACCATATCACATAGGGTGTGATTGTTCCGCCCCGATATACCGACGTGCTGTGGTGTATACGGAGGAGAAATACTGAGAGAGAATCTCATTCTCCTTTAGAATAGTCCAGGAATTCCGTGCTCAAGTATTCTCCTCCTTGATCACATCAAAGGTCATAATACTTATAACCGTTTCTGGTTCTCTACTTCTAACTTATATTCTGTGATTATCTCAAAAGTTTCGGACTTGTGTTTCAATAGGAACATATGTCTTAATCTTGAGAGATCATCAGTGAATGTAATGAAGTACAAAGAACCTATCCTGGCATATATAGACATGGGACTATCATACATCATCATGTATCAATCCCAAGAGTTCACTAACTCTTTCTCTGTTTCCAATAAACGGAGCCGTGGTCATCTTATCTTTGTGACATGACTGGCAAGTTTTACAAGATGTAAATCTAAACTAATTTAAATATGCGTCTTTATGTAACTTCAGCTAGTCGGGTCGCATTGATATGACCTAGTCTATAATGCCTCAAGAAGGATTCGTTCATTTCTGAACTCTTCCTCTTGTGTGTGTTCTATACGTTAAGAACTGTGGTTTGATTTAGAACGTCTATGCTTTTAGATAACGTGCTTGAACCGATCAACTCTTGATATAGGAAATGTTCAAAACATTATCCAACAATACAAAATTATATCCTTCTTTACTAATAAAGAGACTGATATGATGTTGTATATCTGGCTCGATATCTAATAACATTCATTTAGAATTAATGTATTTTGGTAATACAGGGTGATAACTACCAACGGACTTGGCTACAACACTTGCATCATTTCCAACTCTTAAAACTTATCACCCGTTCTCAGTTCTCTACCTTTCTGTAGCCCATGTAACAGATTACATTTGCGGGATCCTGATCCGGTATCTCATACCCAGGATGTAAAGGATACTGAGAAACAGTTTTCGGTAATGAACACACCCGAAGAAGATACATCAGCATGTACTTTCTTCGTTTGGGCAGCACGGGAATTATGGTAATCCCCTATTTCCTGCTCTGTCTTATAACAATTATAAGTTGGAGCGGGACCAACGTTCCCTAGCGCAGTATAACAAGCGGGTTCGGTCAATACATCCATATTATTATCTTGATTTAAGGCGTGACATGGTCGCTACTTGGAGAGAGATAGAAGAAAACATTCAGCGTATGCTCTTACAAGATTCGATTGGTTATTAATATATCTAATCAGGATGTCTCCCACTATTTTAGTCAAATCTTCCTTCAAATCCTAAAAGGAAAGACTAGCCGGGATTAATTACACCCTACAAGTTCACCAATCTTTCAGCCAGGCCAGTACCGGTACTTTAAGGGAGGTTCCCCGCGCTTTCGCACGGACCCAATTAAAATAAACCTCGTTTTCCCAGAGGCATAACTCCGTTGACACCTTTCTAGACACCTACTTGATCGGCTAATTGTAATGTGTAAAAATCTCGCAGGAGTAACTCTTACTCGCAGCGGGTATCGGGATCCAACTATCTCATAGAAGGTATGCAATCTCATTGCAAATTTCAACTCTTGAAATTCCCAATAATATTTTACCCCTAACCTCTTATGATCTTGACAAAGGCCAACAAACCATAGGATGCTAGTCAAGTTCAACCCGTCATTTCCTGATTGAATTAAACCCACCCGCATGACCCTTGACAAAGGACAACAAGGTCGCACGACTACCCTAACTCAATCACATCATATTCTTATACAGATAAGCAGTAATCAGCTACCGCACACTACGCCTTGACAAAGGCCAACAAACGCAGCACGAATACTAAATACTACTTATCTGAAATGACGGAGGGCTACGACGGTTTTTAAGAAAACCCTTTGCGTAATGAACTTGATATCGTTGTAGAATTGAGTGATTTTAAATGGAATGTTTTTTAGGCCTTTTCTAGTTTTGCTAAAGAGCTCACTCCCGGTGAAGGGATCTCGGCTCTTTCCTCATCGAATAAGGTGCGGGATTTTACAAATATCACTACGCAAAGCAAAAACTATAAAAACAATCAAAAGACAAACCGAGTTTATAGCATCTGCTAGTTTTGCTAAAGAGGTCACTCCCGGTGAAGAGATCTCGGCTCTTTCCTTATCGAATAAGGTGCTGAATATTCTACAACGAATACCGCTATGCAAAGCAAGAACTAGAGCTACCTGTTTTTGAGACAAGTTTCTACAACATTTTTAGGTTTCTTTTAGTTTTATTAATCTCATTAATGAAGTCCCATTTTATTATGCTTCACAAGCATCACATTTGAAACGAAATCAGCAATATAACATATATCTCATATATATAATATAAACATTCGTCTCAGGCAGTAATATGATCTTATCACAGAATATTGCAGCAGAAGATAACATATGAAATATTGGATATATTAGGACGTCCGTGTTTTATATCGAGCCTGTATAAAACACGGATTCCACGGTCGCGATGAATAGTCAAACCCACATCCCTAGACCCCTACGAGAGCGGCAAGTAACACCGCCAATTCTAGGGTTAAGAGACCCGGTCTCGACTCCTCGAGATGGTCTCCCTCTGGACCCTAGAACCCGGTTACTTATGCTCCCCGCCTTGGGTTATCCTAATTCGTAAAAGTAAATAATATACAATGGTGACATCATCCTCAACCCGGAAGTGCCCCAATAAAAGAATATTATATACAATGAATTTTACATGAATGAAAATGAAAAACTCTCATCTCACATAAAACCCCCGGCTATTCAAAAACACGACGATCCAATATAACATATCACAGCAACACATAATATCACATATCATCAACGTAAGTAAATATGCGTATCCCAATTGTAGTTGATGTATAGCAACGAAACCGGCGATACTCCACATATTACACTTACGGCCACAGAAAAGAAAGTGTAAAACTACAACAGTTGGAATCCGCAACCTTCTTAGACATCTCATGCCTAACCAAATGAATTCCGTAGACATCGCATGCCTAACAATTATAAACCCCGCATTTTAGTCTCGATTTCGAAAACACTTTTCAATATCTAGTCGGGCAATTCAACAAGATTCCCGGTATCCTGATCGAATGCTCGTCGGAAACTTTAGTAGACGGCCGCACCCCCGACGCCATCGACGAAGTGCACTAAGGCGGAACACCGCTGCTGCGAGCACCCGAACGGATGCTTTTGGCGACGGGGTTCTCCTACAGTCACTTGGTCGGGGCTATGGGGCGTGGCTATCTATTAAGTTTACCCGGCGAGTATCCGCGTACGCTACGTGATTGCGACGGACTTTTGATCACATCAAAATCCCGTGGCAACCGATCAAATGAGACTAAACTGCTAGATTTATAACATTCAAATTAGTTATCTCATAACTACTTGTGGATTCCAAATATTGTATCACATTCCAGATAAATAGATAATGTTAAACTTTCCAATCGAATAAACAAACACCCAAAATTTCCCATTTTGCTCAACACTTGAACTTAGTTTAAAAGCATCCATCACATGCCACAGTACCAATGGTCCAGCCGTAGAAGGGTCAAACCAACGCCTCACATGTGGCAACGCCGTACCGCCCCAAACCCTAAGGTTTAGAGGCGGTTCAGACGGTCACATAATCTAGTTAAGGTTTGTGTTTTTCTAGAGGGTCCACCGCGTTACTTGCACGACTGTGAATGTTCTTTAACTAAGAAAAAATCCAACACTTGGAAATTTTCCGGCAGGGGAAAAAATGAGTTATTGATATCCGTTCGAACTTTTTAACACGTTCTAAATTACCCAGAAAACTTAAACGAAGTTAAATTATCCGATCGAATCAACGAGTTCCCAATATATCCCAGAAGGCTCAACACTTAAGTAGAACTAAAAATTCCCAGAAGCATGAAAAATACCCAAGAATATAACCATGAAGTATTAGCCCCCAACTCCCAAAGTTGGCCGCGGAACCGCCGCCAAACGATTGGTTTGGCCGCGGTTCCGCGGTCCTTTGAGGGAGTTAGGGCTTCGTACTTCACAGTAATTCTTAAAATTCCCTGCATAATTTTCTGAGTATTTTTAATATGAAAAATTTCAACTTTTTGAAAAATTTCCAGAGAAGGGGTTATTTCGGGGTTTCGGGGTTCGATCGGATTTCTAACTTCGTCTAGACAACGCCTAAAGCTCTAGCTTGGATCTGATACCACTGTAGGATTAGCTTAGCACCTTAGCAAGGTTTTGGCAAGCATCAATCATGCTACTTAAAAATTTTTGGGGTGCTAAAAAAAACCTAACCAAGATCTTAACTAGAGTATTAGGATAAACAAGCATGTAAACAACTTTACATCTAAGAGTTAGGGATTACAACCTTTGTAGTCCGTTCCTTCACTTCCAAAGCTCCATGTTGAGGTCCCTTCGCTGTGATCATCGAGTACCCGGACTCAAGAGAGGCTCCATGAAGAGAAAGATGCAATCTTGCTTCCAATCTTCAACAACAAAGATGATCTATCTTGAAGAAACACAAGCCCAAGCTCTTGCTTCGCTAATCAAGTATTAGCAAAGCAAACACCCTAATCTGAGTGGATAGAATAGATGAGGATGATGAAGTAGGAATTTAGCTCTCATTTGTTTTTTTATCTCACTCAAAATCATCACATATCAAAAAGGTAGAAAGCTTTTTCATCCAAGAAGAAAGAAGAAGAAGAAGCAAATCATTTTATGATGAATAATGGATTATCATTGTTTGGTTACAAATCAACCATGGGTTAATCAAGAAGACTTAACCCTTGTAGAGAATCAATTAGGGTAAAGGGTTTGGGTTGGGTTAATAAAATATCTACACAAAAATATCTTTGCTTAAAACAAAAATAAAGCTTCTAGAAGCTTCATGAAAAAGCCAACCCAAATCAAACTCTAACTATGTTTAATCTCCACAAATCATGTTGCATTTGTAATCATAACTTGTTACAATATTATATATCATATATATAATATATTTTGTAACAAAATTAAATAATACAATTAACATATATCACATATATATCAATGTATTATCCAAGTGAGAAAAAGAATCTTTAAGTGAGCTTATATTAGTTAATGTAATATAATATATCAAATATATAATTATACATTAAATTATCGAATCAACACTTGATCCGATAATCCGGCTATTTCACAAATAACCGACTAATATAATCTGTATCAGTTCATCGAATCAACACTTGATCCGATGACCCGGCTATATCACATATACCCGGCCGATATCTCATATCGCGAGAATCTAATATGGTATTGCATACACGTATTATTCCCGGTCCCGCACATATCACATATGTGCTCCTACTCCGTTTTGCCTGAGTTAGGAAACCTCTGTGTAGGACTCTAAAGTATCATCAATACGCCGGCAGTAGGTGATGATCATATCAAACACCCACAAGCTGCAAGAGGTCAGCTAAACGTAACAGCCACCCAGGTATTGAGAAATCAGAAGATCAATAAGCAAGCCTGTACATTCTCCCGTAAATCCAACCAGTAATACTCCTGTACAGTCCGGTCTCTTCGTCTGATATGTTGCATATCTCACCTAGGGGTGGTAAACGTCAGACCCCAGTAGCTTGATAAGTCGTGTCGATATGAGGTCTATAACAGTTCGAGAAACTACTGATAACACTTACCAGTAAATCTCAGCAATCGTGGCCAGGGATTTCCAGTTATAGCCAATCGAACACAGCGCAACATCAACTCCCTATACCGGGAGAGACGAAACCCCACTTATCGCTCATTGCCTCCATATGATTCGGGACTGTACCCAAAAGCCACCGTTTTGCACGCCCTCTTGGACGTGGTATGATGGAAATCAAAGCACAGTAGGAATCACACAAGATCTATGACGATCTCGGGTTTACAGACTAACCTATACCGGTGTCACCAGAGAACTGCCATCTGACGTAAGGTATAATACCATCTGGGAGTTCTCGGCGAGTCCGTCCAGTGTACCCAGTCTCCACTGAGCACCCGTATACCTTCTCTGATGTCAAACACCAATGGATATGAGATCATCCATCGCCCATCATATGGGTCAAGAAGCGCATACGCTAGTCTACTCTGGAGTATCGATGCCCTGTCTCGGTACTCCCACGACTAGGAACATTTGAAGGATGTACTTGGCGACTACACTGTCCCCACCAGTATGATCTTCATCATAGTCCTAGTAGTCAAGTACTCATCCTAAGGGCTTTATCAACATGTGACATAGAGACAATCAGAGTACATGTTAAGATAAAGAGTAACCAGATAGCATACTATCATATCGAGCAAGAAAGTCCTCCCTATATATGTCCAAGCATCCATTACAATACACAACGTATGTACAGTAATTGCCTCTAGGGCATACATATAACTAACACATACTTGAACGAGTTGGAGAAGTGGCATACCGCTTGGCACTACCACCCTCATTGGAAGGAATTCACGACTGTTGGGGTCAAAAATTACACCCCGGTTGACCAAGTCAAAGTCAAAGTCAACCCCAAGTAAGCGGACCCAAGTCCGGATCAAGTGAGCTCTTGCCCAAGTCGAGCCTCGCGGCTGGCCTCTCCCATGCCAAAATGAAAACTATGTAATAAATAATTTTGATGTAATTTTTATGAATAAATGTAAGGAAAATGGGCATAAAGCCAAATTTTTGTAAAGCCCATAGCTCATATGCAAAAGAAATAAACACATAAGGTATGGGATGGGCAAAATATCATTTTGTAAAGCCTAAGAGGCTATGTGTAAACTTGTAAGCCTTTATAAGGCAACATGATAATGAAATGAAAAAAGAACTTTTCATTCTCTAAAAAATTAGGGTTTGTGTCTCCATCCTTACTCTATCAAGTTCTCTCTCTTCCTCTTCATTTTCTAATTAAATCAAGAGCATGTCTCTCTTTTTCTCAAAACTGAATAAAGCTTTACCATAAACCCATAGAAGGAGAGTTTAACTCTCATATCCACCCCCCCCCCCCAAAAGAGAAGATTTCCGTTACCTTCTTCTCCCTTCTCAAGATCCAATATGAGAGAGGGAGAAGAAGGGAAAACCCACCTTCCAAGGCTCCATCAAGAGAAAAAAAAGGGTCTCTTTTCATTATCCAAGATCTAAATTTTAGAGTTTTAAGAGAAATAATTTGGGTTTCTTCTCAAAAGAGAAAGGAAAAATTCTTTTGGAGTTTAACTCCACAATAAAAATCTTTGTAGGAGTTTAACTCCATTTAAAATCCTCAGGAGTTCAACTTCATAATAAAATCTTTTGGAGTTCAACTCCTAATAAAAATTCTTTTGGAGTTTAACTCCACAATAAAAATCTTTTTAGGAGTTTAACTCCATTAAAATTTTTTAGGGGTTCAACTCCATAATAAAATCTTTTGGAGTTCAACTCCACAATAAAAATCCTTTTAGGAGTTTAACTCCATAATAAAATCTTTTGGAGTTTAACTCCATAATAAAAATCATTTTAGGAGTTTAACTCCATAATAAAATCAATAAAATCTTATGGAGTTCAGATCCACAATAAAAATCCTTTTGGAGTTCAACTCCACAATAAAAATCCTTTTGAGGAGTTTAACTCCACTTAAAATCTTTTGGAATTTTAACTCCATATAAAAACAACTTTTGGGAGTTTAACTATAAATAAAATTGTTTTGGGAATTTAACTCCAATTAAATCTTTTGAAGTTTAACTCCATCAAAAAATAGAGGAAGGGAAAAAAAAGAAAAAAAGGGTTTTTTGGAGTCCTGAGGGAGCTTTCCTCCCTCAAGTGAGAGGGAACAGGGGCTCCCACTGAGGGAGAGGGAGCTCCCACTAAGTGGGAGCATTCCCCCCTCCCGTGAGAGAGAGAGAGAGAGAGAGAGAGAGAGAGAGAGCGCTCCCACTTGGGAGCTCTAGCTCCCCCTCTCATGTGAGTGGGAGTGGGAGTGGGCACTCCCACTCACGTGAGGGGGAGGCTCCCACTGGGAGCCCCTCCTCCCTCCACGTGAGAGGGGGTTTCCCCTCCCCCGCTTTTTTTAATATATATATATATATATATATATATATATTTAAAATGTTTTTTTATAATTAAAAAAAATCGTTTGTCACAAATAGAATAAAAAAATGAACACATTCCTATCATAAAAAAACAAAAATACACCAACACATCGCATTGATTTCGCATGACCAGTTTGACCTATCAATCGGAGGTTCTCTCTCTCCAAAAGCGAGGGATAATTAACGACAGTTTAGTCCGCGGCTGCCGGAGATTCGGATCCCCACAATAAATAAACCCCAGCCTACCCTAGGCAGGGGGATTCTGTAATACGCCTGACAAGCGGCGCGTATTCCCATTTCAATGGAGTGACGAAAAACACCCTATAGATTCTGGCACGCCCGGTGGGATCTTTCTCTCCTCCTATATCTCGAGTTAAACATTCATGTGAACTCAATCAACATATATATCATGATTCTTTGTGCAGCTTAACACTTTCCAATTGCAATTTTCGGACGCAACAAAATGTCTCCATAGATAAGCTCGGCTCTCAACACGGCTCCCATCTCCTACATGATGAAGATGGATGCCAGGACGATCCTCCCGGCCTCGGGCGACAGTGGGAGGAGCCGCTGCTACCATTTGGCTTTATTCTGTTCGTGCCAGCTAACGCCATCCCACCTCCTCAAGCTCTGGTAACAGACAGACCGGCCTCAAAAGGCAGGAGGTCAAATGTTGTGATCTCGAGGGCACCACTACCTAAATGCAAGTCAGTGTTTGAACAACTTTCTTTAGCCCCAGCTGGGGGCAAAGCCATCAATACTAATAGAGCAATAAGGTGTCTCATGCATGCTCCTGCGGTGCCCCTGACAACTGCTCGATCGGGTATCTTCTCTAAGCTCCCCGTCAATCGACTCACGATGGCTTCCTGGATAACGGATGCCCGCCATGCCCTCAAAATTGAGAAGCTAAGACAGAAAAATCTTAGATACAGAGCTAACAAAAGGGTTAGGGCTCCTGCTAGGCTGACCTTCATAAGGTTCCAAGAATAGGGTTACCCCGCAACAACAGCAGAATCGGATGCAAAGCTCACTAACTCTTTTGAACCACTGAAATTGGTCCAGAAGAATGCTATGACCGCAAGATTCAAGAAAACTACGATCCGGACAGTGCCATCTAAGGACCCAGTCAGGCCAACCATCTTTAGTCTCCTATCCTTTCTAGAAGAGGAAGGGCTACAACGATGGTCCAAAAAATCAGCCGCCAAAGATAAAGAGGTGGCTGGATATGTGGTCCACACTGTCTACATGGTGGGTATGCACAACAAGAGCAAGGACGGGGCCACCACATCTCAAAACCAATCTAGTGTGAATATGGCTGGCACTTTCGAAGACCAGCCTCCTCTGGAAGGTAATGAAGACCTTTCCAGTGAGGCTGATAAGCAGAGAGATCCCTCAGTTTATGAAGGGCCAGGCTCGAAAAGAGAAGAGGAGCCAATCTTCCATCTCAAGACCGCAAAGCAGCAACTTCTCCAAGAGCTCCAAAAGTAGCTCAGAAACAAAGACAAGGAGATGGCCAAGCTTTACACCAAAATTGACGACTTGACAAACGTCATCTTACAGCTCACGGCCCATGTCACGCCCCGCTTCCCAGTATATGGAAACGACAACATGGTAAGCCCGCAACGTATTTACTATGAAACAAATACGTTAAACATAATGAAGCGATATAACAATGAACAAGAATGACAAGAGTAATAAAATGAAACAACAACTTTATTTACATTCAACTTTACATACAACTGTCTGAAAATAAAAGATACAATAAGTAAAGCAAATGCCTAAACAATGGCATACAGAAAGCAAGTGCAGGCTGAAAAGAGCTAGTAATCTGGCTGTGTAGCAAGCTGGTCCAAGTCCTCCTGGCTCAACTCTATCTCCTCAGAGTCCAGTCCTCCTGACGAACATCCTAAAGAATGAAACAGAAAAGAATGTTGTCAGCGAACTAGCGCTCGGTAAGTCCTAAAAGATGTAAGAGTCCATCTTACTCCGTGGACTATGGTAACATGTAGTATAAGGCCCCATCATAACCCATGGGATAACGACACGTGCATTCATGTAGGTGTCTTTTAAAGTGACCTCTCGTGCCACGATATACGTTCTGTACCAATCTACCCCTTTATCCCCGCGTATTGTATTGTATAGATTAAGATTACAGGTCTTGGCCGAATCCATGGATATAAAATGCTCATGTTCATGTTTAGCATGTAATCATGTGTTCAGGTAGTCATGTCGAGTTCATGTCACGTTATAACAGTGGTTCGGTCAAGTCGAGTCAAGTATACAAGTTTGAATTTGATGTTTGAATTCGAGTATTCAGGTGCATGATCAAGTATTTAAGTTCGTGTTTGATTTTGGATTCTGGTTTGAGTTTGGACTCAGATTGAGTCAGACACTTGTGAACGGATTTAACTCTTGAATTCTTAGGTTCAGGAGTAATCGGCAACTGCTACACATAAACGACAGGATTTGTTTCTTTTTTCAAGACAATTGCCATTGATAACTCATGTTCCCTCATAAAAAGATAAAGGGGGAAAATTCCCCACTATTCAAGTCTTACATGTTAAACATGTGAGCACCTATATGCAAAAGCATATAGGCGCTGCAGTTAAAAACAAATGGGCTAAAAGAAACACACGTGTTAAACACGTGAGCGTCTATATGCAAAGCATATAGGCACTGCAATCAAATAATTGGCAAGTCAAACAGGCTTCATGTGTTAAACACGTGAGAGTTTATATGTATATGAGCGCTGAAAATAAAGCATGCTAAAACCCATGCTAGGGGTCACATGTTAAACACGTGGGTTCTCCTGCTGCACTCTTTAGAAAGATAGAATTAAATTCTATGTGACAGAATTAAATTCTATTTGGGAAATATTTTTCCTAATCTTTCTAATACGGAAAGATTTTTCTCTACCAGAGAATTTTGGATTTAAAATCCAATTGTGATAAAATATCATCAATCAAACCACCTGATAGAATTAAATTCTACGTGCGAAATATTTTATTGATCTTTTTCAAACTAGAAAGATCTTCTCTGTTAAATAGAGGACCCTTGGATCAAAGATCCAACAGTGATTATAAAATCATCCACCGATCAACTGATAGAATAAAATTCTATCTTAGGAAAATATTTTCCTAATTTTGTTAAATTAACAAGATATTCATAGGAAAATATTTCTTAATCTTGTTAAACAAATAAGAAATCTTCTCTGTTAAACAGAGAGCCTTTGGATTGAAAATCCAACGATGAATAAAATTCACCAATTAATCTTCATGATCTCTCAATGAGAGATTTTCTTAACATACTGATTTTTTCCGTTCTCCTATAAATAGGAGCAAAGAGATTAAATCTAGATATACACAGAACTCCGCACAAGTTTCTGCAAAAAAAAATATCGTGAGCTCTTGAAAAAGAAAGAGAATTTAATTCTCAAAGAAGAAGAAGACTTGCCTCATTGAAATCCTAGGTAAAAAAAAATATAGAGATCATAGTGTCTCTTCTTCGCCTCTCTAAGGGTTTAACCCTTCATATAAGAACTCAGTTCTTTCTCTGGTTGAGATTTGCAGAAGAAGATCTTCCCACAAGTTGAGAATTTAATTCTTATCGGGACGATTCTGTTCTGCAGATTCAAAACTTAGGAGAAAAAAACTAATTTAAAAAGAAAAGAATAGGAGCATATGGGAATTTAATTCCTCCAAGAATTAGCGTTTAACCCTACAAAAAGAACTTAGTTCTTCAATACAAACAATAATGATGATTCAAGACGATCATCAATGACTAAAAATGTCATTAACAAAGATCAAATATCTCTGAAAACAAACAACAAGAATAACTTGGCGTCTCAACAATATTATGGAGCCTCACGTGTTTCCCACGTGAGTACTCAAAATAAGCAAAAGTAAAGCTAAAACTGCCTAACGTGTTTCCCACGTGAGTGCTCAAAATAAGCAAATAACAAAATTAAAACGGCCTCACATGTTTCTCACGTGGGCGCCTAAAGAGCAAAGAAAAACTTCTTTGTTCCCCAAAAGGAAGAAGTCACGTGAAACACAAGTGAGCTCTATTCAAGTACTTAGAACTTCTGTAAAAAGAGGGAAATAAATAAATAAATCCCAAAGCCTAGCGCTCACGTGCTTCCCACGTGAGTATTATGCAGAGTGCTCAACACTCTATGATTAGTCAAAAATTACTAAGAATTCTCACATATGAGTGCCTCACGTGTTTCATACGTGAGTACCACAGGACTCTAGTGTTTAGCACTAATCCAGCATCCCACGTGTTTCATACGTGAGCGCTGTATGTCCCAGTGCTCAACACTGTTGGGTAATTATGGAAACTCAATCTCATCCCAAAAATTGGCTAAGTTTCCTGAGGTCAAACCTTTTTTGTTTTTTAATCAATCAAGCCCACATGCTCTTGATTTCTAAGGTCTCAAATATGACAAAAAATTCTCAAGTCCACAACAACCCCTTTTCCCTCAAATACGGGATTTGGTTTAAGGGTACATCTCTTTACACCTCTGATACATGTTGTTGTGATTTCTCAACGTCTTCAGAGAGGTGGCGGGTCCCGACGACCAACAACTGTTTGATGCACTTCCAAATTGACGTGCATGCCTCAAATCGGATCGTGTCCTAAATTGGGCACATTCCATATCAATATTGTTCACTTCGTCACATAACAAATAAGCGTGCGCGAAAGATGAATGTCGGACCGAGATATCCCTAAACTAATTATTCGCCTCAAACATGGCGATAATGGACCGAAATGTCCCTAAACTAACATTCGTCCCCAAAATGGGAATATTGGACCGAAATGTCCTTAAACTAATATTCACCCCCAAGTACGACGATAAGGACCGAAACATCCTTAAACTAATATCTCGCCTCAAACATGGCGATAATGGACCACGGTGTCCTTAAACTAAAATAATTAAGCCCGAACGCTCATACGTTTTGAGTCGATCTTAATCTCAAACCAGATTAACGATACTTAAATCAATCCAAATCCAAATCTAAAAATATACGGATTTGGACTAATCCACGCCCTACGGGCGACAACATAAAATAGTCTCCGTTTACAATCCACGGGCAACCAAAATAAAACAAACACACACACGACACGAAGTGAACCTCCGGAGCAGGAGAAATTGGTTATCACGATGCGGTAACGTAATTAACTGTAGGGGCTTACGCCTATAGGGAAGAGTGTCCCGACAATTAAAAACCCCTCGCAAACGAGGGGGAATATGATAAAGTCTGCTACAAAGGTCGCATTCGTTCAAACCTCCGATATACGGTGCCATAAATCAACTTGGCATTTTCGGAGAGCTAGACGGATAAACCCAAATAGTATCTGCCCCCCAGAATTCAGGCCAGACGTCCCAACATCTCGGTCCATCTTTCGGCGGTGAATAACTCCGTTAAGTTGTCTAGCCTAAATAGGCAAGTACTCACTTTCTCCGGCTCTTTGAGGCTCAAGAGAAATGATACCGCTTAACCCTATGTTAATTTTATAGTCCTTAAAGTATTGTTTACATATCTCGGGGGGGGGGGTTATGAAAAATATGTTAATATTGTTTTAAAAATAACCTCTAGGGCGATTTACAAGATTTAGGGTTTTCATGGGCATGTATTTTAATTATTGGGGTATTTTAATGATAAAAACCTAGCATTTAAAAGTTTATGGTATTTTATTGAAAACTAGCCTTTTTTGATAACTTGATGGTATTTTATGAACATTTTAATCTTTCATTTTAAAAATATAGTTTCATAATATGTTTTTATTAAAAACACGGATTTATAATTTTTATATTTTTTTCAAAAAATTATTTTTGTTTAGAAAAGTCACATTTCTTAAAAACCGTATTTTATTTCCTTTCGAGATCGAATACTCCTTGAAGAGTTCTGCATATTGCTTTACTATCCCAAGGATGTACGATAATCCGCACCATCCATTAGCGGGTCCTCTAACGAGGGTTGTAGAGGCGTATTTTTCAAAGATTACAAAATACCATTTTAAAAGAAACCTGGTTTTGAAAAGATGTGGTATTTTAATGATAACGCTATTCTTTGAACCAACCATATATATATATATATATATCGTGTTATGAAACTATGGTGTGCGTGTGGGGTAGGTCATTACCCTGTGAAGTTTTCTTAAAAGTATTGTTTTAACAATCATCGAAACGAGATTTTTACTAAAGTTCATGGTATTTTAATAAAAAAAAGTTCGTTTATGTTTGTTTCACATGAAAATTTTGGTTAAACTTGAAGCAAAAAGATTGTAATTAAAGTTACAAGTGAAGTGGTAAAATTTGTTTGACTTATGCATAAAGGAAAAAGGGAGTTCAAAGTTTAAAAAGAAATGTACCGGAAGTAATTCCACTTTACCGATATATATTTAGGAGATGAATTGATATGAAAAGAAGAAGGGATGAGAGGGACTTACGGCTTGGTAATATCGAGAAGAGTGTAAGGAAGAAGAGATGGGGCTTCATGGCGTCGCAGGAGCTCCGGAAATGGCTTTGATTTTCTATGGAAGGGGCTTGGTTGCTAACTCCACTTGACTCCACTCGCACTTAGGAAATTTTTGAGGTGATTTTGCTAGGAATTTTCAGAATAGAGAGGAGTTAGGGTATGGGGTGGTATTTATAGTGAAGAATTAGGGTTTGGGAATTAAAATTTTGGATTAAAATGCATTAAAAAGATGTTAAATGGTGAATTGAAGAGTCTCTGTTTGATTGCAGGAAAATCAGACAGTGCAGGGGAGTTAAGGGGAGCTGAAGGGGGGGTGTGAAAAGCACGGAAGGATTTGGCTTCATTCCAACCGTCGATGCCGGCCATATGGAAACTTTGGGCGGTCGGATCTTGAGGCATTGCCTCGAGATTCATGCCGCATGTGTATTTGGGTGTGCACACCTCATTGTGCCTGTTTGATTTTTTTGAAACTTTTCATTTCTCCGTGTATTGCACGTGCAACTCTGGGCTTCCAAAAAAATTAAAAAGAAAAATCTAAAAAATAATTGGGTCTGATAGGAATCGAACGCACAGGCTATGCCACAGCAGTGTAGAGGTTTTACCAATGAGCTACAAGTTGCTTCTTGCTTTTATTTACAAAAAATAACTTTTAACTCTTTCACAGGTTGCAATACTCTTTGCTGTACAATAACAAGAAAATTTATGTACAGTGATTTCAGAGTCGTTACAGCCCAAGTTGTCTCTCAGCCTCCCAATCAAGCGCAGGGCTCTGCTCATGAACCAGGAAACGGTGTCCCGAGACAGCCAACGCCTATTCCTTCAAATCCAAAAATGGGCGAGCCGCATGAAAGTCGGCCGCATTCTATCTCGGAAATTGTCTTGACTACTGATGACAGCAAACCGCTAACGCAAGATAAAATCAGTCTCCAATAAAGTCAAAACATCGATAGCAGAAACCGAAGCGCAAAAAGATATCAGTAGTAGTGGGAGACCATATTCTGCTCGGTATGATCTGGTAGAGTTTCCTAGTGGCTATGTCATCCGCAAGTTCGCAAGATTCGATGGGATGAGAAATGCGAATCAGCACATCACTCACTTTAAAGCCTCATGCGGGAATACCGGGGGCAATGATTTTCTTCTCCTCTGCCAGTTCGTTAATTGCTTAACCGGTATCGCTTTCGATTGATACGCGAGCATACCAGATGGCTTCGTTACTACTTTTGTCCAAATGGAATCTTTGTTTTGGCAAAGGTTCATGAGTGTCAGTGATAAGATCACCATTGCCGACCTCATAAGGACCAAACCAAAGAATAACGAAAGCAGCACATATTTTATAACCTGATGGCGCAATCACTCCGTCAAATGTGAGCCACCGTTGGAACAAGACCAATCCTTCAATCTCCTCATTGGAAATCTTGGCATCTGGATGAATCCTTTTCTATGCACCGCAGGTCTCAAGACGTTCCAAGAGCTGACCAAGAAAGTTCAAATGTTGGAACGCTCAAAGCAAGATTCTTCCTTGGATTCCCAAAATAAAAATAGGTCTTGGGGAAACCGAAAGGACGATAATCGCAAAAGCGGAAATTCCGACGATGCTGAATCTTTTCACACTTTGGCTAACCAAAATAAGTGAAGGATGAGCGGGCCTAATGCCAACCAGCCTCAGAAGCCAGTGTTCGGAGAGGGAAGAGAATCTCCACCGAAAGAGAAGCTGGATAAGCTTTATTCTTTCAGAAAGGACAAAGGTTTATGAACATTTTAATCTTTCATTTTAAAAATATAGTTTCATCATATGTTTTTATTGAAAACATGGATTTATAATTTTTATATAATTTTTCAAAAAATTATTTTTGTTTAGAAAAGTCACATTTCTTAAAAGACGTATTGTTCCCGTCAAAAATTTCTGCGCAAAAGAGCCCAAGGTATCAAATGGCAGCGATACGCTTAAGAAAATGCGAACCAGTATTTTCCGGACTGTATTTTAACAAACTCCCGAATGAGAAACAGCTAAATTCTGATGGTGTCGAAAGCGTCTCGAAAAATCCTTCGATTTGATATATTATGGGCCCCATAATTCATCCGGGATCAAAAATTATGAGGCATCACGTGCCCACACGTGACCGGGCATCACGCGCCCACACGTGACCGGGCATCACGTGCCCACACGTGACCATTTACAAGCAAAGCCTGTAGGCACTTAATAAAATAAATGATTAAAAGGGGTCACGTGACCACACGTGATGGGCCTTTAAACCCACTGAAAGGAATTAAAAAATATTATAAAACAGCAAGGAATACCCCAATGGGGCATCACGTGCCCACACGTGACCAAAGGTCACGTGCAGACATGTGATAGGTTCCTAAGCTCTCTGAATTAATAGAATTAAATTCTAATTAAATAATTAATCAGTGGGGTCACGTGCCGACACGTGATGGGCTCTCAAACCCTCTGAAATAATAAGAATTAAATTCTAAACAATAGGGTCATGTGCCAACACGTGATAGGCCTCTAAACTTATTAAATAGAATTAAAAGTATAATAAAATAACAAGGAAAAGCCCCAATGGGGCATCACGTGCTGACACGTGACCAAGGGTCGCGTGCTGACACGTGATAATTCCTGAGTTCTCTAAAACAACAGAATTAAATGCTTAATCGAGGGGGTCACATGTCAACACGTGATGGGATCCTAAGATCTCTGAAACAATAGAATTAAATTCTAATTAAGGGAAATCAAAAACCCTAACTGGAAAAATATTTCTTTAAATCTTTCCAAATAAAAAGGATGGTGTTCTGTAAAATGGAGCACCGTTGGATTAAAAATCCAATGGTGATTAAAATCACCAATTTATAGAATGATTCTATACAAGGAAAGATTTCCCTGAAATTTGAATAACAGATAAAAGATCTTTTGGATTAAAAATCCAATGGTGAATAAAATTCATTGAGTGATCAAAAGATCATGTTGGTTACAAAATCAATTAAAATCTTTCAATGAAAGATTCATTAAATGATTCTTTTCTTTCTCCTATAAACAGGAGCCAAGAAGAGAAGAGGGAGGGAGAATTTTGGGATCTTGAAATTTTCTAAAGGAAAATAGCAGAGAGAAAAGAAATGAGAATTTAATTCTCAAGAAAGAAAACTCTAGGTGAGAAAAGAAAGGGAATCAAAACTTCAAACAGAGAATTTAATTCTCAAAATCTAAGAGTTTAATTCTTCTGCACAAAAGAACTTAGTTCTTCCTCTGGTTGAAGATCTGCAAAGAGCACATCTCATCATAAGTTGAGAATTTAATTCTCATCGGGTTGAGATCCTGCCATGCAGATCCGAAACTTAGAGGGGGAATTGAGTTTAGAGAATTTAATTCTCCCAAGATAAAACTAGGGTTTAACCCTATATGAAAATTTAATTCTCTCAAAATCAGAGGAATTTAATTCCTCCAAGATAGAACTAGGGTTTAACCTTATATAAGAATTTAATTCTTTTACATATATGGGAATTTAATTCCTCTAAAAGAAATTAGGGTTTAACCCTACAGAGAATTTAATTCTCAAAATAAAATAAGGAGACTTAAAAGATCTCTGTGCATGAAAAGAACTAAGGTCACGTGTCCCTACGTGACCCCTGAAGAGATCCCCAAAAATGAAAAAGGAAAAGGCTTTGAGGCAATGCCTCACGTGCTCTCACGTGACCTCTAAAACACAGGGAATAAAAGTAAAGAAGCCTAAGCTTTGGGCGCTCTCACGTGTTATCACGTGACCCCTCAGCAAATGCTTTAACAATTGGCGCACAGATCCCTATCACGTGCCAACACGTGATGCTCGAAAATATAAAAAGTGTTTAACACTTAATTGCAGAACGAAGAAAAGGAATCTGGTCCTACCTTTGGGCGCCCTCACGTGTTCACACGTGACCCTTTTTTCTTTAGTGTTTAACATTAATTCGAGAGCTTTATTCCCAGTGTTTAACACTGATTATCTTTTAGTGTTTAACACTAATTTGAAAATCTTATTTCCAGTGTTTAACACTGTTATTTTCTAGTGTTTAACACTAATTTGGGATTCTGTATTTCCAGTGTTTAACACTGTTGTTCTTTAGTGTTTTACACTACTTTTAGACAAATTGGCTAATTTTCTAGAGGCAAAAGTCCCTCCTCCAAATGAATCTCAAAATTGAGGAAATCAAAGATGAAAATGTTTAGCATTGCTAAATAACATGGGCTTGAACCCAGACAAATGTTTAATGGTCCAACAAAGAGCCAATATTTCTAATCTAATTGGACTTAGCCCAAACTGGCCATAAGTCCTTAATTCAGATTTAACTGAGCCAATGTGCTCATAATCTAATTATTTGATCTTAGTTTCAAATTGGACTACAGATCCCCAAGCAACCTTGGTTCAAGGGTACATCTCTTCACCCCTTTGATATTTGTCGTTGTAATTCCTCAACGTCTTCAAAGAGGTGACGGGTCCCGACAACCACACATTTCATGGACTGTGGGGTATTTAAACTCATGGACTATGATGTCCTTAACCTCGACCGTGATGTCTTAAAACTAACAACAAATCGTGGAGTCCTTAAACCCACAGACTATGATATCCTTAACCTCGGCCGTGATGTCTTAAAAGTAACAACGGACCGTGGAGTCCTTAAACCCACGGACTATGATGTCCTTAATCTTGACCGTGATGTCTTAAAACTAACAATGGACCGTGGAGTCCTTAAACCCACGGACTATGATGTCCTTAACCTTGACCGTGATGTCTTTAAACTAACATTGGACTGTGGGGTCCTCAAGCCCATTTGAGAAGAGCTCAGAAGAGATAAAAAGGTAAAAACCTTTGAGAAGAAAGAAGAGTTTCTTCTAAAAAGATCATTGATCTAAGAACAAGATCAAAGATCTTCAATAAAAAAAATATAATAATAATAAAGGCACTGCCTTTTGATGAACCACTGGTTCTGGAATCTTAAAAGATTCTTTTCTTGAATCCAAAATTGGATCAAGGTATTAAAACAGTGCCTTGCACTTGTAAATCTGCACTGTTGCGCTCTTGGGTTGGCGCAAGCCATCAGAGAGCGCCACGTGTCAGCTCCAGAACAACTTGCGCTATGCGCTTTTAAAATAGAGCATTGCTCTATGAAATTGGCGCAACTCAACAGAGCGCACCACGTGTCAGCAGCGCAACAGCGCAGCGCACTGCGCTAACTGCGCTTGCGCTCACCAGAGCGTGACACGTGTTACCTCCACATGCGCTTGCGCTCATTAATTGGCGCAAAGCGCCTGACAAGTCACATGGCGCTCTGTCAGACTATTTAATGCTCTGCATTATAATAAAAAGGGGCAGAGCCCAATTAAAAAGGCCTAACAGGCCTAATAAAAATGCAATGCATTATTAAAAAGGGGCAGGGCCCAAATAAAGGTCTATCAGACCAAAAGAAAATGCTCTGGGCCTAAAAGGCCAGAAAAAATGCACTGCATTATTAAACAAAGGGCAAAGCCGAAGCCAAGGCCTAACAGGCCAATCACAAATAAAAATGTCGAACGTCTTCAACCAGACTTAACCCAATCATGGCTGTAAGTCCTCAAATTAAATTGACTGAGCACGACTGCTCTCTTAAATCAATTTACATCCGGTTTAAGGGTACATCTCTGAACTCCTCTGACATCTGTCGTTGTAATCCCTCAACGTCGTCAGAGAGGTGACGGGTCCCGACAACCACACATTGGTATGGACTGCGGGGTCATTAAACTCTTGGACCACCACGTCCCTAAACTGGAACTTGGACCACTATGTCCCTAAACTGGAACAATAGAGCCAATTGCTCTCTTGTCGGATCCAAACGATCCCGTTAAGTTGATCTTAGTCTGGAGATTAGGCTAACGTATCCTTAACAAAAGTTTAAGTTGATCTTAGCCTCAAATATGGCTAACGTGTCCTTAAACTAATATCTTTCCCCAAAATGGGAATGTTGGACCCCTATGTCCCTAAACTGGAACATGGACCACCACGTCCCTAAACTGGAACTTGGACCACTATGTCCATAAACTGGAACTTGGACCACTATGTCCCTAAACTGGAACAATAGAGCCAATTGCTCTCTTGTCGGATGCAAACAATCCCGTTAAGTTGATCTTAGTCTGGAGATTAGGCTAACGTATCCTTAACAAACGTTTAAGTTGATCTTAGCCTCAAATATGGCTAACGTGTCGTTAAACTAATATCCGTCCCCAAAATGGGAATGTTGGACCCCCATGTCCCTAAACTGGAACGTGGACCACTATGTCCCTAAACTGGAACAATAGAGCCCCCTAAATGCTCTTTTGTCGGATCTAAACAATCCCGTTTAAGTTGGTCTTAGCCTCAAATATGGCTAATGTATCCTTAAACCTTCAAACAGACTTTAGTCCCAAATTGGACTATAGATCCCCCAATCAACTTTGGTTCAAGGGTACATCTCTGAACTCCTCTGACACCTTTCGTTGTAATCCTTCAACGTCGTTAGAGAGGTGACGGGTCCCGACGGCCATATGTTAAATAGACCATTACGTCCCTAAACTGGAACAATAGAGCCCAAATGCTCTTTTGTCGGATCTAAACGATCCCGTTAAGTTGATCTTAGTCTCAAACCGGACTAACGTATCCTTAACGAACGTTTGAGTTGATCTTAGCCTCAAACACGGCTAACGTATCCTCAAACCAAAACCCCAAATCCAAATCTAAGAAAATACGGATTTGGACTAATCCACGTCCTACGGGTGACGAGAATAAATTAGTCTCCGTATACAATCCACGGGCAACCATAAACAAAACAAACACACACGACACGAAGTGAAATTCTGGAGAAGGAGAAAGTTGTTACCGCGACGCGGTAGCGTAATTAACTACAGGGGCTTGCTCCTGCAGGGAAGAGCGTCCCCACAATCAAAAACCCCTCAAGCGAGGGGGAATCTGACGAAGTCTGCTACATCGGCCGCATCCGTCTAAACCTCCGATGCACGGTGCCATAAATCAACTTGGCATCTTCGGAGAGGTGGATGGATAAAACCAAATAGCATCTGCCCCGAATCTCAGGCAAGACGTCCCTACGTCGTCTCGGCCGCCGTTTGGAGGGGAACAGATTCTGGCACGCCCCGTGGGACCTTTTCCTTTTTCCACTCCACACTTTGTGTGTCGTGTTCGCGAACGAATCGCGGTTTGCTGTGGTTGCCTATGGGTTTGAGGTACTAAGATTTGGTATCTTTCTCCGTGCAGAAAATAGAAGATCAATGGCTTCAAACTGCACTGCCTGCAACTGCAACTCTCGCTCCGTCCTTGCTGGAGGAGTGACTTATGGGCCCCAAGCGGCCTCCCTTTTCAAGATGCCAGTGGAGCAGGTAACTCAAGCCACCGCTGGACTATTCTTCGGGACCATGCTCCCACTGATGAGCTTCAATGCCACAATGACATTGCGAGAAGCCCCAAAGAAGTCGGTCTTTGATCGGCTTACCACTACCGCGACTCCTCTCAACGGGTCGCCCAACTTCAATACCTCAGTTTTCAACAGACTGGGCCAGAACGTCTACAAGCCCGCGATACCCGAAGCTGCCATCCCAAAGCGGATAGCCATCCCGGCTCAAGCGGACGAAATCATTGGAAAGGCTCCTCCTTCTAAGAAGTCAGTTTTTACAAGGCTGGCCATTCCGGTTGCTGCTCCAGGCGAGGTCCTCAAAGCTGCTTCCTCTGCCCAGAGGTCTGTCTTTGACAGATTAGACATTGCTTCTCAACGGGTGTCAATCTTCGACAGGCTAGCACCAATAACAGCCTCTCCTCAAAGCAGGGGGCATGACGAAGTCACCCTTATAGCTGAAACTTCTCCATCCGCACGACACGCTCGACGTCGCCACTGGCGCCGAGTGAGCACGGCTGGGGGAAACTCCCCCTCTGGGATAACTCCGCCAGCTCCGATGGTGGGGATCGATGCTGCTGTTCCAACCGAGAACAGCTTTGAACTGCTCAACAAGGTGCGCATAAACTCTCCTACTGCAGTGCTGAAGAGAACTCCTTCCCCTGTGGAGAATGCTCCAGAGAAGAAGCTGGAGCAGCCCCCTCAACGGCTGTCTTCTAAAATTTACAAGGTCTGGCGTCAAGTCCAAGACTATCTCCGCCGACAGAAAAAGATGAAGGTTCGGCAGGAGAAGGACTACTCTGTCAAGCCAGAAAAAGCAACAGCTAGCTGGGTGCCCACTGCAACGGCTCCCTCAACGTCAATCACTCAAAAGAAAAGGAGGCCGCAAAAAGCCCCTGTGAATATGGCGAACCGTAAAAGCGCTGAGCACAAACACCCCAAGTCTGGGGGCATAGTGGTGCACACCGTTTATATGGATTCCGGAAAGGAGGAAGGCCGTGCTTCGACGGGTCACCGACCGCTCACCCGATCCGTGACGAAAGCCCAGGAGTAGCAACAGCAGCTTCAGGAAATGATGATTGCAATGGCCGCACTTACCGAGCCAAAAGAAAGCTCGGAGGCATCATAAGAGCAGCGTCATGAACAAGAAACTGACGCTGACTACCTACGCAGAGTCCTCGAAAAGAAGGACAAAGAAGCCGCAGAGAAAGCGGCTAACATAAAACAAATGGCGCTCCTCTTCCAAGATATGTTAGGAATGATGATCCAGCAAAATCCTCCTGCTGAAGATCCTCCGATTGTCCTTGAAGATGACAAAGGAGAGACATCGAATCCTCCACCGGCTCTGTCAGCAGCCGAGAAGGAAACCATTTCCAAGGCCGTACTGGATGACTATATAGCTCAGCAAATACGAGCTCATCAGGCGAGTGAAGCGGCCGGGCAAATTGTCAAAACTGGACGACCCTATCCGAGCTGGTATGACTAAATCAGTTACTCGCCGGGAAATACGATCCCTAAGTTCCATGTATATAAAGGGACGGGGAATCCACATCAGCATGTCGCTCAATTCAGGGCTCTTTGCGGCAACACTGGAGGCGACAATAAACTGTTACTTCGCCAATTCGTCGGCAGCTTAGCGGAAACGGCCTTCGAATGGTATTCAGAGCTACCTAACGACTCTGTCAAAACATTCACAGAGATGGAGCTACTGTTTATACAAAGATTTGCAAGCGCCAGCGAGCGCACCCCGATCACGGCGTTGATCAATGCCAGGGTGAAGCCGGGCGAAACGTGGGTTCAATACGCAACACGATGGCGGAACCTATGGTCGAAATGCGAACAACGCATAGAAGAGGCTCCTGCAGTAGGCATGTTCGTAGGAACCCTCGATCTGCAGGCGACCATCTCGCAATTCATGATGTTCTTCAAGCCAACTATTTTCCAGGCTTTGATTGACAAGTTGGCCCAAATGGATCAAATGGGTCATAGACCATCTCCTCCAAAGCCAGACTCTCGAAATGAGAAAGGAAAAGGGAAAGCGATCGTCGTCGCCAATACTCAACAACAGCCGAGCAACTCAAAGCCGGTTGCTCGCCAAAACAGCGTGCGTCCACGCCCGTCCTTCGAGGAGAGACTGGGACGTCCTTACTCGTTTTCTCAGAATAAAACGAGAAGACTGTTCGAGCTGGCAGTGCGCCACAGACTCATCAATCTGCCGAGTCCAAAACGTCTGTTGCAGCCAGGCGATCTCAATAATCCCAATTATTGCCCTTACCACCAAACGGTAAGTCGCCCGATGGAGGATTGTTTCGTCTTTAAGGGATGGATCGAGGATCAGTACCTACAAGGCAAGTTTGCGCTGTCTGAAAAGTGGAAGGTAAACCCACCACAGCCGCACACTCAAAAAAATACGGACGCATCGGGGGGCAACTTGTCATGTGATTTCTCACTCAGTGGTGAATGATAAAGAGCCTCCTTGCGCCGAGAAACCAAGGGCGGACCCTGAACCAGAACTTCTGTGGCTGTCAGACGAGATGATCGATGCCTTCCTGAATGATATTCGTCTGAAAGTTAAAGCCAATCAAGAGCGTGAGATGTCCATACTGGAAGGAGCCAAACGCCGGCGACTAGACGAAAGAGTCGAGGCACTCCCGTCAAATCAAAAGACATACGCTGCCGATAAAAACAAATTCAAGATGAGGAAAAGGTTCGCTAAGGCCATATCAATGGGAATGAAGCTGCTGCCCTCTGAAGGAAACACTCTCAATGGAGTAGAGATGCATCCTAATTACTGCTTGTATCATCGGAAGATCGCACATCCCACTGAAGACTGTGACTCCTTTAAGTGTTGGTGGCAAGGGTATGTCGCCCACAGGCAATACGTCAACAGAACAAAGCGTGAAGCTCGTAGACAGCGGAAGAATACGACGGGTGAGCATAAAAGAGTTGCTGGCAATTGTCATAAGGATGAGTCCGGGGGATCACGAGTTCTCACCTTCGGGAGCGATTCCGATGAAAAAGTAGCCCTTGGCCCTCTCTTCAAGGAGTCCATCTCTGAAAGATTGAGGAATTGCGAGAACATTCAGCCACTCAATTGCACGATATCCGGAGAGAATCTCGGATCCACCAACAACGGAGCGAATAAAAAGGATAAAGGAAAGGGAAAAACGACCTTCGCCAACACTCAACAGCAATCGAGTGGCCTTAGACCGGTTGTTCATCAAAACAATATGCGTCCACACATATCCCTCGAGGAAAGGCTAGGACATCCTTACTCGTTTCCTCAGGATGAAACAAGGAGACTGTTCGAGCTGGCACTACGCAAAAGACTCATGAATCTGCCGAGTCCAAAACGTCCGTTGCAACCAGGCGATGTCAACGATCCCAATTATTGCCCTTACCACCAAACGGTAAGTCACCTGATCGAGGATTGCTACATCTTCAAAAACTGGGTTGAACACCAATACCAACAGGCAAGTTCGTCATCTCCGAAAACTGGAAGGTGAGCCCGCCACAACCGCTAGCTCCGAGAAAGATGGATACGCTGGGGGCATCATGCTCATTCATAGGGAAAGCCCCATAGACCGAAAAGTCAGTAAACTAGAGATTCGCCTCAAATACGGCGGCGGCGGACCGAAACGTCCTTAAACTAATGATGGACCGCAATGTCCTAAAACTTGCAAAAGACCGAAACGTCTTTGAACTTCTACCGCAGCATCCTCAGGCTGACATACCACAAAAAAAATAAAAAAAAAATAAAAAAATAAAAAAATAAGAACGGTATGTCCATAAGCAAAATGAGCACGGATGAAAACCCGAAAGGGCTCCGTGAGTAAAAACAGCAGGGCTACCGGTGAGTGTTCTTGAAAACCCGAAAGGGCGCGACCTCGTTAGAAAAAAGAATAAAAAGAGTAAAAAAAAGAGACGGTATGTCCATAAGCAAAATGGGCACGGATGAAAACCCGAAAGGACTCCGTGAGTAAAAACAGCAGGGCTACCGGCGAGTGTTTGTGAAAACCCGAAAGGACTCCGTGAGTAAAAACAGCAGGGCTACCGGCGAGTGTTCTTGAAAACCCGAAAGGGCGCAACCTCGTTAAAAGACACTTACAGGATTCCTCTCGACCTTGTAAGAAGAAACCACCTGCGTGAGATCCTTACGACTCACAGGGAAGTAACACACTTAGGGATCCTCACGATTCCTAAGGAGAAAGTACACTTGCGAGATCCTCACGACTCGTAAGGAGAACTCTCTTATGGGACCCACACGGCTCATAGGATTTGAAAGCCTTAAGTTACAGAAACCTGAACCTGTTCTTAAGCAACCCTCACAACATCCGATATTGCCCTACAAGCGGCTCGATACTAACCCTTGTATACAATCCACGGGCGCGAATAAACATTTCCCTAACCAAGTCCCACCCGTGATTGGGGATATGTCCATACGCTGAACAACCCTTGTAAGTCCTCTCGACTTATAAGGAGAAAACCCTTTTGTAAGATCCTTACGACTTACAGGGGAATATCCACTTAGGAATCCTCACGATCCCTAAGGAGAAAACACACCTACGAGATCCTCACGACTTGTAGGGAGAAATACCTTTGTGAGACCCTTACGGCTCATGAAGTCAAAAGCCTTAGTCGACGGGATCCTAACCCTGTTCGCTAAGCCACCTTTGTTCAACGTCGACAGAGGCAAATGATGATTCTCTCCTGGCAATATCCCAGTTGTAGCGATGCTGATGCCGAAACCGGTATCAAATTCCAAGCCCTTTCAAGGCAAATGATGATTCGCTCCGGGCAATATCCCAGTTGTAGCGATGCTGATGCCTAAACGGGTATCAAATTCTAAGTCCTTTCATGGCAAATGATTATTCGCTCCTGGCAATATTCCAGTTGTAGCGATGCTGATGTTGAGATTGGCACCAGATTCCAAGGTCCGCACTCGCGATAAAAAAAAACAGCGAGCCATACATGCATGCAAAATAGCCGAAATGATGGGGCAACTTGCAATAAAAAGCAGCAAGTAAAAATGTATGCATGCCAAATAGCCGAAATGATTGGGCGACTCGCAATAAAAAGCAGCGAGTAAAAATAAAATAAATAGCCGAAATGATTGGGCACCGCGAAAAATAGCCAAAATGATGAGGCAATCGCGACTTTCGCGATATAAAGCTGAAATGATAGAGCATCGCGGAAAGAAAATAATAATAAAAAAATGAATGAAACTGCTGCCCTACAGGTGAGATCACATCGATCCCTGTATACAATCCAGGGGCACAAACAAAGAGGGAACCATACCTTCCCAACAGGCTCCACCAGAAAGCGTAGCCAAATCTCGACGGTTCATAGACAACCTAGAGACAACCTCGACATTTGGCGCAATATTGCAGACACGATGTCAACAAACGGAGCAAAAGAAGATCCCTAGCTTCAGGGTCTCGACGTCGATATCGACAACTTAGAGATCGCTAACGGTGTTTCTCCTCACTCCAACCAGATGCAGACATGACGTCAACAACCGACCTCAGAGTCGCAATGAAACGGAGCCACGGCATAGTCTCTAGTTCCAAATCTTAACGGCAATATCTACAGCCTAAAGAATCAACAAAGGCGTTCCTTCGCAGTCCAGCAAGATGCAGATACAATGTCAACAAAAGACCCTATGGTCAAACAAGCGGAGTAACGGCAAAATCCCAGCTCCACCTCGGCATTCGTCTCGATACAGCAGACGAGATGTCACCCCAGCGTTCTCCCTCCAACAGGATACGGACACGCCAAAAAATGAAGCGAAGGCCAAATTCCTAGCTTCAGCGTCTTAACGGCAAGTCATATAAATCCTGAAAGACAACCGGAGATCATCCCACACCAACGTGGAGTGGTCACCACCTCTATGTTCGTCTCGATACAGCAGACGCAACACCACCAAAAGGAGCCACGGCGAAATCCCCAGTTCCAAACCTCGACGGTTCACCGGCAACCTAAAGACAACCGCTACATTCGTCTCGATACAGCAGACGCGATGCCAGCAAACGAAGCAAAGGCCAAATTTCTAGTTTCAGGGTCTTGACGGCAAGTCATATAAAGCCTGAAAGACTATCGAAGATCATCCCACACCGGCGCGGAGTGGTTATGACTCATCGAGGCTGTCCAAAATGAGCCTAACCTCAAGTAAAAAGTGACATGGAATATCCCTACGCTTGCTCTTTCGACGGTAATACTGCCTGGAAGATTACTTGAAGACGTCTTGTCCAGCCCCCGAAGGGATCAGAGACACGACAATCGCAAGGCTACTCGAACAGCAGGATTGCATATCGAGGAATATATCAGCCAACGCGACGGTACGACGGCCAAAACCCTAAGTACCACAGACCCTAACGGACCTCTGTCGTAAAGAGCAGAGGTTAACTGTGATGTTAGGACATCCTTGTGAGAACTCGTCTCGACTCGTGAGATAAAGCCTTAGGCAATAAGGATTAAAAAACCTGTTTCCTAAGCACTGGGATCCTGCAAGTCGGCCCCAAAACGGTCTCTTGCATACTATCCATGGGTCTCACTCTCCAAAGTCGAATCTCGACAAGGAGGGAAACAACCGCTTATGGGTCCTCTCGACTCGTAAGAGGGAAAATTCTCTTATAGGATCCTTACGACTTATAAGAGAAAACGCACTTAGGAATCCTCACGATTCCTAAGGAGAAAATTCACCTACGAGATCCTCTCGATCCGTAGGGAGAAAAGTCTTTATGAGACCCCCACGGCTCATAAAGTTGAAAAGTCTGAGGCAGCAGATTTGAACCTGCGGCCTAAGCCATTGATACCTCTTGAAGAAACCAAGACAGGATACTCGCTCTATTATCTGTCGACCATGTTTGCTAAAGTAGCATGCTGAGAATAAAGGAAAGAAGAAAGCGACAAAAAAAAATAACATCCGATGTGCATTTGATCAAGCGTTTGAGACACACTCATTCATGCATGGGCAAGAGACTCAGAACGAGAAATAGGACAAGCTGAAATAAAAATTTCCATTCATATTGCCAAGGGTTCTTACAATCATAAAGAAATAAACAAAGACATTATTCAAATGATTGCAACGGTATGACCTCAGACCCAGGGCACGGATTAAGGAATTCAAAAGTAAGGCCATCTAGAGTCTTTCTGGCCTTTCTGATTATTCTCGTGCGCAGCCTCTTGCGCGTGTCAAGGTCTTCGGCAAGGCCCCCCATCCTTCGATAAGCAACAATTATCGTCGTTTGTTGAAAGATTTGATGCAGAATGTCGATGAGGCTATCTTGCCGTTTCTTCGAGATCAGCCCCGACAGGTACACTGAATGCACCTTGTCTTCGGCATCATCCAGCGCATTAAGCGGCATGGTCTCGTGAAACCCCGGGAGTGCTCTCCAAATTGCTCCCAGCATGACTTTCAAGAGAGCAGAACGGCGAGGAAGCAGCCAACCAACGCGTGCGTTCAGACGACCCATAACATCCGCACACTGGGCATCTGTAAACTCCTAGTTTTGGCGACGGCCCTGTACGCGGATATCCTCGTAGGTGATGAACTCGTGCAGACTGTATAGATGAACAGCCATAATGCCTAAAGGAAACATCATCGGAAGATTAGAAATGAGTAAAAGACACTGGGAGTTAAACTCCTCGAGAGCAATGCTCTGCAGACAGGAGTGACACCTGTCAAAATCAGTTATGAGGAGAAATTAGAAAACAATCCCTTAAGAACATTGAGAGCTCTGTTCTAAAAAGATGATATAATTCATCAAAAATAAAATTCCGTCTTAAAAACCTCCAAGATCCATGAAATGGCATCTTAAAAGTTCCTTTATATGATTTGGAAGGAGTAAAGCTTTATTAATGAAATGAGAAAATACAAGGAAAATGTTTTAGAGAGCAGAGCTCTATTAATGGAACCATAATAGGGTTCTCCTTAGTTCTCTTTAGACCCTTTTAGAGCAAAGCTCTGCTAAGTGAAACCCTAAATGGGTTTTCTTTAGATCAGGGATCTATTGAGAGCAAGACTCTTAAAATTGATTTAATTTAATCCAAATTAATTTTTACCTAAAATTCTCTGGAGTTTGAAATTTTAAAAGTGCTTAAACAAAAGAGCAGGGCTTTGAATAAAATTTTTATGAAGAGATGAAAATCATCTGAGGGACCAAAGGTCCTATTTATAGGCATTGAAGAGCCGTTTCAACTTCCAAGGGATGGCGCGACGGTTGGAATTCTGCCACCGCTGCGCTCACGTTTGGAGGCCACGTAAGCGCAATGGTGGGGGGGGCATTTGTTTACCCCAATCAGAGCAAAGCTCTGTTCAAATTCCAAGGTGGGAGATAAAGCAACGCTTCTATTTCCCCCAATCAGAGCAAAGCTCTGCTTTGAAATTAAAGTTAAAACTAAAGAAGCAACGCTTCAGATTCCTTGCGCTGGGCGCAACGCGCCACGTGTCAAAATCAGGCACGCCAGCGCAAGGAGCGCAGCGCACCCAATCAGAGTAAGGCTCTATTTAAAATAAAAATAAATAATAATAATAATAATAAATGAAGCAACACTTCAGCTGACTTGCGCTCTGCGCTGCGCGACACGTGTCAGCGCAGTTGCGCCAGCGCAGCTGCGCTCTGCGCTGCGCGACACATGGCAGCGCAGTTAAGCCAGCGCAGCTGCGCTGCGATACGTGGCAGCGCAGTTGCGCTGCGCTCTGCGCTGCGCGACACATGTCAAGCGCAAATGCATTTGCGCCAATGCCAGCACCAAAACAGAAAAATTCTAGAAAGATCTTTCTCAATCTTGTTAAAAACAAGAAGATTGCCTTCTGTAAAACAGAAGCCCTTAGATCAAAGATCCAACGGTGGGGAAAAATCCCTAAATCACTTAGAGAAAGATCTCTATAACTAATTTAACAAATCTATTGGCACTATAAAAAGGCCCCTAGACTTCAAGTCTAAAAAAACACACAGAAACACAGAGAGACACATAACTCCTCTAAAAGAAAATTTGAGAAGAGCTCAGAAGAGATAAAAAGGTAAAAACCTTTAAGAAGAAAGAAGAGTTTCTTCTAAAAAGATCATTGATCTAAGAACAAGATCAAAGATCTTCAATAAAAAAAATATAATAATAATAAAGGCACTGCCTTTTGATGAACCACTGGTTCTGGAATCTTAAAAGATTCTTTTCTTGAATCCAAAATTGGATCAAGGTATTAAAATAGTGCCTTGCATTTGTAAATCTGCACTGTTGCGCTCTTGGGTTGGCGCAAGCCATCAGAGAGCGCCACGTGTCAGCTCCAGAACAACTTGCGCTATGCGCTTTTAAAATAGAGCATTGCTCTATGAAATTGGCGCAACTCAACAGAGCGCACCACGTGTCAGCAGCGCAACAGCGCAGCGCACTGGCGCAGCGCACTGCGCTAACTGCGCTTGCGCTCACCAGAGCATGACACGTGTCACCTCCACATATGCTTGCGCTCATTAATTGGCGCAAAGCGCCTGACAAGTCACATGGCGCTCTGTCAGACTATTTAATGCTCTGCATTATAATAAAAAGGGGCAGAGACCAATTAAAAAGGCCTAACAGGCCTAATAAAAATGCAATGCATTATTAAAAAGGGGCAGGGCCCAAATAAAGGTCTATCAGACCAAGAGAAAATGCTCGGGGCCTAAAAGGCCAGAAAAAATGCACTGCATTACTAAACAAAGGGCAAAGCCGAAGCCAAGGCCTAACAGGCCAATCACAAATAAAAATGTTGAACGCCTTCAACTGGACTTAACCCAATCATGGCTGTAAGTCCTCAAATTAAATTGATTGAGCACGACTGCTCTCTTAAATCAATTTACATCCGGTTCAAGGGTACATCTTTGAACTCCTCTGACATCTGTCGTTGTAATCTCTCAACGTTGTCAGAGAGTTGACGGGTCCCGACAACCACACATTGGTACGGACTGCGGGGTCCTTAAACTCTTGGACCACCATGTCCCTAAACTGGAACTTGGACCACTATGTCCCTAAACTGGAACAATAGAGCCAATTGCTCTCTTGTCGGATCCAAACGATCCCGTTAAGTTGATCTTAGTCTGGAGATTAGGCTAACGTATCCTTAACAAACGTTTAAGTTGATCTTAGCCTCAAATATGGCTAACGTGTCCTTAAACTAATATCCGTCCCCAAAATGGGAATGTTGGACCCCATGTCCCTAAACTGGAACATGGACCACCATGTCCCTAAACTGGAACTTGGACCACTATGTCCCTAAACTGGAACAATAGAGCCAATTGCTCTCTTGTCGGATCTAAACGATCCCGTTAAGTTGATCTTAGTCTGGAGATTAGGTTAACGTATCCTTAACAAACGTTTAAGTTGATCTTAGCCTCAAATATGGCTAACGTGTCCTTAAACTAATATCCGTCCCCAAAATGGGAATGTTGGACCCCCATGTCCCTAAACTGGAATGTGGACCACTATGTCCCTAAACTGGAACAATAGAGCCCCCTAAATGCTCTTTTGTTGGATCTAAACGATCCCGTTTAAGTTGGTCTTAGCCTCAAATATGGCTAATGTATCCTTAAACCTTCAAACAGACTTTAGTCCCAAATTGGACTATAGATCCCCCAATAAACTTTGGTTCAAGGGTACATCTCTGAACTCCTCTGACACCTGTCGTTGTAATCCTTCAACGTCGTTAGAGAGGTGACGGGTCCCGACGGCCATATGTTAAATGGACCACTACGTCCCTAAACTGGAACAATAGAGCCCAAATGCTCTTTTGTCGGATCTAAACGATCCCGTTAAGTTGATCTTAGTCTCAAACCGGACTAACGTATCCTTAACGAACGTTTGAGTTGATCTTAGCCTCAAACACGGCTAATATATCCTCAAACCAAAACCCAAAACCCAAATCTAAGAAAACATGGATTTGGACTAATCCACGTCCTACGGGCGACGAGAATAAATTAGTCTCCTTATACAATCCACGGGCAACCACAAACAAAACAAACACACACGACACGAAGTGAAATTCTGGAGAAGGAGAAAGTTGTTACCGCGACGCGGTAGCGTAATTAACTGCAGGGGCTTGCGCCTTCAGGGAAGGGCGTCACCACAATCAAAAACCCCTCAAGCGATGGGGAATCTGACGAAGTCTGCTACATCGGCCGCATCCGTCTAAACCTCTGATGCACGGTGCCATAAATCAACTTGGCATCTTCGGAGAGGTGGACGGATAAAACCAAATAGCATCTGCCCCGAATCTCAGGCAAGACGTCTTTACGTCGTCTCGGCCGCTGTTCGGAGGGGAACAGTCCCTAAACTGGAAATCGACCGAAATGTCCCTATACTAAACAATAGAGCCAAAAGCTCTCTTGTTGGATCTAAATGATCCTGTTAAGTTGATCTTAGTCTAGAAATTAGACTAACGTATCCTTAACACACGTTTAAGTTGATCTTAGTCTCAAATGAGACTAACGTATCCTTAAACCCAACCCCCAAACCAAAATCTAAAAAGATACGGATTTGGACTAATCCACGTCCTACGGGCGACAACGTAAATTAGTCTCCGTATATAATCCATGGGCAACCACAAACAAAACAAACATCCACGATACGAAGTGACCATCTGGAGAAGGAGAAAGTTGTTACCGCGATGCGGTAGCGTAATTAACTACAGGGGCTTGCGCCTGCAGGGAAGAGCGTCCCCACAATAAAAAACCCCTCAAACGAGGGGGAATCTGACGAAGTCTGCTATATCGGCCGCATCCGTTTAAACCTTCGATACATAGTACCATAAATCAACTTGGCATCTTCGGAGAGGTGGACGGATAGCACCAAAAAGCATCTGCCCCTAGATTCAGGCAAGACGTCAGTCTTCGATTTCCGGCGGTAAACAGATTCTGGCACGCCCGGTGGGACCTTTTCCTCTTTCCACTCCACACTTCGTGTGTCATGTTTCGCGAACGAGTCGCGGTTTGACATGGTTCCCCTGGATTCAAGGTACTAAGATTTGGTGTCTTGCTCCGTGCAGAAAACAGAAGATTAATGGCTTCAAACTGCACTCATTGCAACAATTCCCACTCCGTCCCGTCCGGAGGAGTGACTTACGGTCCCCAAGCGGCCTCCATTTTCGCCATGCCAGTGGAACAGGTGACTCAGACCACCACCGGATTGTTCTTTGGGACCATGCTCCCACCGACGAGCTTCAATGCCCCAATGTCGTCGCAAGAAGCTCCAAAGAAGTCGGTCTTTGATCGTCTTACAACTACCGCGGCCCCTCTCAACGGGTCGCCCAAGTCCAATGCCTCAGCTTTCAGCAAACTGGGCCAAAACTCATATGGGCCCATGAAGAAGCCTACAATACCAGAAAAGGTTGTTCCGAAGAGGATAGCCATCCCTGCTCCTGAAGTCGTCAAGGCGGCTTCTCCTGCCAAAGGGTCGGTCTTCACAAGATTGACTATTCCGGCTCCCGTTCCTGCTCGAAGGTCTGTCTTTGACAGATTGGATACCGCTACTCAAAATACGTAAGTTTTCAAGAGGCTGGCACCAGCGGCGCCTCATCTGGACAGGGGGCAAGACAAAGCCATCCCTATCGCCGAACCAACACCGTCAGCTCGACACGCTCGACGTCGCCACTGGCGCCGAGTAAGGAAGGCTGGGGGCAACTTCCCCTCTGGGCTAACTCCACCGGCTCAAATGGTGGAAATTAATGCTGCTGTTCCAACCGGGAACAACTTTGAGCTGCTGAACAAGGTGCACAGGAATTCGCCTATCGCCGTATTAAAAAGATCTCCGCTGCCAGCGGAGATTGTCACAGAAATGAAGCCAGAACAGTCCCCTCAATGACTGTCTTCTAATGTTTACAAAATCTGGCGACAAGTCCGAGAGTTGGTGGTTGATCAAGACTATCTCTGCCGGCAGAAAAAGCTGAAGGTTCAGCAGAAAGAAAACCGTCCTGGCAAGCTACAAAGGACGACAGCTATTTGGGTGCCCACTGCAACGGCCCCCTCAACGTCACCAGTCCACAAAAAGAAAAAGCCAGAGAAAATCCCTGAGTCTGCGACGAATTGTAAGACCACTGAACCCAAACGCCCCAAGTCTGGAGGCATAACGGTGCATACTGTTTACATGGCTTCCGGAAAAGAGGAAAGCCGCGCTTCGATGGGTCACCGACCGCTCACCCGATCCTTGACAAAAGCCCAGGAGCAGCAACAGAAGCTTCAAGAAATGCTGATGCAAATGGCCACACTCACCGGGCCAAAAGAAAGCCCAAAGGCGTCATCAGAACAGCGTCATGAACAAGAAACCGATGCTGACTTCCTCTGCAAAGTCCTCGGAAAGAAGGACAGAGAAGCAGCAGAACAAGCTGCCAACATAATACGAATGGCGCTTCTCTTCCAAGACATGGTCGGGATGATGTTACAGCCGGATCCTCCAGCTGAAGACCCTCCGATCATTATTGAAGATGACCGAGCGGAGACGTCGAACCCTCCTCCGGCTCTTTCAGCAGCCAAAGAGGAGACCATCTCAAAAGCTGTGCTCGATGATTATATAGCTCATCACATACGAGCTCACCAGGCGAATGAAGCGGCCGGCCAACTCGTTATAACTGGGCGACTATATCCAGGCTGGTATGACCAAATAAGTTACCCGCCGGGATATACGATCCCCAAATTCCATGTGTACAAGGGGACGGGCAATCCCCACCAGCATGTCGCCCAGTTCAGGTCTCTTTACGGCAATACTGGAGGTGATGATAAACTTATACTTCGCCAGTTCGTCGGTAGTTTAGCAGACACAGCTTTTGAATGGTACTCGGAGCTTCCCAACGACTCTGTCAAAACATTTGCAGAGATGGAGCTGCTATTTACACAGAGATTTGCAAGCGCTAGCGAGCGCACCCCGATCACCGCATTGATCAACGCCAGGGTGAAGCCGGACGAAACTTGGGTTCAATACGCAATCCGATGGCGAAATCTATGGTCAAAGTGCGAACAACGCATCGAAGAAGCACCAGCGGTAGGCATGTTCGTGGGCACCCTAGACCCTCATGCAACTATTTCACAGTTCATGATGTTCTTCAAGCCAACTACTTTCCAGGCCTTGATTGACAAATTGGCCCAAATGGACCAGATGGGTCATACACCATCTCCTCCAAACCCGGATCCTCGGAATGAAAAGGGAAGGGGAAAGCAACCTTCATCGCCAACACTCAACAACGGCCGAGCAACTTAAAGCCGGTTGTTCACCAAAACAACGTGCGTCCACGCCCATCCCTCGAGGAGAGACTAGGATGCCCTTACTCGTTTCCCCAGGATAAAATGAGGAGACTGTTCGAGCTGGCAGTGCGCAACAAGCTCATAAATTTGCGGGATCCAAAACGTCCGTTGCAGCCGGGCGATCTCAACAATCCTAATTACTGCCCTTACCATCAGGCAGTAAGCCATCCAATCGAAGATTGCTTCATTTTCAAAGGCTGGATTGAGGACCAATACCAACAAGGCAAGTTCGCATTATCCGAAAACTGGAAGGTGAAACCGCCGCAGCCTCACGCCCCTAAAAAGGTGGACACGCCGGGGGCATCATGCTCTTTTATAGAAGAAACTCCGTGGGAAGCCGCCCTTTCAGCCAAAACTAAAAGAATGCTGAAGGATCTCCAAATGTGCCCGGCAATCAGGTGGAAAAATCCACTGGAGCCCGAGGTCATTGATGGGATGCTGAAACCACGCCCAACACCGAGAATTGATAGCAGTGGGCAAAACACCGTCAAAGTCTTCAAAGAAAAAGAAGACCAAAAAGCTCGCGCAGTTTGATGACAAGTGCACGGATCTGCGAAAACATATTGACGCACTGGAAGAATATAATTAGAAGGCGCGGACCCCAGTCACATTCCGAGAATTCCTCAGCCACGTCCTTGAGAACGGAGATGATGACAAAGACTCGTCGGATGAACCTGATGATTATGTGGCAAGCTGCCATATGATCTCTCACTCATCGATAGACAGTGAAGAATCTCCTGACGCAGAGAATCTGGGGGCAGATCCCGAGCCGGAACTTCTAGGGCCATCAGACGAAACAATTGACGCATTCCTGAACGAAGCCCGTCTAAAAAGCAAAGCTGATCGGGAGTGTGAGATGTCCATATTTGAAAAGGCCAAACGCCGGCGACTGGACAAAAGGGTCGAAACACTCCCACCAGATCAAAGTACATCCGCCGCAAATAAAAGCAGGATCAAGACAAGGAAGCGATTCGCCAAAGCCATATCGATGGGGATGAAGCTGCCCTCTTTCAGAGAAAATTCTCCTGGTGGTATATATCTTGATGAAGCGGACGTACATCCTAATTTCTGCTTGTATCATTAGAAGATCGCACACCCTACTGAAGACTGCAACTCCTTTAAGTGTTGGTGGCAAGGGTATGTCGCTCACAGGCAACACTTCAAGAGGACAAAGCGTGAAGCTCGTAGACAGCGGAAAAATGCGACAGATGAGCGTAAAAGAATTGCCGGCAATTGTCATAGGGTTGATCCCGGGGGATCGTGAGTTCTCACCTTCGGGAGAGACTCCGACGAAGAAATAGCCCTCGGCCCTCTCTTCAAGGAATCCATTTCTGAAATGAAAGAACTGAGGAGTTGCGAGAACATTTAGCCGTGCAATCGCACGCTACCCGGAAAGAATCTCGGACCCGCAAATAAGGGATCGAACAAAAAGGATAAAGGGAAGGGAAAAACGGCCTTCGTCGCCAACGCTCAACAACAATCGAGTGGCTCGAGACCGGTTGTTCGCCAAAGCAACAAGCGGCAACCCCTCGATGAGAAGTTGAAACGTCCTTACTCATTTCCACGGGATGAAACAAGGAGACTGTTCGAACTAGCAGTGTGCAACAGGCTTATCACTCTACCGGAGCCGAAACACCCACTACAACTGAACGATGTCAACAATCCTAATTACTGCCCTTACCACCGAGTATTGGGCCATCCGATCAAAAACTGCTACGTCTTCAAAAACTGGGTTGAAGACCAATACCAACAGGACAAATTCGCGCTGTCCGAAAACTGGAAGGTGAGCCCGCCACAACCACATGCTCCGGAAAAGATGGATATGCCGGGGGCATCATGCTCATTCATAGGGAAAGCCCCATGGACCGAAAAGTCCGTAAACTAAAAATTCGCCTCAAATACGGCAACAATGGACCGCTATGTCCTAAAACTGGCTGCAGACCGAAATGTCCCTAAACTAACAATGGACCGCAATGTCCTAAAACTTGCAATTGACCGAGATGTCGATAAACTATGGTGGATTGCAGCATCCCAAAGCTGATAAAAAAAAGGGTATGTCCATAAGCAAAATGGGCACGGATGAAAACCCGAAAGGGCTCCATGAGTAAAAACAGCAGGGCTACCGGCGAGTTTTGTGAAAACCCGAAAGGGCGCAACCTCGTTAAAAAAAACGGTATGTCCATAAGCAAAAAGGGCACGGATAAAAACCCGAAAGGGCTCCATGAGTAAAAACAGCAGGGCTACCGGTGAGTTTTGTGAAAACCCGAAAGGGCACAATCTCGTTAAAATACACTTGCAAGGTCCTCTCGACTTTGTAAGGAGAAACCACCCGCGTGAGATCCTTACGACTCACAAGGGAGCAACACACTTAGGGATCCCCACGATTTCTAAGGAGAAATTACACTTGCGAGATCCTCACGACTCGTAAGGAAAACCCTCTTATGGGACCCTCACGGCTCATAAGATTCAAAAGTCTTAAGCTACATGGACCTGAACCTGTTCTTAAGCCATCACAACCTCCAATGCTGCCCTACAAGTGGTTCAATATTGACCCTTGTATACAATCCATGGGCACGAATGAACATTTCCCTAACAAAGTTCTACCAGCGACTAGGGATATGCTCACACGGTGAACAAACACCTGTAGGTCTTCTCGACTTGCGAGGAGAAAACACTCTTGTAAGATCCTTACGACTTATAAGAGAACACACGCTTAGGAATCCTCACGATTCCTAAGAAGAAAACGCACCTACGAGATCCTCACGACTCATAGGGAGAAATACCTTTATGAGACCCTTACGGCTCATGAAATCAAAAGCCTTAGTCGATGGGATCCTAACCCTGTTTGCTAAGCCACCTTTGTTCGACATCGACAGAAGCAAATGATGATTCGCTCCTGGCAATATCCCAGTTGTAGCGTTGCTGATGCCTAAGTCGGTATCAAATTCCAAGTCCTTTCATGGCAAATGATGATTCGCTCCTGGCAATATTCCAGTCGCAGCGATGCTGATGCTAAGATTGGCACCAGATTCCAAGTTCCATACTCGTGGCAAAAAGTCAACGAGCCAAAAATGCATATGAAATAGCCGAAATGATAGGGCAACTTGCAACGAAATCAGCAAGTAAAAATATATGCATACAAAAATAGCCGAAATGATTAGGCAACTCGCAATAAAAAGCTGCGAGTAAAAAAAAAGATATAGCTGAAATGATTGGGCACCGCGAAAAACAGCCGAAATGATTGGGCAATCGCGATTTTCGCGATAGAAAGCTGAAATGATAGAGCATCGCGGAAAGAATTAAAAAAATGAACGAATAAAAGTGAGGTCACATTGACTCCTGTATACAATCCATGGGACACAAACGAAGAGGGAACCATATCATCCCACCAAGTTCCATCAGAAAGAGAGCCAAGTCTCAACGGTCACATCTGCATCCCAGAAAACCAACAATAGCGTTCCTCCTTATGCCAGCAAGGCACGGAAGCGACACAACGAAACGGAGTCACGGTATAGTCCCTAGTTCCAAATCTTAATGGCAATATCTACAGCCTAAAAATCAAAAAAAGGTGATCCTCCTCAGTCCAACAGGACTCGGATGCGACATCACTAAGCGGAGCCATGGCAAAGTCCCTAGTTCCAAGTCTCGACGGTTCACAAACAACCTAGAGACCACCTCAGCGTTCGTCTTGCTACACCAGACGCAATGTCAACGACGGCGTTCCTTCGCAGTCCAACAGGATGCAGATGCAACGTCAACGAAAGACCTCACGGTCGAAACAAAGCGGAGTGATGCCGAAATCCCAGCTCCACCTCAACGTTCGTCTCGATACGGCAGACGAAATGTCACCACAGCATTCTTCCTCCAGCAGGATTCAGACGCTGTAATCAACCCTAGAGCTACGGCAAATCCCCTACTCCAAATCTCGATGGTTCCCAGACAACCTAGAGACCACCTCGACATTCATCTCGTTACAGCAGACGCAACGTCAGCAAGGCGGAGTGATGGCGAAATTCCAACTCCATCCCAGCATTCGTCTCGTTACACTAAACGCAATGTCAACAACGATGTTCCTTCTCAGTCTAGCAGGATACAGATGCAACGTCAACGAAAGACCTCATGGTCAAAACAAAGCGGAATGACGGCAAAATCTTAACTCCATCTCAGCATTCGTCTCGCTACAGCAGACGCAATATCAACAACGGCGTTCCTTCGCAGTCCAGCATGATGCAGGTACAACGTCAACAAAAGACCTCACGGTCAAAACAAACGAAGCTACGATAAAGCCCCTACTCCAAATCTCGATGGTTCCCAGACAACGTAGAGACCACTTCGACATTCGTCTCGATACAGCAGACGAGATGTCACTACAGCGTCCTTCCTCCAACAGGATTCGGACACTCCAAAACAAACGAAGCAAAGGAAGATCCCTAGCTTCAAGGTCTCAACGTGAACATCAACAACTTAGAGATCAACAATGGCGTTCCTCCTCATTCCAGCAGGATTTATACGCGAAAATAAATTTCGGAGCCACGGCAAAGTCCCTAGTTCCAAATCTCGACGGCCATGTCTACAGCCGAGAGAACAACAATGGCGTTCCTCCTCATTCCAGCAGGATTTATACGTGAAAATCAATCTCAGAGCCACGGCAAAGTCCCTAGTTCCAAATCTCGACGGCCATGTCTACAGCCTAGAGAACAACAAAGGCGTTCCCCCTCATTCCAGCAGGACTCAGATGCAACATCACCAAACGGAGCCACGGCAAAATCCCTAGCTCCAAGCTTCGACGGTTCACCAACAACCTAGAGACAACCGCAACATTCGTCTCGATATAGCAGACGCAATGCCAGCAAACGAAGCAAAGGCCAAATTCCTAGCTTCAGGGTCTTGACGGCAACTCATATAAAGCCTGAAAGACAATCGGAGATCATCCCACACCAGCGCGGAGTGGTCACCACCTTGACATTTGTCTCGATACAGCAGACGAAATGTCACTACAGCCTCCTTCCTCCAACAGGATTCGGACACGATAAAACAAACGAAGCAAATACCAAATTCCTAGCTTCAGGGTCTTGACGGCAACTCATATAAAGCCTTAAAGACAATCGGAGATCATCCCGCACCAGCACGGAGTGGTCACCACCTCGATGTTCGTCTTGATACAGCAGACGAGATGTCACTATAGCGTCCTTCCTCCAGCCGGATTTAGATGCGACAAAGCAATCGAAGCAAAGGCAAAATTTCTAGCTTCAGGGTCTTGACGGTAACTTATATAAAACCTGAAAGATTATCGGAGATCATCCCACACTAGCGCGGAGTGGTCACCACCTCGACGTTTGCCTCGATACACCAGACGATATATCACTACAGCGTCCTTCCTCCAACAGGATTCAGACACGCCAAAGCAAATGAAGCGAAGGCCAAATTCCTAGCTTCAGGGTCTTGACGGCAACTCATATAAAACTGGAAAGACCATCGGAGATCATCCTACACCAGCGCGGAATGATCACCACCTCGACGTTCGTCTCGACACAGCAGACGGAATGTCACTACAGCGTTCTTCCTCCAGCAGGATTCAGACGCGACAATCAAACAACGGAGCCACGGCAAAATCCCTAGTTCCAAACCTCGATGGTTCACCAGCAACCTAGAGACAACCGCGACATTCGTCTCGATACAGCAGACGCAATGCCAGCAAAGCAAAGCAAAGGCCAAATTCCTAGCTTCAGGGTCTTGACGGCAACTCATATAAAACCTGAAAGACTATCGGAGATCATCCCACACCAGCGCGGAGTGGTTATGACTCATCAGGGCTCTCTAAAATGAGCCTGACCTCAAGTAAAAAGCGGCATGGCAAAATTCCTAACGCTTACTCTTCCGACGGTCAAACTGCCTAGGAAGATTGCTTGAAGACGTCTTGTCCAGCCCCTGAAGGGATCAAAGACACGACAGTCGCAAGGCTGCTCGAACAGCAAGATTTCCTATAGAGGAATACATCAGCCAACGCGACGGTACGATGGACAAAATTCTACTACCACAGACCCTAACGGACCTTTGTCGTAAAGAGCAGAAGATAACTGTGACGTTAGGACATCCTTGCGAGAACTTTTCGATTCGTCTCGACTCGTAAGGCAAAGCCTTAGGCAATGGGGATTAAAAAACCTGTTTCCTAAGCACTGGGGCCCTGCAAGTCAGTCCAAGATGGACTCTTGCATACTATTCACGGGTCACACTCTCCGAAGTCGAACATCGACAAAGAGGGAAACAACTACTTACAAGTCCTGCCGACTTGTAAGCGGGAAAAATTCTCTTGTGAGATCCTTACAACTTTCAAGAGAAAACACACTTAGGAGTCCTCACGACCCCTAAGGAGAAAATACACCTGCGGGATCCTCTCGACTCGTAGGGAGAAAAGTCTTTATGAAACCCTCACGGCTCATAAAGTTGAAAAGTCTTAGATGGCAGATCCTAACCCTGTCTCCTAAGCCATCACTGCCCTACAAAGAGGTTAAGATGGACTATCTATGGGCCACATTCCCCGAAGTCAAATATCGACAAGGAGGGAAACAATCACTTATGAGTCCTCTCGACTTGTAAGGGAGAAAATTCTCTTGTGAGATTCTTACGACTTTCAAGAGAAAACACACTTAGGAGTCCTCATGACCCCTAAGGAGAAAATACACCTGCGGGATCCTCTCGACTTGTAGGGAGAAAAAAAACCTTCTTGAGACCCTTACGGCTCATGAAGATGAAAAAGTCTTAGGCTACAAGAACCCTAAAACTTGTCTCCTAAGCCCTCAATTTTATGGCCATACATAACTCTGCACCACTTCACTCACGTACATACTTACGTGGGCAAAGTAGTGGGGGGCATTTATTCCCATCAAAAATTTCTGCGCAAAAGAACCCAAGGTATCAAATGACAGCGATACGCTTAAGAAAATGCGAACCAGTATTTTCCGGGCTGTATTTTGACAAACTCCCGAATGAGAAATAGCTAAATTCTGATAGTATCGAAAGCGTCTCAAAAAATACTTCAATTTGATATATTATGGGCCCCATAATTCATCCGGGATCAAAAGTTATGAGGTATCACGTGCCCACACGTGACCATTTACAGGCAAAGCCTGTAGGCACTTAATAAAATAAATGATTAAAAGGGGTCACGTGACCACACGTGATGGGCCTTTAAACTAACTGAAAGGAATTAAAAAATATTATAAAACAGCAAGGTATACCCCAATGGGGCATCATGTGCCCACACGTGACCATAGGTCACGTGCAGACACGTGATAGGTTCCTAAGCTCTCTGAATTAATAGAATTAAATTCTAATTAAATAATTAATCAGTGGGGTCACGTGCCGACACGTGATGGGCTCTTAAACCCTCTGAAATAATAAGAATTAAATTCTAAACAATGGGGTCACGTGCCAATACGTGATAGGCCTCTAAACTCATTAAATAGAATTAAAAGTATAATAAAATAACAAGGAAAAACCCCAATGGGGCGTCACGTGCTGACACGTGACCAAGGGTCGCGTGCTGACACGTGATAATTCCTGAGTTCTCTAAAACAACAGAATTAAATGCTTAATCGAGGGGGTCACGTGTCAACACGTGATGGAATCCTAAGATCTCTGAAACAATAGAATTAAATTCTAATTAAGGGAAATCAAAAACCCTAACTGGAATAATATTTCTTTAAATCTTTCCAAATAAAAAGGATGGTGTTCTGTAAAATGGAGCACCGTTGGATTAAAAATCCAATGGTGATTAAAAATCACTAATTTATAGAAAGATTCTATACAAGGAAAGATTTCCCTGAAATTTGAATAACAGATAAAAGATCTTTTGGATTAAAAATCCAATGGTGAATAAAATTCACTGAGTGATCTAAAAAATCATGTTGGTTACAAAATCTATTAAAATCTTTCAATTAAAGATTCATTAAACAAATTGATTCTTTTCCTTCTCCTATAAATAGGAGCCAAGAAGAGAAGAGGGAGAGAGAATTTTGGGATCTTAAAATTTTCTAAAGGAAAATAGCAGAGAGAAAAGAAAGGAGAATTTAATTCTCAAGAAAGAAAACCCTAGGTGAGAAAAGAAAGGGAATCAAACTTCAAACAGAGAATTTAATTCTCAAAATCTAAGAGTTTAACTCTTCTGCACAAAAGAACTTAGTTCTTCCTCTGGTTGAAGATTTGCAAAGAGCACATCTTCCCATAAGTTGAGAATTTAATTTTCATCGGGTTGAGATCCTGCCATGCAGATCTGAGTTAGAGAATTTAATTCTCCCAAGATAAAACTAGGGTTTAACCCTATATGAGAATTTAATTCTCCCAAAATCATAGGAATTTAATTCTCCAAGACAGAACTAGGGTTTAACCCTATATAAGAATTTAATTCTTTTACATATATGGGAATTTAATTCCTCTAAAAGAAATTAGGGTTTAACTCTACAGAGAATTTAATTCTCAAAATAAAATAAGGAGACTTAAAAGATCTCTGTGCATGAAAAGAACTAAGGTCACGTGTCCCCACGTGACCCGTGAAGAGATCCCCAAAAATGGAAAGGAAAAGGCTTTGAGGCAATGCCTCACGTGCTCTCACGTGACCTCCAAAACATAGGGAATAAAAACAAAGGATGCCTAAGCTTTGGGCGCTCTCACGTATTATCACGTGACTCTTTAGCAAATGCTTTAACAATTGGCGCACAGATCTCCATCACGTGCCAACATGTGATGCTCGAAAATATAAAAAGTGTTTAACACTTAATTGCAGAACGAAGAAAAGGAATCTGGTCCCACCTTTGGGCGCCCTCACGTGTTCACACATGACCCCTTTTTCTTTAGTGTTTAACATTAATTCGAGAGCTTTATTCCCAGTGTTTAACACTGATTATCTTTTAGTGTTTAACACCAATTTGAAAATCTTATTTCCAGTGTTTAACACTGTTATTTTCTAGTGTTTAACACTAATTTGGGATTCTATATTTCCAGTGTTTAACACTGTTGTTCTTTAGTGTTTGACACTACTTTTAGCCAAATTGGCTAATTTTCCAGAGGCAAAAGTCCCTCTTCCAAATGAATCTCAAAATTGAGGAAATCAAAGATGAAAATGTTTAGCATTGCTAAATAATGTGGGCTTGAACCCAGATAAATGTTTAATGGTCCAACAAAGAGCCAATATTTCTAATCTAATTGGAGTTAGCCCAAACTGGCCATAAGTCCTCAATTCAGATTTAACTGAGCCAATGTGCTCATAATCTAATTATTTGATCTTAGTTCCAAATTGGACTACAGATCCCCAAGCAACCTTGGTTCAAGGGTACATCTCTTCACTCCTTTGATATTTGTCGTTGTAATTCCTCAACGTCTTCAAAGAGATGACGGGTCCCGACAACCACACATTTCATGGACTGTGGGGTCCTTAAACGCGTGGACTATGATGTCCTTAACCTCGACCGTGATGTCTTGAAACTAACAACAGACCGTGGAGTCCTTAAACCCACGGACTATGATGTCCTTAACCTCGACCGTGATGTCTTAAAACTAACAACGGACCGTGGAGTCCTTAAACCCACGGACTATGATGTCCTTAACCTCGACCGTGATGTCTTAAAACTAACAACGGACCGTGGAGTCCTTAAACCCACGGACTATGATGTCCTTAACCTTGACCGTGATGTCTTAAAACTAACAATGGACTGTGGAGTCCTTAAACCCACGGACTATGATGTCCTTAACCTTGACCGTGATGTCTTTAAACTAACATTGGACTGTGGGGTCCTCAAGCCCATGGACTATGATGTCCTTAACCTCGACCGTGATGTCTTAAAACTAACAACGGACTATGATGACCTTAACCTTGACTGTGGGGTCTTTAAACTCACGAACTATGATGTCCTTAACCTTGACTGTGGGGTCTTTAAACTCATGGACTATGATGTCCTTAACCTTGACTGTGAGGTCTTTAAACTCACGGACTATGATGTCCTTAATCTTGACCGGGATGTCTTTAAACTAACGATGGACCACCATGTCCCTAAACTGGAAATCGACCGAAATGTCCCTAAACTAAACAATAGAGCCCAAATGCTCTCTTGTTGGATCTAAATGATCCTGTTAAGTTGATCTTAGTCTAGAAATTAGACTAACGTATCCTTAACACACGTTTAAGTTGATCTTAGTCTCAAATGAGGCTAACGTATCCTTAAACCCAACCCCCAAACCCAAATCTAAAAAGATACGGATTTGGACTAATCCACGTCCTACGGGCGACAACGTAAATTAGTCTCCGTATACAATCCACGGGCAACCACAAACAAAACAAACATTCACGACACGAAGTGACCATCTGGAGAAGGAGAAAGTTGTTACCGCGATGCGGTAGCGTAATTAACTGCAGGGGCTTGCACCTGCAGGGAAGAGCGTCCCCACAATCAAAAACCCCTCAAACGAGGGGGAATCTGACGAAGTCTGCTACATCGGCCGCATCCGTTTAAACCTTAGATATATGGTGCCATAAATCAACTTGGCATCTTCGGAGAGGTGGAAGGATAGCACCAAAAAAATCTGCCCCCAGATTCAAGCAAGACGTCAGTCTTTCCCGGTTTCCGGCGGTAAACACGTATTTTATTTTCTTTCGAGATCGAATACTCCATGAGGAGTTCTGCATCTTGCTCTACTATCCCAAAGATGTGCGATAATCCGCACCATCCATTAGCGGGTCCCCTAACGAGAGTTGTAGAGGTGTATTTACCAAGGATTACAAAATACATTTTTAAAAGTAACCCGGTTTAGAAAAGATGTGGTATTTTAATGAAAACGCCATTCTTTGAACCAACCATATATATATATCATGTTATGAAACCATGGTGTGCGTGTGGGGTAGGTCGTTACCCTGTGAAGTTTTCTTAAAAGTATTGTTTTAACAATCATCGAAAAGAGGTTTTGTAACGTTTTAAAAATAATTAAATAAATAATTAAATGAATAAAAGTGTTTAAGTGAATTTTAGGATTTTCGGTAAAGTAAAACGTATTTTTCGTAAAACCAAACCGTGATTGTTTTTCATTATAAATTCACAAATACCTATTTAATTATGTAATTACTAGTAAATAGTGTTTATTTAGCCACTTATAAATTTTTAGTTTAATTAAAAAAATTTCCTAAATTAATTATTTTAAATATTAACATAAGCTTTATTTTTACACTAAATTAGTGTAAATTACAAATTTAAATGGTTTTAATTTCTAAAAATGAACCATGTCATATTAGAATTTAGTGTGTATCATGCAAAAATTATTTGCAAATTTTTCCTAATTTCTAGAGCTTTCTTGAGTTGCTATAGTAAATAAATAAATAAATAATTAATTAAACCATGAAAAGACTTTAAATGATGATTCTTTCTTGAAACTTCCACACTTTTCTTCACTCTTTTCTCTTTCTCCCTCCCCATGGCCGGCCACAACTCATCCATGGCAGCCCCCCCCATTTTCCACCTCATTTTTATTCAAAAATCATCAAAAATACATCAAAAATTCAATTAAAATTCCATAAAATCATATATATTTTCATACCCTTTATTCTCTACTCTTCTTTACATGGAATTTGGAGTGGGAAAGCATGTATTTTTGAGGCTCATTTTCAAGTTTGGACATGAGGTTGTGGAGGTATAAATCCTTCTCTTTTATTTTATTTCTATTAGATATTTCTTTTAAAGTTTAATTAGATTTAATCTATTAATTCTATTTACTACTTTTAAAATTCAAGTTAGGGTTTGAAAAATCAAGTTGTGATTTTTATTAATTAATGAGGGTTATAATCACTAGTTTAACATATTTAGAAGTGGAAATTCTTATAGGGATGATATGTTGTAAATTGTTAACCTAAAATTGATTTAATTATACTTTTTAGCTAACTAGTTTTTTATAAAATATGTTTATGGGTAATATAAAATTCCAATTAAGATTTCTATCATTAGATTGTAGTTTTAGTGAGCATATTAACATGTTAATGGAAAGAAAAACTTAGTTTGATCACTAGATTCAATTGATAATTGGAAAATGGTAATAAAATGCTATTATTTTGTTAACTAGATTTTGGAAAATTCTAAATAAAAGGGATTTAAAATATAATATTGGTTTCATTATATCATTATCATCATAAATTATGGTTTAAGTCATTAATTTATGCAAAATCATGTTTTGAGGTGGAATTGTGGTATTTTGCTTGGAAAATGTTGAAAATTGTTAAATGTTGTAAACTAGAAATTTCAAATTTATATAAATTTGTGTAATAAAAATATAGTAATGGTTTGTATAGTCTAGTAATGCTATTTAATGAGTTTTATGACCATTAGTTTCATTTAAATGTCAAGTTTTGATGAAAAACGGTATATTGGCATTTTCGGGTTTTTGCGAAATTGGACAGTTTGATAGATTTTAGGGTTTCGATGGATTTAATCGTGTTTTATGGTATAAGTAATGTGTTTTTAAACTACAAGTTGTTTGATGATGTTATCTCGATCCATCGGAGTTTGTATGCCGATATCGAGCGGTATTTGGTTCTTTTGCGTGGACGGGACATAGGTTTTAACCTATGCTTGTTCTTTGTATCGTTTGACTTTTGTATGTGATTCAGTTTACGATGCTATTTAAATGTTTGCGTCTAGGTACCCCTCACGTAGACTGCGGGCGATGAAGAGGAGGATGGCGACACTGTGTTCGGCAGACATGGACCAGGTGAGTAGATGTATATCTACGGGGGGAAGTCGGGTGGATGGCGTTTAGCACCCCCGCAACGTAGAATAGGAATAGTACTTAGTGACATTAGGAAACCCGATGTGACCCTAGATTCTTACCGAGCAGGACCCTAGTAATGACCCTAGGCGGGACTAGACTGATTTAGGAAAACCATACCTGAGGATGAATACTTTGGGAAAGGTTCGTAGGTTTCTGATAGAAACATACACGCACACACTAAAACTTGACTTGGCGTATACGTATATGTGTGTATATATATAAAACTAGGTATAGGTGTATATATATACACCACACGTATATGGGATTCATTGATGTGATATGATATCCAAGGTATGATGAAACAGTATAACTGGGCTTGATGCCGTGATTCTTGACTATACAGTCGTAATAAAGTGTTAGCGGATCATTAGAGAATGAGATAATGAACATGCATATATAAATTATAAAGAGTGGTGGTGATATTGATGTACATGGGACGCTAGAATAGTACCCGGACTGTAACTGGTGACTGATCACGATATGATATATGTATAACTTGATTACGACATGATATTTCTGAGGATAAACTAATGATGCTTATCATGATGGCAATGATATATGATTGATGTATGCGATCACAGTTTAACACCTTGATCATGAGATGTGCTGATGATGACATTATACGAATGAGGAGACACCTAGGAGATACTTGACCGTACCCCGATATTGGGATGCTGTACGATGGATTTTACCGTACGAGGCTTAGATTTGATGATTGATCCGCACTCTTGATTCGAGGAAGCCGTACTACGTACGTGACACTATTGAGGCGGGATCGCCGACTATTAGAGATATTGATTAAGACCTTAGGTAGACTCTAGTTTCTTACTGACTAGTCTATTAGGTTTAATTCCTTAGGATGTTAGATGGACAATGGTTTAGGTTCGACTCACATAGTGGTAGTTGTACTCGTATCTCGCAGAGGAGTGGATAATGCACATCTGTATTTACATTCATACTGTAATCATCATGGTGCATGTTCTTTTATATGTTACTATAATCAGTATAAACTTTACCTGTTAGGACACCAGCACTATTACCGATGATGCGCATGTTCCACGCACACTTATTTGCCGGCTCACACACATCATCATCGGTAATTGCTATGTCACGTACACTTTAGATCATATTGTCTTTTATGGATAGAATCAGTTAGCAACTAGACAGATATAATATTGTGATTGTTTTCTGACATTAGTATAAGACATGATATTTATTACTTAGACATTGATGCATTCATATTTCATGTTATCGCACAGTAGTATGGGCATATGCTGACACTTATCATATACTTACTCATGATTTTGAGATTTGGATTTCTATGAGATTTCTGGATTTTTGGGGAAAACCGCAAAAATATATAAAAACTTCTCTCTCTCTCCTCTTCTCTTTTTAAATAAGATGCGGTTTTCTCGTGATGTATGAGTCGTCCACCATGAGTATTTCATATTTTCTGTTGGATTTCGAGACCCGATTCGAGGAGTGGATGAACCGTCTCGGGTACATGGTGGGCCCGGTATGGTACCCCGGGGCAAGAAGATCGAGTTGTAGACGATGAGCCTGTCAGGGGAAGGCTACCTACCGGTGATGTCTGGCGCGGCGGATATCCGGAGGATACCGACCGTTGTCGTGAGATTTGATGATATGGGCCGATCCGGACTGACGGAGCCCGAGATATTGAGACTTGAGATTACATGTGTTGTGTCGATGTTTGACACGGATTTCCATGGGTTTCATTATTCAGATTTCAGATTCTTATACACATTCTACTATGATAATAGCTAAAGATTTCTTATACATATATATCTGGATTTCAGGATTTGTTACTTTACCTTCATGGTGCATGCATTTCATTCATATGACATAGTATTATATGAGGCACTGACACGACACGGAGTATTTGCACTTACACGTAGTATTACCCTGCTATTACTAGATGATTGGGATATTATAGTGTATTATTATTATGACCTAGGATAGCGTCGTGCATTCGATTTCTTTTCATAGATGTCTTCTACTCACGAGTTGGCAACTCACCCCCGTTGTGCCAAATTCTTTACAGGTTCGATGTACAGGTTTCCGTGGCAGCTTGTTGGCACATCTTTTCTTCAGGGTGATTTGCACGGTAGGTTGGTTCACTTGTATCCGAACCACCATTGTACTTTTATTCATTCATTTGTATCTAGTAAGCTCCATCAACCATATTTGTATTACTTGATAAGTTTATTGGACCAGTTGTTTATTTCGACCTTAGAGTCGCGCATGTGTTATTCAGATCTGGTGGTTTTGTTTTCTTTTGAGTTTTGAGCCTCGCCTATTGGCGTTGTATATTATTGTGCTTGCTGTGGTTGTTTCCGCCTGTTGGCGTTGATGCTAGCTCCCGTTTGGGGATGCTTTTTATTGTTTATGTATATTATACTTGTTGTACCCGTTTGGGGGCCAGTTTTTACAGAGGAGACTCTGCCGAAATTTTTGGGAAAATTGCTGATGCTTTTAAACTTGTTTTCTTTTTCTTCTTCTTCTTCTTCTTCTTCTTCTTCTATGGTTTAGATTTCTGGGCTTCGGCTTACTTAGGTTACGTGGCGCCTCTAGACGCTTCATAATCTAAGTGCCGGTCACGTTCCGTACTTTCGGGTCGTGACAGGTTTATACTAAAGTTCATAGTATTTTAATAAAAAAAGTTCGTTTAGGTTTGTTTCACATGAAAATTTTGGTTAAACTTGAAGCTAAAAGATTGTAATTAAAGTTACAAGTAGAGTGGTAAAATTTTTTTGAGTTATGCATAAAGCAAAAAGTGAGTTCTAAGTTTAAAAAGAAATGTATCGGAAGTAACTTCACTTTACCGATATATATTTAGGAGATGAATTGATATGAAAAGAAGAAGAGATGAGAGTGACTTACGGCTTTGTAATATCGAGAAGAGAGTAAGGAAGAAGAGAGGGGGCTTCATGGCGTCGCGGGAGCTCCGAAAACGGCTTCGATTTTCTATGGAAGGGGCTTGGTTGCTAACTCCACTTGACTCCACTTGCACTTAGGAAATTTTTGAGGTGATTTTGCTAGGAATTTTCAGAATAGAGGGGAGTTGGGGCATGGGGTGGTATTTATAGTAAAGAATTAGGGTTTGGGAATTAAAATTTTGGATTAAAATGCATTAAAAAGGTGTTAAATGGTGAATTGAAGAGTCTCTATTTGATTGCAGGGAAATCAAACAGTGCAAGAGAGTTAAGGGGAGTTGAAGGGGTGTGTGTGCAAAGCACGGAGGGATTTGGCTTCATCCCAACCGTCGATGCCGGCCATATGGGGACTTTGGGCGGTTGGATCTTGAGGCATTGCCTCGAGATTCGTGTCACCTGTATATTTGGGTGCGTACACCTCATTACGCCTGTTTGATTTTTCTGAAACTTTTCATTTCTCCGTGTATTGCACGTGCAACTCTTGGGCTTCCAAAAAAATTAAAAAGAAAAATCTAAAAAATAATTGGGTCTGATGGGAATCGAACACACAGGCTATTTCACAGCAGTGTAGAAGTTTTACCAGTGAGCTACAAGTTGCTTTTTTCTTTTATTTAACAAAAATAACTTTTAACTCTTTCACAGGCTGTAATACTCTTTTCTGTATAATAACAAGAAAATTTCTGTACAGTAATTTCAGAGTCGTTACATTCTACCCACCTTATAAAAATTTCGTCCTTGAAATTTACATAGGGACTAATTTTTAAAAAGGTAAGGGTATCGTGCACACATATTTTATTCTCTTTCCCAAGTTGATTCTCCTGGCGAATCCTTTCTCCACATCACTCGAACCAAATTTACCTCCTTGTTCCGTAAAGTTTTCACTTTTCGATCCAGGATCTCAACTAGTTGTTGCTCGCAGTTTAGGTCGGTTTGTACTGTGAGCTCTGAGTGATCAAGTATGTGGCCGGGGTCGCTCACAAATCGTCTTAGTTGGGATATATGGAATATATTGTGCACTCCTTCCAATGAGAGTGGTAGTGCCAAACGATAAGCCACTTCTCCAAGTCGTTCGAGTATATCGAACTGTCCTATGTATCTTAGACTTAGTTTACCCCTTTTGCCAAAACGGATTACTCCTTTGTTTGGAGAGATCTTCAGGAATACATAGTCTCCAGGATGGAACTCCAGATGTCGGCGCTTTGCATCTGTCCAATGCTTCCGTCGGTCTTGGGCTATGTGCATCCTTTCCCTGATCGTGCGAACCACGTCCACAGTTGCCACGATCATCTCTAGTCCAAGGAGTTCACGATCTTCAATGTCGTCCCAACTTAGCAGTGAATGACACTTCCGTCCGTAGAGTGCTGTGAATGTTTCCATCCCAATGCTTTCCTGATAGCTGTTGTTCTATGAAAACTCCATAAGGTGTAGGTGATTTTCCTACGAACCTCCGAAGCCTAACATACAGGCTCTCAGCATGTCTTCCAGAATCTGAATTGTTCTCTCGGAATGTCCGTCTATTTGTGGATGATACGCCGTGCTGAAATCCAGACTCGTTCCTAGGCTAGCTTACAGACTCTGCAAAATTGTGATCGGAATCTTGTATCACGATTGGAGACGATGCAAATAGGTACTCCATGTAATCTCACGATCTCCTACATGGGTATCAAATATGGTATATCTTGAAGGTTTAAATCTTACTTTAGATTTATGCACACCTCCATGTACTTCTTTGCTAACATCTCGGTTGACTGGCCAACTCAAAATGGAATTAAGTGAGCCGACTTGGTGAGTCGATCCACAATAATCCAAATTGCATCGTTACCCTTTGTGCTGCGAGGGAGAGCAGTCATGAAGTCCATGGTAACGTACTGCCATTTCCATTCTGGGATTGGTAACGGTTGAAGTAGACCAGCGGTTCTGTGATGTTCAGCCTTCACTTCCTGACACACCAAACACTTGGCTACGCTCCTCGTTACTTCTCGCTTCATTCCATGCCACCAGTAGTGTTGCCATATATCCTTGTACATCTTTGTACCACCGAGGTGTACCGAATACGGAGAGCTGTGAGCTTCTTTCATCAACTCTTCTCGAACATGGCCGACCGGTACACATAAACGGTTCCCATATCGCAAGGATCCATCTTCGTGGATGATAAAGTCAGTTCGAAGTCCACTTTCTACTTGTTCTCGGATCTTTTGTAGCTTGGCATCATTTACTTGAGCTGCCTTGATCTGATTTACAAGAGACTGGACTTGTAAGTTCATCAAATATGAAGCGTTACCTGGCACAACTACTTTAATCTCCAGTCCATGCAGTTCTTATTGTAGTCTCCACTAAGCGGTGAGGTTCATTGCTAACGGTTGGCGACTAAGTGCATCAGGAACTATGTTCACCTTTCCAGGATGATACTGTAGGTTGATGTCGAAGTCTGCCATGATTTCTAGCCATCTTCTCTGCCGCATGTTGAGTTTCTTATGAGAAAATACATAATTCAGACTTTTTTGGTCAGTGTATATATCTACTCGTTCTCCCAAAAGATAGTGGCGCCAAATCTTGAGTGTGAAGATGACGGCTGCTAATTCTAGATCATGTGTTGGATAGTTGCGTTCATGAACCTTTAGTTGTCTTGATGCAAAAGCCACAACTTTTCCATGCTGGTGTAGAACACATCATAATCCTTTACCGGACGCATCGCAATGTACAATGAATCCACCGGATTGATCCGGTATTACAAGAATAGGTGCAGAGGTTAATCTCGATTTGAGTTCTACAAAAGCCTTTTCACATGCTTCTGACCACACGAATGCTTTGTCTTTACGTGTGAGCTTGGTCAGGGGTGCTGTGATCTTTGAGAATTCTTTAATGAATCGTCGGTAGTATCCTGCTAATCTCAAGAAACTTCGTATATCTTTCACCGTCTTTGGTGTCGGCCACTCACTGACAGCTAACACCTTAGCTGGATCCAAAGAGATTCCTTCGCCTGAAACGATATGTCTGAGAAATCCGACTTCATCTAGCTAAAACTCACACTTGCTGGACTTGGCGTAGAGCTGATGTTGTCATAATGTCTCCAGGACAATGCATAAGTGCTCGACGTGTTCCTTCCGATTCTTTGAATACACCAGGATGTTGTCGATGAAGATGACAACGAACCTGTCTAAGTACTCTCGAAAAACTTGGTTCATTAGGTTCATAAAGATGGCAGGTGGATTGGTCACTTTAAATGGCATTATGAGATATTCATAATGACCATAACAAGTCCTAAACGCCGTCTTCGGAATGTCGGACTCCATGACCTTCACCTGATGATAACTCGAACGAAGATCTAGCTTTGAAAAGACACAAGACCCACTTAACTGATCGAAAAGGTCATCGATGCGCGGTAGTAAATACTTGTTCTTAATCGTCACTTCGTTTAGAACTCGATAATCCACACACATCCTGTGGGAACCTTTCTTCTTCTTTACTAGTAACACTGGAGATCCCCAGCTTGAAGTACTGGGTCGGATCCAACCTTTCTTCAGCAGTTCTTCCAACTGAATGCGGATCTCTTTCAATCCTTCCGGACTTAATCGGTATGGAGCTTTGATCACAGATTGTGCACCAAGTTGTAAATCAATACTAAATTCAAGAGCTCGATCGGGAGGCAAACCTGATTGTCTTCAGGGAACACATCCTTAAACTCTTGAACTACTTCAGGCTTTTCTTCTTCCGCAGGTAAAGAGAACACTTCTGCATTCTTTGGTTTAGCACTACTTCCTAGCTCCAAGGTTCTATCTCCACTTTTGAAATAGAAGACTAGGTGATCTGGTATCTCAAATACTACCCTCCTTTGACGGCAGTCAGTAGTAGCATAGAATGCTCCTAGCCAATCCATTCACAACATAACATCGAAATTTGGTATGTCCAGTACTTTGAAATTTGCGTAGAATTCTCGACCGCAAACTACAACAGGGCACTGATCATATCCCAAAGTTTCCTTCAAAACTCCATTCCCGGAATTGACATTCCAACTTGAAATGAGTGGCTTCACGGGAATCGCGTGCGTTGTCACGAATTGTTGTGACATGAAGCAGTGTGAAGCTCTAGTATCGAAAAGTGCGAGTGCAGAAAGGATGGCTACTAGTATAGTACCTAAGTTGTGTGAGATCGTGTTTAGATATAGGAAAAGTATAACGATATACAAGAATTGAAAGGTTTGAAAGGATGGGGGAGATTACCAGTGATGAGTTGTCCTGTAGCTTCGACCTTCTCGACCGTCATTGTAAAAGCCTGTCATCTCGGTACATTCCTTCTTGCTGGAGGTACATTTCTCTGCCCTTAAGGCACGTTTCTCTGTGCCTGGTGGAATTGACGATGAGGCTGTGCAGGTGGTCTATGTAGAGCTGGTGTAGGAAGAGCTAGGCGAGGTGCAGGAGCCTGAATGGTTGGTTTTTGTGGGGCTGTGATTGCGGGTCTGGGTGCTATTGGTGTGTTAATACGATATGGGCATGCTCCTATAGCGTGAGTAGATGCGCTACAAATCAAACACAAGCCATTTGCACACCTGTAGTCTTTCGCCAAGTGTTCAGTTCTCTTGTAATAGAAACAGAAATCTGGACTGGAGCGGTTAAACGATCCTCCTGGCCTCTTGGGTGCAAAAGTCGGTCTAGAAGAGGCTTGTTCATATCATAATTTTGCATTATTATATTCCCTATTCTTATTCATTTTACAAATAAACAGGTGCTTTTGATCCATGTCTGCTACATAGTTGCAGGTTTCAGGTTCTCGGAACAAAACAGTGAAAATGATGAAAAGACGATACAAAAGTGAGACTACGACCAACAAATGGAAGAATCTTGATCATGCCTACAGTTAGAAGAATAAATGAAGATCAATAGACAATTTCACAAAGTACAAAGGTAGCGAAAGGTTCAAGACTTCGACACGAAGCAAAGGGTAAAAGTCCACGACATTATGCACTGTGGAAAACTGGAAGAAAACTAGAAGACAATCTGAGAAAACAAGTGAAGAAAAAGGAAGCCAAATGCAACAAGAAGCAGCACAGAAGAAATCAGACAACAAGCCCCCTATATGGCCGCGGATCCGCGGCCAAACATGGCTCATGGCCGCAGTTCCGCGGCCATGATGGGCCCGTGTCGGTGTGAACTTTGACGGTGGATGGCGTGTGTTGACTAGGCTTCTTTAGGGTATATTTGTAAATGCAGATGTGAATCGAATGTAACCCTAGAGTTTCTATGATCTATAAATAGAAACCCTAAACCTCTTTTTGGGGTATGCCTCTTCTTGTGCCTCATTTCATCTATCAAAATTCAGAATTGTAAATTTCTGCAATGTATGAAGAGAGCATCAAATAAAGTAAGTAGTTTTTTATTTCCATGCCCTAGGTAATTTCTTTTCTGCCATAGTATAGAATTTTTATTATCTGCCCTATCATAACTTTTATTATCTTCCCTAGTTAATTAGTTTAGAACATGTTTTTCAATTCCTTAATGAGTGAGTAGTTCCTCGCTTGTTAGGGTTAGGAATAGGGAAGGCTTGAGAGATGAAGATCTCTCACCCCTTTCTTGCCCATCACATCTTTTTATAGGACTCCATGCATACGTACACACACCGCTCCCTACGGCACCCTATCCCACGAGGTAGCGGTGATACCGTAGTATAAAAGACCGGTTGTATATGTTTTCCATGGAGGTTAGGATAAGAATTAAGAAAGGAAGGACAAGAACCTAGAGGAAGAACCCTCGTTTCTTCCCGATAGTACTAATCCACTTTATTAATTATTACCATAACACCTCATAGATCTTAATTAGGGCATAGAAAGCGGTGAGGAATATTGACTTTCCAAACTTAACCTAAACCTAACCCTAGCAAGGTTTTAATCCCAGTCTAGATCAACTTAGTTTTTAGTGATAATCAATCCAACACCGTTTGGAATTAACTCGTTAGAACAAATTGAGAATACACAAAATCCCTGTGGACCGACCCGTACTCACCGGCTAGCTACCAAGCGATGCCGTTCTTGATTGCGGTAATTAATTCTTTGATCATAACACAAAATCACAAAATCAAATGGCGCCGTTGCCGGGGATGGCGTAGTTATTTTATTTTTGTAATTTCGGGTTAATATAAAAATTGAAAAATCATAAAAAATTGAAAAATACAAAAATAAATTTTTTTTATCATCTTGTTATTCTTTGAAGGGTTTTCGTTTGAATTGTGCAGGATCGACGAACAGATTCAGATCTGGAAAAATCCAGTGAGTAAAACAGAAAACAGCAGATCTGAACAAGCAGAGGATAATCAGAACAGAGAAACAGAATAGTTTTGGGATCTGAACTGCCAAGTCAACCGCGGAACCGCCGCGTTGACCCGCTTTTGACCGCGGAACCGCCGCATGTTGGTGACGTCATCATTTGAAATTTTCTCTGTACGCATCTTTTCTTCTTCTGAACCCCCTGATATCCTCTGAAATATTTTCCTGCAGGGTTCTTTGCGCAAAAAAAAACTTCTCCCCTTCTCCAATAACTTGATCTTGTGCAGGATTCTTTGCGCCGCTAAAAAAAATTGTTTGCAAGTGATTGTGTTTACTGCTTTGCATATTTAAATTGACTTTAAGGGGCTTGAACACCAATTCAGATTGGGTGGGGATTTCATTACCCTTCCCAGGACCCCAAAAATCATATAAAGCATATTGCATTGACCATCAAGTTAATTAAAAAAGATTAGACACAGCCCTAAGGACTTCACGCTCAATAAGACAAAGGAATAGTTGTAGGCATCGACCGTTGATCCTAACCTGACTTTGTGGTGCCTAGGCTAGACAGGTAGGGAAAGGTAACTTTAAAAGTCCCGTCTCACGGTGATTCGTGAGCGGATCCCTCCTTTCTCTACTTGTGCTTACCTGGCCATAATTGGCGGTGAAGAGGCGGTTTGAGGTCCTCACAACTTGCCCTTTGGAACAGTTAGGAGCAGTCTAGTTGACCTAGGTGACCCTAGATCTAGGCTTGATTGTATATTGTGATTGATTGAACGTGTGTCTAAATTTTTTATTGAAAATCTTTTTGCAAAAAGCTCCTTATAAAAAAACACAAAACGGAAATTTATTTTTAAAAAAACTTGCAACTTGCCGCTAGAAATCTGTGCACCTCACTTCCACCCACATTCTTTTTCTTCTCCTTCCTTACATCATGGGTGCCCCACCTCCCAAAACTCTTGCCGAACTTTGGTACCCTCATCCAAACATTGCTTCATACGCGAATTGTTTTGGTCGAATTACGGACGACCCCTCCATGCCCAAAATTTCTTTGAAAGATCGAATAGAAGCGTCTAGGAGAAACAGTTCGACTCCACAATCCACTTTGTATCAACCATTTCAACCTTCATCACCTTCTTACGTTGATACTACTTTTTCGAGTACTCTTGTAACTCCGAAACCCATGTCTATTGCTGAACCTATTGAACAATCTCGTAACCGAACTTTCACTCCTTTCAATACTTCCAGTTCTTGGGATCAACAAGTCCATTCACCTTTTTATCCAAATGTTGATCCTACTTCTTTCCAACCATTCAATTCCTACCAGTCCTACCCGACTTTCGCACCTTCCCTAGACATTGCTTCTACACAGCCATTTGGGAGTTTCACTTATCCAAACAATTTTGAATCTTTTACTGAAACCCCTTCACAACCCATGTCTAGCCTGGAGCAGTCGTTGGAAGCGTACATTGCAGCAACAAACCAACAGATGAGGAATTTGGATGCGTCCATTGCCGCCCTTATGCAACCTAGTGACCCGGTAACTAGTTTCCAACTAGCTCCAAAAATTCCAATGTATAATGAGGCAGTTGGACAGATTAAGAATTTGAGTGGAGCTGTGCACCCTTCCAAATCAAACCTACCCATTCTCAATTGAATCCCACAACTCCGGTTTTCAAACAAGTGTCCCAAATGATTCACCAGTTAAAAATAAAACTTTTAATGAGTTGTGCGACTTTGTAGTGCTTGATTTACCAGATTGTGAAGGGTCCCTTTCGAGTGAAACCATCACCAATCCTTTCGACATCTACACCTCCAATCTAGAGCCTGAATTGATAAATATCCATGCTTTTGATGAGGTGTCCAAAAAAATTGATTTTCACTTGATTGAGGATATAGACGCAGGGAATATTTTGGATGATGAACCCGCAAATTTGACTGAATTTTTCTCTCCAATTCATCATCCCGAGTCATTAAATGTTTCTCCCGAACTTCATATGCGTCTTGATTTTGATGATAATTGCATGGATGGGATAACTTTTGAGGAAAATTATGAGGATAGTATTGAAGAGAGTATTGAGGATAGTATTGAGGATGAACCAGTTTTGTTTGATGAGTTGGATTTTCCAATTCATTCTCCTGAACCTTTAACTGTTATACTTCCTAAATCACCCCCTTCATCCTTTCCATCGTTCCGACCGCGCAAGAAATCACGCAGGAGGACTGTGAGCTTGAAAAATTTCTGTTCGATCACAGCAGTTTTGACGCCACTAATGCGTTCCTCTTTGAATCTGACACAGTTCTCACAGCCGATAACGATTACGAGTGTTTCACTTTTTCGAACGATTTTGAAGACTCATTACCCGAGTTTGAGTCCTTTGAATTTCGAATGAGTCAGTTAAACCATCCGAATCGGTTGCTTGATTTCGAACCATTGATGGAATCCTTCAAGTTCAAGACAGTTTCACCAATTTTACCTTCAATTGTTTCACCTCTGAAACTCGAACTCAAGCCAAGTCAATTCGAACCAGTGATGGAATCCATCGTTTCGACCGCGCAAGAATCTGTTGCGCTTCAATTTTCAATGGATGGTTTACCAAGTTCAATGTACCTATGTTTTCTCGCGAATCTTGAAGGATTTGACCCCATTTCTCTACGGGTTGATAGATTAGCACAATCACTTTTAACACATCGATCATCACAATGTGTGCTAATTTATTCACTCAATTTACACCCTCAAGTTCGCACTACACTTCTTTCTCTCTTCCGCCATTCTTCTTCTAATAGACCGAGACCATATTCCACCTTTCTTTCCACACGGTCTCATGTGCTTCTCATCTCCTTTCTCTACACTCCATTCTTTCACCAACCCTACCATTATAACGATAAAAATTTTGAATGGTTGGTGCTAATCTTTGGCCTGTGTAAGGCCTTGTATAGTTTGATTTTTCTCCTCCCTAACTCTGAACTTTAACGTTTAAACAGTGGAAAAACTGTTTCACTTAAGTTTGGGGGGGACCTTTTTGTATATATTTTTGTTTTCGTTTTCTTTTAACAATAAAAAAAATAAAAAAATAAACAGGGGAGTGCCGACAATTTTGACGCTCTTAGTGTAGCATGACAGTGAGGACACTGTCAAGTTTAAGTTTGGGGGTGTGTTCGGTAAGCTTTCTTCCTTCGCATTCATATGTATATTTTTTGCATTTGCATTCTTATTTTAAAAAACAATTAAAAATTGAAAAATTCGAAAATTATAAAAATTTCAAAAATTCAATTTTGGCCATATTTTACTTAAGTTTGACATGACGGTTAACTAGCTAGGAATAACTAGATCAGAGAATTAGTAAATTAAAAAACCCTAAAAATAACCTTTCTTAAAATTTAACGGTAGAAAGTATATGTTTTTGTAGTTTATTTAGAAATAGGCTAATTTCGAGTTGACTTCTTGGGCTAAGTTAAAACAAGGGAAAAGTATTGATATTTTTATTAAAGTATAAGTCTGAAAAATAATTCCTAAGCTTAAGTTTAAATTCTAAAAATATATACCCTATAAATTACACAAACACGAAGCTTGAAACCTGGAATAGTAGAAGAGACCTTAAAATGCTCTTGTCTAAAGTCCTTAGTATGAAGGAAAATAAAATAAAAATACAAGTGTGAATAAAGAGATAAAAAAATGAACACTGGTTTTTATAACTATTTAAGGCTGCATAAATAGAAAAATATTTAGCGAGGGTGCTTTATCACCTAGTGCCTTAAACCAACTGGTTTGGGAGTCACTGCTAAAGCCTTAGGTGTTACAAGACTAGGAATTACGCCTTAATGTGCAAACACATTTTGTAATCGGTCGTTGGTACCTCAAGAAGTATTAACGGTCGCATGAAGAATGTGTGAGCAATTTCATCTAAAAATTCACCAATTAAAAAGTACTTTGGACGATGGACAAGAGTATAATAGCTTGATTTGAATTTCCAAGTGTAGGGGTGATATATACACACACGTAGGGCTATATGATTAGGGTTTAGATGAGAGATAGGAATGAAGAATAGGACTTATATTTTTAATAGAGATGATAAAAATTCCTAAGTTGAGATGGAACCCTAGAAAGAAAACTCAAAAGATGCTAAAAACTAAGTAAATCTATAAAACATATATAATCTTAAGTTAAATAATAAGGAAGTGTGAAAAATACGGGTGGATAATTTCTGAGTTGAAGATAATAGAATTCCTTGTTGGAAAACCTAATTGGAGAATAAAAGTTAATAGGCCGAATTGATAGGATTTTGTGGGTAGTATCCGCTGAAAACCCTCAGGAGACAACACTCCTCCTACTAGAGACACCTAGAGGTTTAACGGCTTGTTGTACGAGCTCAGTGCAATCGCATTTCCCTGCGAAAGTGAGGCTAGGTCTTTTTCGAGAATAAAACTAGTTTTGCTCGAGGACAAGCAAAATATAAGTTTCGGGGTATTTGTTCATATCATAATTTTGCATTATTATATTCCCCATTCTTATTCATTTTACAAATAAACAGGTGCTTTTGATTCATGTCTGCTACATATTTGCAGGTTGCAGGTTCTTGGAACAAAACAGTGAAAATGATGAAAAGACGATACAAAAGTGAGACTACGACCAACAAATGGAAGAATCTTGATCATGCCTACAGTTTTGAAGAATAAATGAAGATCAATAGACAATTTCACAAAGTACAAAGGCAGCGAAAGGTTCAAGACTTCGACACGAAGCAAATGGTAAAAGTCCATGACATTGTGCACTGTGGAAAACTGGAAGAAAACTAGAAGACAATCTGAGAAACCAAGTGAAGAAAAAGGAAGCCAAATGCAACCAGAAGCAGCATAGAAGAAATCAGACAACAAGCCCCCTATATGGCCGCGGATCCGCGGCCAAACATGGCTCATGGCCGCCGTTCCGCGGCCATGATGAGCCCGTGTCGGTGTGAACTTTGACGGTGGATGGCGTGTGTTGACTAGGCTTCTTTAGGGTATATTTGTAAATGCAGATATGAATCGAATGTAACCCTAGAGTTTCTATGATCTATAAATAGAAACCCTAAACCTCTTTTTGGGGTATGCCTCTTCTTGTGCCTCATTTCATCTATCAAAATTCAGAATTGTAAATTTCTGCAATGTATGAAGAGAGCATCAAATAAAGTAAGTAGTTTTTTATTTCCATGCCTTAGGTAATTTCTTTTCTGCCATAGTATAGAATTTTTATTATCTGCCCTATCATAACTTTTATTATCTGCCCTAGTTAATTAGTTTAGAACATATTTTTCAATTCCCTAATGAGTGAGTAGTTCCTCGTTTGTTAGGGTTAGGAATAGGGAAGGCTTGAGAGATGAAGATCTCTCACCCCTTTCTTGCCCATCACATCTTTTTATAGGACTCCATGCATACGTACACACACCGCTCCCTACGGCACCCTATCCCACGAGGTAGCGGTGATACCGTAGTATAAAAGACCGATTGTATATGTTTTCCATGGAGGTTAGGGTAAGAATTAAGAAAGGAAGGACAAGAACCTAGAGGAAGAACCCTCGTTTCTTCTCGATGGTACTAATACACTTTATTAATTATTACCATAACACCTCATAGATCTTAATTAGGGCATAGAAAACGGTGAGGAATATTGACTTTCCAAACTTAACCTAAACCTAACCCTAGCAAGGTTTTAATCCAAGTCTAGATCAACTTAGTTTTTAGTGATAATCAATCCAACACCGTTTGGAATTAACTCGTTAGAACAAATTGAGAATACACAAAATCCCTGTGGATCGACCCGTACTCACTGGCTAGCTACCAAGCGACGCCGTTCTTGATTGCGGTAATTAATTCTTTGATCATAACACAAAATCACAAAATCAAGGCTCCTCCTGTCATCTGTATAGCAGGGCGTTTGATTCCAGTTGTTTGGGGTTTACCCTTCTTCTTGACCACAGCTTCGTAACGACGTGCTGCCTTCAGGGCGAGTTCATGAGTTAGGTAGTCGCTTGTGGCTGAAGACGCCTAAATCTCCGGGTCTAAGCCCTGTTGGAATCGTCTAGCCCGAATCTCATTATTCGGGATCAAATGTACCGTGAACCTGATAAGATGATGATGTCAGGATAGTGATGTGTCTTACGGAACAGAATTTGATACAAATTCTTTACCTTCTAAGCATGATGAATTCGGTATCATATTCATCCACTGATTTTACCCACATAGAGCCTTGTTGTAGGTGGATGAACTGTTGTTCCATCTCAAAACGGGCAGTCTCTAGGAAGAACTTCACATCAAACAGATCGCAGAACGTCTTCCACTGTACGGGTTGTGTGAGACGGCTTTCCTCAGCTTTCCACCAGACTCTTGTGTTGTCGGTAAGCTGGAGCTTGGCCACATGAACCCAAGCTATGTCTGGTATCTGTGCTGCGGTAAGGTTGTCCTCTATACTCTGGGCCCATTCTTCAGCCTCAAGAGAACTCTCTTTCCCTGAAAAGTTCCTTGGATGCAACGCACGAAATTGCTTTACTCCAGGTGCTTCGGCTTCCGGGCTATTCATGAGAATAGCGGTCTGCTGTTGCTGGCCCTCCAGAAGACTTTTGATAGCTTCCAGAAGCATCGTCTATTCGTTGATTGGAGTAGCAACGGTAAGGGGAGGTGGTAAAGTAGGTGGAAGTGTGTTGCCATTGACGTTGGTACTGGTGTTGTTGGGAGAATCTATCATCTTGATAGAAAAGGAAATGTTAGGATAGATTCAAGAAATTTGAATTGCAAGGAATGTATAGTTGCTGATTCTTATAATTCTTATGATATATTGCTTAAGACTTCATGCAGAATAGACCTGCATGGGCCGCCAACAAAACCTGTCACACCCCGCTTCTCAGTATACGGAAATGGCAACGTGGCAAGCTCGCGACGTATTTACTATGAAACAAATACGTTAAGTGTAATTAAGTAATATAATAATGAACAAGAATGACAAGAGTAATAAAATGAAACATCAACTTTATTTACATTCAACTTTATATACAACTGTCTGAAAATAAAAGATACAATAAGTAAAGAAAATGCATAAACAATGGAATACAGAAAGTAAGTGCAGGCTAGAAAGAGCTAGTAATCTGGCTGTGCAGCATGCTGGTCTAAGTCCTCCTGGCTCGGCTCTATCTCCTCAGAGTCCGGTCCTCCTGATGAACATCCCAAAGAAAGAAACATAAAGGAATGTTGTCAGCGAACTAGCGCTTGGTAAGTCCCAAAAGATGTAAGAGAAAAATACTATATCATGTGAATCGGAACTAAAAGAACAGAGGACAGGTAAAATTTTATATGATCATTCATATGTATAGGATAGTTATTCTAACGTGGTTGTTTGTAGTTTGATAAAGAAGCTATTCATGTATATGAGAGGAGTCCATCTTACCCCGTGGACTATGGTAACATGTAGTACAAGGCCCCGTTATAACCCACGGGATAACGACACGTGAATTCATGTAGGTGTCTTTTAAAGTGACCTCTCATGCCACGATATACGATCCGTACCAATCTACCCCTTTATCCTCGCATATTGTTTTGTATAGATTAAGATTACAGGTTTTGGCCGAATCCATGGATATAAAATGTTCATGTTCATGTTCATGATGTAACTATGTGTTCAGGCAGTCATGTCGAGTTCATGTCACGTTATAACCATGGTTCAGTCAAGTCGAGTCAAGTATACAATTTTGAATTTGATGTTTGAATTTGAGTATTCAGGTTCATGATCAAGTATTCAAGTTCGTGTTTGAATTTGGATTCTGGTTTGAGTTTGGACTCAGATTGAGTCAGACACTTGTGAACGGATTTAACTCTTGAATTCTTAGGTTCGGGAGTAATCGGCAACTGCTGCATATGGACGGCAGGATTTGTGTCTTTATCCAAGACGATTGCCATTGATAATTCCGTTAAGTTGTCTAGCCTAAATAGGCAAGCACTCACTTTCTCCGGCTCCCTGAGGCTCAAGAGAAATGATACCGCTTAAACCTATGTTAATTCTATAGTCCTTAAAGTATTGTTTGCATATCTCGAGAAGGTTTTATGAAAAATATGTTAATACTATTTAAAAAATAATCTCGAGGGTGATTTATAAGATTTAGGATTTTAATGGGCATGTATTTTAATTATTGGGGTATTTCAATGATAAAAAAGTAGCTTTTAGAAGTTTATGGTATTTTATTGAAAACTAGCCCTTTTTGATAACTTGATGGTATTTTATGAACATTTTAATCTTTCATTTTAAAAATATAGTTTCATAATATATTTTTATTGTAATCACGGATTTATAATTTGTATATAATTTTTCAAAAAATTATTTTTGTTTAGAAAAGTTGCATTTCTTAAAATCTGTATTTTATTTCCTTTCGAGATCGAATACTCCTTGGGAAGTTCTGCATCTCGCTTTACTAACCTAAAGATGTACGATAATCCACACCATCCATTAGCTGGTCCCCTAACGAGGGTTGCACAGGCGTATTTTCCAAGGATTACAAAACACCGTTTTAAAAAAAACCCGGTTTTGAAAAGATGTGGTATTTTAATGAAAACGCTATTCTTTGAACCAACCATATATATATATATATATCGTGTTATGAAACCATGGTATGCGTGTGAGGTAGGTCGTTACCCTGTAAAGTTTTCTTAACAGTACTGTTTTAACAATCATCGAAAAGAGGTTTATACTAAAGTTCATGGTATTTTAATAAAAAAGTTTGTTTATGTTTGTTTCACATGAAAATTTTGGTTAAACTTGAAGCTAAAAGATTGTAATTAAAGTTACAAGTAGGGTGGTAAAATTTGTTTGACTTATGCATAAAGGAAAAAGAGAGTTCTAAGTTTAAAAAGAAATGTATCGGAAGTAACTCCACTATACCGATATATATTTAGGAGATGAATTGATATGAAAAGAAGAAGAGATGAGAGGGACTTACGGCTTGGTAATATCGAGAAAAGAGTAAGGAAGAAGAGAAGGGGCTTCATGGCGTCGCGGGAGCTCCGGAAACGGCTTCGATTTTCGATGGAAGAGGCTTGGTTGCTAACTCCACTTGACTCCACTTGCACTTAGGAAATTTTTGAGGTGGTTTTGGTATGATTTTTCAGAATAGACAGGAGCTAGGGCATTGGGTGGTATTTACAGTGAAGAATTAGGATTTGGAAATTAAAATTTTGGGTTACAATGCATTAAAAATGTGTTAAATGGTTAATTGAAGAGTCTCTGTTTGATTGCAGGAAAATCAAACAGTGCAGGGGAGTTAAGGGGAGCTGAAGGGGTGTGTGTGCAAAGCACGAAGGGATTTGGCTTCATTCAAACCGTTGACGCCAGCCATATAGGGACTTTGGGTGGTCGGATCTTGAGGCATTGCCTCGAGATTCATGCCACGTGTGTATTTGGGTGTGTACACCTCATTGCGCCTGTTTGATTTGTTTGAAACTTTTCATTTCTTCGTGTATTGCACGTGTAACTCTTGGACTTCCAAAAAAATTAAAAAGAAAAATCTAAAAAGTAATTGGGTCTGATGGGAATCGAACGCACAGGCTATGTCACAGCTGTGTAGAGCTTTTACCAATGAGCTACAAATTGCTTCTTGCTTTTATTTAACAAAAATAATTTTTAACTCTTGCACAGGCTGTAATATTCTTTGCTATATAATAACAAGAAAATTTATGTACAGTGATTTCAGAGTCGTTACAGCCTAAGTTGTCTCTCAGCCTCCCAATCAAGCGTAGGGCTCTGCTCATGAACCGAGAAACGGTGTCCCAAGACAGCCGACGCCTATTCCTTCAAATCCAAAGATGGGCAAGCCATATGAAAGTCGGCCGCATCCTATCTCGGGAAATGTCTTGACTACCGATGACAGCAAACCGCTAACGCAAGATAAAATCATGGATTTGGTCTCCAATAAAGTCAAAACATCGGTAGCCGAAGCCGAAGCGCAAAAAGATATCAGCAGTAGTGGGAAACCATATTGTCACGACCCGAAAAAGGCACGTGACTGGCACTTGAATCATGTGAAGTCTATAGGACCCTAACTAATTTAAGTAAGTCAAAAGCCCAGAAATCTAAACTTTTTTAGGGAAAATAGTGGAAGTGAAGTTTTGAAATAATGGTGTATTGAAAACAAGTTCCTTCTACAAAACATAGATAATAGTATACGAAAACACAATGTTTAAATTTAACTTGAAAACATTTTCGTCATTGAAAATTTGGGCAGCACCTCCTTTGTATAACTTAACCCGAAAACGGTACAAACAATATAATATAAGGCATCCTCAAGCTGGAGCTAGCTCTTCACCAATTGGCGGAAACAACCACGCAAGCATTATAAATATAGAACGCCGAAGGCGAGGTTCAAAACTCAGAAAGAAAGTGAGAAAACTAAACAACATCAAGAATACCAGAAGCAACAATAAATCCATAAGCGCGACTCTAAGGCCGAAAGAATATACAAACTGTGGTTATCTAAGTCTACTAAATATACAAGTCTGGTTGATGGGGCTTAACTAGATACAACTGAAATAAATATACAAATACAACTGGTGGTCATGATACAAGTGAACTGTTCCCGCCAAAATTTTCGGCCAAGAGCTACTTGTTCCTTTATAAAAAGGGGGGAGAGTCCTCAAAATTTGGCCTCACGTGTTAAACACGTAAGCGCTCATATGCAAAGCATATGGACGCTGAAAATAAAAAAATTAATGGCCAAACATGCCTCACGTGTAAAACATGTGAGCGCTCATATGCAAAGCGTATGAGCGCTGAATAAAATAATTAAGGGCAAAACAGGCATCACGTGTTAAACACGTGAGCGCTCATATGCAAAGCGTATGAGCGTTGAATAAAATAAACTTAAAGGACCAAACAGGCCTCACGTGTAAAACACGTGAGCGCACATATGTAAAGCATATAAGCGTTGAACATAAATCACCAATGGCCAAACATGCCTCACGTGTAAAACACGTGGGCGCTCATATGCAAAGCTTATGAGCGCTGAACATAAATAGGCTAAAACCCACAGCAGGGGTCACGTGTTAAAAACATGAGTTCTCTTGCCTCTCACATGCAAAGCATGTGAGCGTCCCAATTTAAATGCTCCTATCAAATTCTAGAATTAAATTCTATTTTGGGAAATATTTTCCTGATCTTTCTCAAACTAAAAAGATCTTCTCTGTTAAACAGATGACCTTTGGATCAAAGATCGAACGGTGATCATCTGGTAGAATAAAGTTCTATCATAGGAAAATATTTTCTTAATCTTGTTAATTTAACAAGATATGCATTTGATCAGAATTCTATGTTAGAATAAAATTCTAATCTTATTAAACTAACGAGATATCTATATGATAGAATTAAATTCTATATTAAGAAAATATATTTCTGATCTTGTTAAACTAAAAAGATATGATAGAATAAAAATCTAATCTTGTTAAAACTAACAAGATATTCATAATCTTGTTAAACAAACAAGAAATCTTCTCTGTTAAACAGAGAGCCTTTGGATTAAAAATCCAACGGTGAATAAAATTCACCGATTGATCTAAAAGATCATGAAATCAATCATGATCTCTCAATGAGGGATTCTCTTAACAAATTGATTCTTTTTCTTCTCATATAAATATGAGCAAGGAGAGGAGGAAAAAAAAGAGAGACAGAGAGAGAGAGAGAAAGGAAGAAAAATATACAGAGAGAATTTAATTCTCTAGAAAGAAGAGAAACCACTCCTAAAATCTCCCATAAAACAAAAAGAGAATTTAATTCTCAAACCAACAGTTTAACTTTTGTAATACCCGGTTCTTTATATACGCCTAAATCCATAGTTCTCTGTAAACTATAAATTTATTATTTTGCATTCGATGATTTAAAGAAACTTTATTAAACCCATTTTTGTTCAATAAAAGATCCCAAGCCATTTTTCCCCATTCTTTTTCTAAAAAGCCGGCCATTCATTTTAACCCTTTAACCTTTATTAATTTCTTTCAGCCGGCCCATTCCATTTCTCTAATTCTTTTATTATTAATTCCTGGCCCGAGCCCACGAAAATCTATTTAAACCCATCTCCCATTCCAATCTCACAGCCCACATCTCAATTTTTAATAATTCTTCACTTATTTTTATAGCCGGCCCACTCCCTTAATTCTCCATTTAAATTCCCTTTAAAGCCCACCCCATTTCCCCAGCTTCCCTATATTTATTCTTGATTTTCCCCGGCCCGGCCTTCCTTTTCTATATTTCTTTTTATTTAAATTTTTCTTTGGCCCGGCCCATCTCATTCGGCCCACGCCCCTCCTTACCCGACCCGGTCCACCCCTGCCTCCTTCCCCAACGGTTACCCCGGATTTCCCGCGCGAAATCCTCCCGTTGTGCTCTCGTCGCCGCTCCCCACGCCCACGCTCGCCTGGCCGTTACCCCACGACGCACGCCTTGACCCCTCCTCGTCGTCTCCCCTCCTTACTCCCATCACTTCTCTCTCTCTCCTTCCCTTCCTGTTCTCTCTCGAACTCGCGCCACCACCATTTCCCGAGCTGCACCCCTCACCTGAAACTGTCACCTCACACCGCCGACCACCGTCACTACCCTCCATCCTCCACTCCCGCTCACTCCTCCTCCCCTCTTCCTCCACTGCCCGAGCGCCTTCCCCTGCACCCACTCACCCATACCCGAGCTCGACCTCCCCTGCACCTGAGCTCGACCTCCCCTGCGCCGACGACCGGTGAGCTTCACGTCTCGTCGTCGACCCTCTCGCACCATCGTCGACCGCCTCATCATCATCATCATCAACATCGTCGTCGTCGTCATCTTTCTCACTCTCTATTCCTCTGCAACCCTCTCCCCTGCTTCTCTCTCTATTCTCCTTTATCTCCCTCTCTACAGTTCCCTCACTCTCTATCTCTCTGTCTCTCCCCTCTCTCCCAACCTCTTCAGTTTCCTCTCTCTCTCTCTAATCTCTATCCCTCTCCCGAGCTCACTCTATTTCTCCCTGCAAACTCATTTTCTCTCTCTCAGTTCCATCTCTCTCTTTCTCTCTCCTTCTCACTCTACAACACTCTCTCTCTCTGTCTTTCTCTCTATCACTCTCTATCTCCCTTCCCTCACTGTCTCTCTCTCAGTACACACACTCTCTCTCGCTGTAACTCTCTCAATCCTTCTCTCTCTCTCTCTAAACTCTTTCTCTCGCTGCAGTCACTCTCTCTCCCCTGCAAATCCTTCGACCTCGGCCTCGACAACATCAGCAACCCCTAGCCCGACACCGCGTGAAATCGCAACAACCCCTCCAGCTCAAACCAATCCCGTGCCAATCAGTTCAAGCCGAGGCCAAATCTTGACGTTACCGCTCGCGCATGTGTCACTGCCGTGCCGCACGTGTGTCGTGTCGCTGCCGTGTGCCCCAACGTCTCCAGGCAAGTATTTTACTTGCTTACATGCTATTTACCTAAGTTTACGATCTTTAATTACATATATCGTAAAGTCGCAAGTTTAGATCAATTATGTGCCGTAACTGTTCGATGTGTGTTCTCATAGGAATTATCATTTAACTTGACGGAACTAAATATTATTGCTTGACCCGTAGGGCTGTGGACCTAATGTGTGAATTCCGTTGGATAATTTGATCATTGACGACCAAAACGACTACCCCCAAGTTTAATCGTAAAACTGTAATTTTATTGCACCTGAAAACCGTTAAATTCACCATAAATCATATACACACTAGAATGGTGCGCTCGAGGGCTCAAATCGAAGCCAACTCGACGAACTTTAACCCTATGCCATTTTCCAGACATTTATGTATTTAAACCGTGATGATAATTGGATCGGAGTGCGACTCTGGACTGCAGTCCAGAGCTACTCCAATTGTTGGGTGCTGTACTGTATTGGATACCACAGGATTTCCTTAACTCGTAGGTTGCGGAACTCCGCTGTTTACTATAGATAAATATGTTAGCTAGACAACACAATTGATTTCATTCTGTTTCGTTACCGTTTGATATTTAATCTGTGATTTAATAGATCGGGACGCATAACAGTCCCAACAGAATCAGAATTTACATGTTAGGGTTAAACATTGTATATCTCCTGTCTTATAGATGCGATTTAAGATCCGTCTATTGCGTTGAAAACCTTACTGAAAACCCTAGAATTCATCCAACTGTAGTATCGCTAAAATCTGATCCCAACTGGGATAAAAATGCGTTACGAAACGGACTTCTGATTCTGAAATTGGATTTCCAGCCGCGAGCGCTTAAAATGAAATGGTTATAATTAGTGATCCTGGAACCCGATTGGCTTGAAACAAAATTCTATGGATGGATAACTGAACATACTAATTACTACCTGTTTATCTTTTCGCTAAATTATATACGTACGTTTCATGATAAATCGTGCAAGTGATAGACTACTGTTTTTATGACACCTTAATTATGCTTATATACTGTTCATGCATCATATCATACCTATATCATTGTAGTGATAACTTAGTGATATCGTGCATTCAACCAGTGTTAGATTTTAGTGATGATTGTGGCAAGTACGTCAGTGTTCGTGTATTCGTGATTAAGTGAAAGTGATGAGTACTTATACACAATCAGTGACCTTATTGTTCTACTGCATTGTCGACGTCTGTGGGATGCGTGTACGTGTGACTATAAGTGGTATGGGACACTTATGGAAGCGCTTGCACGGGTGTCACAGATAAGGCATCCGACACTGCCATTTATCTTAGGTATTAGTCGGGACGTGCTTGATGGAGGTCCTGCCTCCAGTTCTCGTGCAGACTTGCCACGGATCGATTAGTATTTAGGGTGGTGGTTAGCGTTTGATGTAGACCACGGGGTGTGGGGTAGTTTAAGTGTGAGTTCAACAGAATCTTGGGAGTCCCATGCCGGCTTATATATTTAGGGAGTTATATGGAGATTTACAGGGTATGTGATATATACACCGTGATATTCTTGTTACATGTTGGGCCCGTGGTCCCTTGCCCTTGGGTCCTACTCTTGGGTGGAGGACACTCGCGAGTGGTTGACTCTCACACTTGGACTGACGATAGGCTTAGTGACCTGTACAGTGAGACTTAGAGACTGATAGGGATACTGGCATTTTATTCCTTATATACTGTGTGGCATACGTGACATATCGTTATACTGATTTTACTGTTCCGCTGCATTGATTACTGCAGCTCCCTATTCATGCTGTCATTGATTTACTGCTATTTATATCTATTACCACTGTTAGAACTGTCACTTGATTATATATATATTATATTGCTATTGTGTCGCTCTGACGACCTGAGTATGCATGCTCAGTGTGAGGAGAAGATTTAGCCTGGATCAGAACTAGACGTGCATCACAGACTTCTTGACTTGCTATTCTGAGATTCATTCGTTTGTTCCACTTCAGGTCAGTTTATATTATTGTATCTTTCAGTTACTGCATTTCTCATTACCTGCGCATCATTTACTGTTTACCATGATAGAAGCCGAAGTGTGACTACGGCAGGACATTTCCTTGACCGTAGGAGCATGGCTGGCCTTGTCTACCTCTCGTATTCCGTATTTTAGGAAGCGGGGCGTGACATGGTTTAGTTGGTATCAGAGCCAGGTTTTGCATCGATTGGGATTGCAGTTTTCCGTGTACAGTTTGGCAATCTAAGACATCCCTCGGTCTAGATTGTAAACTTGTCATTCTTGATCCATATTCACATTGTGCGTTCAGCTATCCATTCGCTATGGTTTCGGGTGACTTGACAAGGTTACATAGTTGCGATTGCACTACCGTACTCTATTCAAGTGACTTAAAGTCATGCAGTTGATTTCCCCACTTGTAGTAAATTCATCATCTCTGATATTCTTGAATCTTGTCCCATCCATATTATATTTTGATTAGTTGGCTTGTGACTTATATCATTCTCAAAATTGTTGTCCCAGGATCATGTCTTCCAACGACTCTTCATCTGTATCCGCTCCCCAGAATCAGACCATTGAGATCCTTAGTGTGCTGCAAGGTCTAAAGGAAGCTCAGGAGCGAACAAACGACTTGTTGGCTGAAGGGCTGAGAAGACAGGTGAGTCAGACCCCAGCGGGAGTCTCCTATCATAAAGGAATTCCTATTGGACGAGGAAGGGAGAAGAAGATGAAGCGTCAACAGAAGCATCAGAAGAACCCTTGCTGTGGATATTGTAAGAGGCCAGGACACCTTCAGAGGGATTGTCGCCGTGCTCAAGGGAAATGTCTGATATGCGGTTCCAACAAACACCTCATCAACGGCTGCCCAGAAAGGAAAGAACTGCAAGGAAGAAACTCGTCCACACTCCCCACTTCTGCCAAGTGAGGATTACCGCGTAGTTCGGACTTCGACGATAAGGCGGATCAAACGCAGGATTCAACTCATGCGACGAGAATGCACTGTTATAGCAGACGAAGAATGATTTTTCATGTTATCTACTTTCAGTAATAATATTGTCATTTTATGAATGTTTCTTTCCGTTTGAAACCTTGTATCCGCTGAACTTTTAGTTGAATGCAATAAAATTTGAATCGTATTATATGTATCATTCTCTTGTCATTTCCCTTGTTCATATTATTCAGTAGCATAACATTTTAATCTTGATTTTACAATTCCTGCTACCGCATATCTTTTGATACTTCGTACACTTGGCCATTTTCCTTATTCATTCCATTGTCTAATCATGACTCTCTTTCTTTCAGACCATGGCCCACCCTGGAGCAGCGCCGCATCTAGATGAGGATACACAGTCATGCGTTTCCTTAGATCACACACTGACGAGTTCTGATGATGAGGTCAATGGTCCCCAGCTCGACTTCGAAAACAATGATTCAGAGGACGAAGGAGCAGCCACCCCAGAGTTTGACATGATAGCTGATTCTGACGAAGAAGAAGGAGATCCTGAAGAGAACCCTATAGAGGAAGACCCGATAGAAGAAGATCCCGATGAGGACCCGATAGAAGAAAATCCAGTTGAGGAAAATCCCGTGGAAGAAAATCCAGAAGAAGAGAATCACATGGAATCGGACCTTGATGAAGAAGCTCCATCCGAGAAAGAAGGACCAGAAGATCGAGACCCTGCTGTTGAAGAACTTCCAGTGGCGATACTTGCGAGGCGATATGGAAATGGACGTCCCTACCTGAATGCGCGAGCCTACCGCAACCTACTGAATCTCCACAACCGCGACTGACGGAATCTCTTTTGATGTTGTCTTTCTGGCCAAATAAAATGTGTATATTTTAGGGCCACTTTTCGTCTTGGAGAATGCTTTGTTTCAAATTTTCTTGAATGAAATAAATCTTCGGAATTCGTAAACCTTTTGATTTTTGGTTCGCTTGATGCTTGTTTATTGCCCATATCCATTTATTTTCTGCTGAATTCCCTGACTGTCCACCCCTGCTCATTGTATAGTTTTCATCCCGTTTCGATTAGGAAGTACCGCACCCTGATCCTTGGAATGAGCCACCCTCCATCCCTCGTCTGTGCCCCGTTGAGATCCTTCTGGGAGGAGAACAGTTCCTGTGAAACTTCCGAGTTCACTAGCTCTTCAAATCTTGATTCGTATGTTGTACCGACCGTCATCCTACCCATACTTCTTCTCTTGTAGTCACTTGTTATTCACCCTTATTTTCTGTGCTGACCCGATCCCAATCTTCTTGATCTTCAACCTAAAGCCGCCATACTCCAACCATTGAATGATCCATATTTTCTTGTAATCCTTACCCGATCTAGCCCTATACCTATTTGTGTTCTTCCTATTACCCTAATTATATTTAGGGACGCTGTTATTTATAATTTAGTTTTCAGTACTTTAAATTTATCAGAGAGTACGTTTTATTGATTACTCTATTTCATATATTTTTAAGTACGCTATTATTAATCTCGTTTTCAGTAGCGCAAACTTACAATGCGCATATATTGTTCCATGTTTCCTTTTCCCGTTATGTGAGTTTTCTGAGTTGATTTAAAACTATTCGATCGATAAATTACCTTAAAATGTTTTAACCTATCGACTAAGCTTTCACTACCTCATTGTCGATACTATATTTCGGGTGTTGTGCCTATGGTTACTATTATGAATGACTGTGTCTTATACCTATTATTTCCACCTTACTACTTTTGATATACTTATTTGTACACATATTTGGGTTCGAATCTATCGAACAAGCCTCGAGTATTATTATTCGCTATTGTTACCTAAATTCTCGTATACATGTATTTACCCTTATAGTTGTTCCTGCCTTATATTTATTAGACCTACCCTTCAGTATGTTGTTCTTACTTATATATATATTTTCAAGTTTCTTCGTCCGCGGATTTTTAGTAAATCCTTATATATTAGTTTGCAACTATGATGGCTTTCGCTTATGTTCTATAACTTATTACTTCTTTAAATTTCGAGGACGAAATTTTTTATTAAGGGTGGTATGATGTAATACCCGGTTCTTTATATACGCCTAAATCCATAGTTCTCTGTAAACTATAAATTTATTATTTTGCATTCGATGATTTAAAGAAACTTTATTAAACCCATTTTTGTTCAATAAAAGATCCCAAGCCATTTTTCCCCATTCTTTTTCTAAAAAGCCGGCCATTCATTTTAACCTTTTAACCTTTATTAATTTCTTTCAGCCGGCCCATTCCATTTCTCTAATTCTTTTATTATTAATTCCTGGCCCGAGCCCACGAAAATCTATTTAAACCCATCTCCCATTCCAATCTCACAGCCCACATCTCAATTTTTAATAATTCTTCACTTATTTTTATAGCCGTCCCACTCCCTTAATTCTCCATTTAAATTCCCTTTAAAGCCCACCCCATTTCCTCAGCTTCCCTATATTTATTCTTGATTTTCCCCGGTCCGGCCTTCCTTTTCTATATTTCTTTTTATTTAAATTTTTCTTTGGCCCGGCCCATCTCATTCAGCCCACACCCCTCCTTACCCAACCCGGTCCACCCCTGCCTCCTTCCCCAACGGTTACCCCGGATTTCCCGCGCGAAATCCTCCCGTTGCGCTCTCGTCGCCGCTCCCCACGCCCACGCTCGCCTGGCCGTTACCCCACGACGCACGCCTTGACCCCTCCTCGTCGTCTCCCCTCCTTACTCCCATCACTTCTCTCTCTCTCCTTCCCTTCCTGTTCTCTCTCGAACTCGCGCCACCACCATTTCCCGAGCTGCACCCCTCAACTGAAACCGTCACCTCACACCGCCGACCACCGTCACTACCCTCCATCCTCCACTCCCGCTCACTCCTCCTCCCCTCTTCCTCCACTGCCCGAGCGCCTTCCCCTACACCCACTCACCCACACCCGAGCTCGACCTCCCCTGCACCTGAGCTCGACCTCCCCTGCGCCGACGACCGGTAAGCTTCACGTCTCGTCGTCGACCCTCTCGCACCATCGTCGACCGCCTCATCATCATCATCATCAACATCGTCGTCGTCGTCATCTTTCTCACTCTCTATTCCTCTGCAACCCTCTCCCCTGCTTCTCTCTCTATTCTCCTTTATCTCCCTCTCTACAGTTCCCTCACTCTCTATCTCTCTGTCTCTCCCCTCTCTCCCAACCTCTTCAGTTTCCCCTCTCTCTCTAATCTCTATCCCTCTCCCGAGCTCACTCTATTTCTCCCTGCAAACTCATTTTCTCTCTCTCAGTTCCATCTCTCTCTTTCTCTCTCCTTCTCACTCTACAACACTCTCTCTCTCTGTCTTTCTCTTTATCACTCTCTATCTCCCTTCTCTCACTGTCTCTCTCTCAGTACACACACTCTCTCTCCCTGTAACTCTCTCAATCCTTCTCTCTCTCCGTCTCTCTCTCTCTCTAAACTCTTTCTCTCGCTGCAGTCACTCTCTCTCCCCTGCAAATCCTTCGACCTCGGCCTCGACAACATCAGCAACCCCTAGCCCGACACCGCGTGAAATCGCAACAACCCCTCCAGCTCAAACCAATCCCGTGCCAACCAGTTCAAGCCGAGGCCAAATCTTGACGTTACCGCTCGCGCATGTGTCACTGCCGTGCCGCACATGTGTCGTGTCGCTGCCGTGTGCCCCAACGTCTCCAGGCAAGTATTTTACTTGCTTACATGCTATTTACCTAAGTTTACGATCTTTAATTACATATATCGTAAAGTCGCAAGTTTAGATCAATTATGTGCCGTAACTTTCGATGTGTGTTCTCATAGGAAATTATCATTTAACTTGACGGAACTAAATATTATTGCTTGACCCGTAGGGCTGTGGACCTAATGTGTGAATTCCGTTGGATAATTTGATCATTGACGACCAAAACGACTACCCCCAAGTTTAATCGTAAAACTGTAATTTTATTGCACCTGAAAACCGTTAAATTCACCATAAATCATATACACATTAGAATGGTGCCCTCGAGGGCTCAAATCGAAGACAACTCGACGAACTTTAACCCTATGCCAGTTTCTAGACATTTCTGTATTTAAACCATGATGATAATTGGATCGGAGTGCGACTCTGGACTGCAGTCCAGAGCTACTCCAATTGTTGGGTGCTGTACTGTATTGGATACCACAGAATTTCCTTAACTCGTAGGTTGCGGAACTCTGCTGTTTACTATATATAAATATGTTAGCTAGACAACACAATTGATTTCATTCTGTTTCGTTACCGTTTGATATTTAATCTGTGATTTAATAGATCGGGACGCATAACAGTCCCAACAGAATCAGAATTTACATGTTAGGGTTAAACATTGTATATCTCCTGTCGTGCAGATGCGATTGAAGATCCGTCTGTTGCGTTGAAAACCTTACTGAAAACCCTAGAATTCATCCAACTGTAGTATCGCTAAAATCTGATCCCAACTGGGATCAAAATGCGTTGCGAAACGGATTTCTGATTCTGAAATTGGATTTCCAGCCGCGAGCGCTTAAAATGAAATGGTTATAATTAGTGATCCTGGAACCCGATTGGCTTGAAACAAAATTCTATGGATGGATAACTGAACATACTAATTACTACCTGTTTATCGTTTCGCTAAATTATATACGTACATTTCATGATAAATCGTGCAAGTGATAGACTACTGTTTTTATGACACCTTAATTGTGCTTATATACTGTTCATGCATCATATCATACCTATATCATTGTAGTGATAACTTAGTGATATCGTGCATTCAACCAGTGTTAGATTTTAGTGATGATTGTGGCAAGTACATCAGTGTTCGTGTATTCGTGATTAAGTGAAAGTGATGAGTACTTGTACACAATCAGTGACCTTATTGTTCTACTGCATTGTCGACGTCTGTGGGATGCGTGTACGTGTGACTATAAGTGGTATGGGACACTTATGGAAGCGCTTGCACGGGTGTCACAGATAAGGCATCCGACACTGCCATTTATCTTAGGTATTAGTCGGGACGTGCTTGATGGAGGTCCTGCCTCCAGTTCTCGTGCAGACTTGCCACGGATCGATTAGTATTTAGGGTGGTGGTTAGCGTTTGATGTAGACCACGGGGTGTGGGGTAGTTTAAGTGTGAGTTCAACAGAATCTCGGGAGTCCCATGCCGGCTTATATATTTAGGGAGTTATATGGAGATTTACAGGGTATGTGATATATACACCGTGATATTCTTGTTACATGTTGGGCCCGTGGTCCCTTGCCCTTGGGTCCTACTCTTGGGTGGAGGACACTCGCGAGTGGTTGACTCTCACACTTGGACTGACGATAGGCTTAGTGACCTGTACAGTGAGACTTAGAGACTGATAGGGATACTGGCATTTTATTCCTTATATACTGTGTGGCATACGTGACATATCGTTATACTGATTTTACTGTTCCGCTGCATTGATTACTGCACCTCCCTATTCATGCTGTCATTGATTTACTGCTATTTATATCTATTACCACTGTTAGAACTGTCACTTGATTATATATATATTATATTGCTATTGTGTCGCTCTGACGACCTGAGTATGCATGCTCAGTGTGAGGAGAAGATTTAGCCTGGATCAGAACTAGACGTGCATCACAGACTTCTTGACTTGCTATTCCGAGATTCATTCGTTTGTTCCACTTCAGGTCAGTTTATATTATTGTATCTTTCAGTTACTGCATTTCTCATTACCTGCGCATCATTTACTGTTTACCATGATAAACTAGAAGCCGAAGTGTGACTACGGCAGGACATTTCCTTGACCGTAGGAGCATGGCTGGCCTTGTCTACCTCTCGTATTCCGTATTTAGGGAAGCGGGGCGTGACAACTTTTCTCAAAGAACTTAGTTCTTTCTCTGGTTAAGATCTGCAGAAACAGATCTCCCCACAAGTTGAGAATTTAATTCTCATCGGGGAGATTCTGTCATGCAGATTCAAACCCTATGGGGAAGAACTGAATTCAAAAGAGTTTAACTCTTACAAAACGTATGGGAATTTAATTCCTCTGAAACTAGGGTTTAACCCTTTAAAAAGAATTTAATCCCTGCAAAGAACAAAAGGAGAACATGATTACTCAGAACTATAGAAGAACAACCTGATGATTCATTAACGTTCAAACGCTACGTAACAGATCACGTGTTCCCACGTGAGCACCTCTGAGAAACAAAAATGAACAACTGCCATCGAGTCACGTGATCCTACGTGACCCCCTAATAGTTCTTAGCACTTTCAAAAGGAAAAGGGGAATAAATCAAAGACGATTCCCATTTTGGGGCGTCTCACATGATCCCACGTGACCCCTAATAGTGCTTAGCACTTGTAAAAAGGAAGGGGAATAAATCAAAACAGTTTCCATTTTTGGGGTGCCTCACGTGATCCCACGTGACCCCTAATAGTGCTTAGCAGTTATAAAAGAACAACGGAATAAACCAAAGTGAACAGCGCCAACTTTCAAGAGCCTCGCGTGCCACACGTGACCCTCCCCAAAATTTTAGTGTTTAACACTGCCTTAGAGTCTCACGTAAGAGCACGTAAGCACTGAGTATACATTAGTGTTTAACACTATAGGAAGCCAACTCCAACTCCAAATTGGCTAAGTCTCCCTGAGGATTAAAACATTTTGGATTTCCTAATAGATCGAACCACTATGCTCATGACTTCACAAACTGATGATGATTCCTCAATCTCCGAAGTAAATCTTAGTCTCTAAAAAACGACAAATGATTCTTGGAAAGGCCACTATGATCTTTCCCCTCAAATCTGGAATTTGGTTTAAGGGTACATCTCTCCATACCTCTGATATATGTCGTTGTAATTCTTCAACGTCTTCAGAGAGATGGAGGATCCCGACAACCAACAGTTCTTGTAAGTCTATGTTACCCACCCCGGTACTTACGGGGAGGCGGAAAGAGTAAAAATCGAATTTTTATCACAAGGAAAAATAGACATACCATGAAGGATCTTTGCTAAACATGAACTAACAAACTAGCTACAAGTTTTAACTACTAGGTTAGAAGATTATACCTAATTCTTGAACTCCTTCTCTTCTTGTGTTGCTTCCCTTTCTTATGTGCTCCTTTGAGTGGTGTAGACGGTTCCTCCTCTTCGTCTTCTCTTTGCCAAAGAAAGATCCACCCGAAGGCCTCTACCTTGAGCTCCTATCTCAACAATGAGGTAACTAGAGTGCTTGGCTTGCTAAACTAAGAACCCTAGAATGAGTAGAGGAGTATTTTGGTGGTTTAGTCTCAAAGCTTGAATTTTCAACACATGAAACACTTAAACTTTTGAGAGAGAGGAAGAGGGAGAGCAAACCATGAGAGAGAAAACTTATGAGAGAATGAGAGAATAAAGCTCCCATATTAGAGATATATGATAATAATAATAATAATTAGGAAAATTGTGATGGTGAGTTGATTTGACCATTATCATTTCACATTTAATGCTAAGCAAGCTTCAAGAAGCATCTTTTGCTTAAAAAAAAGAAAATATCAAGGTCAATGAAAGTCAACAAGTCAAATGGTCAACCCAACCCTAACCATAATACAATTATCCTTAATTAATATTTTTAATCATATTTCTCGTTCTCATTAGGGTTTTGATCTAGTCAATGGTCAAAAACCCTAATGAGGTTTCTCCCTCTCCGCCTCTGTCAACTGTACGTACGTATCCGCATTCGTGTTCCGAAGAAACACGAATACAATGAGACAAGACCAATCCCAAAAAAAATACTAGGATCTGGTTTAAACCGAAGCCCGCTAGTAATAGCTGTCCAGACACTAAACGTGCACAAGTGCGCGTATGTGAACGAACCCCGTCGTAAAACCATACGACTACTACTCTGTTTTGCCCAAAGGTGAAATACCCTCTGTGTGGGACTCTAAAGACTCGAAACTACGCTGGCAGTGGGTTTAATCATAGGCCGCAAGCGGTACTAGCTGTACGTAACAGTCCCCAGGTAGATGCCGATAAGAAGACCGATGAGGTAAACCCATCCGAACTCCTACTGAGCCTGAATGTGACAATCTCCGTGCAGTCCGGTCTGTTCATCTGAGAGTATCACATGTCGGGCCTAGGGGGCGGTAAACGTCAGTCTTCTAATAGCCGTACAAGTCGTTTCGGAGTGTAGCCCAGAACACCCAGAGAAAATGCTGGAAACACTATCAGTAAATCTCGCTTGCCCTGGCCAGGGACTTTGTGTAATGGCTCTTCTAGACACAGCGCGATATCAACTCCCAATACCGGGAGAGACGAATCCTGTCTAACCGTCACTGCCTCCAAGTGCTTCGGGACTGCACCCAACTACTACCTGTTTGCACGACTCAATAGAGCCGTGGTAGGGTAGTAATCTAAGAACAGTGGGAATACACTTGAGGCGAAGTGACAGTGTCAAGTCAACGGACTAAGCTGTACTCATGTCACCTGGGAACTGATAACTGACGATAGCTATAATACCAACCAACAGTTTCCAGCGAGTCCTGTCCAGTGTACTCGTAACCTAACGAGCACCTGCATACTATCTCCAGTACGATGTACTGATGGCTGTGGGACAGACCATCTCCCCTCCTGGGATGAGAAGCGTATACACTAGTCTACTCTGGAGTATCGATGCCCTGTCTCGTTAATCCTACGACCAGGGACCTGTATGAGGATGTGCTTATAGACTACCTAACCCCCACCAATGTGACTGCCATCACAACGCTGGTAGTCAAGCAAAAGATCCTAAGGGCTCTATCAATATGTATTAGCAATATGTTAAAAAGAAACACATACACATATTAAGATAGATACAAACCAAGTACCCTACTACCATATTGAGCAAGAATGTCAATCCGTGTATATATCCCAAGCTTTCAAAATGTAATATACAAACTAGTACTATACAATAATGGCATCTAGGGCATATCACACTAACAATCTCTCACTTGCACTGAGGCCATGTGCTGGCATATCGCAGACCTATCATCTCGAATAGCCTCTCGAACTGCGTCTGAGGAATGACCTTTGTGAATGGATCTGCAGTGTTATCTTCTGTAGCAACCCTCTGAATCTCGATCTCCCGGCGATCCACGATCTCCCTGATCAGGTGATACCGCCTCAAGATGTGTCTGGACTTCTGATGGGACCTGAGTTCCTTTGCTAAAGCTATAGCCCCGTTGTTGTCATAATACAGAGGTATTGGATCAACAATGGATGGAACCACCTGAAGTTCTGTCAAGAACTTCCTCATTCAGACGGCTTCTTTTGCGGCATCAGATGCTGCGATATACTCCGCTTCCATCGTCGAGTCAGCAACGGTTTCCTGTTTGGAACTCTTCCAACATACCGCCCCTCCATTGAGAGTAAAGACATAACCCGACATGGATTTGGAGTCATCCTTGTCACTCTTGAAGCTGGAGTCAGCAAAGGCCTCGATCTGGAGGTCTTTTCCACCGTAAACCAAAAACATATCCTTAGTCCTTTTCAGGTACTTCAGAATGTTCTTTACCGCTATCCAGTGTGTCTCCCCAGGGTTTGACTGATACCGGCTTACTGCATTTAGTGCATAAGCTACATCTGGTCTGGTACACAATATCGCATACATTATAGAGCCTACTGTAGAGGCGTAGGGTATAATAGACATGCGATCCCTTTACAAATCAGTCTTGGGAGATATCTCTTTGGAGAGGGTGATCCCGTGACAAGCCGGTAAATTACCGCGCTTGGAATCTTCCATACTGAATCTTTTCAGTATGGTGTCGATGTACCTGGACTGTGAAAGTCCTAATATCCTTTTGGACCTATCACGATAGATCCGGATCCCCAGAATGTAAGAGGCATCACCCAGGTCTTTCATGGAGAACCTGTGTGACAAGAACCCTTTGACAGATTATAGCATAGGAATGTCATTTCCTATCAAGAGAATGTCATCTACGTATAAAACGAGGAATACGACAGTTCGCGCCACAATCTTACTATAAATACATGGTTCATCTAGATTTTTGATAAACCCAAATTCTTTGACCGTCTCATCAAAACAGATGTTCCAACTCCGCGATGCCTGCTTCAGTCCATAAATAGACTTAAGCAACTTGCACACCTTCCCGCTGCTCCCACTCTGAATGAAACCCTCTTGCTGGTCCATATAGACACACTCCTCTAGATTACCATTTAGAAAAGCGGTTTTTACGTTCATCTGCCAAATCTCATAATCGTGGAAGGCAGCAATGGCAAGAAGGATCCGAATGGATTTGAGCATAGTCACTGGAAAAAAGGTTTCGTCATAGTCCAAACCAGGTCTTTGACAAAAACCTTTTGCAACAAGTCTAGCCTTATAGGTCTCAACCTGTCCATCTACACCAATCTTCCTTTTGAAGATCCATTTGCAGCCTACGGGTTTTACCCCTTCTGGAGCAACGTCCAAAATCCATACTTTGTTAGTGTACATGGACTCCATCTCGGTCCGTATTGCATCCAGCCATTTTACCAAGTCAGTACTCTGAATGGCCTGCTGGAAGCTAGTCGGCTCATCATTATCAATGATGCAATCCTCTATATCCCCGTCTATGAGAAAATCATAGTATCTCTCAGGTGGATGAGAAAGCCTACTACTCCTGTGGAGCGGCGCAGAAATGTCCTGTCCTTTCGAACCTTCTAGTTCTACTAAGCTTTCAGTAATAGCTCGTGGTTCTGGAATTTCTTCCAGTTCTACTGCGCTCCCACTTATCTGATTTTCTAAAAATTCAGTTTCCAAGAAGCAGGCATGACGAGAAACAAATACCTTCTGTTCCTCTGCGTAATAGAAGAAATATCCCTTAGAGTTCTTTGGATATCCCACAAACTTGCACTGTACTGAGCGTGCTTCGAGTTTGTCCGTATGCTGCTTTTTGACAAAAGATGGACATCCCCATGTCTTAATGTGTTTAAGATAGGGTTTCTTCCCACTCCACATCTGATATGGTGTGGTAGGCACTGACTTAGTTGGAACCCGGTTCAAAAGATATGCAGTTGATTCTAGTGCATATCCCCAGAAAGATCGCGGTAACTCAGCGTTACTCATCATGGAATGTACTATCTAATAGGGTTCGGTTCCGTCTCTCCGATACACCATTGTGTTGTGGTGTGTATGGAGGAGTAAGTTGAGAGAGAATTCCATTCTCTTTTAGGTAATCCAGGAACTCGGCACTCAAGTATTCACCACCTCGATCAGATCTCAGTGTCTTAATACGTTTGCCTGTTTGTTTTTCTACTTCATTCTTGTATTCCTGGAATTTTTCAAAGGCTTCAGATTTATGCTTCATTAAGAAGACATGTCCATACCTTGAAAAATCATCCGTAAAAGTAATGAAGTAAGAATAACCACTTCGCGTGTGTGTAGACATTGGACCACATACATCGCTGTGTACGAGTCCCAAGAGCTCGTTCGCTCTTACTCCGTGTCCAGTGAACGGAGTCTTTGTCATCTTTCCTTTGAGACATGATTGACAAGTTGCATATGATTGATATTCGAACGGATCCAAATATCCTTCTTTATGCAACTTAGTTAACCTTGTCTCATTGATGTGACCCAGTCTACAATGCCATAAGAAAGCATGATTTATTTCTGGAGACTTTCTTTTGTGTGTATTCTGGATATTGAAAATCTGCGGTTGGTTTAATACGTATATACCGTTGCTTAATGTACCCGACCCAATCAAAATATGATTAAGGTGAATGTTTACAACATTGCTTACAAATGCAAAATCATAACCTTCTTTAAACATTAAAGATACAGATATGATATTACAAGTCGAAGTGGGTACAAAATAATAGTTGCGCAAAACCAAAACATGTCCATCTGTCAACACTAAGTGATAGTCCCCCACGGACTCAGCATCCATGCTTGCTCTGTTTGCAACTTTGAGGGTCATATCACCTGCCTTCAAAGCTCTACGCCTTCTCAGTGCCTGCAAAGAATTACAGATATGAGATCCTGATCCGGTATCCAATACCCAGGAAGTAGAGTTGATTGACAGACGGTCTTCAATAACATACACACCTGAAGCCGAAGCCACAACTTGCTTCGGGTTCTGGTTCTTAGCCTTCCAAGCCCTGCAATCTTTCTTTCAGTGTCCTTTCTTGTGACAATAAAAGCATTCTTCCTTCCCCACAATCCGACCCGCTATCTTTGCTACCTTTGCCTTTCCCTTGGCTTCCACCTTACTAACACCTCCCCTTGGTTTGGTGGGGGCCTTCTTCTTCTTTCCTTTGGCTTTCGCTTTAGACCTAGAAGAGGAAGCTCCTCCAACAAACAAAGCGGGTGTTTCCCTGACTTTCTTTAGGGTGCCTTCTGCACTCCTCAACATGTTGAGGAGTTCCGGAAGTTCAACTTCTTTTCCTTGCATGTTGAAGTTCAGGATAAACTGGGCGTAGGTGGAAGGAAGGGACTGGAGAATCAAGTCAGTGTAGAGCTCGTTCTCGAACGTGGTCCCGAGGTCCGCGAGCTCCTCAATGTAGCCAATCATCTTAAGCACGTGTTCCGCTACAGATGATCCGACGGCCAACCTCGCTTGAAACAGATTTTTCGAGGTTTCGTATCTAGCGATATGGGATTGCTCTCCATATAGATCCTTAGTATGGAGAAATATGGATTCAAGATCCATATTCTCATGCCTCTTCTGATGTTCATTGTCCATAAAGGCAAGCACGAGGCACTTGGCCTTCACGCAGTCAATTTCCCAGGTCTTACGGATTTCCTTATCCGCGACACTGGATTCTGGACCTGGGATGGCGGGGGCTTTAGTGGTAAGGAGATACCCCAACTTGTCATAAGTGATTGCCATTTTGACATTCCTGAGCCAATCTTTGTAGTTTGACCCTGTCAGTATATTTTATCTAATAGTAAAGGCCGGTCATGATGTTTGGTCGCTGCAATTGGGAGAGAGAGAAGAAACACTTTAGCATGATGCTCTTGCAAGTTTAGAGTGGTTTTTAGTTTTTCTAAACAGGATGGCTCCCACTGTTTCTCGAATCCTTTCTCAAACCATAAAAGAAGAATTAGTCGGGATTGATCTCACCTTACAATACTTGCTAAACCGTTCAGCCAGGCCAGTGTCGGTACATCGAGGGAGGTTTTACGACGCTTTCGCGAAGTTCCTTAATTAAATAACCTCTTTTCCCTATGGGCGTAGCCCCGCTAACACCTTTCTAGACACCTACTTGGTTTATAGCATTGATCGTTAAGTGAGAAAGTTTTCTGAGGAGTAGCATATACTCACAGTAAGATCGGGATCCAAATATCATCATGTGATAAAGCTGAAGGAATCCTACCAAAATCATCACACTCCAAATGGTATGCAACACTAGCAAGTTTCAGTTTCTTTAGAAACTCCCGATGTGGATTTTTGCCCCATGCTCTTATGACCTTGACTTTGGCCAACAAATCATAAGTTCACATGTCAAGTTCTACCCGTCATTTTCCAGGTTAATTTGAACCCACCCGTACCTACCCTTGACTTTGGCCAACAAAGTAGTACGACTGTCCCAAACCAACGCATCTATCTATGCTATATATGAATATCCAATAACTACCAATCACTATGCCTTGACTTTGGCCAACAAACATAGCTTGAATACTATTGACTATCCATATGAAATGACGGAGGGCTACGAATGGTTTTGGCGAAACCGTGAACGTAGTGAACTTGATATAATCGAAGGAACCTGATAGCTTTTAAAAGGAGTGGTTTAAGCTCCGCGTTTTTAAAAGTTTTCTGTTTTGGAAAAAACCGAGTGGTTTTGAAATTGTTCCAACGATTTAACTTTGGTTTATTTTCTTTACATTAATATAATGCGACCCATCAATTAATCCTACCATTGCAGAAAACAACGAAAATATGACGTACGCTTATGCCATCCGCATTCGCCACGGGGCCCCATTATCACCTGTTAGGTTACTTAACTAACGACAGAGCGGGGGCTGGACTAGCACGGATGCAAAACATAAGCAACGCCTACTAGATATCATATATAGATATATACATTCGTCAGACGCAATGATAGCCATTCCAGATCACAGATGAACACATTGGATATGCTAGGAATCCGCGTTTCGTTCGAGCCTGCAATGAAAGACGGATTACACGGTCGCGATGAATAGTCAAACCCCACCCTAGACCCCTACGGGTGCGGCAAACTACCCGCCAAATACCCAAAGTGAAGCAGCCTCCCTCAACAACGTGAGTAGGCCACTCAGCACTTCAAAGTACCCGATTGTGCACCCCTCCTTGGGTCTATCCTAGGAGCAAAAACAGTAAAAGAAATAATATATAATGGTGGCTACAACCTCAACCCGGATATACGACCAAAAAAAAAATTACATCAATTTAAAATTTACAACAAATGAAAGATAAATAAACACTCATCTCACAACCCCGGCTATTCATCCGCGACAATCCAACAAGTTCATATACACAAACCAACATCACAGATCACAGATATATACAACCCCCACTAATCGATGTATAGCGATTAGTCGACGTTCAGTACATATATCACATTACAGATATAATCAATTAGCTAAAGTTTATAGAATTTCGATGAATATTCCAATTTGAAACTACCCTTAATACAACACTGTTCTCAGAAGAATCTGGGCAGAAACAAAGCATCTGAAAAATCATAAAACATTAAGCTGGACATTCTGCAGGAAAAACGAGTTGACTCCGAGTCGACTCGGCCGCGGATCCGCGGCGAAACGCATAGTTTCGCCGCGCTTCCGCGGCTGTCTGACCGAGTCACAAGCTCGTTTTTCTTGGGTGTCCTTAAAAAACCCTGCACGTATTTTTCAGGTCTCTGAAAATATTTTTAGACCTGGTTTTGAAAACAGCAGAAAACACTATATTTTGATGTTTTTGCGAATTTTTTTTCGGGATCGAAGTTCTAAATACTTTGCTAACATATTAGTTGTTGTTTAGCTAGGCTCTGATACCACAGTAAGTCTATGTTACCCACCCTGGTACATACAGGGAGGCGGAAAAGGTAAAAATCGAATTTTTATCACAAGGAAATATAGACATACCATGAAGGATCTTTGCTAAACATGAACTAACAAACTAGTTACAAGTTTTAACTACTAGGTTAGAAGGTTATACCTAGTTCTTGAACTCCTTCTCTTTTTGTGTTGCTTCCCTTTCTTGTGTGCTCCTTTGAGTGGTGTAGATGGTTCCTCCTCTTCGTCTTCTCTTTGCCGAAGAAAGATCCACCCGAAGGCCTCTACCTTGAGCTCCTATCTCAACAAAGAGATAACTAGAGTGCTTGTCTTGCTAGACAAAGAACCCTAGAATGAGTAGAGGAGTATTTTGGTGGTTTAGTCTCAAACCTTGGATTTTCAACACATGAAACACTTAAGCTTTTGAGAGAGAGGAAGAGGGAGAGCAAACCATGAGAGAGAAAACTTATGAGAGAATGAGAGAATAAAGCTCCCATATTAGAGATATATGATAATAATAATAATAATTAGGAAAATTGTGATGGTGAGTTGATTTGACCATTATCATTTCGCATTTAATGCTAAGCAAGCTTTAAGAAGCATCTTTTGCTTAACAAAAAGAAAATATCAAGGTCAATGAAAGTCAACAAGTCAAATGGTCAACCCAACCCTAACCATAATACAATTATCCTTAATTAATATTATTAATCATATTTCTCATTCTCATTAGGGTTTTGATCTAGTCAATGGTCAAAAACCCTAATGAGGTTTCTCCCTCTCCGCCTCTGTCAACTGTACGTACGTACCCGCATTCGTGTTCCGAAAAAACACAAATACAATGAGACAAGACCAATCCCAAAACAAATACTAGGATCTGGCTTAAACCGAAGCCCACTAGTAATAATTGTCCGAACACTAAACGTGCACAAGTGCGCGTATGTGAACGAACCCCGTTGTAAAACCATACGACCTCTACTCTGTTTTACCCAAAGGTGAACAACCCTCTGTGTGGGACTCTAAAGACTCGACACTACGCTGGCAGTGGGTTTAACCACAGGCCGCAAGCGGTACTAGCTGTACGTAACGGTCCCCAGGTAGATGCCGATAATAAGACCGATGAGGTGAACCCATCCGAACTCCTACTGAGCCTGAATGTGACAATCTCCGTACAGTCCGGTCTGTTCGTCTGAGAGTATCCCATGTCGGGCCTAGGGACGGTAAACGTCAGTCCCCTAATAGCGGTACAAGTCGTGTCGGAGTGTAGCCCAGAACACCCTGAGAAAATGCTGGAAACACTACCAGTAAATCTCGCTTGCCCTGGCCAGGAACTTTGTGTAATGGCTCTCCTAGACACAGCGCGATATCAACTCCCAATACCAGGAGAGACGAATCATGTCTAACCATCACTGCCTCCATGTGCTTCGGGATTGCACCCAACTACTACCTGTTTGCACGACTTAATAGAGCCGTGGTAGGGTAGTAATCTAAGAACAGTGGGAACACACTTGAGGCGAAGTGACAGTGTCAAGTCAACGGACTAAGCTGTACTCATGTCACCTGGGAACTGATAACTGACGATAGCTATAATACCAACCAACAGCTTCCAGCGAGTCCTGTCCAGTGTACTCGTAACCTAATGACCACCTGCATATTATCTCCAGTACGACATACTGATAGCTGTGGGACAGACCATCTCCCCTCCTGGGATGAGAAGCGTATACACTAGTCTACTCTGGAGTATCGATGCCCTGTCTCGATAATCCTACGACCAGGGACCTGTATTATGATGTGCTTATAGACTACCCAGCCCCCACCAGTGTGACTGCCATCACAACGCTGGTAGTCAAACAAAAGATCCTAAGGGCTCTATCAATATGTATTAGCAATATGTCAAAAAGAAACACATACACATATTAAGATAGATATAAACCAAGTAGCATACTGCCATATTGAGCAAGAATGTCAATCCGTGTATATATCCCAAGCTTTCAAAATGTAATATACAAACTAGTACTATACAATAATGGCCTCTAGGGCATATCACACTAACAGTTCTTGGGTGAATTCCCAAACCCATGAGCATATCACAACGGACCGCAACGTCCTTAAACTAGCTATGGACCGCAATGTCCTTAAACTACGACCTCACCGCCAAATAGTGATCTACGGACCGCAACGTCCTTAAACTAGCTATGGACCAAAACGTTCTTAAACTAACAACGGACCACAACGTCCTTAAACTAAACCCTCATCCCAAAAATGGTGATCTACGGACTGTAATATCCCTAAACTAAAACGATAGAGCCTAAATGCTCTTTCGTTGGATAAAAAATGATCCTAAACCCCCGTTAAGTAGATCTTAGTCCAAGATCGGACTAACATATCCTTAACAAACATTTAAGTTGATCTTAATCTCAAATAAGATTAACGATCCTTAAATCAACCCAAACCCAAATCTAAGAATATACGGATTTGGACTAATCCACGCCCTATGGACGGCAACATAAATTAGTCTCCGTATACAATCCATGGGCAACCAAAAACAAAACAAACACACACGATACGAAGTGAACATTTGGAGCAGGAGAAAGTGGTTATCGCTACACGGTAATGTAATTAACTGCAGGGGTTTGCGTCTGCAGGGAAGAGCGTCCCCACAATCAAAAACCCCTCCCAACGAGGGGGAATCTGATGAAGTCCGCTACAACGGTCGCATCTGTCCAAACCTCCGATACACGGTGCTATAAATCAACTTGGCATCTTCGGAGAGGTGGACAGATAGACCCAAATAGCATCTGCCCCCAAATTCAGGCAAGATATTTGTCTTCCCGGTTTTTGGCGGTAAACAGATTCCGGCACGCCCGATGGTACCTTTTCCTCTTTCCACTCCACACTTCGTTTGTCATGTTTTTCGTGATCAAATAATCGCGGTATATATGTTTGTGGTTGCCCTTGGGTGATGTGATACTGAAGCTAGTGTATCGTCCCTATGAAGAATGGCGTTTTCTCCTACCCTAGCAACTCAGGCTCTGTCATATCCGGTGGAGTCAAGTATGGGCCACTTGTAGTCTCAAGTCTCTGCAATCCGGTTCTTTAAGAAATCAATGGGCTTCTCTTTGGGTCGATACTCCCACCTCCCACCCTCGGTGCCTCAACGCCGATAGAGGAAGCCCAGAGGAAGTCTGTCTTCCACAGGCTGGTTCCCCAAGCTGCAGCTTTGCCGACGGAATTGTCCTCAAACAACTAGCACTGCCAAGGACCAAGGTCGACGTAGGGGGCAGAATATTCAAGCTCTCAAAGGAAACAGGGGGCAGGCTCGGCAAAATCCAGAGGCTAATCAAATCCCGGCTGTAAGAAACGGTCGACATCGATATCGGCATCATACAAAATGAGCTGGGGGCAGTTCTCCATATGGTCCTGTTTCAACCCCAGTGGTGAATGTTGTGGTTCCAACCGGGAACAGCTTCAAACTGTTGTGAAGGGTCAGACAGAATTCTCCCATTGCAATATTTAAGAAATCTCTGCAACCCATGGAGATTCCACAAGAGCAGAAACCGGTTCGCTCCCTATAACAACTTTCCTCATCTATATATAAGGTATGGAAGTAGGTGAAGGACTCAACCGTCGTCTGCGACTCTTCAAGCAAATTCTGACAAATCCCCTTTCAAATATAAGGGGACTCATCCCAAGACGGATCCTGATACAGCAGTTCCTCCCAAAACCAAAGCGGCTTTTCACAAAAAGAGAGGCCTAATAAAGCTCAAGTGCCCGAAGTAAACTCCAAAGGCCAAAACTCCAAACACCCCAAGCCTGGGGGCATGGTAGTTCATATAGTCTATGTGGTGAATTCAAAAGACGAAATTCGAGCTTCTACTAGTCACCGACCTCAAACTCGGTCCCTGACAAAAGTTCAACTGCAATGTGAAAAGCTGCAGAAAATGCTCGCTCAGGCGGCAGCAAACGCTAATCCATCGCCTAAGGAAAATCCAGAGGACGCACCAGAAGAAAGAGTAGAGAAGGAGTCGGATATTGATTTCCTAAACCACGCTCTGAAAAAGAGAGATGAAGAAGCGGCAGAAATGTCCACTAAAATGAACCATATGGCCCTTCTGATTCAGAATATGGCTGGAAAGATGGTTCAATCGGAACCACTAGCAGATGAACCGACGGTAGTCGGTCTTAAAGATAAAGATGACATTTCAAATCCTTTGCAAACCTCATCAACGGTTGAGAAGGAAATGATTCCTAAAAGAAAAGCTGAACACATATATCGCTCAGCGAATCAAAGCTCACTACGCCAGTGAAGCATCAAATAGGCCAATCAAGATTGGTCAACCATATCCGGCGTGCTACGATCAAATACAGTACCCGCCAGAATACATACTTCCGACTCCACATATACAAAGGAATCGGGAATCCTCACCAGCACATCGCGCGATTTAAATCCATGTGTGGTAACACTGGAGAGAATGATATACTTCTCCTCTGACAGTTTGTCAGCTGTCTGGCGGGCATTGCCTTCGAATGGTATGCGGAACTCCCGAATGACTCCATAAACACCTTCGACGAAATGGATATGCTCTTCTGTCAAGGATTCGCTAATAAGAACGAACATACTACCATGACGGCGCTGGTCAACGAAAGGGTTAGACCGAATGAGATTTAGGTTCAATATGTTACCCGATGGCGAAATCTCTGGTCAAACACAAGCGACACATAGATGAAGTTGCAACCATGGGAATGCTCATAGCCACCCTTGACCCAAATTCAAAGGCGTTCCCGACCTTCCAAGAACTCATGGATAAAATGGCCTGATTGGATCAAATGGGTCAAGACTCTTCTCATCTGAAGATGACGAGCGAAAAGCGAAGGCAAGATAGCGTTTGTCGCCTATGCTCAACAAAAATAAGCGGCTCTGAAGCAACCTGTCGCCAAAACAGCGACGGCGTGGGTACTTGTTCTCCTCGAGATATATACATGGGGCATATTTCTCACTGGCGGAAGACTCTCTTTGTAGAATGGTCATTTCTTCTCAAAGAACAGGAAGCATATTAAGGGGCCTACAAACAGGTCCTACAATCTAGCGGAATACCCCGCTAAAAAAATGGTACATCCACAAGCAAAATGGGCACGGATGAAAACCCGAAAGGGCGCCGTGAGTAAGAACAGCAGGACTGCCGACGAGCTTGTGAAAACCCGGAAGGGCGCAATCTCGTCAAAAAAAACAAAAAAAAAACGGTATGTCCACAAGAAAAATGGGCACGGATGAAAACCCTAAAGGGCACCGTGAGTAAAAATAGCAGGGCTACAGGCGAGTTTGTGAAAACCCGGAAGGGCGCAACCTCGTTAAAATAAATACACTTACGAGATCCTCACGACACGTAAGGAGAATCCCCCATGTGAGACCCTCATGGCTCATAGGATTCAAGAGCCTTAAGTAACAGGGATCTGGACATGTTCTTAAGCCGTCATATCCCCTAAATTTCCCTACAGGAGGTCCATATTGACCCTTGTATACAATCCAGGGGCACGAATAAATATTTCTTTGCCAAGTTCTACAAATGGCAATAAATGTCCCCATATGGTGAATAACACTTGTAGGTCCTCTCGACTTATAAGGAGAAAACACTCTTGGAAGATCCTTATGACATACAAGAGAAGACATCACTTAGGAATCCCCATGATTCTTAAGGAGAAAATACTTCTACGAGATCCTCACGACTCGTAGGGAGAAAACCCTTTATGAGACCCTTACAGCTCATAAAGTCAAAAGTCTTAGTCGACAGGATCCTAACCCTGTCTACTAAGCCACCTTTGTCCAAATCGACAAGGGCAAATGATGAGTCGCTCCTGGCAATATCCCAGTTGTAACGATACTGATGCCTAAACAGGTGTCAAACTCCAAGTCAACCTCTCCAACAAATGTCGCCCTACAGTCATCTAATGAAGAAGGGGACCATGTTCGTTTGGGATCGTAAATGCTAAAGTGCACTTGACGAAATCAAGCAATATCTGCAAAACCCGCTGGTACTGACCGCTCCGGTCAAGGGAAAGCCCCTCATCCTGTACACAACAGCCCTTGAAGATTCTTTAGGCGTGTTATGAGCACAGGAGAATGACCAGGGGAGAGAGAGAGCTCCCTATTATTTGAGTCGAGTTCTCCTGGGGGAAAAAAATAACTACTCCCCCATCGAAAAGTATTGCCTGGCACTGATCTTTGCGGTAACGAAGCTTCGACATTATGCATTGGCACATGAGGTCCATCTCATATCAAAGGTGGATCCTCTCAAGTATTTGATGCAAGAGCCATGTTAACAGGAAAGCTTTCCAAATGGGCCCTCCTCTTGATGGAGTTCTCGATAGTATATCGACCCCTTAAGGCAATAAAAGGCCAGGCCATCGCCGACTTTCTCGCTGAACATCCGATACCTGCCGACTCTCCCTTGAACTGCGAGTTGCCAGAAGAACACGCGTTTGACGCAATTGACAGGGAGAAAGAAGGGAACGATACCCGATGGGAACTCTACTTCGATGGAGCGTCCTCCTTGAAGAAGCGAAAGAAAAACACCCCTATGATTAAAGCCGGGGTGGGCCTTATCTTTGTGACTCCATAAGGAGGGATAATATGTTTTGCCCGGTCTTTAACAGAGCCGAGAACAAACAATGAAGTGGAATATGAAACTTTGATAGCAAGTCTCGAGATCGCCATTGACATGGGAATCGAGAACCTCCTCATATATGGAGACTCCCACCTGGACGTTAGCCAAGTAAAGAGCGACTATCAGATATGCAAGCCAGAGTTGGTAAAATATGGCGAAAGAGTGTGGCAACTGCTGAATCAAATCCCCTCCTACATCCTGGAAAGTATACCACGGACAGAAAATAGCAAGGGAGATGCATTAGCCAAGCTCCCTAAAGAACTGGCCGACGAAAACCTCGATGACGTAAGGATCAATATGCAAAGATGCCGGATTCTCGCACCAGCAGAAATATCTCCTGAGTCTTCCAAAGAAGAGGAAGCGACCAAACAAGTGGCCTTCCAATTGGAGGATGAAGAAAGGGCGAAGGATTGGAGAGAAGTATTCATAGACTACTTCAAATCCTATCGAACGCCCGAAGACGCGTCGTCGAGACATCAGCTCATGAAGCGAGTCTTGTCTTTCGCCTTCGTCAATGATACTCTTTATAAGAGATCGTTCGATTGTCTATGGCTGAGATGCCTGGGACCAGAAGAAGTAAGAAGGGTCGTTCAAGAAACTCATGACAGACTTTGCGGTTCCCATCAAGCTGGGCCAAAGATGAAGCTGAAGATCAAAAGAATGGGTTACTATTGGCCCACGATGATTCGGGACTGCCTCGAATATGCGAAGCAGTGTCACTCATGCCAAATTCATGGGAACTTTATCCAACAGCATCCGAATCCGCTACACCTAACATTGGCTAGCTTGTCATTCGAAATGTGGTGAACCGATATAATCGGGCCCATCGAACCAGTATCATCCAAGGGACATCGGTTCATACTAGCAACAACCAATTACTTCTTTAAATGGGCAGAAACAATACCAGTAAGAGAGATGAAGACTGAGAACATCCTCCATTTCATCAAGACACATGTCATCTACCGGTTCGGCACCCCGCGGCGGATTATCGCTGATAACGGGCCGGCCTACAAAATCCATAAGATCAGCCGCTTCGCACAGCAGCATAAAATAGATTGGAGATATTCTTCAGTTTATAATCCTCGAGCTAACGGTCTAGCTAAGGCTTTCAACAAGACCTTGACAAAGATCATAAAGAAAACGGTGTCCAGAAATAAAAAGGACTGGCACGAGAGATTGCATGAAGTTCTCTGGGCCTATCGGACTATGTTCAAGACGGCCACGAACGCAACGCCATTCGCGTTAGTATTCGGTACGGAAGTGGTACTTTCCTTGGAGATAGAGCTACCCTCTCTACGAGTGGCGGTTCGGTACGAACTCATGGACGAAGAGAATGCCCATCTTCGGCTTGAGGAGCTCGATGCCCTCGATGAAACTCGTCTCATGTCGCAGCAAAACCTGGAGTCTTACAAAGTAAGGATGACACGCTCATACGAAAGATTGACTAGGCCGAGAACATTCCGCCAAGGCAAACTCGTGCTAGTCGTAAAAAGAACTATGATCCCCAACCGTGCCAAACGGGGGAAATTCGAGCCGAACTATGAAGGCCTGTACATCATAGACAAGGGCTACCAAGGTGGGGCCTATTTGCTCATGGATATGCATGGCGAAAGACACTTCCGGCCAATAAACGGCCGGTTCCTTAAGAAATACTACGCTTGACAAGTCACGGCTCAGGTTAGTGATGGATGACGACGCTCATGTCCACTCGCTATCTCCCTGAGTCCAAACTCTATAAGTAGTATCCAGTGAAATCTCGCCTCGAAATACAACGGACCGAGATGTCCTTAAACTAGCTATGGACCGTAATGTCCTTAAACTAACAACGGACCGCAACGTCCTTAAACTAGCTACGGACCGAAATGTCTTTAAACTAGCTGTGGACCGAGATGTCCTTAAACTAACAACGGTGCTTCAAACACGGTGATAGTGGAGTGCAAGTCCATAAGTCCCAGCGGTGAGAGCTGCGACTCAAATCCCACCGGCAAACAAATAGGCCACATGCGGCGAAACTATTCTCGAGAGTTTCATCGTTTAAAAGGGTACGTCCACAAGCGAAATGGGCACGGATGAAAACCCGAAAGGGCGCCGTGAGTAAAAACAGCAGGACTACCGGCGAGTTTGTGAAAACCCGAAAGGGCACAATCTCGTTAAAATAAAGACACCTGCAAGGTCCTCTCGACCTTATGAGGAGAAAATACCCGCGTGAGATCCTTACGACTCATAACGGAACAACACACTTAGGGATCCCCACGATTCCTAAGGAGAAATTGCACTTACGAGATTCTCAAGACCCGTAAGGAGAATTCCCCCTATGAGACCCTCACGGCTCGTAGGATTTAAAAAGCCTTAAGCTACAGGGATCTGAAAAGCCATCACATTCCCTAAATTGCCCTACAAGTGGTTCAATATTGGCCCTTGTATACAATCCACGGGCACAAATAAACGTTTCCACCACCAGGTCCCACCAACGACGAGGAATGTCCTCATGTGGTGAACAACACTTATAAGTCCTCTCGACTTATAAGAAGAAAACACTCTTGTAAGATCCTTATGACTTATAAGAGAACACACGCTTAAGAATCCTCACGATTCCTAAGGAGAAAACGCACCTACGAGATCCTCACGACTTGTAGGGAAAAACATTTTTATGAGACCCTTACGGCTCATGAAGTCAAAAGCCTTAGTCAACAGGATCCTAACCCTGTTTGCTAAGCCACCTTTGTTCAAACCGACAAAGGTAAATGATGATTCACTCCTGGCAATGTCCCAGTGGTAGCGATGCTAATGCTTAATCAGTATCAAATTCTAAGTCTTTTTCACGGCAAATGATGATTCGCTCCTGGCAATATCCCAGTCGCAGCGATGCTGATGCTAAGATTGGTATCAGGTCTTGAGTTCCATACTCGCAGCAAAAATTCAGCGAGCCATAAATGCATATGAAATAGACAAAATGATAGGGCAACTTGCAACAAAAATCAGCAAGTAAAATATATGCATACGAAAATAGCCGAAATGATAGGACAACTTGCACAAAAATCGGCAAGTTAAATATATGCATACAAAAATAGTCGAAATGATTGGGCAACTCGCAATAAAAAGCAGCGAGTAAAGAAAAAGAAAAATAGCCGAAAAGATTGGGCACCGCGAAAAATAGCCGAAATGATTGGGCAATCGCGACTTTCGCGATATAAAAAGCTGAAATGATTGAGCATCTTCGAAAGAAACAAAAAAATGAAACTTTTGCCCTGCAGGTGAGATCACATCAACCCCTGTATACAATCCATGGGCACAAAAGAAAAAGGGAACCACATTGTCCCACCAGGCTTCTGTAAGTGCACGGCGGTGCCCCGGCCGTCAATCCGACGGCCAAATGCGGAAGCGGTGATAAACTTTAAATTTTCTTGAACTGGCAAACCGCCGCGCACTAATACCCGGATCGAACCACTAACTAGTCCTAGCTATCTACAAGAAAAGGAAGAGAGATATACCGACAGATCCGAGTCCTCCGGTCTTCTCGTCGTCGTCCCGATCTCCTGCCGAATGTCCCGTCTCCTCCTCATCGCCGGAAGTGCACCACATCGCCTACTTCTTTTACGGGCTCCCACCTCAATGCCGAGGCAACTCGGGCACGAAGCTGGCTAGTCGACGTGCCCAAGATTTGCTGTAGAATATGGTGTACAAGTCTCATTTTGGGGCTGTAGGAATTGCCTTTTAGTGGAGGAAATGATATGAGAACAATGTAGAGGGACTTGTGGAATTTTACAAAAGCAAAAGAGCAAAAATCCCACATGCAAAAATCTGGACAGCCCCCTTAGGCTTTGGCCGGCCATGGTAAAAATGGTGGTGGAGAGAAAAAGAGAGTGAGTGAGTGTATCAAAAGATAATCAACCTCATAATGCAAGAGAGAGAGAGAGGGAAAAAACTATCATGCACAAGCATGATCACAATCTAAAACCAACACTCCACAACCAAATCATAACCCATCATCAAGCATGATGACTTCAAAAAGTCAAGCCATCATGAAGAAGTCAAGAAGTCAAGGTCAATGGATGGTGCACCATCATGATGCAACAAAAAGCAAAGACCACCCTCCACAAATGCTTATTTGTAACAATGCAAATAAGCCTTCCTCCACCAATCTTCGGCCAATGAACGATACAAAGGAAATCGGCCGAAACGGAAAACAAACTGGCAACTCCAGAAAACTGGTCCCGTAATAAATTACAGGAAAACCCCGATACTGTGCATACACACCCGCATTTGTATTCCGACCGAAATACAAATGCAATGAGACAAAATCTACACTGTACTATACTAGGATCCGGCTTATACCAAAGCCGGCTAGTGATATCTGTTCAATCCTGATCCGTGCAATGCCGCACGTATCTGATCGAACCCTGCCATATAATCATACGGCCTGTAGTACAAACTGTCCGATCCTGATCTGTGCAATACCGCACGTATCTGATCGGACCTTGCCATATCTCCATACGGCCTCTACAACCTTTCGCCCGAAAGCTGAGTAACTGAATGTGGAGGACTCTAAAGACTCGTCAACACCTTGGTTGTGGATTTAACCACTAGCACGTCAGAGGTACAAGCTAATACGTAACGGGCTACCAGGTATTGACTAAAAGGGACGTCTGTAAGCGAACTCAGCCTGACTCCCTACTGAGCCTGTCAGTGACAATATCCGTACAGTCCGGTCCGTTCGTCTATAAGAATCGCATGGCGGGCCTAGGGGGTTGGTAAAAGTCAGACCCCCAAAAGCGGTACAAGTCGTGTCGGAGTGTAGCCCAGAACACCCTGAGATACTACTGGAATACCTACCAGTAAATCTCCTTGCCTCGGCCGAGGGCTTCGTGTAATGGCTCTCCTAGACACAGCACGACCTCACCCCCAATACCGGGAGAGACGAACCCCTGAAGATACGCTCACTGCCTCCATGTGGCTCGGGACTGTACCTAACTAAAACCTGTTTGCACGACTCCTTTGAGCCGTGGTAGGGTAGTAATCAAAGTACAGTGGGAACTCACACGAGACAAATGACGATCCCCAGGTCGATGAACTAACCTGCACACATGTCACCAGGGAACTGCCATCTGACGTCTGGTATATGACCAACTAGCATGTTCCCGGCGAGTCCTGTCCGGTGTACTCATAACCCAATGAGCACCTGTATACATCTTAGGTGATCCAACTGACACCAGTGGCTTGTGAGACCGGCCACCGCCCCTCGTCGGGGTCTCGACTGTATACACTAGTCTACTCTGGAGTATCGATGCCCTGTCTCGAAACTCACATGACTAGGGACCATTTAAGGATATGCTTATAGACCCCAGCTCCCACTTATATGATCGCCCTCATACTGCTGGTGGTCAAGCAAGAATCCTAGGGGCTCTATCAACGTGTAATAGCAACTTGTCAGGTCACCTAAAACAGTACACGATGATAAAGGTAAACCAGATAGCATACTATCATCTCGAGTAAGACTGTCCTACCGGGATAGGTCCTCCATCAATCATTGCAATCACGTACATGTGACCTAATAATTGACTCTGAGGGCACTATCTCCAACAATCTCCCACTTGCACTCAAGGCTAATTATTGCGATGTCGCATACTCACAGCCCGTGTGATACCGAACACCCAACTCCTCTACTAGTCAGTCTCACAAAGCTCGTTTGCGAAACTATTGCGTTCAAGGAATAGCCTTAGTGAGTGGATCCGCTTTGTTGTTTCTTTCTATGTCTCTCTATATCTCAAGTTCGCGGAGAAAACCCATCTCCCGAAATGAGCAATACCTGTCTTAGAATGTGTCTGGATGTCTGATGGGACATAGCTCATAAATGAACTCCAAATACAAACTTCTTAGACTGTATCGTCAACTGAACTTAATCAGTATCCTGCGCCATGCCACCCTCAATATTGCCTTGGACCACCTGTCCAAAATACTGCCCCTCATCAGAAGGAAAACTATAACTCTGACAACCTCCTTGTCGTCCATGTCACCTTGGAAGCCTGGAATGATAACTGACTCCCAAATGAGGCTATCGTTATCATATCCTTAGAACATCCACTTATGTTCTAAAACTGCTTCCGACTGTTTCTCTAGGATTGGATCAATGTCAACTTATTGCATCTAGTGCAAGAACAACATCTGGTGTGGTACTTGACATCTCATGATTGACTCAATTGCTTGAGCAAGTGATATGCCAATCATGCACATCCCTCTCCCCTTTAGTCTGTAAGACACCTTTAGAGAGGGTGACTCCATCACCTGCAGGTACACTACCGTGCCAGGAGTCGTCCATTCTAAATACCCTTAGAATGCTGTCAAGTACCCTGATTGGGAAACCACCCAAATCTAGATCTAAAACCATAGATCTAGTAACCAGTATGTCTGATATAAAATCCATTTCCTTTGTGGAGAAAACACTGTGTGACGACCAAAGTATAACCGACTGTAGTATAGGAGTTTCCTTTCATACTATGTGTATGTCATCCAAATACCAGGATATCACACCCTACTACCTTCTCAACAGATCCATCCCCTATTCTGATGAAGTCAAACCTATGACTGTCACGTCAGAAATAGATGATCTATCTCCGCTACATCTGCTTTAGTCTATAAATAGACATAAGCTTCCTGTTCACCAATGCTTCCGCTGCTCCCACTGACCACGACAACCCTCTGGCAGAGTCATATAGACGTCCATTTCTAAAATTAGTTTAGAACGACGCTATACTCATCCTCCCGCCTGGTCTCGCAGCCTGGAACAACAGCAATGGTAATTGTGGGTAAACAAGAACTTCCCTGTCACCGTCCTTGAGGCTACCGTAGTACCTCTCGGGTGCCTGAAGTTACCCACCTTATCTGCGGAGTGGCCAATGGAATGTCAATCCAGATTGAATCTTTAGGTTCCTTATCAAATCTTCAGTAATCGTTTGTGGTTCTGGAATCACTTCCAGTTCTACCATACTCCCACTACTGTTTTCTGAAAAAATCCATTTTTAATAAAACTGTGGCGAGTCTAGAACAATATTGCTATTGTTCATCCAGATGGTAGAAAGTCAACCCTCGTCATAGCCTGGGTCAACCCACAAACAGCCATTACAGAAACGTGCCTTGAGTTGTCCAGTGTCTGGTTTTAATCATAAGCCGGACAACTCCCCGTACCTTAACAACGTTAAGATACGAACTGTTCTATATCCCATATAGGACCAGAGGCACTGATTTAACTGAACCAGATCCAAATCATGCAACTGTCTCCAGTGCATGTCAACTAAATGGAGAGAGGCCGATCAGCGTTACTCAACTTAGGAATGCTTCCAATTATGAGTAACCTGAAAGAGAAGTAAGCTCTCTTAATCATTACTATCAACTGAATACCATATACAAGTATCTACATCTTCGATCACTTTGAAGAATCCCGATACTTGCTGTACCTGGTTCTCTACTCTATTCAAATACCTATAACTTCTCCAAATTCGGACCCTGTGTTTTCACGAAACACCTATCTAAAAACTAGAGAAGTCATAAGTAAACCGAATATAGTACGAGGACCAACCCCTCTGTCCTGATGGACCCTGGACAACATACAATACTCTGTATAAGTCCCTTGAGTTTGATAGCTCATTCACTGTGTGTCGTAGGTTGAAAACTGTACCTATGGTTAAGAAGAATTACACCGCTGTTTAATGCTCCTTACCTAACCATCCACTGATATAGGTAAATGTCATCGACATAATATCAAAAAGGTATATCTCACTCTATAAAAATAGACGTACAGATATATCAATTTGAAATTGGTGCATAACAGCGGATATTCAAAACCAAATATTTGCCGACCGGCAAACAGCCCAGGTGATTTCCTCAAATATCACCGATTACAACGAATCCCGATATAATGAGGATGATCACCCAATTCCCAATAACTTACTCCCACTCATCATCTGTAAAAATCATACAGATGTGAGAATCATACCTGGTAAATACATACCCTGGAGCAAGTGTCTAATCGGGAAATCAGTTTTCCTTTAACAGTACATAGTGAAACTGAAACATTGAAATGTTTCGATGGGGTATCCCGGTATTCCTAGTAATGCCTCTTCCAGATTCACGACTGTAACCGTATAATTCTTTGCCACCTCTCCAAATCCCTTCATATGTCTTTAGTCTTTACCTTCTGCACACCCCTTAGGCCAAATGGTTTTCTTCCTTCCCCACCGTTCGGCACCAGCCTATGGTTTGGAAGAAGACTATCCAATAAGCATAATGGGTGTACTGTCCTAATCCTAGGAACACTCGCAATGAGAGAGGGTGAAGATAAAAGACAACCGAATAAACCTTATTCCTATTTCTCCTGGACCAGAATCCATCCCCGAACTGGAACAAGTTCCTTTCGAGTTCGTATATAACCATACGATGGAGTATCCAATAAACTGTGGATCTTCGTAGTGATACGGAGTGTCCTGGAGAAATACAAAGGTGATTTAGGATTGGCGAAGGAATATTTGGTTTGGTCGTGAATATCTGTTGCAATTTACTTTACCCTCTTACTAATCCCTTGCTTTGTCTTAACTTAATACCTTCTGTACACCATCGTTATGCTAATTGGTTTTCTTCATTCCCTACCAGTCGGCACCAGCCTATGGTTTGGAAGAAGACTATCCAATTTGCGTAATAGGTGTACTATCTCCTAAACCAAGGAGTACTCGCAACCTGAGAGAAGGTAAAAGGAAAAGACAACTGAATAATCCTATCCGTTTCCTCCAGAACCTTAAACCATCCTCGAATAAATTCCTTCGAGTTCGTATCTAACCATACGATGGTTTTGTCCAATGGAAGTGGACGTTCGTAGTAATACGGGGTGTCCTGGAGAAAAGGGTAAAAGTAGGAGTGGCAATGAGGTCTGCAATTCTGACAATCCAAAAGCCAGTGTTAAAGAAGGTTCGGTCAACTTGGTCACTGAGTCATAGTCTTAGGGTCGGGTCAATGGTCTCTGCCAAAGAGAGAGAGAAAAGAAACACTCAGCGTGCACTCTAACCTAGATCAGAATGGTTACCAATTTATCTAATCTGGAAACCTCCCACTGTACCTTCAAATTCTCCTCCAAACCTAAAAGAAGAATTAGTCGGGAACACCCGAGGAGTAAACTAACTCATCAGTGGGAATCGGGATCCAACTCTCATCGCATGATAACGTGACGGAATCTGCTCACGTCATCACACTCCAGAAGGTATGCGCATATCTGGCATGTTTCAGTTCTTTTGAAACTCCCGATGTGATTTCTGCCCCATGCTCTTATGACCTTGACTTTGGCCAACATATCATAAGTCACATGTCAAGTTCTACCCGTCATTCTCCAGGTTAATTTGAATCCACCCGTACCTACCCTTGACTTTGGCCAAAATGGCAGTACGACTGTCCCAAACCAACGCATCTATCTATGCTGCATATGAATAACCAACAGCTACCAAACACTGTGCCTTGACTTTGGCCAACATACACAGCTTGAATACTATTGACTACCCATATGAAACGACGGAGGGCTACGAATGGTTTCTGGCGAAAACCTTTAACGTAAAGAACTTGATATCGTTGAAGGAACGGATAGCTTTTTGAAAATATAGTGACGAAAACCTTCGCTAAAGAGGTCACTCCCGGTGAAGGGATCTCGGCTCTTTCCCCGTAGAATGAGGTGCAGGATATTCCAACTGAATACCGCGATGCAAAGCAAAAGTAATCGGCTATAGTGAAGTCATTGCCCTGACGCAAACTTTTTGTCCAAGGGGTCACTCCCGGTGAAGGGATCTCGGCCCTTGCCTCGTCGACTGAGGAGCAGGATATTCTAAATGAATACCGCAATGCAAAACAAAAGTGAACGTCCTTGCAATAACAGCTTTTTGAAAAGTGTTCCAACAACATCAGATTAGGTTTGTTTTTAAACTTGCATTGATCCAAATCAACGCAGTCCCATCAATTGATCACACCAAAAAGAACGAAAATATACTGATGTACGTATATGCCATCCGCATTCGCCACTGGGTCCCGTCATTACCCGTTAGGTTAGCTAACTAACGACAGAGCGGGGACTGGACTAGCGCGGATGTAAAACATATACAACATCTACTAATATATATACCAATATATTATATTCGCTCAAGGCGTGAATAAAATGCAACATCACAGAAATGTACAGCATCACAGAAACAATACAGATATCTGGGATCCCCGGGTTTCACAGAGCCGCTGAAACCCGACGTTCCCCTGGTCGTGTGGATAGCCTGTGCAATGAAATCCTAGACCCCTACGGGCGCGGCAAGTTACCCGCCAAAACCTGAAGCGAGGCAGCCCCCTTCAGCTCCGTGAATGGACCACCCAGCACTTCACGGAATCCGGTAACTTGGGCACCCCTCCTGGGTCAACCTGTACCCCCTACGAGTGCGGCGAATAGCCCGCCAATCCTAGAGTGAAGCCCCCTCCGTCCCAATGCCATGAGATGCGGGCTTGTTGCCCTCTAGAACCCGGCTATCCGTGCACCCCTCCGCGGGGTAAGCCTAGTACAGAAAGTAAAATATACATACAACGGGTACATCGACCGCAACCTGGCCGTGCCCCAAAATAATAATACAAACAGGCAGTGACGGCAGTCCACACGTCGGACGCTCGCCCCGCAATATCAAATGTACATAATACAACCACAACTGTACTAGCATTGCATCCAGGCAATCCCCCACGACCGATCCGCAACATCACAGCAAAAACAGAACATCAACGTGAAAGTCACGTTCGCAAATCCGTCTAACCGGGCTATAGCAGTTAGACCGGATTTACCGATCGAGTGACATTCACGGTCGCAGATATAATGTAAATACTGTGAAATAATGTGTTTAAAATATCCGATCGATCAAAATTTAACAAGTGGGCCCCCAAGCAATACTGTAGCAGATCAGGAAATTCTGGGCCTAATATTAATATTCCAAAAATCCAATTTTCACCCCAGAAAGCAACTGAAGAAAATTGATACAGTAAGGACACTATTCGGCGGCGGAACAGCGGCCCAAGTGGGGGTTTTGCCGCGGTTCCGCGCTCTGGTGGTCGACTTACTGTGTCGAATTTCTACAGTGGGCTTATAATCTCCAGTACATCAATTTTATACAACCTGAAAAATTTTTGGAGACCAAAAAATTTGAACAGAAAACTGATATGAACAAAAATGTAGATTTTGGAATTTTGGTCGATCGGAAATGCAAAACACATTAGACAAAGCTAGACTAAGTTAATGGCGAGGCTCTGATACCACTGTAAGTGCACGGCGGTGCCCCGGCCGTCAATCCGACGGCCAAATGCGGAAGCGGTGATAAACTTTAAATTTTCTTGAACTGGCAAACCGCCGCGCACTAATACCCGGATCGAACCACTAACTAGTCCTAGCTATCTACAAGAAAGGGAAGAGAGATATACCGACATATCCGAGTCCTCCGGTCTTCTCGTCGTCGTCCCGATCTCCTGCGGAATGTCCCGTCTCCTCCTTGTCGCCGGAAGTGCACCACATCGCCTACTTCTTTTACGGGCTCCCACCTCAATGCCGAGGCAACTCGGGCATGAAGCTGGCTAGTCGACGTGCCCAAGATTTGCTGTAGAATATGGTGTACAAGTCTCATTTTGGGGCTGTAGGAATTGCCTTTTAGTGGAGGAAATGATATGAGAACAATGTGGAGGGACTTGTGGGATTTTACAAAAGCAAAAGAGCAAAAATCCCACATGCAAAAATCTGGACAGCCCCCTTAGGCTTTGGCCGGCCATGGTAAAAATGGTGGTGGAGAGAAAAAGAGAGTGAGTGAGTGTATCAAAAGATAATCAACCTCATAATGCAAGAGAGAGAGAGAGGGAAAAAACTATCATGCACAAGCATGATCACAATCTAAAACCAACACTCCACAACCAAATCATAACCCATCATCAAGCATGATGACTTCAAAAAGTCAAGCCATCATGAAGAAGTCAAGAAGTCAAGGTCAATGGATGGTGCACCATCATGATGCAACAAAAAGCAAAGACCACCCTCCACAAATGCTTATTTGCAACAATGCAAATAAGCCCTCCTCCACCAATCTTCAGCCAATGAATGATACAAAGGAAATCGGCCGAAACGGAAAACAAACTGGCAACTCCAGAAAACTGGTCCCGTAATAAATTACAGGAAAACCCCGATACTGTGCATACACACCCGCATTTGTATTCCGACCGAAATACAAATGCAATGAGACAAAATCTACACTGTACTATACTAGGATCCGGCTTATACCAAAGCCGGCTAGTGATATCTGTTCAATCCTGATCCGTGCAATGCCGCACGTATCTGATCGAACCCTGCCATATAATCATACGGCCTGTAGTACAAACTGTCCGATCCTGATCCGTGCAATACCGCACGTATCTGATCGGACCTTGCCATATCTCCATACGGCCTCTACAACCTTTCGCCCGAAAGCTGAGTAACTGAATGTGGGGGACTCTAAAGACTCATCAACACCTTGGTTGTGGATTTAACCACTAGCACGTCAGAGGTATAAGCCAATACGTAACGGGCTACCAGGTATTGACTAAAAGGGACGTCTGTGAGCGAACTCAGCCTGACTCCCTACTGAGCCTGTCAGTGACAATATCCGTACAGTCCGGTCCGTTCGTCTATGAGAATCGCATGGCGGGCCTAGGGGGTTGGTAAAAGTCAGACCCCCAAAAGCGGTACAAGTCGTGTCGGAGTGTAGCCCAGAACACCCTGAGATACTACTGGAATACCTACCAGTAAATCTCCTTGCCTCGGACGAGGGCTTCGTGTAATGGCTCTCCTAGACACAGCACGACCTCACCCCCAATACCGGGAGAGACGAACCCCTGAAGATACGCTCACTGCCTCCATGTGGCTCGGGACTGTACCCAACTAAAACCTGTTTGCACGACTCCTTTGAGCCGTGGTAGGGTAGTAATCAAAGTACAGTGGGAACTCACACGAGACAAATGACGATCCCCAGGTCGATGAACTAACCTGCACACATGTCACCAGGGAACTGCCATCTGACGTCTGGTATATGACCAACTAGCATGTTCCCGGCGAGTCCTGTCCGGTGTACTCATAACCCAATGAGCACCTGTATACATCTTAGGTGATCCAACTGACACCAGTGGCTTGTGAGACCGGCCACCGCCCCTCGTCGGGGTCTCGACTGTATACACTAGTCTACTCTGGAGTATCGATGCCCTGTCTCGAAACTCACACGACTAGGGACCATTTAAGGATATGCTTATAGACCCCAGCTCCCACTTATATGATCGCCCTCATACTGCTGGTGGTCAAGCAAGAATCCTAGGGGCTCTATCAACGTGTAATAGCAACTTGTCAGGTCACCTAAAACAGTACACGATGATAAAGGTAAACCAGATAGCATACTATCATCTCGAGTAAGACTGTCCTACCGGGATAGGTCCTCCATCAATCATTGCAATCACGTACCTGTGACCTAATAATTGACTCTGAGGGCACTATCTCCAACAGCTTCGTCAAAGGGAAGCCAGATCTCGATAGCTACATCTACAGCCTAGAAATCAACAACGGTGTTTCTTCTCGTTCCAACCAGAAGCAGATACGACGTAAGCAAAACGGAGCCATGGCAAAGTCTCCTAGTTCCAAATCTCGACGGTTCACAGACAACCCAGAGACAACCTCGACATTCATCGCAATATTGCAGACACAATGTCAATAAATGAAGCGAAGGAAGATCCCTAGCTTCAGGATCTTGACGGCACCTCAAATGAGACCTGAAAGACTATCGGAGATCATCCTACTCCAGCGCGGAATGGTCATAACTCATCGGGGCTCCCAAACTGAGCCTAACCTCAAGTAAAAAGCGACATGGAATATCCCTAACGGTTGCTCTTTCGACAGTAATATTACCCGGAGGATTACTTGAAGACGTCTTGTCCAGCCCCCTAAGGGATCAGAGACATGACATTCGCGGGGCTACCCGAACAGCAAGATTGCATATCAGGGAATATATCGGCCAACGTGACGGTGCGAAGGGTAAAAAAACCTAGTACCACAGACCCTAACGGACTTCTATTAGAAGGAGTTAACTGTGATGTTTGGAAACCCTTGCGAGAACTTCTCGATTCATCTCGACTCGTGAGGAAATTAGTGTCCTTGCGAGAACTTCTCGACTCGTCTCGACTCGTAGGAAAAAAGCCTTAGGCAATGGGGATAAGGATCTGTTTCCTAAGCACTAGGGCCCTGCAAGTCGGTCCAACATGGGCTATTGCATACTATTCACGGGCCAAACTCTCGAAAGTCGAATCTCGACAAGGAGGGAAACAACCACTTACGAGTCCTCTCGACTTGTAAGGGGAAAATTCTCTTGTAAGATCCCTATGACTCTCAAGAGAAAACACACATAGAAGTCCCCACAACTCCTAAGAAGAAAACACACCTGCGGGATCCTCTCGACTCGTAGGGAGAAAAGTCTTTATAAGACCCTCACGGCTAATAAAGTTGAAAAGTCTTACGCAGCAGATCTGAACCTGTTTTCTAAGCCATCGCTGCCCTGCAAGTAAGTCCAAGATGGACTATAGTATACTATCCACGGGCCACACTCTCCAAAGTTGAATATCTACAAGGGAAAAAATCCACTTACAAGTCCTCTCGACTTGTAAGGGAAAAAATTCTCTTATGAGATCCTTACGACTCTCAAGAGAAAACGCATTTAGGAGTCCTCACGACTCCTAAGGAGAAAATACACCTGCGGGATCCTCACGACCCATAGGGATAAATACCTTTATGAGACCCTCACGGCTCATGAAGTGAAAAGTCTTAGGCAGCAGATCCAAACCTGTTTCCTAAGCCATCGCTGCCCTACAAGGAGGTCAAGATGGACTATCTACGGGCCACATTTTCCAAAGCCACATTCGCCGATGAAATAAAGAAGTTACATACGGGTCCTCACGATTCGTAGGGAAAATAATGTTCCTGCGAGAACTTCTCGATTCGTTTCGACTCGTAAGGAAATTAGTGTCCTTACGAGAACTTCTCGATTCGTTTCGACTCGTAAGGAAATTAGTGTCCTTGCGAGAACTTCTCGATTCGTCTCGACTCGTAGGGAAAATAATGTTCCTGCGAGAACTTCTCGATTCGTTTCGACTTGTAACGAAATTAGTGTCCTTGCGAGAACTACTCGATTCATCTCGACTCGTAAGAAAAATAATGTCCTTACGAGAACTTCTCGATTTGTCTCGACGCGTAGGGAAAATAATGTTCCTGCGAGAACTTCTCGATTCATCTCGACTTGTAAGGAAAATAATATCCTTACGAGAACTTCTCGATTCATCTCGACTCGTAGGGAAAATAATGTTCCTGTGAGAACTTCTCGATTCGTTTCGACTCGCAAGGAAATTAGTGTCCTTGGGAGAACTTCTCGATTCGTTTCGACTCATAAGGAAATTAGTGTCCTTGCGAGAACTTCTCGATTCGTCTCGACTCGTAAGGAAATTAGTGTCCTTTTGAGAAATTCTCGATTTGTCTCAACTCGTAGGGAAAATAATGTTCCTGCGAGAACTTCTCGATTCGTTTTGACTCGTAAGGAAATTGGTATCCTCGCTAGAACTTCTCGATTTGTTTCGACTCGTAAGGAAATTAGTGTCCTTACGAGAAATTCTCGATTCGTCTCGACTCGTAAGGAAATTAGTGTCATTGCAAGAACTTCTCGATTCGTCTCAACTCGTAGGGAAAATAATGTTCCTGCGAGAACTTCTCGACTCGTCTCGACTCACAGCTCATAAAGTTGGAAATTCTTAGACTACAAGGACCCTAAACTTGTCTCCTAGACCATCAATTCTATGGTCACACATTACTTTGCACTACTTCACCCACGTACATACATACATGGGCAAAGTAGTGGAAGGGATTTGTTCCCGCCAAAATTTTCGGCCAAGAGCTACTTGTTCCCTTATAAAAAAGGAGGAAGAGTCCTCAAAATTTGGCATCACGTGTTAAACACGTGGGCGCTCATATGCAAAGCATATGGGCGCTGAAAATAAAAAAATTAATGGCCAAACAAGCCTTACGTGTAAAACATGTGAGCGCTCATATGCAAAGCGTATGAGCGCTGAATAAAACAATTAAGGGCCAAACATGCATCACGTGTTAAACACGTGAGCGCTCATATGCAAAGCGTATGAGCGCTGAATAAAATAAACTTAAATAACCAAACATGCCTCACGTGTAAAGCACGTGAGCGTTCATATGCAAAGAATATAAGTGCTGAACATAAATCACCAATGGCCAAACAGGCCTCATGTGTAAAACACGTGAGCGCTCATTTGCAAAGCTTATGAGCGCTGAACATAAACGGGCTAAAACCCACAGCAGGGGTCACGTGTTAAACACATGAGTTCTTTTGCCTCTCACATGCAAAGCATGTGAGCGCCCCAATTTAAAATGCTCCTATCAAATTCTAGAATTAAATTCTATTTTGGGAAATATTTTCCTGATCTTTCTCAAACTAAAAAGATCTTCTCTGTTAAACAGAGGACCTTTGGATCAAAGATCCAACGGTGATCATATGGTAGAATAAACTTCTATCATAGGAAAATATTTTCCTAATCTTGTTAATTTAACAAGATATGCATATGATCAGAATTCTATATTAGAATAAAATTCTAATCTTACTAAACTAACGAGATATCTATATGATAGAATTAAATTCTATATTAAGAAAATATATTTTTGATCTTGTTAAACTAAAAAGATATGATAGAATAAAATTCTAATCTTTTTAAAACTAACAAGATATTCATAATCTTGTTAAACAAACAAGAAATCTTCTCTGTTAAACAGAGAGCTTTTGGATTAAAAATCCAACGGTGAATAAAATTCACCGATTGATCTAAAAGATCATGAAATCAATCAAGATCTCTCAATGAGAGATTCCCTTAACAAATTGATTCTTTTTCTTCTCATATAAATAGGAGCAAGGAGAGGAGGAAAAAAAATGGAGACAGAGAGAGAGAGAGAGAAGGGAAGAAAAATATATAGAGAGAATTTAATTCTCTAAAAAGAAGAGAAACCCCTCCCAAAAACTCCTACAAAACAAAAAGAGAATTTAATTCTCAAACCAATAGTTTAACTCTTCTTAAAGAACTTAGTTCTTTCTCTGGTTAAGATCTGTAGAAGCAGATCTCCCCACAAGTTGAGAATTTAATTCTCATCGGGGAGATTCTGTCATGCAGATTCAAACCCTATGGGGAAGAACTGAGTTCAAAAAAGTTTAACTCTTACAAAATGTATGGGAATTTAATTCCTCTGAAACTAGGGTTTAACCCTTTAAAAAAAATTTAATCCCTGTAAAGAACAAAATGAGAACTTAATTCCTCAGAACCATAGAAGAACAGCCTGATGATTCATTAGCGTTCAAACGCTACGTAACAGACCATGTGTTCCCACATGAGCTCCTCTGAGGAACAAAAATGAACAACTGCCATCGAGTCACGTGATCCCATGTGACTCCTTAATAGTTCTTAGCACTTTCAAAAGGAAAAGGGGAATAAATCAAAAACAGTTCCCATTTTGGGCCACCTCACGTGATCCCACGTGACCCCCTAATAGTGCTTAGCACTTGTAAGAAGAAAAGGGAATAAATCAAAATAGTTCCCATTTCTGGGGCGCCTCACGTGACCCCCAATAGTGCTTAGCACTTATAAAAGAACAACGGAATAAACCAAAGTTAACAGCGCCAACTTTCAAGAGCCTCAAGTGCCACACGTGACCCTCCCTCAAATTTCATTGTTTAACACTGCCTTGGAGTCTCATATAGGAGCACGTGAGCATTGAGTATACATTAGTGTTTAACACTATAGGAAGCCAACTCCAACTCCAAATTGGCTAAGTCTCCCTGGGGATTAAAACATCTTAGATTTCCTAATAGATCGAGCCACTATGCTCATGACTTCCCAACTGATGATGATTCCTCAATCTCCTAAGTTAATCTTAGTCTCTCAAAAATGACTAATGATTCTTGGACGGGCCACTATGATCTTTCCCCTCAAATCTGGAATTTGGTTTAAGGATACATCTTTCCATATCTCTGATACATATCGTTATTATTCTTCAACGTCTTCAGAGAGATGGAGGGTCCCGACAACCAACAGTTCTTAGGTGCATTCCTAAACCTATGAGCATATCACAACGGACCGCAACGTCCTTAAACTAGCTATGGACCGCAATGTCCTTAAACTATGACCTCACCACCAAATGGTGATCTACGGACCGCAACGTCCTAAAACTAGCTATGGACCGAAACGTCTTTAAACTAACAACGGACCGCATCGTCCTTAAACTAAACGCTCATCCCAAAAATGGTGATCTATAGACCGTAACGTCCCTAAACTAAAACGATAGAGCCCAAATGCTCTTTCGTTGGATCAAAAATGATCCTAAGCCCCCGTTATGTAGATCTTAGTCCAATATCGGACTAACGTATTCTTAAAAAACATTTAAGTTGATCTTAATCTCAAACTAGATTAACGATGCTTAAATCAACCCAAACCCAAATTTAAGAATATACAGATTTGGACTAATCCACGCCCTACGGGCGGCAACATAAATTAGTCTCTGTATACAAACCACGGGCAACCAAAATCAAAACAAACACATACGACATGAAGTGAACATCTGAAGCAGGAGAAAATGGTTATCGCTACGCGATAATGTAATTAACTGAAGGGGCTTGCGCCTGCAGGGAAGAGCGTCCCCATAATCAAAAACCCCTCACAACGAGGGGGAATCTGATGAAGTCCGCTACAATGGTCGTCTCCGTCTAAACCTCTAATACACGGTGTTATAAATCAACTTGGCATTTTCGGAGAGGTGGACGGATAACCCAAATAGCATCTGCCCCCAAATTCAGGCAAGACATTTGTCTTCCCGGTTTTCGGCGGTAAACATGAACCATCTACCAAGAAATCACCCGGAAAGAAGCAGTGTGCCAGCAAGCCGCAACAGAACCTGTACGGCTGAACCTGCAATAAACTGTGGCACAACGGGGGTGAGTTTCCAACTCGTGAGTAGAAGACATCACCGAGTGGAAATCACATGTATAACGATCTCTTAGGTCATACAGTACAATAATAATAATACTCTAATATCGAATAAAAGCAAGGTAACGGTAGCATAAAAATGATACCAAGGTACTCATCTCTATGTCATAAGATGTGAATCATGTACGAATGCATCATCAGGTGGGTGTGTCCAGCAACGACACACAAGAATCATAATAAATCTGGAGTGTCCAACACCGACACTCGAATATCATGAAACCCATGCCCAGCATCGACATGCAAATCCTCGGATCTCAGGCGTCGCATCCTCTGATCGGCCCTCATATTCATCTCACGACTCCGGTCAGTATCCTCCAGATAACCGATGGATCCAAACTATCACCGGTAGGTAGTGCTCCCCTGCCAGGCTCATCATCTACAACTCGAGCGTATTGCCCCGGGGTACCTTACCTGGTCCACCATGTATCCACAGACAGTTCATCGTACTCCTCGAATCGGGTCTCGAAACCAAACTCAGAACTGAGAAAACATCATGGTGGACACGAAATATCATATCAAGGAAAACCGCATCATTTTCTTTAAAAGTAATCATAAGTTTATAAAGTTCACATGCAGTTTCCCAAATCCAGAAATCTCATGAACAATCTGAAATCTCAAAATCATGAGACAATGAACAGTGAATATCGGCATAAAGCCCCACAACATTGCATAACAGAATGAATATATAAATACATGGGGTATCTAAGTAAGGAATGCAATATCAAAAGTAGTATATGAGAGCAAGCATACTAATAACATGTTTAAACTACCAGCTAGCAGGTTATACCAATAAAGTAACGTTTTCTAAAGTGTACATGACATGGCAATTACCGATGATGATGTGTGTGAGCCGGCAATCAATTGTACGTGCAACATGCACACCATCGGTAATGGTGCAGGTGTCCTAACAGAGGAGATCATAATAGCTAAGGAAAACACATGTATGTATGCAATGCAAAGAGAACAACATGAGAATGACGGAAAATGAATAGTAAACGCAAAATTATAGAATATACATATCTGTATATGAGTCATACAGTTTTAGTGTTTTTGAAATAGCACGAATCGTGGATTTTAGAAAAGTAGGGGCTACGGTGTTTTTGAGAAAAGATATGCCGTTTGAAAATCCGTACCGTCCCTCGGATTGTCTTTTGAAAATACTTACGATTCGTTAACTTGAAAATAGGTATGACTCGAGCCTAGTCTAGCTGCTACCTAAACAACTAAAAGACTAAACTAAGAACTAGTCGGAAGGTAATAAGAAATCCATAATATTCCGAGCCGATATACCTAGTAGTCGGCGATCCAGTCTCATAGCATCACGTACGGCATAATATATTGTACGGCATCCTCGTGTCAAGAGTGCGAATCAATCATCAAATGTATCTCTTACGATAATATCTATCGTACGACATCCCCAAAATCGAGGGTACAGGTCAAATATCATTTATAATTCATCATTTGTACGGTATTAATCGTCGTACAATATCAATATCAATGGGTACAGATCTAAAGTGTCGTACAATCTATTATCTCATCAAGTCACATATTATCGCATGTTTGCATATATATATATATATATATATATATATATATATATATATATTGTCCAACGATCCTTCATTACATCACATCATAAACAATATCTCGACTCAAACACATATCATAATCTCATAGCATCATGCCCGATCATATCGACTCATATCCATTCAACATCTCATACCCTCATCTTATGTGCGTGTGTGTGTGTGTATCAACGCATCCACACACACACACACACCCATATCATATCTCGTGTGTGCGTGTGTTTGTATGTGTGACAACCTATACACTACGGGTTCGCGACTAAGAAACTAAACTAAGAGCAATCTTCTTCTAAGTAGCTTAATCTAACCTATAGACTGCTAGAAAACCCTATTTGCTAGGTATCCGTACTACACATATACATACCATACACATCCTAATCTACGAATTTGTGAGGGTGCTATACTCCATCCACCTGACTTCCCCCGTATATATACATCTACCCACCTTCGATCCTCGCTTGCCGAAGTCGAGAACGTCTTGCTCTTCCTTGTCATCCCGAAGTCCACACGGAGGTACCAATACTAAGCGAAGTGGATTTGTCTCCGAATGATGATGGAATCAATTGAGACTTACTTGCCTCCTTTCTCTTATACACCACAAAATATAAATAGCTGCTTCGCCCTGAGCAGAACAATTGCTACAGCAACTACAATTCCACCAATGGCTCCTCCCATAAGTCCTGCTGAATTTAAACAATTAGAAGCATTAAATTAGATGCAGCTAAATGAGTTGAACATCAACAAGAGATCAGTTTCTTTATCTCATTCTTATGCACAATAATTGTTCAAAAGTGTAAGAAAGAACCATCTGAGCTTCTTGGTGACAGGGAAAATAACTTCCATTATCTTTCGCTGGAATGAACACAATTCCCTTCCCGGCGTTTAAAATCAACCCCCCGATTATACCTCGGAATCATACCCTTGTCTCGAAACCCCACCTCCTTTATGATCGAATCCAGCGTGTCCCCATCCCGCATCGGATACGTCTCAACCAACCCATAATCTAAAGACACCTCAGGGTCCCCGCAGAAGCAGCTCACCCTCACATTCACCTCGGCCCCAGTCCTAATATTGTTCCCCGGAAAACCGTTATCAGCCCTGAGAACTGCCGCCGTCCTCAGATTCGCATACCTGGTGGAGGAGATGAAGTTGTAGGTGTCGGCGTTGGTGGTCTCGTACTTGACGTTTTGGCCGAGGGAGGAGCCGCTGCTAAAGTTGCAGGCGAAGAGGACATTGACGCGAGTCCCAACGGTGATCGAGTCCTTGTTGAGGATGTTGGGACTGTCGAGGACATTGGGGTCTGGGGATGGGAGGTTGAAGAGGGAGGCGATGTAGGTGAGGTTGAGCTCGAAGCCGATGGAAGGCTGAAGGGAGAGGTAGGAGGAGGCTAGAGATAGGTTGCAGGTTCATTTTGAAATAACCTTAACTAAGGTTTTTGGGGACATTAGAGATTTGAGAACGAGATGGGGAAACGGGAATAGGGGAGAAATGAAAGAGAAAGGGGTCAACTTATATTTTTTTTTGGGTTGGTAAAGTGAAAGAGTGAGAAAAGAGAGAATTTGATCTTTTTCTTTTCCTTCCCATTTTAAAACAAAAACCAATTAAAAGACAAATGAAGCCATGGTTATCAATAAATACTTCCAAAATCAATAATTCTTATCAATTTTCCAAACATTCCTCAAACTATAAGTGTTTAATCATACTATATTGTTAAAATAATTTTTCCATACTTTATATATATTCATGAAATTTATTATTTTAATTATTCAAATTCCGAAAATAATATTTTATTTTCCTGAAATGTTACACATATCCTGCTCGGTATGATCTGGTAAAGTTTCCTAGTGACTATGTCATCCCCAATTTCGGAAGATTCGATGGGACGGGAAATGCGGATCAGCATATCGCCCACTTTAAAGCCTCATGAGGGAATACTGGGGGCAATGACGCGCTTCTCCTCTGCCAGTTTGTTAATAGCTTAACCGGTGTCGCTTTCGATTGGTACGCGAGCATACCAGATGGCTCCGTTACTACTTTTGTCCAAATAGAATCTCTATTTCGGTAAAGGTTCATGAGTATCAGCGATAAGATCACCATTGCCGACCTCGTAAGGACCAAAACAAAGAACAACGAAAGCAACACGGATTTTATAACCCGATGGCGCAATCACTCCGTCAAATATGAGCCACCGTTGGAACAAGACCAATCCGTCAATCTCCTCATCGGAAATCTTGGCATCTGGATGAATCCTTTTCTATGCATCGCAGGTCTCAAGACGTTCCAAGAGCTGACCAAGAAAGATCAAATGTTGGAACGCTCAAAGCAAGATTCTTCCTTGGATTCCCAAAATAACAATAGGTCTTGGAGAAACCGAAAGGACGATAATCGCAAAAGCGTAAATTCCAACGATACTGAATCTTTTCACACTTCGGCTAACCAAAATAAGCGAGGGATGGGTGGGCCTAATGCCAACCAGCCTCAGAAGCCAGTGTTCGGAGAGGGAGGAGAATCTCCACTGAAAGAGAAGCTGGATAAGGTTTATTCTTTCAGAAAGGACAAAATCCGTAAAATATTCAAAGATGTATTAAGAAACGGTCTACAATTGCCAGAATTAAAAAGACTTCAATAAGCGAATATGACCGACGACCCTAAATATTTCCCCTATCACAGAGTGATGGGTCATGCTATTGAAGACTGCTTTGTCTTTAAAGATTGGGCCGAAAGCAATACAAGGCATGAGAGATAGAACTGTCTAAAGGCGCGTTAGCGAAAAATCAAGCCGCGGCAGCCAATTTCATACAAACGAAGACCGAAACCCTTTGGAAATCTGCTGCTCTCAATCGTCTGCCTTTCTTGGAAAGGAGCGGGCCAAGGCAACAAGCCAAAAACCCAACGTAAAACATTATCAATGAAGAGGCAGTAAACGGGTACACAATCCATACGATCAATATGGTAGAGCCCAGAAGAACAAGTCCTCCTACGCCTCATTCCAATGACGATGACGTGGCTATTGCTACCCAACATCGGCTTGGTCTAAATGATGAAGAGCCCGTTCAGGCTATTAAGCCAAAGAAGCCCGTAGTTCCTGCGTAATCGAGCTCGGGAAGTAAGGATGACCCGATTATCATGCCCGGAACTATAGAGCAAGTATGATTTCAATGGCTTCAAAAGAAGCTTCAGGATAGAGACGAGAAGTTGGCCAAGATCCATTCCAAAGTCGACGAGCTGGCAAACGTCGGCAGATCTTACGAGCCAAGTCGACCGATTGCAATTGCAGAAAAATCAAAATTCCGTTCATGAGCTAGGGATTGATATCCTGAAACAGCCAACTGATACCCCCTCCAGCCCAAGAGCGGATCACCCTTGCGAAAAATTGCAGCGATCAGCCTTTAGCCCCTCTGATACGTACACTGAACGTGGTAAGCAGATTGTCACGCCTCGCTTCCCAGTAGACGGAAACGGTGACGTAGCAAGCCTGCGACATATTTATTTCGAGAAGGTCATTTTCCGGAATAAATACGCTAAGCGTAAAATAAGAAATATAAAATGACAAGAAAATTAACATGTTAAAAATTCAACAACTTTATTTACATTCAACTTGATTCATTTACAATACATGATATCAACTGAAGGAAAATACAAAAATGGAAATGCTTATACAATGGCATACATAAACCGAGAAAAGATAACCGGTCTAGGTCTAGGTCGCGATCTGATCGTGCTCCTCCTCTGAGATGTCTACCTTCTCAGTCTCCACAGTATCTGATGAACATTCGAAGAAAACAAAGGTAGGTGCAATCCCCGTCAGCGAACTTTTGCTCGGTAAGTCCCCAAGAAATGAAATGAAGTATAAAGTGTAATGATAAAGTAAAAGTATAATATGAAGTATGTTGTGTCAGCATGTAGTTTAATGTAAACATGGCAAGTTTATTTAGCGTGCAGTGTTATCGTAATATCTGTGTAATATATAACAAGTAGATAAGCATGACAGCATAGTATGAGCATGACAAACAAATGTAACATGGTCGTGTAGTGTAAGTATAGTGCATATGCAGTGAATGTAAGTGTCTTAACAGGTCTCTATTTGGGTACTCTAATTGAACGTAAGTTTAAGGGTGAATGTTAACCAATCTCAAGAGTGTTCTCGAACCCAACAGGCTGTAATTCAGGGATAAGGAACCATGGGCCCGAATCAAGTATTAGTAACGGGACATCAAACTAATGTTGAAGTATTCCAAACTCAATAGGTATTAATCCATGAGCAAGGAAACATGAGCTCTCATGATAGCTTACTTATGTTAGTAAACATGGATTCATGATTTAGTGGGACTCCTGAGATTTCGTTGGATTCACGCATGAACTACCCTAGCACCCCGTGTATTCTACGTTACAATTAAAATTACCAGTTTTGCTCGAATCCATGAATACATCAAGTTGAAAGATTGAGTTCACATATATATCAAGTATTCTTGTCAAGTATTCATGTATTCATGTCAAGTTGTATTCATGGTTCGAGTCAAGTCATAGTGTTCAAATATTCATGTTTCACTTTAGTCAAGTTCAAGTGTTACGATTCATGATCCAGTATTCATGTTTGCTTTTGATGTTTGAATTGGACTCTGATTTGAGTTTGGATTCAGGTTTAGATTTAGACTCAGACTTGAGTCAGACAATTGTAACTGATTTAGATCCTGAATTAGATTCGGGAGTTATCGGTAACTGCTACATATGGACAGCAGGATTTGTGTCTTTTTCCAAGACAATTACCATTGATAACACCGTTAAGTTTTCTACCTTAAATAGGCAAGCAATCACTTTCTCCGGCTTCCTGGGGCTCAAGAGAATTGATCCTGCTTAAACCTATATTTACTAAAGTCCTTAAATATAGTTTTATATAACTCGAGAGGATTTTATGAAAAATATTTTTAATATACTTTCAAAATAACCTCGAGAAATTATTTATATTATTTAGGGTTTCCATGGATATGAATTTTAGAGATTTGAGGTATTTTAGTGATAATAACTTAGCTTGAAAAGTTCATGGTATTTTATTGTAAATCTTGACTTTTGTTGGTATCTTGATGGTATTTTGGTGAAACTTGTAATTCTTTCATTTGAAAAAAATATAAAGTTATTATATTTTGAAAATATATGGATTTTTAATATTTATATAATTAAAAAAAATAATTTTATTTAAATAGAATAATGTGTTTTTCTTAAAAACCGTATTTAAAAACCTTTCGAGACCGAATGCTCCGTGAGGAGATCTGCATTTCGCTCTACTATCCCAAGGATATGCGATAATCCGCACTATCCAATAGTGGGTCCCCTAAAAAGAGTTGTAGAGACTTATTTGCAAAGGAATTTTAAGATACAATTCTAAAGAAAACCGTTTTTATAGTAAATGGTATTTTAATGAAATATTTTCTCGAAACACCAATCTACATGAAAGAGTTATCGTGCTATGGAACCATGTGTGTTTATAAGGGGTAGGTCATTACCCCGTGAAGTTTTCTAAGGGTATATTTAACAAAAATACTAAAAGAGAGATATGTGAAGTTCATGGTATTTTAGTGTAAAAGTTAATTTAAAGCTATTTTGCATGATATTCTTGATTAAAAATTAGTTATAAGTATTGGTTGTATAATTACAAACATGGTGTAAGAATATGGATGAAAAATATGTAAGAAAAAGTGGGATTTTAGAGGTTTAAAAGAAGATGTCGGTGTTAACAACACTTCCGACATATTTTATGAAAAGAGACTTTCATAGAAGAAGGAGAGGGATTGGAAGGGACTTAACGCTTGGTTATATTAAGAAGAGGTAGGAGAATAGATTGTCGTGGCGTCGTGGGGTCGCCGGAACTTGTTTCGATCCTCGCCGGAACTTGATCGCTCGCTAACTCCCCTTCTACTCCACTTGTACTTGAGAAATTTTGAGAATTTTGGCTATAATTTCTGAATGATGAAGGGCTAGGGCATGGGGTAGTATTTATAGTGTGGAATTAAGGTTTTGGAATTAAAAAGATAAATTAAAATACATTAAAAAGATGATAATTGGGGAATTGAGGGATCTCTATTTGATTGCAGAGCAATCAAACAGTGCAAGGGAGTTAGGGGTAGGGGAAAGGTCAGGTGTGCAAAGCACGGGGTACTTTAGCTACGGGGAGGACCGTCAGTGCTGGCCCAAACAATGTTTTCGTCGGTCGATTTGTGGAGAGGGGCCGGTGGATTGGTGCCACGTGTTCACGCCGGTATTTACAACATTGTGCACATGTTTGTTTTATCTGTCTTTTCATTTTTATGTGCATTGCACGTTTAAACTTTTGGGCTTCCAAAAAGTTTAGAAGAAAAATCAAAAAAATAATGTGTCTGATGGGATTCGAACATAGGGGCTACATCACAACAGTGCAGAGGCTTTACCGGTGAGCTACAAGTTGTTTCTTGCTATTCTTAAACAAAATTAACTTATAACTTGTACTCAGGCTGTGAAACTCTATTCTATATTTTAACAGAAGAATTTCCGTACTAATATTTCAAAGTCGTTACATCCTACCCTCCTTCTAAAATTTCATTCTCGAAATTTATACAAAGAAATTGTAACAGATTCAAGAAAAATTAGATTACGGCGGTGGTGAAAGAACTACTGATATTGTACCGGAAGTGTATGAAAATGTTTAGATAGGTGAAATACCAACATGATGAAAGAATTTGAAAGGCTGAAAAAGCTGGGAGGGGATTTACCACGGTTACCTTGACCCATAGCTTCGGCTTCTACGACTACCAAGGTGAAAGCATGACGTCTTTGCACATTTCTCTGTGCATGCCGATACATTGATGGCTGACGAGGTAAAGGTGGTCCACGTGGAGGTGGTGCAGGAAGAGCTAATCGAGTAGGTGGAGCTTGGATAGCTGGTCTAGCTGCGGGAATTGAGCCAGTTCGGTTGTGTGGGCAAGTGCCTATAGTATGTGAGGATGATCCACATATCAGACAAAGACATTCGCTCGACGGCAATCTTTGACTTAGTGTTCGGTCCTCTTACAATAGATGCAGAAGTTTGGTTCAGTCTCGGAAAATGATCCTCCTGGATTCATAGCTGGCGCTAGGAGAGTTGTCCTAGAAGAAGCTCCTCCAGTAAACTGATTGGTGGAACATTTCATACCAACCAACTATAGCCTTCCCTTCTCCTTAATGACAGTTTCATAGCGACGGGCTGACTTCAAAGCTGCTTCATGTGTCAGGTATTCTCCCGTTGCTAGGGCAGCCTGGATCTCCGAGTCTAATCCTTGTTGGAAGCGCCTGGCTCTAATTTTTGTAGTAGAAATTAGATGGGCAGCGAATCTGCTGAGCATGGTGAATTTAGCATCGTACTCGTCCACTGACTTATCCCACATTGATCCTTATTGCAGGTGGATGAATTTCTATTCCATCTCGAAGTGCGCAGTTTCTAAAAAATACTTGGCATCAAAGAGATCACGAAAAGTCTTCCACTCGATTGGCTGTTCAAGGCGGCTCTTCTTGGCCTTCCACCATATTCTGGCATTATCGGTAAGCTGAAGTTTTGCTATTCTGACCCAAGCCACTTCTGGAACTTGAGCTGCAGCTAGGTCGTCTTCAATACTCTGTGCTCATTTCTCGGCCTCAAGTGGTTTCTCGTTCCCTGAGAAGTTCTTCGGGTGTAACTCTTGAAATTGTTTCACCCCCGGTGCTTCTGCTTCAGAGCGGATGAAACTCTGCTGAAGGAGAGCGGTCTGCTTCTGCAAAATCGTGTTTTGAGCCTGCTGACCTTCAAGTAGGTTTTTGATAGCTTCTAGAAACATCGTCTGTTCTGTTAGTTGAGCGGTTACGGTAGGTGGAGGTGGTAGAACGGTAAGGATAGATGGCGGTGGTGTACTTCCATCGTTGGTGCTAGGGTTGTTGGGAGAATCTATCACCTTAGATAGAGAAGAAAGATTAGGATAGATTCAACGGAAATTAAACTGCAAGGAATGTAAAGTTGTTGAATCTTATATTTCTTATTATATTGCTTATAACTTCATGCAGAACTGGCCTGCATGGGCCGCCAGCAAAACCTGTCACGCCCCGCTTCCCAGTAGACGGAAACGGTGACGTGGCCAGCCCGCGACGTATTTATTTCGAGAAAGTCATTTTTCGGAATAAATACGCTAAGCATAAAATAAGCAATATAAAATGACAAGAAAATTAACATGAGATTAAAACTTCAACTTTATTTACATTCATCTTGATTCATTTACAATATATGATATCAACTGAAGGAAAATACAAGAATGGAAATGCCTAAACAATGGTATACATAAACTGAGAAAAGATAACTGGTCTAGGCCTGGGTCGCGATATGATCGTGCCCCTCCTCTGAGATATTTACCTCCTCAGTCTCCACAGTATCTGATGAATATTCTAAGAAAACAAAGGTGAGTGGAATGCCCGTCGGCGAACTTTCGCTCGGTAAGTCCCTAAGAAATGAAATGAAGTATAAAGTGTAATGATAAAGTAAAAGTATAATATGAATAAGTGAGTATGAAGTATGCTGTGTCAGCATGTCATTTAATGTAAACATGGCAAGTTTATTTAGAATGCAGTGTTATCGTAATATATGTGAACAAGTATGGTAATATATAACAAGTAAATAAGCATGACAACATAGCATGAGTATGGCAAACAAATGTAATATGGTCGTGTAGTGTAAGTATAGTGAACATGCAGTGAATGTAAATGTCTTAACAGGTCTCTACTTGGGTACACTAATTGAACGTAAGTTCAAGGGTGAATGTCAACTAATCTCAAGAGTGTTCTCGAACCTAACAGGCTGTAATCCAGGGGTAAGGAACCACGGGCCCGAATCAAGTGTTAGTAATGGGACTTTAACCTAGTATTGAAATATTCCAAACTCAACTGGCTGTAATCCAGGAGCTAGAAAATGCGGGCCCTCATGATAGCTTTCTTGTGTTAGTAGACATGGATTCATGATCTAGTGGGGCTCCTGAGATTTCGTTAGATTCACGCATGAACTACCCCAGCACCCTGTGTATTCTACGTTACAGTTAAAATTACCAGCCTTGCTTGAATCCATGAATATATCAAGTTGTAAGATTGAGTTCATGTATATATCAAGTATTCTTGTCAAGTATTCATGTATTCATGTCAAGTTGTATTCATGGTTCGATTCAAGTCATAGTGTTCAAATATTCATGTTTCGTTTTAGTCAAGTTCAAGTGTTACGATTCATGATCCGGTATTCATGTTTGCTTTTGATGTTTGAATTGGGCTCTGATTTGAGTTTGGATTCAGGTTTAGATTTAGACTCAGACTTGAGTCAGACACTTGTAACTGATTTAGATCCTGAATTAAGTTCGGGAGTTATCGATAACTGCTGCACATGGACGGTAGGATTTGAGTATTTTTTCAAGACAATTAACATTGATACCACCATAAGTTTTCTACCTTAAATAGGAAAGCACCCACTTACTCCGGCTCCCTGGGGCTCAAGAGAATTGATCTCGCTTAAACCTATATTTACTAAAATCTTAAATATAGTTTTATATAACTCAAAGGGGTTTTATGAAATATATTTTTAATATAGTTTCAAAATAATCTCGAGAAATTATTTATATTATTCAGGGTTTCCATGGATGTGAATTTTAGAGATTTGAGGTATTTTAGTGATAATAGCTTAGCCTGAAAAGTTCATGGTATTTTATTGTAAAGCTTGACTTTTTTTTGGTATCTTGATGGTATTTTAGTGAAACTTGTAATTTTTTCATTTGAAAAAATATAAATTTATTATATTTTGAAAATATATGGATTTGTAATATTTATATAATTATAAAAAATTAATTTATTTAAATAGAAAAATGTGTTTTTCTTAAAAACCGTATTTAAAAACCTTTCGAGACCGAATGCTCCGTGAGGAAGTCTGCATTTCGCTCTACTATCCTAAGGATGTGCGATAATCCGCACCATCTAATAGCGGGTTGCCTAAAAAGAGTTGTAGAGGGTTATTTGCAATGGAATTTAAAAATACAATTCCAAAGAAAACCGTTTTTTTTATAGTAAATGGTATTTTAATGAAATATTTTCTCGAAACACCAATCTACATGAAATAATTATCGTGCTATGGAACCATGTGTATTTGTGAGGGGTAGGTCATTACCCCGTAAAGTTTTTTAAAAGTATAATTAACAAAAATACTAAAAGAGAGATATGTGAAGTTCCTGGTATTTTAATATAAAAGTTATGTTAAAGCTATTTTGCATGATATTCTTGATTAAAAATTGGTTCTAAGCATTGGTTATATGATTACAAACATGGTGTAAGAATATGGATGAAAAATATGTAAGAAAAAGTGGAATTTTAGAGCTTTAAAAGAAGATGTCGGTGTTAACTCCACTTCCGACATATTTTATGAAAAGAGACTTTCATAGAAGAAAGAGAGGGATTGGAAGGGACTTACCGCTTGGTTATATTAAGAAGAGATAGGAGAATAGATTGTTGTCGTTGTGGCGTCGTGGGGTCGCCGGAACTTTCTTCGATCCTCGTCGGAACTTGATCGCTCGCTAACTCCTCTTCTACTCCACTTGTACTTACGAAATTTTGAGAATTTTGGCTATAATTTTCAGAATGATGAAGGGATAGGGCATGGGGTAGTATTTATAGTATAGAATTAGGGTTTTAGAATTAAAAAGAAGAATTAAAATGCATTAAAAAGATGATAAATGGGGAATTGAAGGGTCTCTGTTTGATTGCAGCAATCAAACAATACAGGGGAGTTAGGGGTAGGGGAAAGGTCAGGTGTGCAAAGCACGGGGCACTTTAGCCACAGGAGGATTGTCGGAGCCGGCCCAAACAATGTTTCCACCGGTCGATTTGTGGAGAGGGGCCGGTGGATTGGTGCCACGTGTTCACACCGGTATTTACAACATTGTGCTCATGTTTGTTTTCTCTGTCTTTTCATTTTTATGTGCATTGCACGTGTAAACTTTTGGGCTTCCAAAAACTTTAAAAGCAAAATCAGAAAAATAATGTGTCTGATGGGATTCGAACACATGGGTTACGTCACAGCAGTGCAGAGGCTTTACCGGTGAGCTACAAGTTGTTTCTTGCTGTTCTTAAACAAAATTAACTTATAACTTGTACTCAGGCTGTGAAACTCTATTCTATATTTTAACAGAAGAATTTCCGTGCTAAGATTTCAGAGTCGTTACACAGACAGTAGGCGGACCAAAACCGATCGGCCTCGAGGACTAAGATCGGGAAAGGCACCGACTCTAATGGAGAGAAAGAAGAAAGTCTACTCCTTCAGGAGGGACGAAGTCCGCAAAATATTCAAGGACGTTTTGAACAACGGTCTGCAACTGCCTATTCTAAAGAGACCACATAAAATGAACATGACCGGCAATCCCATATACTGCCCATATTATAGAATGATGAGCCATACCATTAAAGACTGCTATGTTTTCAAAGATTGGGTAGAGAACCAATACAGGGATGGGAAGAACCTACCATCCTCGGATGTATCGGTAAGCCACAAAATTACGGTCATCAACACAACTCCGCCGAGATCAAAGTTCGAAGAGCTGGGATAAGCAAACACAGCTGACCTCCACGTCGTTAAACTAGGAACAGCTGACCACCACGTTGTTAAACTGGGAACAGTCGACCACCATGTCGTTAAACTGGGGATGTAAAAAATGTGTAAATAAATAAAAAATGAGAAAAATACGAAATGATGGGGCAACTCGCAATAAAAATCAGCGAGTAAAATAAAAATGAAAATAAACAGCCGAAATGATGGGGCAACCGCGAATAAATAGCCAAAATGATAGGGCAATCACGACCTTCACGATAAAAAAAGTTGAAATGGTGGAGCAATCGTGGTAAAAAAAACTTGTTTACAAATAAATATCCCAAACCTCCAAACGGCGAATGACAAGTCGCTCCTGGTACCATATTCAAGTGCAGCGATGCGGAAGCCAACTAAAATACAAATCCTCAAATTTCCAAATGGCGAATGATGAGTTGCTCCTGGTACCATATTCCAGTACAGCGATGCAGACGCCGAAAAAATTCCAAATCCTTAAACGACGAATGATGAGTCGCTCCTGGTATCATATTCCAGTGCAGCGATGCAGAAGCCAACCAAAATCCAAATTCCCAAAATTCTCCTAGTCCTACGGTTGATCCCTAAATTAACCACCATATACAATCCACGAGCTCAAATAATTCTCATCACACCCATTCCCTACCGCAATCACCAGTCACACGGCCGGTCTCCGTCATCGGAATTATGCTCCATTTGGGAAGACCCATTCGTGTGTCCTCACGATACATGAGAAGAACAAAACTTACGAGATCATCTCAACTCGTAAGAAAACACCTTTGTGGGATCCTTACGACTCACAAAGGAAAAACACACTTGGGGGTCCCCACGACTCCTAAAGAGAAAATACACCTACGAGATCCTTTCGACTCGTAGAGAAAAAATACTTTTATGGGACCCTTACGGCTCATAAATTTGAAAAGCCTTAGGCGATAGAGACCTAAACCTATCTCCTAAGTCATCGCTCCCCAACAGGCAGAGGCAAATGATGAATTCCTCCTGGCACTTGTGCTCCAGTGTTAGCAACGCTGATACCAACCCCAACCCTAAAATTCCAAACTTTCGATCCAATAAACCCTTAAGTCGTTAAACTGGGAACAAATGATCTCTAAGTCGTTAAACTGGGGACAGATGACCCCTAAGTCGTTAAAATGGGAATGAGGGAAATCCCCTCGTGGCAAATGATGATTCGATCCTGGTACCTGATTAGCACACTTTTTGCGTGTCGTTTTAAAGTTTGAAATAACAGCAATTAAAGCAGTGTCGCGTATAGCGAGCCGAGATGAGTACGGGTCGTCCGCAGGGAGATGGTAGGTTTTTAAGCTTGTTTTAATGAGTTAAGTTCGTAACTTGAGTTGTTTTTATTCTAAGTGTTGTAAATATGATATGTTCAAGAAAAAGACTTGTTAGGGGTAGTTTTAGGTTAGCTTGAATTAGGATAATGTTTGTCATTTCCTTATAGACCTAACTTGATATTGATGCTAAGGTAATCGGCAACAACGTGGATTAGAAAACTTGAAGTACGGTATTTGCGATTGTGTGCTAAATCCGTATTTCATGTCCCTTGTCCTTCCATTCTTTTCTCTTGGCCTTAGCCTCCGGCAAACCATTCGCAACCAATCACGATTAGGATTCACTGCTATCGTGGTAGGATAGGGTGCCTAACGGAGCGGAATGCGAATCGTTTGGTCGGAGTTTCAATTACAAGTTAAGGGTTTTTTAAGGTTTTTAGAAAACACTTATCCTAACAAAAACTAACCATATTCTACCCTTAACAAGTTAAACAATTATTCACACATATTTACAAGAACAAAAAAACGTAAAAAGAGAAAGGCACATAGTAAATATTGCAAAGAAAAGTAAAGCAAAGGTTAAAGAACTAAGAACCGATATATCCGATATACAAGTCTTCAAGTGTCCTTAAGTCCAAATCTCAATATGAAATCAAAATACCAAACTTTAAATTTGCAAGCTCACTTAATAGATTTCAAGATCAAAGTAAAGCAAAGGATTTCACTAGATCACAATTGTAGCAAGCACATGATATGAAATGAGCAAAAGAGAACTTTTTATTGATTAGTAAAGAAGATACAAACTAATTTGGATTCAAGAACCTAAACGTTAAGCTTGTAAGTTCAGTGAAGAAGTTACAAGGTCAAGATAAAGGGCAAGAACTCAAGAGTATAAAAGGAAATACAAGTGAACATCTACAAAATGAAAAACTTATTCTAAATTATGGACCCTTTAGCCTCTCTTCTGGTGTGTATTTATAGGCATCTCCACAGAATAAACAAACAACAAAATAAGGGTGATGTGACAATATAGATTAACCAGAAGAAAAATGAAGAACTTTTTAGCTAGATGGGCCGGCAGTAGCGGCTAATTAGGGATTTCTGCCGATTTTTTCTCCAGTGTTGGGGCTCGTCTTCTTGTGATGATCTTATAGGCTCTCCATGATCTCTCTATCATTGTTTGATTTTTTAATATAAGCTAGGTTTGTAATCTGTAGATTTGGAGGGGAAATGTGACTTTAAATCACATCACACCTTTTTTCTTCACTCAACACACACTCACTTGCTCATCCACTTGCACAAGTCATAATTCTTATGTGCCTACTTTTGCTAGGCTGTCCCTACCATGGTTCATGCATCAAAAGATTTGTTTTCACACTTGGATCTTGTTGTATCATGTTGGACCATTCTTGAATAAAGATGTGTACACATTAATTTGATTTTTGCTAACTCTTGAATATTGATCGGTTTCCTATTCCGGTTGCAGTGTCGGCTTACAAATGTCGTATCCGTGCATTTTGAGTGTGTTTCCAGTGTTTTGACACGAATGCCTGTAATCTGTATTTATTAATCAGACACGGATTAATAGTACCGATATATCACAAAAATGATAATGAATGAGCGGTATTGAAATACAGTTTTTTGTGATGAATAGTACCATATTTCAGTGTAGCGGCTGCTGATGCCAAACCAAAATCAAAATCCCTAAATCCTCTTATGACAAATGATGATTGTCACGCCCCGCTTCTCAGAGTGCGCTAACTACGGCACGTGACAGAGCCAACCATGCTATCTGTGGCTAAGAAATATCCCTCCACAGTCACATTACGGCTGTCTATAGGATATCAAGAATAGTAAAACATAAAATCTATCTAGTACATGTTCATTTGCCAAATAAAAAAGTCAAGAAAATGCATAAGCAGAAACAATATTAATATCCAATAAACAACATCTGAAAATACGTCCCAATATAGGCTCACATCAAGAAATAAAAGCTGCAAAAAGTAATTAAATATCATTAAACTCAATTCCTCACTGCTCGGCTTGACGGCTAAAGTACTCCTGTTCAACCTGCGATAGAGATAGAGGAACTAGGCCATGCAAAACCCAGACGTCAGTGCGTCATAATACCAAAATAGCAGTAATAAGCAGGATGTAACAAGATATGTAAACATGAATATAAATCACAACATAAATATAAACAGTAAGGTACGTATGTGTATGTGATGTGTAACCTGAAACTGGCTTCTAGGTTATCTATTCTAAAATTCTTTAATATAATCCTCATCGTAATCCAATAGTCTATGCCTCGTTCATTCCCCATGGGACCACGGTAACAAGATTATTCTGTAACGCCCAGAAAAATGGCAAACAGGATATTCCGTAATGCCCGGAAAAACGACAAACATGTAAGTATTCTGTAACGCCCGAAAAATGGCAAATAAGATATTCCGTAACGTCCGGAAAAACAGCAAACAAGATATTCCGTAACGCCCGGAAAAACGGCAAACATGTAATAATAGCCTTTTGAGCTACGTTTCGGTTACATTCCTGATTTCCTCTTTACCACCAGGTTTGTGTTCAAGTCAGGTATTGCCAATATAGATCTAATACCAACACAGGATCAAGCAGATACATGTTTTCGTCTACACAGACAACAAGTAACGTCCGTCGGGACAACAAATCAGGATTGTTGGCATTAGTAACTAGATCCAAGTACTGAGTCAAGTAGTGTGTCGTGAATATTTCATATGATGCATATGTATCAGAGGGATACCAAATGTAAAACTGTAACTAATATCTGAACACGGTAAGCACGACGGATATCAGGATGCATATGTGTCTATCTGTAATAACATGTATATGTATCCATGACTACGTATGATGTAACTAGATAGCATGTTGCACTAATATAAAGGTAATATGATATAATGAGGTTGCGGCATGCAACTAGATATGCAATTGATAGTGTGAATATGAACGGATATCAAAAAATGGTAAATCTATAACATTGGATGCATAATTAAAACACATGTATTTTTATTTATATGGATATAAATATATTAACATAGCATGTTGCAAGATAAACTTGCCTGATCAGATCTCACGACAGGGTACGTATGTCACGTTCGACGTCGGATAAACGTCGCGATGCAACCACGCGCGTACAAGACTGGACTTGGCTACTCAAAGACGTGACCAAACTGGATGGCGACGATGATTGGGTCGTCCAGATCGTCGGCGACGTGTGCGACTTCGGCGATGGCCAAGAATCGAGAAAACAAGAAAAGGAAAGAAAAAAAGAGAAGAAGGAGAAGAAGAGGAAAGGGTTGTGGCTTGGCTCTGATGGGAACAAAGGAGACGACGAGACGATGGTGGCGACGATGGTTGTCGTCGACGATGGGTAATGGCGATAGGTTTTCTGGGTTTTTGCTTCTGGAAATCGTTGGGGTTGCCGAAAATTAGTTGGGGAGTTGTCGGGATGGTGGTGGTGGTGTTGGGAGTTGAAGAGGAAGGTGAGAGTTGGAGTTTCTGGTGTTGGGTTTGGGTGATCAGTTGCAGTGGGTGTTTTGGGTGCAGGGATCTCGTCGGACTGAAGGAAGAGAAGAGGATGTGGTTAGGTGGTCGAGAAGACGAGGGTGGTGATGATGTTGGGATAGCGGCGGCGAAGGCGAGCTGCAACAACCCTAAACTTTTTGTACAATTTTTTTTCAAAATACAGAAAGGAGTACCTAAGTCTGAGCAAAAGTTATAAATTTAATTTGCTTTTGACCAGTAAGAAACAACTTGTAGCTCATTGGTAAAGCCTTGCACTGCTGTGATGTAGCACTTGAGTTCAAATATCATCAGCCACATATTATTTTTATTGTATTTTCTTTTAATCTTTTAGAAGCCCAAGGGTTTGCACGTGCACAACACGTAAAATAAAAAGACACAGAATAAACAAACACATGGGAAATAGCATTTACACAGATCCCAACACATGGCAAAACCCAAGCACTCACCGACAGAAATGGACCGGCGAGATTGGCCTTTCCCCGGCGTCACCGACCCGTCTGTATGGGATGCTTCCCATCTTTTGTCCCTTACACCTGTTGGTCTACCCCACTTCCCTCATACTGTTTATTTTCTCTGAATTTTTCCAGAAAACATTGAATCACCCCTTTAATCCTTTTAAATGCAAATTTTTAATTCTACAATTCAATAAACTAAACCCTAGTTTTCCCTATAAATACCACACCATATTTCACACATCCTCACTCATAATTTCCCCATAAAAGCTCTCTACAACTTTCAAGTCCTAAGTTGTGCAAGTGGAGTTAGCAAAGGGCGAAGTTTCAAGAAGATTCCGACGACGAAACGATGCCCCGACGATCCCTAAACCTTCTCCTACCTCTCCCCTTTCCTTGTAGCCAGTAAATCCCCTCTCCCCCTATCATCTTCTATTCTAAAAACTTTAAATTCTAAAACCCGACGGAAGCGGAGTTAATCCGACTTCCGATTCGGTTTTTCTATAAAACTCTACTTTTCTTAATCAATAAAATTCCATACTATCACATAATGTTTAAAAAATATTAACAAACATTTTAAAACAAGTTTCATCTCAAATATTCATGTATGCAATTTTTATTGTATTTTTATGGTAAAATACCACATACTTCATTTACGACATAAAACAATACAAAATTTGTATTACCTTTAGATAACTCACGAGATAACGACCTATCTCATCACAACACATATCTTTGACATAGCACGATAAAATTTTAGATATATATTCATAGGATAATATGACATTACAAATAAATACCATCAACTTATAAAACCATTTCTTTAAAAAGATGTATTAAACAATTCTTTGCAATTGGGTCTCTACAACCCACTTTTAGAGACCCCGTTCGGGATGGTGTGGGTTATCGCACATTCTCGGACCTAGTAGAGCGAGATGCAGACCTCCAAAAGGAGCATTCGATCTCGATGGAATTTTAATGCATTTTTCTTTATAAAATGAGATTTCTACAAAAAAATAAATAAAATTATTTTCATAAATATATATATATATATTATCAAAATATATATACTTTAATTATATTATATAAATATTCCAAGTTTTCAAAAGGAATCACCATTACATGAAAATACCATTCAAATAAAAAACAATACCGATATTTCAATAAAATACCATATACTATGAAAACTAGATTCTACCCACTAGAAATTTCACTTTTATAAAATATACAACTATGAAAACCCTAAATACGATAATTAAATACTTGAGGTGTATTTTGAAATTATACCAAAACTATTTTTATATAAAACCCTCTCAAGTTATACTAAATTACAATAAGGACCCTAGTAAACATAGGTTTAAGCGGGACCAGTCACTTGAGCCTCAGGGAGCCGGAGAATATGGGTGCTTGCCTATCTAAGGTAGACAATCTAACAAACGGTGTTATCAACACGGTAATTGTCTTTGAAAAAGACACAAATCCTATCGTCCATGTGCAGCAGTTACCGATAACATCAAAACTAATTCAGGATTTCAAGTTCTTTTCAAAGTATCTGAATCGGACCGAGTCTCAATCTAATCAATCTGACTTGAATGTGATTCAAGTATAAACTACAATACAACATGAATCCATGAATCCATCTATTCAATTTATATCAATCTGTATTGACTGAACTGAACCATGGATATACTCCGTCTACATGACTCTCCATTTACATCCATTCCGTCTACTGATATCATGGTTTCGGAAAGTCTTCCATTTATTACAAGACAATACAATACTATCGGTACAATCAATATAATAAGACATTACGGGGTTTATAAAGGGGTAGACTGGTACGGAACATGTTAAAGGTGGCACGAGGTGGTCACTTAAGACGTAATTACATCCATGCCGTTATTCCATGGTATTTTCGACAGAGCCTTGTACTACGGGTTACCAAAGTCCATGGTGTCAGTTGGACTCCTCTCGTATACACTGGCATATTCTGTACCAAGGTATAAACAACTGCGTTAATATTATAATTAAACATTACTAGTTATACTTTTTCTGTCTATTCTACTTCTTCATTTCTTTGGGACTTACCGAGCGATTGTTCGCTGACGACATTCCTATTTCTCTTCTTCTTCGGAATGTTGTTAGGCGGCTCGGACGCCCTAGAGCTCGAGACCAGCTAGGAGCATTTAGAGTAGTACACTGAAGACCCGGAGAATTAGACTTTACTTGTACATATTTCCATTTCAGTTCATGACATTGTTTAGGCATCGCTTTCTACTCATGTATTTACATTTCAGTTGTACCTGTAAAAGAATGTTTAATAAATAAAGTTGCTGTTCATTTACATTTTTGTCTCTTGTGTATTTTACTTATATTGCTTAGATACGCTTAGAGTGTTTACTTCCGAGTAAATACGTAGCAGGCTTCGCCGCGTCCCTTCTCCGTATATTGGGAGGAGGGCGTGACAGGTTTTGTTGGCGGCCCATGCAGGTCAGCTCTGTATGGACATGCAGGTCAATTCTGCATAGACATGCAGGTCGGTTCTGCATAAAGTTCTATGCAATATAACACAAGAATCAGCAACTAAAAACATTCTTTACATTTCATATTTCTTGAATCTAACAATTTCATATACTTTGAATATATCCTAACCCTATTTTTCTTTCAAGGTTCTGGATTCTCCAAACAATACCAGCACCAACTTCAACAACACACCACCACCTCTACCGCTTATGCCTACTGTTGCTGCTCTGATCAATGACCAGACGGTACTGCTTGAGGCGATCCGCAGCCTTCTGGAGGGACAGTAGTAGCAGACTGCTATTTAGATGAATCGTCCAGAAGTGGAACCACCTGGGGTAAAGCGATTCCGGGCCTTGCACCACAAGCAATTTTCAGGAAAAGAGAGCCCTCTGGAAGCTGAGGAATGGGCTCAAAGCATTGAAGATGATCTGGCAGCAGCATAAATGCCAGAGATCGCTTGGGTTCGAGTTGCGAAGCTGCAGCTCGCTAATAATGCACGAGTTTGGTGGAATGCGGAAGAAAGCTGTTTTGACCAATCGATCGAATGGAGAACATTTCGCGATATGTTCGACGTGAAGTACTTCACTGAGACTGCCCGATTTGACATGGAACAGCAGTTCATCCACCTACAACAAGGTTCGATGTGGACCAAATCTGTGGATGAGTATGATGCTGAGTTTACCATGCTCAGCAGGTAAGATATGTCTCAAGCTTTGATTTACTATCATGTACTACGCAGCTAACACAAGACCGTAACAGGTTTGCGGCCCATCTCATACCGACTGCTGAGATCAGGGCTAGACGATTTCAGCAAGGGTTAGATTCAGAAATTCAAGATGTCATAGCTACAGGGGATTTCCCAACCTATGATTTGGCTTTGAAGGCTGCCCGAAGATATGAGGCAGTAGTGAAGAGGAAGGGCAGACCTCAATCTGCCGGAGTGAAGCGCCTTGCTACTCAGATGGCAGTAGGATCCTTCAGATGGCAGTAGGATCCTCTTCAAGGCCAATTGTTGAACCCAGGAGACCGGAAGAAACCAATAACCACCCAAGTCCAGATTTTTGCTTCTACTGCAAGAGCGATGGACACTTGTGGAAGGACTATAGGCGCGCAAAAAGCCTGTGCTTAGTTTATGGCACATCCAATCATGGAATTGGAACATGTCCTTATAGAAGCAACCCAATTTCAACTCATAACACTTACCCACAGTGGCCAGCTATCCAGGCTCCTATACCTCGTCTTGCTCTCCCAGCTCTACCTCCATGTGGACCTCCTACACAGCCTAATCGCCAATTCCATCAAACACTGAGGAACATTCCTCGAGGGCAGAGAAACATGTCCTGAGGACAGAGAAATATGCCTCCAGCTAGGAGGAATGTACCACGGCGTCAGGCTTTCCTTTTAGCGGCCGAAAAAGCCGAGGCTGTAGACCAAGGTAACACAGGTAATTCGCTTAAACATTTTCAAACCCTTGTATCATCTTGTTACTTTTCATGCAATACCGGTATTTTTATCACCATCACTAACACAAATCTGTTACACTTTCCTTCTATAAATTTCAAGGATGAAATTTTTATAAGCAGGGTAGAATGTAACAATCCTAAACTTTCTGTACAATTTTTTTTCAAAATATAGAAAGGAGTACCTAAGTCTGAGCACAAATTATAAATTTAATTTTCTTTTGAACAGTAAGAAACAACTTGTAGCTCATTGGTAAAGCCTTGCACTGCTGGGACGTAGCACCTGAGTTCAAATCCCATCAACCACATATTATTTTTATTGTATTTTCTTTTAATCTTTTAGAAGCCCAAGGGTTTGCACGTTCACAACACGTAAAATGAAAAGATACAGAATAAACAAACACATGGGAAATAGCATTTGCACAGACCCCAACACGTGGCAAAATCCCAAGCACCCACCGACGGAAATGGACTGGCGAGATTGGCCTTTTCACCGACGTCACCGGCCCGTTCGTAGGGGATGCTTCCTATCTTTTATCCCTTGCACCTGTTGGCCTACCCCACTTCCCTCATACTGTTTGTTTTCTCTGAATTTTTCCAAAGAACATTGAATCAACCCTTTAATCCTTTTAAATGCATATTTTTAATTCTACAATTCAATACTTTAAACCCTAGTTTTCCCTATAAATACCACACCATATTTCACACATCCTCACTCAGAATTTCCCCACAAAAACTCTCTAAAACTTTCAAGTCCTAAGCTGTTCAAGTGGAGTTAGCAAAGGGCGAAGTTCCGGCGAAGTTCCGAGAAGATTCCGGCGACGAAACGACGCCCCGACGATCCCTAAACCTTCTCCTACCACTCCTCTTTCCTTGTAGCTAGTAAGTGTTGGACATAGTGCCCTCAAAATCAATTATTGGATCGCAGGCATGTGATTTCAATGATTGAGGGAGGACCTATACCGGTAGGACAGTCTTACTCAAGATGATAGTATGCTATCTGGTTTATCTTTGTCATTGTGTACATGTTTTAGGTGATATTACAGATCACTATTACACGTTGATAGAGCCCTTAGGATTCTTGCTTGACTACCAGCAGTATGATAGCGATCATATACGTAAGAGTTGGGTAGTCTATAAGCACATCCTTAAAAATGGTCCCTGGTCGTGGGAGTTTTCGAGACAGGGCATCGATACTCCGGAGTAGACTAGTGTATACAGTAGAGACCCCGACGAGGGACAGTGGCTGGTCTCACAATTCATTGGTGTCAGTTGGTTCACCTAAGATGTATACAGGTGCTCATTGGGTTATGAGTACACCGGACAGGACTCGCCGGGAACTTGCTAGTTGGTATTATACCTAGCGTCAGATAGCAGTTCCCTGGTGACATGTGTACAGGTTATTTCATCGACCTGAGATCGTCATTTATCTCGTGTGAGTTCCCACTGTGCTTTGATTACTACCCTACCACGGCTCAAAGGAGTCGTGTAAACAAGTTTTAGTTGGGTACAGTCCTGAGCCACATGGAGGCAGTGAGCAGATCGGCAACAGATTCGTCTCTCCCGGTATTGGGGGTGAGATCGCGCTGTGTCTAGGAGAGCCATTACACGAAGTCCTTGGCTAAGTCAAGTGAGATTTACTGGTAGGTATTCCAGTAGTATCTCAGGGTGTTCTGGGCTACACTCCGACACGACTTGTACCGCTTTTGGGGGTCTGACGTTTACCAGCCCCATAGGCCTGACATGCGATAATCATAGACGAACGGACCGGACTGTACGGGTATTGTCACTGACAGGCTCAGTAGGGTTTCAGGATGAGTTCGCTCATCGGCTTCCCTTTTGGTCAATACCTGGGCGGCCGTTACGTACAGCTAGTTCCACTAACGTGCTTGTGGTCAAACCCACCGCCAATGTATCGACGAGTCTTTAGAGTCCTCCACAGAAAGTTTTCCTAAGTTCGGGCGAAACGTTGTAGAGGCCATATGGTATTATGGCAGGGTTCGATCATATATGTGCATTCATGCACGGATCATCATCGGACGGATCATACTAGTGGGCTTTGGTTTAAGCCGGATCCTAGTATTAGAATTGTTGGAATACTTTAGTCTCATTGCATTCGCATTCAGTCGGAATGTGGATGCAGGTATGTATATACAGATGAGGGGTATCCTTTTGATCTGTCACGAGTTTACTTTAGATGTTGCCATATCTTATTTTTTGGAATAAACATTTGGATTAATGTTTAGATGGTGGAAATTGTGAGTGGGAGTGATGATTTTGTGCATTAAATGAGACATGTGCTTCATTGGTGACTCATGGTCTTATTTCTTGTGCAAATGTCACATTAGTGATTGTTTATTGTGTTGAAATGAGAGGTGGAGAGAGAGTGGACAACCACTAACCCTTGGGTTAGCTCTTAAGATTATTCTATGGCTATCACAATTCATTCCAACACAATAGAAAAGAAAAGCCTCTTCTTCTTCTTCTTCTTTTTCTTCCTCTAGCTTACCATTTCCACCATGGCTTCATCTTCAATCTCCATCCATACACTCTCATATGTTGAGAATCAATGGATGCTTGAGACAAAGTTATCACACACATTCTCTACATCACCTTGGACATGTCAGCTAACAAACTTCATGTCCGAGTTGCTTCGGTTTGAAGCGGGAGCCCATAAAACGACTTCTTGACGTGGTGCCCTTCCGACAAGGAGACCGGAGATCGGAGATGCCACGAGGAGCTAGGGATGGTGGCTAAAGACCGAAGGACACGGATCGATCGGTATAGCCTTTTTATCATCTTTCTAGTTAGCTAGTTTGTATTAGTGGTTCAATCTGGGTGAAAAACTACGATAGCGCCGGTTTCGTAAAAAGTTTTTGTTCCGTATTTGGCCTCGGATTGACGGCCGGGGCGCTACCGTAGACTTACATGGTATCAGAGACACGCCATTAACATTTACTAGCTTGTTCTAATATGTTTAAAATATCGATCGAACGAAATTTCCAAAACCGCAATTCCAAATTTAAGGTTTCTGCCGAATTTTTAAACTGGTCTAAAATTTATTTTGGGTATGTCAGAAAATCGTACAGGCTTTTTTAAGACTCTGGAAGAAATTTGGGAGCACGATCGTACCATCACACCGCGGAACCGCGGCAGAACCACCATATTTGCCGCGGTTGCGCGGCGCAATAGTCGATTCAGTGCACCATATTTCTTCTGGGTGTCTTTCATATGGAATTATGGTTTCTGGAATATTTTGTTTAGGCCCAGATTTTGTTTAAGTACTGGATTTGTACTTGGGGGCCTACTTCGGAAAGTTTTGTCGATCGAGATTTTAAATACGTTAGTTTACAGTGCTTACATTATATCTGCGACCGTGAATGTCATTCGAGCGGTAAATATTATCTAATTGCTATAGCTCTTTTGGACAGATTTGCGAACGTGACATTCACATTGATGTTCTGTGTTGTGCTGTGTTGTTGCGGATTTGTCGTGGTGGATAGCTTGCGTGCAATGGTAGTGCAGTTTGGTTATATTTGTACATTTGATATTGCGGGGCGAGCGTCCGACATGCGGACTGCCGTCACTGCCTGTTTGTATATTATTCTTTTGGGGCACGACTGGGTTGAGGTCGATGTCACCGTTGTACATATTTTCTTTTCTGTATTAGGTTACCCCGCGGTGGAGTGCACGGATAGCCGGGTTCTAGAGGGCAACGGGCCCGCATCTCATGGCTTTGAGATGGGGGGCTTCACTCTAGAATTGGCGGGCTATTCGCCGCACTCGTAGGGGGTATAGGTTGATCCAAGGTGGGGTACTCAAGTTACCGGATTCCGTGAAGTGTTGGGTGGTCCATTCACTTTGCTGAAGGGGGCTGCCTCGCTTCTGGTTTTGGCGGGTAACTTGCCGCACTCGTAGGGGTCTAGGTTTCATTGCACAAGCTATCCACACGACCAGAGAAATGTCGGGTTTCAGTTGCGGCTCAAAGGAAACCCGGGGCTCCCAGATTATCTGTAATGTTCTGTGATGCTTATTACTTTTCTGTGATGTTGCATTTATCACGTCTGGAGCGATTATTATATATTGTTATATATATACTGTAGATGTTGTATATGTTTTACACCCGTGCTAATCTAGTCCCCGCTCTGTCGTTAGTTAAGTAACCTAACGGGTGATGACGGGACCCAGTGGTGAATGCGGATGGCATATACATACATCATATTTTTGTTCTTTTGTGGTGTGATTAAAAGATGGGGCTGCATTGATTCAGATCAATGCAAGGAAAACAAACCTATTCAATGTTGTTGGAACAATTTTCAAAAAGCTGTTATTACAAGGACGTTTTCTTTTGTTTTGCACAGTGGTATTCGGTTATGAATATCCAGCACCTCAGTCGATGAGGCAAAGGCCGAGATCCCTTCACCAGGAGTGACCTCTTGGGCAGAAGTTTGCGTCAGGGTAATAATTTCATTATAGTCGACTACTTTCTGCTTTGCATCGTGGTATTCAGTTTGGAATATCCTGCACCTCATTCTACGGGAAAAGAGCTGAGATCCCTTCACCGGGAGTGACCTCATTAGCAAAGGTTTTCGCCACTATATATTTATAAAAAGCTATCTGGTTTCTTCAACGATATCAAGTTCATTACGTTAAAGGTTTTTCGCCAAAAACTATTCGTAGCCCTCCGTCATTTCAGACGGGTAACACTTAGTATTCATTCTATATTTGTTGGCCTTCGTCAAGGCATAGTGTATGGTAGCTGCTTGTTACTTTTTTGTTGAATAGATAGATGCGTTGGTTTGGGACAGTCGTACAGCCTTGTTGGCCCTAGTCAAAGGCTTGTATGGGTGGGTTCAAATTAACCTAGACAATGACGGGTAGAACTTGACATGTGACTTATGATTTGTTGACCTTAGTCAAGGGCATAAGAGCATGGGGTAAAAATCATATCGGGAGTTTCAAACATACAGGAAACTTGCCAGATATGCGCATACCTTCTGGAGTATGATAACGTGAATGGATTCCATCACGTTATCATGCGATGATAGTTGGATCCCGATTCCCACTGATGAGTTGGTTTACTCCTCGGGTGATCCCGACTAATTCTTCTTTCAGGTTTGGAGGAGAATTTGAGGATACAGTGGGAGGTTTCCTGATTAGATAAAGTGATTAACCATTCTGATCTAGGATAGAGTGCATGCAGAGTGTTTCTTTTCTCTCTCACTTTGGCAGCAACCATGACCCGACCCTTGACTATGACTCAGTAACCAAGTTAACCGAACTTTCTTAAAACACTGGCTTTTAGATTTTCTGAGTTGCATACATCATTGCCACTCCTTCTTTTACCCTTTGCATTTCTCCAGAACACCCCGTATTACTAAGAACATCCACTTCCATTGGATAAATCTATCGTATGGTTATATACGAACTCGAAAGAACTTGTTCCAAATTCGAGGATGGATCTAGTTTTGGAGAGATTGAATAGAATTATTCAGTTGTCTTTTCCTTTTACCTTCTCTCAGATTGTGAGGGCTCCTAGGATTAGGAGAGGGTACACCTATTACGCCTATTGGATAGTCTTCTTCCAAACCATAGGCAGGTGCCGAACGGTAGGGAATGAAGAAAACCAATTAGCCTAAGTGTGGTGTACAGAAGGTAATAAGTAAAGACAATTAAAGGGATTAGAAAGAGGGCAAAGTAAATTGCGATTGCTATCATTCACGACCAAGCCACGTATTTCACCACCACTCCTATATCACCTTTGTATTTCTCCAGAACACCCCGTATCACTACGAAGATCCACAGTTTATTGGATACTCCATCGTATGGTTATATACGAACTCGAAAGGACTTGTTCCAGTTCGGGGATGGATTCTGGTTCAGGAGAAATAGATTGAGGTTCATTCAGTTGTCTTTTATCTTTACCTTCTCTCACATTGTGAGTGCTCCTAGGATTAGGACAGTACACCTATTACGCTTATTTGATAGTCTTCTTCCAAACCATAGACTGGTGCCGAACGGTAGAGAAGGAAGAAAACCATTTAGTCTAAGGGTGGTGTACAGAAGGTAATGACTAAAGACAAATAAAGGGATTTTGAGAGATGACAAAGAAATATATGGTTACAGTTGTGAATCTGATAAAAGAATAGGCATTACTAGGAATACCCGGATACCCCTTTGAAACATTTACATGTTTCAGTTTCACTGTGTATTGTTAATTGAAAACTGATTTCCCAATTAGGTCCTTACTACAGGGTATGTATTTACCAGGTTGATTCTCACATCTGTATGGTTTTACAGATGTTGAGTGGGAGTAAGTTATTGGGAATTAGGTGATCATCCTCATTATATCGGGATTCGTTATAATTGGTGATATTTGAGAAAATCGCCTGGGTTATTGCCGGACGGCAAATATTTGGTTTTGAATATCCGTTGTTGTGCACCAATTTCAAATTGATATATCTGTACGTTTATTTTTATAAAGTGAGATATAACTTTTTGAAATTATGTCCACGATATTTACCTATATCAGTTGATGGTTAGGTAAGGAGCATTCAACAGCGGTGTAATTCTTCATAACCATAGTACAGTTTTCAACCTACGACGCACAGGGTTTGAGTTATTCAATTCGGGGGACTTATACAAAATATTGTATGTTGTCCAGTATCCATTAGGACAAAGGGGTTGGTACTCGTACTATATTCTATTTACTTGTGACTTCTCCAGTTTTTGACATGTGTTTCATAGAAATATAAGGTCCAAGTTTTGAGAAGTTATAGGTACAAGAATAAAGTAGAGAACCACGTGTTGCAAGTATCAGGGTTCTTCAAGGTGATCGAAGATATAGATACTTGTGTTTGATATTTAGTAGATAGTAATGGTTTTGAAAAACTTGTTTCTCTTTCAGGTTACTCATAATTGGATGCACTCCTAAGTTGAGTAATACTGATCAGCCTCTCTCCATTTAGTTGACATGCACTGGAGACAGCTGCATGATTTTTATCCGGTTCCAATTAAATCAGTGCCTCTGTTTCTATATTGTATATAGAATGGTTCATATCTTAACGATGTTAAGGTACGGGGAGTTTTCCGGATTATGCTAAAAACCAGACTCTGGATAACTCAAGGCACGTTTCTGTAATGGCAGTTTATGGGTTAACCCGGGCTATGACGAGGGTTGACTTTCTACCATCTGGAAGATCAATAGTGATATTGTTCTTGACTCGCCACAGTTTTAGTAAAATGGATTTTTTTCAGAAAACAGTAGCGGGAGTATGGTAGAACTGGAAGTGATTCCAGAACCGCAAACGATTACTGAAAATTTAATAGGACCTAAACATTCAATCTGGATTGACATTCTATTAACCACTCCGCAGATATGGTGGGTAACCTCAGGCACCCGAGAGGTACTTCGGTAGCCTCAAGGACGGTGACAGAGAGGTTCTTGTTTACCCAGACTTGTCATTGCTGTTCCAAACTATGAGACCCGGCAGGAGAATGAGTATAACATCGTTCTAAACTAGCTTTAAAAGTGCACGTGTATATGACTTTGCCAGAGAGTTGTCGTAGTCAGCGGAAGCATAGTGGACAAGTAGCTTGTGTCTATTTATAGACTAAAGCAGATATAGCGGAGATAGATCATCTATTTTTGATGTGACAGTCATGGGCTTTGACTTCATCAGAATAGGGGATGGATCTGTTAAGAAGGAAGTAGGGTGTGATGTCCTGGTATTTGGATAACATACACAGAGTAGGAAGTGATGTTCCTATACTACGATCGGTTATACTGTGGTTGTCACACAGTGGTTTCTCCACATAGGATATGGATATAATATCAGGTATTCTGGTTACTAGATCTATGGTTTTAGATCTAGATTTGGGAAGTGTCCCAATCTGGGTACTTAGACAGTATTCTAAAGGTATTTAGAATGGACGACTCCTGCCATGGTAGTGTACCTGCAGGTGATGGAGTCACCCTCTTTAAAGGTGTCTTACAGACTAAAGGGGAGAGGGATGTGCATGATTGGTATATCACTTGCTTAGGCAATTGAGTCAATCATGAGATGTCAAGTACCACACCAGATGTTGTTTTGCACTAGCTGCAATAAGTTGATATTAATCCAATCCTGGAGAAACGTTAGGAAACAGTTTTAGAACATAAGTAAATGTTCTAGGGATTTGATAACGACAGCCTCCTTCTGGAGACGGTTATCATTCCAAGCTTCCAAAGTGACCTGGATGACAGAGTGACTGTCAGAGTTATAGTTTTCCCTCTGAGAAGGGGCAGTAGTTTGGACAGGTGATCCAAGCGGATACTGAGGGAGGCATGGCGCAGGATACTGATTAAACTCAGTTGACGATACAGTCTAAGAAGTTTTATGGATTTGGAGTTCGTTTGTGAACTGGGTCCCATCAGATATCTAGACATATTCTAAGACAGCTATTGCTCATTTTCGGGAGATGGCTTTCTCCGCAAACTTGAGATAAAGAGAGACGCAGAAAGAAACATCAGGGCGAATCCACTCACTGAGGCTATTTCTCGAAAGCAATAGTTTCATAAACGAGTATTGTGAAACTGATTAGTAGAGGAGTTGGGTGTTCGGTATCACACGGGCTGTGAGTATGCGACATCGCAATAATTAGCCTTGAGTACAAGTAGGAGATTGTTGGGCATAGTGCCCTCAAAGTCAATTATTAGATCGCAGGCACGTGATTTTAATGATTGAGGGAGGACCTATACCGGTAGGACAGTCTTACTCAAGATGATAGTATGCTATCTGGTTTATCTTTGTCATCGTGTACATGTTTTAGGTGATATTATAGATTGCTATTATACGTTGATAGAGCCCTTACGATTCTTGCTTGACTACCAGCAGTATGATGGCGATCATATACGTGAGAGTTGGGTAGTCTATAAGCACATCCTTAAAAATGGTCCCTAGTCATGGGAGTTTTCGAGATAGGGTATCGATACTCCGGAGTAGACTAGTGTATACAGTTGAGACTCCGACGAGGGTTGGCGGCCGGTCTCATAAGCCATTGATGTCAGTTGGTTCATCTAAGATGTATACAGGTGCTCATTGGGTTATAAGTACACCGGACAGGACTCGCCGGGAACCTGCTAGTTGGTATTATACCCAGCGTCAAATAGAAGTTCCTTGGTGACATGTGTACAGGTTAGTTCATCGACCTGAGATCGTCATTTGTCCCGTGTGAGTTTCCACTGTACTTTGATTACTACCCTACCACGGCTCAAAGGAGTCGTGCAAACAGGTTTTAGTTGGGTACAGTCCCGAGCCACATGGAGGCAGTGAGCAGAGCAGGTGATTCGTCTCTCCTGGTATTAGGGGTGAGATCGCGCTGTGTCTAGGAGAGCCATTACACGAAGTCCTTGGCCAAGACAAGTGAGATTTACTGGTAGGTATTCCCATAGTATCTCAGGGTGTTCTGAGCTACACTCCGACATGACTTGTACAGCTTTTGGGGGTCTGAAGTTTACCAGCCCCCTAGGCCCGACATGCGATCATATACGAACGAACCGGACTGTACGGATATTGTCACTGACAGGCTCAGTAGGGTTCCAGGATGAGTTCGCTCATCGGCTTCCCTTTTGGTCAATATCTGGACGGCCGTTACGTACAGCTAGTACCACTGACGTGCTTGTGGTTAAACCCACCGCCAGCGTATCAACGAGTCTTTAGAGTCCCCCACAGAAAGTTTTCCCAAGTTCGAACGAAACGTTGTAGAGGCCGTATGGTATTATGGCAGGGTTCGATCATATACGTGCATTCGTGCACGGATCATGATCGGACGGATCATACTAGTGGGCTTTGGTTTAAGCCGGATCCTGGTATTAGATTTGTTGGATTACTTTAGTCTCATTGCATTCGCATTCAGTCGGAATGCGGATGCAGGTATGCATATACAGGTGAGAGGTATCCTTGTGATCCGTCACGAGTTTACTTTAGATATTTCCATATCTTATTGTTGGACTAAACATTTGGATTAATATTTAGATAGTGGAAATTGTGAGTGGGAGTGATGATTTTTTGCATTAAATGAGACATGTGCTTCATTGGTGACTCATGGTCTTATTTCTTGTGCAAATGTCACATTAGCGATTGTTTATTGTGTTGAAATGAGAGGTGGAGAGAGAGTGGACAGCCACTAACCTTTGGGTTAGCTCTTGAGATTATTCTATGGCTCTCACAATTCATTCCAACACAATAGAAAAGAAAAGCATTTTCTTCTTCTTCTTCCTCTAGCTCACCATTTCCACCATGGCTTCATCTTCAACCTCCATCCATACACTCTCATGTGTTGAGAATCAATGGATGCTTGAGATAAAGTTATCACACACATTCTCTACATCACCTTGGATATGTCGGCTAGCAAACTTCATGTCCGAGTTGCTTCGGTTTGAAGCGGGAGCCCGTAAAAAGACTTCTTGACGTAGTGCCCTTCCGACGAGGAGACTGGAGATTGGAGATGCCGCGAGGAGCTAGGGATGGTGGCTAAAGACCGAAGGACACGGATCGATCGGTATAGCCTTTCTATCATCTTTCTAGTTAGCTAGTTTGTGTTAATGGTTCGATCTGGGTGAAAGACTGCGATAGCGCCGGTTTCGTAAAAAGTTTTTGTTCCGCATTTGGCCTCGGATTGACGGCCGGGGCGCTACCGTAGACTTACAATAAGTCCCCTCTCCCCCTCTCATCTTCTATTCTAAAAATTTTAAATTTTAAAACCCGACGGAAGCGGAGTTAATCCGACTTCCGATTCGGTTTTTCTATAAAACTCTACTTTTCTTAATCAATAAAATTCCATACTATCACATAATGTTTAACAACATTAACAAACAATTTAAACAAGTTTCATCTCAAAATATTTTTTATGCAATTTTTATTGTATTTTTACGGTAAAATACCACATACTTCATTTACGACATAAAAGAAACACAAAACTTGTATTACCTTTAGATAACTCATGAGGTAACGACCTACCTCATCACAACATATATTTTTGATATAGCACGATGAAATTTTGGATATATATTCATAGGATAATACGAAATTACAAATAAATACCATCAACTTATAAAACCATTTCTTTAAAAAGATATATTAAACAATTTCTTGCAATTGCGCCTCTACAACCTACTTTTGGGGACCCCGTTCCGGATGGTGCGGGTAATCACACATTCTCGAGCCTAGTATAGCGAGATGCAGACCTCCAAAAGGAGCTTTCGATCTCGATGGAATTTTAATGCATTTTTCTATATAAAATGAGATTTCTACAAGAAAATAAATAAAATTATTTTCATTAAATATATATATATATATATTATCAAAATATCTACTTTAATTATATTATATAAATATTCTAAGTTTTCAAAAGGAATCATCATTACATGAAAATACCATCCAAATACAAAACAATACCGATATTTCAATAAAATACCATATACTATGAAAACTAGGTTCTGCTCACTAGAAATTTCACTTTTATAAAATATACAACTATGAAAACCCTAAAGATAATAATTAAATGCTTGAGGTGTATTTTGAAATTATACCAAAACTATTTTTACATAAAACCCTCTCAAGTTATACTAAATTACAAAAAGGACCCTAGTAAACATAGGTTTAAGCGGGACCGGTTTCTTGAGCCTTAGAGAGCCGGAGAATAAGGGTGTTTGCCTATCTAAAGTAGACAATCTAACAAACACGGTAATTGTCTTTGAAAAAGACACAAATCCTGTCGTCCATGTGCAGCAGTTACCGATAACATCAAAACTAATTCAGAATTTCAAGTTCTTTTCAAAGTATCTGACTCGGACTGAGTTTCAATCTAATCAATTTAACTTGAATGTGATTCAAGTATAAACTACAATACAACATGAATCCATGAATCCATGAATCCATCTATTCAATCTATATCAATCTGTATTGATTGAACCGAACCATGGATATACTCCATCTATATGACTCTTCATTTACATCTATTTTGTCTACTGATATCATGGTTTCGGCAAGTCTTCCATTTATTACAAGACAATACAATACTATCAGTACAATCAATACAATAAATATAATAAGACATTATGGGGTTTATAAAGGGGTAGACTGGTACGGAACATGTTAAAGGTGGTACGAGGTGGTCACTTAAGACGTAATTACATCCATGCCGTTGTTCTGTAGTATTTTCGACGGAGCCTTATACTACGGGTTACCAAAGTCCACGGTGTAAGTTGGACTCGTATACACCGGCATATTCTTTACCAATCTACAAACAACTGCATTAACATTATAATTAAATATTACTGGTTATACTCTTTTCTGTCTATTCTACTTCTTCCTTTCTTTGGGACTTACCGAATATTGTTCGCTGACGACATTCTCATTTCTCTTCTTCTTTGGAATGTTGTTAGGTGGATAGGACGCCCTGGAACTCGAGACCAGCCAGGAGCATTTGGAGCAGTACAATGAAGACCCGGAGCATTAGACTTTACTTATACATATTTCCATTTCAGTTCATGCAATTGTTTAGGCATCGCTTTCTACTCATATATTGACATTTCAGTTGTACCTGTAAAAGAATGTTTAATAAATAAAGTTGTTCATTTACATTTTTGTCTCTTGTGTATTTTACTTATATTGCTTAGATACGCTTAGAGTGTTTACTTCTGAGTAAATACGTAGCGGGCATCGCCACGTCCCTTCCTCATATATTGGGAAGCAGGGCGTGATACGAGGTCTAGGGCTCGGGCGTGGGTTTTCTGGGTTCGTCGCGCGAGGAAGGAAGAAAAGGGAAGAAAGAGAAAGGTGAGGTGTTAGGCTGAGTAATTAGGTTATATATATATATAGGGAAAAGAGAGAGAGTAGTGAGCGAGAGGAGAGAGAGAGGCTGTCAGTACAGAGAGATGTGAGGATATATTTTAGTTAATTAAATATATATATATAAAATATTATTAATTGTTAAGTAATTAAAAACTATAATAATATATATTATGTGATTATACATCTAATACAAAAATACTCTGAAAAGTACCCGGGTCTCTTCTAAAATTCTAGTTTTAAAATACGGATAATATACGTACAAGCCAAAATCATAACACGATATCCGGTTTAACAAAACGCATGCCCCAAGAACGGATATACGTAAAAACACGTAGCGATCCAAACGAGTCCGTTTCATCAAACTGGACATGAACACGATGTCAGGATGCAACCATAGGGTATGGGATATGATACAGGCCATGTTAGATATTAAAAATATTATTTGACTATAATTTGTATTATTTAGAAGATATATAGATGAATAAAACATATAAGTGGGTATTAAATCTAAATGTGCACGAGTCCTTAGTACTAGCAAATATATGACATAATATAGAATCAAAACGGGTTTCAAGCATGTGGGTCGGGTTGGACGCTATCTACAGATACCAAATGCATCATCCGCACCCAAAAGCAAACAATAAACAAGAAACTGTCGTAAAATTGGAAAATACCCAAATCAAATTTGGTATAAATGAACTAAGGTGTTACAATGATTCGCTCATGGTACCATATTCCAGTGTAGCGATGCTGATGTCAACACAAATCCCATGTTCTCTACGGCAAATGATGATTCGCTCCTGGTACCATATTCCAGTATAGCGATGCTGACGCCGAACAAAAACCCAAATTCCAAGTCCCAGGCTCAAAAGCCCTACTGGACAGATAAGAAACTCCCAAATCAAATCAACAACCTCTGCGTCGGAATCATATTTCGTCTCAGAATGTACCCCATGTCGAAATCATGCTTTGCCTCGGAGTATCTGCCATCTCTGTCGGAATTCTGCTTTGCCTGAGAATCAACCTCTGTATCGGAACTATATTTCATTCAGAATATCAACCTCTACGTCGGAATCATGTTTCGTCTCAGAATGTACCGCGTGTCGAAATTATGTTTCTCCTCGAAGTATCTGCCTTCCGTGTCGGAATTATACTTCGTCTTGGAATCAAGTCAACCAATGACTTCCCTGTCAGAATCAAGCTCCATCTCGGAATCAAGTTGACCAACGACCTCCTCGTCAGAATTAAGCTCCACCTCGGAATCAAGTCAACCAACAACATCTGCGTCGAAATTATGTTTCGTCTCAAAATGTACCCCGTGTCGAAATCATATTTCGCCTCGGAGTATCTGCCTTCCCTGTCGGAATTATGTCCCGTCTCGGAATCAAGTCAACCAACAACCTCTGCATCGGAATCTTGTTTCGTCTCAGAATGTGCCCCGTATCGAAATCATGCTTCACCTCAAAGTATATGCCTTCCTTGTTGGAATTATGCTCCATCTCAAAATTAAGTCAACCAACAATCTCTGCGTCGGAATCATATTTCGTCTCAGAATGTACCCTGTGTCGAAATCATGTTTCGCCTCGGAATATCTTCCTTTCCTGTCGAGATTATCCTCCGCATCTTGAAATGATACTCTGACCCAATGAATTATGCCCCGCTCTTTAGAATGATGCTCCGACCTTGGAATTATGCTCCGCAAATCGGAATGATACTCTGACCTTAGGAATCATGCTCCCGGAAGGATGCTTCGCCCCCGGAATGATGCTCCGACCCTCGGAATGATGCTCCGCTCTTCGGAATGATGCTCCGACCCTGGAATTATGCTCCGCAAATCGGAATGATGCTCCGACCCCAGGAATCATCCTCCTGGAAGGATGCTCCACCCCCGAACGATTCTCCACCACAAAGTCAAATTTCTGCAGAACAAGATCCATCAATTTCATGCACACAACTCATATACGTGGTGTGCATTTATTGTTGGGGTCAAAAATTACTCCTCGGTTGACAAAGTCAAAGTCAAAGTCAACCATAAGTAAGCGGGTCTAAGCCCGGGTCAAGTGGGCCCAAGCCCGGGTTGAGCCCCGCGGCCAGCCTCTCCTATGCCGAAATGAAAACTATGTAAAAAATAATTTTGATATAATTTCTATGAATAAATGTAAGGAAAATGGGCATAAAACCAAATTTTTGTAAAGCCCATGGCTCATATACAAAAAAAATAAACACATGAAGCATGGGATAGGTAAAATGCCATTTTGTAAAGCTCAAGGGGCTATGTGTAAACTTATAAACCTATATAAGACAAAATGATAATGAAATGAAAAAAGAACTTTTCATTCTCTCAAAAATTAGGGTTTGTACCTCCATCCTCACTCTCTTTAGTTCTCTCTCTTCCTCTTCATTTTCCAATTAAATCAAGAGCTTAGCTCTCTTTTTCTCAAAACTAAATAAAATTTTACCATAAACCCATAGAAGGAGAGTTTAACTCTCATATCCAAATCCTTCCCCTCCCCCCTCCCCCCAAAGGAGAAGATTTACGTTACCTTCTTCTCCCTTCTCAATATCCAATTTAAGAGAGGGATAAGAAGGGAAAACCCACCTCCTAAGGCTCCATCAAGAGAAGAAAAGGGGTCGCTTTTCATCATCCAATATCTAAATCTTGGAGTTTCAAGAGAATCGATTTCGGTTTCTTCTCAAAAGAGAAAGGAAAAATTCTTTTTGAGTTTAACTCTACAATAAAATTCTTTTTAGAAGTTTAACTCCATTTAAAATCTCTTGGAGTTCAACTCCAAAATAAAAATTCTTTTGGAGTTCAACTCCATATAAAATTTTTAGGAGTTCAACTCCAAAATCAAAATTCTTTTAGAGTTCAACTCCATATAAAATTTTTAGGAGTTCAACTCCACAATATAAATTCTTTCGGAGTTTAACTCCACAATAAAAATCCTTTTAGGAGTTTAACTCCATAATAAAATCTTTTGGGAGTTCAATTCCATAATAAAATCTTTTGGAGTTTAGCTCCACAATAAAAATGCTTTTGAAGTTTAGTTCCACTTAAAATCTTTTAGAGTTTAACTCCATATAAAAAAACTTTTGGGAGTTTAACTCCAAATAAAATTGTTGGGAGTTTAACTTCAAATAAAATCTTTTGAGGTTTAACTCCATCAAGGAAAAAAAGGTCTTTTGGAGTCCTGAAGGGAGTGGGAACTTCCCCCTCACGTGAAGGGGAGTCTCCCACTTAGGGAGCCCCTGCTCCCTTTCACATGAGGGAGAGGCAGCTCCCAATAAGTGGAAGCCCCTGCTCCCTCTCACGTGAGCGGGAAAGGGTGCTCCCACGAAGTGGGAGCTTTCCCCCTCTCACGTGAGGGGGAGGCTCCCACTCCTCCTCATGTGAGAGGGGGATGCACCCACTCACGTGAGTGAGAGGGGGTTTCCCCTTCCCCGTTTTTTAAAATTTTTATTTTTAATATATATATATATAATAAATAAAAAAATATTTTTTTTGAATAATTAAAAAAATCATTTGTCATAAATAGAATAAATAAAAAAAATGAACACGTCCCTATCGTAAAAAAACAAAAACACACCAACACATCGCATTGATTTCGCATGAGCAGTTTGACCCGTCAATTGGAGCTTCTCTCGCTCCAAAAGCGAGGGGTAATTAACGACAGCTTACTCTACGGCTGCCTGAGATTCGGATCTCCACAATAAATAAACCCCGGCCTACCCTAATCAGGGGGAATTTGTAATACGCCTGACAAGCGGCGTGTATTCCTATCTCAATGGGGTGACAAAAAACACCCTACAATAACGTGTTCCACGTATCCCAGCCACGACGATAAGTGAGCAACCCCAGCTATATACTTGATCACTCAGAGCTCACGCTACAGACTTACATAACCTGCGAGCAACAACCAGTTGAGATCGTAGACCGAAAGGTGAAGACACTGCGGAACAAGGAGGTGAATTTGGTCCGAGTGATGTGGAGAAAGGATTCGCCATAAGAATTAACTTAGGAAAGAGAAGAAGATATGCGTACACGATACCCTTACCTTTTTGAAAATTAGTTTATATGTAAATTTCGAGGGTGAAATTTTTATAAGGATGGTAGAATGTTACGACTCTGAAATTCCTGTATAAATTTTACTGGTTTAATGTATAAGAAAATGGTATTCCAGCCTGTGTAGAACTTATAAGTCATTTTTATTTAATAAAAGCAAGAAAAAAATTGTAGCTCACTGGTAAAGCCTCTACACTGTTATGACATAGCCTGTGTGTTCAATTCCCATCAGTCCCAATTATTTTTAAAGATTTTTCTTTTTTAATTTTTCGGAAGCCCAAGAGTTGCACATGCAATTCACGGAGAAACGAAAAGTTTCAGAAAAATTAAACAGGTACAAAGAGAAGTAAACACCAAACCAGACATGTGGCACGAATCTCGAGGCAAGCCAGCGAGATCCGACTGCCCGTTTCTTCAAAAGACCCGCCACCGATGGTCCGATGTTCTCCAAATTAATCCGTGCTTTGCACACCCGTCCCTTCGACTCCCCTCAACTCCCCTGTACTATTTGATTTTCCTGCAATCAAAGAGAGACTTTTCAATTCATTTTATTTCACACCCTCTCTCATTTTTACCCTATAAATACCACCCTATGCCTTAGCTCTTTTCTATTCTGAAAATTTCCTCAAAAATTCTCTAAATTTAAGAAGGGTTAAGACTATCCAAATGGAGTTAAGCAAGTCAAGGGGAGTAGCAATCAAATTCCGACGACCGGTGCATCTCCAACGAGACCAAGACCCTCTCTCTCTTCTTTAACCTCTTCCTAGCACTACCCAACCAGTAAGTCTCTCTTCTCTCTATCTTTTTCATCTCAAATCATTTTCTAAAAACACATCGACACAGTGGAGTTAACCCTGATATATGTTATTTTAATATTTGTACTCCCTTCATTAAGCAAAATAGGTCAAACAAACTTTCTCACACCACTCGTAACCTTATTTACAACTATTTATCTTGTAGTTTAACAAAAAAATTCATGTGAAACGATCAAATAACAAACTTTTCATTAAAATACCATGAAGTTTAATATAACCATATTTTCAAAAACTAGAGTATAAACCTTTAGACCATTCACGGGGTAATAACCTACCCCACATGCACACTATGGTTTCATAGCACGGTATTCTAGGTATATGGGTAATTCAAAGAAAAAGCCTTTCATTAAAATACCATTTTTTTCAAAACTGGTTTCTTTTAAATCGATATTTTAAATTCTTGGTAAATACGCCTCTACAACTCTCGTCAGGGGGGCCGCTAATGGATGGTGTAGATTATTGCACATCTTTAGGATAGCAGAGTGAAATGCAGAACTCCTCACGGAGTATTCGGTCTCGAAAGGAAATAAAAAATACGGTTTTTAAGAAATACAACTTTTCTAAATAAAAACTAAACTTTGGAAATTTTATAAAACTATGAATTCGTATTTTTAATAAAAAAAATTTTGAAACTATATTTTTAATGAAAGATTAGAATTTTTAATAAAATACCAAAAAGCTACCAAAAAAGCTAGTTTTCATAAAAATACCATAAACTTTTAAAAGCTAGGTTTTTATCACTAAAACACCCCAACAATTAAAATACATGCACATGAAAATCCTAATATTATAAATCACTCTCAAGATTTATTTTTAAAATTATATTAAAGTATTTTTCATAAAACCCCTTCGAGATATGCAAATAATATTTTAAAGACTATAGACTAATATAGGCTTAAGCGGTATCATTTCTCTTGAGCCTCGGAGAGCCGGAGAACGCGATTGCTTGCCTATTCAGGTTAGACAACTTAACGGAGTTATCTATGGCAATTGTCTTGGAAAAAGACACAAATCCTGTCGTCCATGTGCAGCAGTTGCTGATTACTCCAGAACTTAAGAATTTCAAGAACTAAATCTTTTCATAAGATTCTTATTTCAACCTGAATCCAAACTCAAACCAGAATCCAAAATCAAACACGAACTTAAATACTTGATCATGAACCCGAACACTCGAATTCAAATATCAAACTTGAACTTGAATACTTGACTCGACTTGACCGAATCATGGTTATAACTTGATATGAACTTGACATGAACACCAGAACACATGATTAGATCTTAAACATGAACCTGTACATTTTATATCCATGGATTTGACCAAGACCTGTAATCTTAATCTATACAATACAATACACGGGGATAAAGGGGTGGATTGGTACGGAACTGTAGGGTGTTTTTCGTCACCCTATTGAGATTGGAATGCACGCTTGTCAAGCGTATACAGATTCCCCTTGTCTAGGGTAGGCCGGGGTTTATTGATCGTGGGGATCCGAATCTCCGGCAGCCACGGACTAAACAGCCGTTAATTACCCCCTCTTCTTTGAATCGAAGGAACCTCCGATTGACGGGTCAACTAGTCATGCAAACTCAATATGTAATGTGCGTATGTTGTGTTTTGGTGGGGACTTGGATGTATCGGGGGACACACAGAGTTTTGATGGGGCGTAGCGTCTTAAGGACGCATGAGCGCTGGGCGCCTACAGAAAAAGGAGGCTTAGCCCCTAGATTAGGAGTTAAACTCCGAGGAACTTTGAAAACTCTTAGAAAAAAAGAGGTTCTTTATCTTTATGGAGTTAAACTCCCAAATGGATTCTGAGTGGAGTTAAACTTGCAAAAGAATTTTATTTATGGAGTTACACTCCAATTTTTTTTGAATGGAGTTAAATTCTTAAAAGGATTTTATTTATGGAGTTAAACTCCAAAATATTTTGACAAATGGAGTTGAACTTCTAAAAAAAATCTTCGGAGATGATCAAAGGGGACCCATTTCTTCTCCCTTTTAGCCCTGGATCTTCTTTTGAGCCTTGAATTTTTCCCGAAATGGGATTTTTGGAGATGAGTCTCCTACTTTCTTCTCTCTGTTGGCTAGATCTTGGAGAAAAAGAGGGTGGGACTTAAAAATCTCCCCTTTTAGAAATTTGATGGAAGATCCGAACTCTCCTTCAAAAGTTTTATGGTGAAAAACTATTTCTTTTTGGAAAAGGAAAAGTTAAACGCTTGATTTAATTCAGAAAAGAGAAGAAGGTTTAAAATCTTGAGGAAGGAGAAGGAGCCTCAGAACCCTAAACTTTTTTAAGGGAATCAATTATTGTTCATTTTTATTTCATCATCATGTTGCCTTATATAAGTTTACAAGTTTACACATAGCCCCTTGGGCTTTTTAAAATGGTATTTTGTCCATCCCATACCTCATGTACTTAATTCTTTTTGCACATGAATGGGCTTCACAAAAATTTGGCTTTTTGCCCATTTATCTTACATTCATGCATGAAAATTATATCAAACTTATTTATTACATAATTTTCTTCTTGGTATAGGGGAGGTCGGCCACTTCAGGTTCGGACTTAATTTGGGCATGGGCCCACTTGGCCTGGGCTTAGGCCCATTTGGCTTAGGATTGACTTTGATTTTGACTTGATCAACCGGGGTGTAATTTTTGACCCCAACAGGAACGTATATCATAGCATGAGAGGTCACCTTAAAAGACACCTAAATGAATTCACGTGTCGTTGTCCCGTGAGTTATGACGGAGTTTTGTACTACGTGTTATCATAGTTCACGGGGTAAGATGGACTCCTCTCGTATACAAGAATAGCTTTTTTTTTATCAAACTACAAATAACCACGTTAGAATAACTATTTTATAGCAGTAAATAAACATGCTTAGATACTCTCTTATATATAACCTTGTCTGTTCACATTCACTTGATTTTTATTCATTTTCATTCATCATTACTTATTTCTTTTGGGGACTTACCGAGTGCTAGTTCGCTGACGACATTCCCCTCTATTTCTTTTCTTTGGAATGTTCGTTAGGAAAACCAGACTCTGAGGGTATAGAGCCGAGCCAGGAAGATTTGGACCAGTTCGCTTCTCGGCCTGATTTCTAGCTCCTGTTTGTATTTACTTCCAGTATTCCATTGTTTATGCATTTGCTTTATTATTGTATCTTTTCATTACATACAGTTGTATTTAAATTTGAATGTAAATAAAACAACTGTTTCATTTTATTACTCTTGTTATTCTTGTATATTGTTACATTACTTAATTATCTGTAACGTATTTTTTTAGTAAATACGTTGCGGGCTTGCCACGTCACTGTTTTCGTTCAATGGGAAGGGGGACGTGACAGGTTGATATTTACACTTGAACTCATGTTAGTTAGCTTACCGTTTAAAGATCTCTTTAGGACACATTGACTGTACACTTCAGTTCACTATATTTACATTACACGGCCATGTTATACTTATTTGCTATACTCATGTTATATTGTCATACTTATATAGTTGCCTTTAATATTGCCATATTATACATGTTCATATTTCATTTCCATTCATACCATATCACATGTCACCTTACATTTCATTTATTCACATCCTACCTTTCTTGGGGACTTACCGAGCGTAATTTCGCTGACGGGCATTTTACACATCTTTTGTTACTTTGGAATGTTCGTCAGATGATTTAGAGACTGCGAAGCCGAAGCTTACTGTTGAGGATTACGACCGGTTTGCATCACAAGCCGATTTTTAGTTTCTTTCAGTTTTTACGTTCAGTATGACATCTGTTTAGGCACTTCCATTTTATGTTTCTTGTTCAGACATTATGTATCAGTTTCAATTCTGTAAAGTTTGGAATGTAAATATATAAAGCTGTATTTCATTTTTTTGTTTATTCTTATTATTTTATATTGCTTATAGACGCTTAGCGTATTTATTACGAGAAATGATTTTATCGAAATAAATACGTTGCGGGTCTCGTCACATGTTGTTACCGCTCTTTAGGGAAACGGGGCGTGACAAAAAATTAAACTCTTGGAATTTTTCTAAGCAGTAGTAATGAAAGAATATTTTTGGTTTTGTCTTCTCATCCAAAACAAAGCAAATATGCAAAATTTATAGTATCTAAGAGTTTAGTCGTTGCAAATAAATTCAAAACACAGTTGTCGCCATCAACCCTTGTTTGATAATGATAGGAAGCGGAGCAATTTGAAGAACTTCATAGATTGTTTGAAAAATATTTTAAAATGATTGTGACAACTAGATGGAAATTAATGCTATCGAAAATTTGCTACCCTTTCAAATATTTTTCATAAGCTATTTTTAGAGATGGATACCAACATGATTAAAACTAAGAGACCCTTTTCTCAACAAACCACATTCATGCTTTATAGGAGGTCCCACCACACAAAAGACAAACAAACTATGCATATTTGATCTAACATAAACTAATATTTCATTATAGTTTAGTTAGTTAATAGCAATTTTAAAATATCAAATCTTATCCGAATATTATGTAAAAATAATATTTAGAGTTGGCACGTTACCGTGAATCTATTGGCACTAATTTTGTCGTCCGACGAAACAGTAATTTTAAACACATTTTCTAATATACTAAAATTATTTTTAGTTAAATAATTGTTAGAAAATAATAAAGATCTCCGAAGATATTTTTCAAGATTTGGAAAAATGCAGTGATTATAATAATATATAATTTGTCAATTTTTATGCATCATGAGAAAATGATATTTTGATTAAAATATTGATGTGAAATGCTATGCGATATTGTGTATGCAACTCACTGGCATCTTAGTGCATTTACATTTGATTCCTAAATAATTAAGTAAAATAAAAGAAACAAACCAAAAATCCCAAAATGCGCGTCTTCGTCTTCATTTGTCATTATGTAGCTTGTATGCCGACTCGTCTTGATTTTTACGGGCTCTAATCTGTAGATTAATGTTTAATCTTGTGAAGTCCGAACTTATCCTCCAACCTTCTTTGGATATAACATTGTAACTCTTTCCTCCATCTTCCATCAAATACTTCAAATAGTGATCTGCAAGAGCTAAACATGGTATGGAGCAATTTATTTTCAATAATCAAAATCTAATCAGGTGAAACCAGGATGATCCTTCCTCTCTTTCTAACCCAAACCCATGGTTGCCTTGGTTGGGAAATAAACCCAAACCCATGGTTGCCTTGGTTGGGAAATAAAGGGCATCCCCAAAACAATCTACCAGCATTGTTGCCTGATCGACCTCGCGATCGTACAAGGCAGGCCACATTTGCAAGTCCAAACTTCTTCTGAGCTTGAACCCATGGACATCAAGACTGGATCAAAGATTCAGTAAGCTAGGGTTAGGGGAAAGAGAAAAGATAAAAGATAGAATTTTGGCTTAATATTAATTAGAAAGAGAATAGAAGAGAGTTATGTTGGCCAAAAGGGTATTTTTGGGGATATTCGAGTGACTCAGCTTGATGAATGGGGGTCACGTGACCATCTACTTAACTGTGTTAAGGTTTGACAGTCAAATAGGATAGTTTCTTACTAATTTTAAAGTATAATGAAGTATTTTGAGATTAGAGGAAACTATAAGACCGTTTAGTGAAATTAACCCTAAAGAAAAATATATAATCAATCGAGGGTAAAATGGTCCTTAAATAAGTTTTTTTTTATCAAAACGAAGACCATTACTTTCGCGTTTCATTAAAAGAAAATTTTAACGAAACATCAACCCAGTCTAGTCCTTAAATAAGTTGATGCTATTATGTTCATAGTGTAAATAGAATATTGTAATCGTATTTTGTCTAAACTTGCTTAAGGATTTGGTTTGCAACAACTTTAGCGATATAGGGAGTGTAGATAATTCCAAAAAATTAATTTCAAGGGCATATGAAATAAGGAAGATTAGAGAGGGGTATATACAGAAAAAACCTAACCAAAATGAACTTTCCAATTCTGTAACAAATTTCATTATACTCTACAGACGGCATTGAGCACACCTAAACTCTAATAATTTCATAAATACCGATTTAAAATTTTCACTAAACAATATATTACTGGTGGTATTGCTTTTTTGTAATTTTCAATATCCTTCTCTTACAATTTGTGGAAACACGATGATGTACATCCTGCGATCGTGCAAAAAAATACGAAAACTAATTTTTTTGGAAGCAATAGATCAACTTTGACGGAACAAACTAATATGAAGGATTGAATAGAAATATCATTAGTCTATTGCATAGATGGAAAACAGAAAGGATAAAAAATACAATACCCAAAATATTTACCTTGCAAACATTTTCCACTCCCCCCCCCCACCCCCACCCCGCCCCGCCCCACACACAGAATTTAATGAAGGCCAAGACAGAGTTGGACAAAGAGGCAAGGTATTTAGTTTGAGGCATAGATATATGCTTGGACAATGGGCAAGAAATTTATGCAACTAGCATAAAAGATAGAAGGAATTTGTTCTAATTAATAGTTTACTCGATATTCATAAAGTCATGAGAAAATTAGCAGAGGCGGCCCACATAAAAGCTCAGCAGGAGCACGTTATCATCACCCATGTCCCTACTATTATAATTTTGTTAAAAATGAAAGGAAAAAACCCCATTCCATCTATAACAACTCTTTCCATTTCTTCTCATTAACTAACTACTTCTTGATGAGTGTGCTGGAATAGATCCTAGGAGGGAACTACTCACAATTTAACGCATTCGGTGCAAATCCGTGGAACCCTAGGGTGTGCGTGATGTTTGTATGGGTTAGGCTTACAAGCCAGTTCCAAAAATGGAAAAGAAAAATTCTAACCACTTTTCTATCTTAACCGATCTTTCTCTTCTTCTTCATGTGCATCACGTGTGCTTAAAATCTGGTAGGTTGTAACATAATACAATGGGAATTTGATCGCTACCCTCTTGTTCAAATACATAAAATATTTACCACAGGACTGTGGAGTCACTCACAAGTTAGCCCTTATTGATACCCTATGGCTAGTTAATGACCTCTTGAAGGAACAAATCAATGATTATGGCTAGGCCTTAACTTATATCTTTGGTATTGTAATGAAAACTCTTAATATGTATTTTCATCAATGGTTGGTCTCTCCCTTTTTCAATAGAGGAATTCAAGAAATAAGAAATATCGTGCAAAGAATTTTCATTTCATGCTATACATGCATCAACTTTTACATTGACGCTTATAATTTCAGCTACTCCATTCCCTTCCTATCCAATAGCCCCTCCATCTCTCTCCCTCTCTTCTCACACACAACGCTTCATGCACATTGTACGTGCAAAAACCAAACAAGTTCCCTATATCACAGCCCTAAAGTTTTCGGCTACTACCAAATAAAATGTAATTCTCTATCGGCTATTTCGGGAAGATGTTCTAAGAGAACTGCAATTGAGAGAGCCCCACGGTCATCCATAAAGACTATTATCCTCTACTATTATAGGGCAAAAGGAAGAAAGCGGGTCATTTAATTTTAAAATTGATTGATAATGTGGCTTTTTATTTTTTCAAACAAATCAAACAAAAAATATAATTGTTTTATGTGTAATGCAGTAATTAAATGTCATGTAATTACTATTTTATAAGTACGTATACGTAATTAAATTGCCACGTTATTATTATTTTATAAGCATGATACACGTAATTAAATTAATATGTCAACTCTAATATTATAGGACAAAAAGAAGAGGGTCGTTTAATTTTTTGAAATTGATTGGTGATGTGGCTTTTTATTTTTTCAAAAGATTCAAACAAAAAAAAAACATCTTAGTTTTATGTGCAATACACGTAATTAAATGTCACATCATTATTATTTTACAGGTGCGAAGCACGTAATTAAATTGCCACGCTATTATTATTTTACAAGTGTGATTCATGCATGTAATTAAATCGACATATCATTATCTATATATTAGAAAATATGAAAAGCATAATAAAAAATTAAATTACCAATTTAATTTAATCCATAAATCCTAAATTATAACTAATTTAGAAAAAAAATATATTGAAAAGCATGATAGAAAATTAAATTAACAACTAAATTTATTCTCTAATTCGGAATATCTAGAATGAGCATAATAAAAAATTAAATTAACAACTAAATTTATTCTATATATCCTAAATTATGACTAATTTAGAAAATATCTAGAAAAAACAAATTAGAAAATTTTAAATTATCAACTAATTTAATTCTATAAATCTTTAATTGTAACTAATTTAGAACATATTTAGAAAAGCACAATAGAAAGTTAAATTAACAACTAAATTTAGTCTATAAATACTAAATTGTAACTAATTTAGAAAATTTCAAGAAAAAAAGCATAATAAAAAATTAAATTAACAGCTGCATTTATTCTATAAATCCTAAATTGTAACTGATCTAGAAAAATCATATTAAAAAATTAAATTACCAACTAAATTTATTCTATAAATCCTAAATTGTAACTACTTTAGAAAATATCTAAAAAGGTATAATAGAAAATTAAATTAACAACTAAATTTATTCTCTAATTCGAAATATCTGGAAAAAACATAATAAAAATTCAATTAATAGCTAAATTTATTCTATAAATCCTAAATTGTAAGTAATTTAGAAAATATCTATCTTGAATAAGCATAATTGAAAATAAAATTACCCAAATTGTAACTAATTTAGAAGATATCTAGAAAATGATAATAGAAAATTAAATTACCAACTAGATTTACTCTATAAATCCTAAATTGTAACTAATTTACACTAGCGGCCACATCCTATAAGCTCCCATTTTCGATTCAATGATTTAAGATTTAGGATGTTGGAATCTTGGATCTCGCAATTATCTTTACCAATGAGCAGTAGCTCAGATGGTATTGGCACTTCCTCTCTTGGGGAAAGTACGGGGTTCAAACCCCAAGAAACCCCATAGAGAGGAAGTGGCCATAAATTAACGCTTTCGTGCGTCTCCTGGGTGTGTGTTGTGTGTGCCCAAAAAAAATTTAGGATTAGGATAAAATAAGGTTACGTTTTTATCTAATAAATTAGAACTTATTTCTAATATCTTGGAATCTTCCTCAGAGGAGAGTAGAGTTAATTCCTCGCCGGTTCAGCACAAAAGAGAAACATCAGTTTTGGTTACAGCATATCTTCTCATTGATTGCTTGAAATTCTCAGCATATCGATCGAGATACTTTTTACATTTTGCGTAAATCATATCAAATCATTTAAAATAACAAATTAAAGTAACAAGACATAGGATTTTTTTATAACAAAATTAAATCTTTTTGCATCTTCATGACATATTTCTTCTACTATTTTAACTTCAAATTGAGAAAAAAAACTCATAATTTTGAAAAATATTTAAAAAATAATAATTAACTTTTCAAATCATATCAAATCTTCTAAAATAATAAGGCATATGATTTTTTGACAGCAGAGTTAAATCTTTTATATCTTCATATCATATCAGCTTTAATTACGTGTAATCTATGTGCAAAAATGCTTGCAAAACAATCATTAAAGAGATATTCCTCATTTTATATAATTTAGTTATCGATTAAATTCTTAGTTTTATTTTTCTACGGCTGTCACTAAAATACTGAGCTCTCTTATGTATTCAATAAGTTGCTTCCTCTAGAAATAGTCATCTTAAAAAAATTTAATTATATCATATTGAAATTATCCAATAACAAAGAATTTATCAATTTTCCATGTGTAGCAAATGAAAAAAACTAGTTTTGCAAGTGCCATACATATAGTTAGATTAGTGAAAAAATTGATCATAAAAGTGTCTAAATTTTCGTGCAGCCCTAATGTCAAAAACACTAATCATTTATAGGGAAAATTGTTTTCCGGCCTAGTTGGCCTAGTTTGAACAGACGACCATAACATTCCAATCTTGTGAAAAAAAACCCAAAAACATACTTCGGCATTATGTTAAAATCAAATCCTGATTTGTATACTGTTGCCAGTAATGCTCTTGCTCTTTAAATATTTTTTAAGACATTAAAACATGGGATTTTTTATTTTCCAAGATGTTAGGTCATGAGATTTTTTTTCATGTACTTATAGTTTGCCATGACTTCTTTATATTCTATCTTTATCCTTGTCCTAATTTTTGTTAAACCCGTCTTCTTTATTATTATTACTTGCCATCTTCATTATTGCTTGCCCTAGTTTCGTTCTTTAATGTTTCCTCTCTTTATTATTAATTGTCCTAATTTCTACAGCAAACTATAATAGCTAATAATTTTTTTGACAGAACAATCATATGAATTTGATTAAAAAGAACGAGGGTAAACTGAATTTTTTGAAAAAATGTTCTAATTATAATACATATAATCTATTTAGGTCTTGAAACATCTGTATTTTATAAGTATTGGGTTTTTTCAAAATTTTGAAAATAATGTGGGAAGTTTAAAAATAAACCATCTCTGGGTCCTAAAACAATGCTATATACATTACACATAAAGTCTTAAATAAGGGGGTTGGAGTAGCCTGTTAGTGGAGGCCCGGGATCGAGCCCGGGGTCTTCCATTTACGAGGGATGGCTAATTTATTCTACCTATTATCTTATAAGGCCGCATGGCTTCATTCAAGAGTGATTTTTTTAATCTGTTAAATAAAAGCTACCTCGCAAGTTAGCAATGACAATGTTTTTATGTATGTTCCATTACTTGTAGTAAGCAGAATAGTACTCTGTGTGATTGTGTATGTAAACTCTATTATTTCAATATTAAATAATGGGAATGCTTCCTTTTAAAAAATACTGTGTAATGTTCTTTACAAATATTGTAATGCTCTCTTTCATATATAATAAACTGATCTTATGCCATTTGTATCCGGGGGGGAGGGGGGGGGGATAAACAAAGAAAAGAATTTTTCAAGTGGTTTTGGGTTGCACTAAAAGTTTGATAATGTAATGATTATTCCATATGCCGGCCGTATACAATCGGACAAGAAAGAAAAACAATAAAAGTGTGGGTCACACACGTTGCTCAAGGCTGTCCGAATCTCCCCCTCTCTCTTACCCTGTCTGGGTGTATTACAGCCGGCACATCGAATAATTCCTCAAAAATTAGGGTCAAACGGCCACAACCCAATGACAACGTTTCCGTGACTCGGTCCTGAGGGATGGGGTCCGTCCTAATTTAACCCCAGGGCACCACTTCCCTACTTCATCCATGGTTTACCTTGTTGGGATGCCTCAAAGGCAGCCCCATTAATCACTAACATGCGGGCATATGCCAGACTTCTAGTTATACCTACCTCTTAAATAATAATTAAGATTACTTCAGCCCAGTGCTCTTCATCCAAATATCTTTCATGCTCTGAGCTCAAATTTTCTTTTAATGTCGGAGTAATGTTTTTCTAACAGATCAACCAAAATAAACAAATTAAGGGTCTAAAATAATTTTATACATCTTAAAAAATAATAAAGGTACTTATATATCTCTACTATTATAATGCAAAGAGGAGAGGAGGGACGACATGTGACGCTCTCACGTTGATTTTAAATTAATTATTTATTCTTAGATGATCCACATCATCTATTTCTTACACGTGTGACGCACGTTAATACATATCTATACTACTATATAATGCAAATAATATTGGTTAGAGTTCTACTTCTCCATGTTTTGTAAAACAGAGAAAAAATGAGAAAATTTCTCAACTCTTAGAGCCTCCATATCAGCAAAGAAAAAGACAAAAATAATTAATTGTTTTATTAATTTAAATTTCAAATTCACTCGAGAGTATCCAAAACTTGAGACAAAAAAGAACTATTTGGAAATTAGTTTGAATTCCAAATTCAATCTATATTATAATCAAACTTAAGACAAAAAAAACTTTCTAGAAGTTATTTTAATACTATCATTTTTCAAATTCTACTTTCATTTACTTATAACTATCTTTTTTTATTTAAATATGGTAAATAGTATATTATAATATTTTCTAGAATACTCTTGATCCAAATTATTAAAATGACTATTTTCTTCACTTATTTATTAACGTTCAAAATAATTTTAAACCAAAAGCTCTTCATTTTATATTTATCTATGGGCACAAGAATTTTTTTTCTCTAAATAGGATAAATCTACATGATTCATTGAGATTTATATATATATTACACATTCTATTAATAAAACGCGCATCGCATGTGCAAAATGCTAGTTAGTAGCCAAAATTTAAAAAGATTTTTAAAAGGCTTTTAATTAAGATAACTAGTATCTTGCACATGCGATGCACGTGTGTCACGACCCAAATTGACACGTCACTGGCATTTAGATCACATGACGCCTAAAAATGTTATGTGATCCAAGTAAGTTAAAAACCAAGATCTAAACCTATTTAAAGAATAAAGAAGGTGAAATTTTCAAAAAAGGATATTTACTATGAAACACAATTTTATTTATAAGAATTGTTTGTTTTAAAGCATCTGTCAAGTGTTTTGAAATAGTGTTGAAAATGTTTTCGTTATTTGAAATTTTGGCAGCACCTCCTTTGTAATTTTTAATAAAAACAAATACATATATATATAACATAACGGCATCCCCACTTGGGAGCTATCTCAACGCCAATCGGCGGAATTACAACCACTCAGTTATATACGATGTCTAAAGATCTCAATACGATCCAAGTAATTCAAAAATCAAGGTCTAAACATATTTAAAGAATAAAGAAGATGAAGTTTTCAAAAAAGAATATTTAACATGAAACACAATTTTATTTATAAGGATTGTTTGTTTTAAAGTATATGTAAGTGTTTTAAAATAGTGTTGAAAATGTTTTTGTTATTTGAAATTTCATCAGCATCTCTTTTGTAATTTTTGGTAAAAACAAGTACATAAACATATAATATAACGGTATCCCCACATGGTTGTTATCTCAACGCTAATCGGTGGAATCATAACCATCCAGTTATATACGACGTTTGAAAACGAAGGATCACAATTAAATATATAAATAAACTGCGTAAGTAAAGGTAAGTAGTCGATTCTATCCGAGTTCGACCCAAAAGAATATAAATAAAGTCACAATTCGATCTAAATCAAATAATACAGGTGGTCTGATAGAGTGACACTAGATACAAGATAAAACATATACAAAAGAGGCAGTTACTATGTGTGTAACCCACCTAGTAAAATATGCGATGAATACCAAAGTATGTATCCGTGACACCGCTAAGTGTCCGTGCGGTTCGTCCTGCAAGAAACTAAGACACAACGGGGGTGAGTTGCCAACTCGGTGAATAGAAGTATACATGATAAGATATAATATGATATGCGTAGTAATGAATGCAAGTGCGATATAAATGAATTCGCATAAGAAGAATATCAATCATCATCAAATCCTCTCGTGTCCATCATCGACACTAAAAATCTGGATATTATAGGCACCGTCTAACCGATCGGCTCTCCCCTGATATCAATTCAGACACGGTCGGAATCCTCCGGATATTCGCTGCACTCCAATGTCACCTCCGGTATCGATCATTCTCGCTAGGCTCTCCGAACCTCCCTACGGCTTCCTGTTTCTCAGAGTCGTACTGGTTCAACTATGTATCCGTAATCGGTTAACCCCTACCTCGATTTAGATATCTCATCATGAAAATCAAAATTCATGGTGGATATCAAATTATCATATCACGATAAAACCGCACTTTTGAAAACATAATCCATTTTTTAAAAGACACCTGCGGTTTCTCAAATTCATAGAAATATCAAATCTATGATATCAACAGTAAATGATTCATTCATGCAACATTTGGCAACTATAACATGTAATTATACGGACTATAGCATTCGAATAATGGAACATGGTAAATAGTAACTAATACTATCATGTAATGTGGTAATACGGTTTAAACATAGCAATCTTACGTGTGATGGAAGTTTTAATGATGTGTGGTGTAGTATGCGAGTCTGTAAACTGTGCAAAATGGAATCATTAGTGTTATACTTGTGTTCTATCCAATGTATTTATTCTAGCAAATATAATTATACACTAGGGATGTCATGGTACTCAATGTATGTATATAGCATGGAAATACGGTTAAGTATCGCAATTAGAGCTTAAAATCCGATACGGAGTTTTATAAAGTTTCTAGTAGTCGGGAGTACTATATGCTATCCGTCCGAATTCCCACTTGTAAATATCTCCCTAATTACCAAAAATCGACACGTGCTAAACGAAGCTCGTGAATGCTTTGCCCTTTTTCGCCGCGTCGGACATCCCCGCGACTGATCTTATACGTTAAATCAAGCACACTTATAAGAATCGAAATGCAAACGTTACTAAAATTCTAACGCACATAGACTAGGACATACGATCAACGTATTCTAACGCATGCTATCTATATCGAACTACCCCCGGCAATGACGAAACGAAAACTAAAGTTTTTAAAATGTTAAACATTGAACAACAATAAGATATGTGCTCCATATTTTTCTACAAATAACCTGGGCCAAAACAAATTATAAAAAGGGTCTAATTGAGGTGATGAGACGCTACTGCAAAAATCTCACACCATGAATCATCAACCAAACCGTAAATTGCGGTAATAAGCTTTAAATCTGCGGCCAAGATTCCTCCAGATGGGCTCGGGCTTTGGGTATAGTCTCAAGTTGGTCTCACCGTATCAGAAAAACACTTCGATAAATTTTCAGAGCTCTCAAATAACAGCAGATATCATTTGAGTACCAAAAACACTAAAATCTTAGTTCAAAAACTGTAAAAACTTAGTTTACAATTACTAAAACACTTCTATTTTTCCCAAAAATCAGTAGAAATTATACACAAAACCATATAAACTACACAAGATAAGAACATAACTTGAATAAAAATTAGATTTTTACCTTCTTGAAGAATATGGAGAGGGATCCAAGTTGTAGTGGTGTCAAAATGAAAATCTTTGAAGGGTCATAAACTTAACTTGGTGTCTAGATCAACTTACTTAAAGAACTCTTCAAAAAAACATGGTGATATGTGATGGAGGAAGGTTGGGTTAGAGTGGGGGTGAAGGAAAGCTTAGATATTTCATTTGTGTTTGTGAAGAGTGATGTAGAGAATGAGAGAATAAACCACCGACATATATAATATTTAAGATATTTATTAGATACTTGTATGGTATGATGTGATGAGAATGAGAACACCATAGTCTAATCATTTCCCGTCTTTTTATTTTCAAAATGAAGAAAATTTAACCAAACTCAAACGAGAACAACATGTTTTTTGTCATAGCACATGTAAAAATAGATTTTAAAAAAAGATAAATGTTGTCTCATATATAAAAATTCATTTTATTATTAAATAAATGCAAAAATAAATATTTTAAATTTTTACGAAATATTACAACGTGTTCAAATAAATACTATGTTTAATCTCTACGATTATAACCACAAAACTTGGGTCCTCAATTTTAAATTCCAATTTGACTAGCAAACACCTGTTGAGTGATATGTGTCATTCTTATAAAAGAGGAGAAAGAAACAAAATTTACACAAAAGATATAAAATTGATTTAATATAATAACTATTTATCGAATAAAACCTACTTTTAGATCATTAATTAAAACTAACTTTATATGATGGTTAAAAGTTAAAACTGTCTCCATTAAACTAACTTGGGGTCCTTAGTTTTAAATTCCACTTGGACTAATAAATATCCGTTGAGTGACATAGTCATTCTTATAATTAAAAAATGGGTTTTTTACTTGTAGCCCCCTAAAACATAGCAAATTCCTTTCTACTCCTAAAAAATATGGCATTTACTTTTTACCCCCCAAAACTAATAAAATATATCATTTTACACCATTACGATTTCTATCAACTTTTAACGGCATAACATCAGGTTTTTCGTTAAAATATCCCAACCTCTCTTCTTGCTTGGAAATAAGCAATTTCTTCTCCAAATTGAAATTAAGGTTAAGATTCTACTACACCTTTCTCAAAATCGGCCATGAAATCAGGAGTATCTTCTGTTAGTGATATATGCCCTAGAAGCCATTATTGTATAGTACTGGTTTGTATATTACATTTTGGAAGCTTTGGATATACACGGATATAATAACAGTCTTGCTTAAAATGGTAGTATGCTACTTAGTTTGTTCTGCCTTAATATGTGTATGCGTTTCTTTTAGCATATCGCTTATACATATTGGTAGAGCCCTTAGGATCTTTGCTTGACTACCAGCATTGTGATGGCAGTCACACTAGTGGGGGCTGGGTAGTCTATAAGCACATCCTTATACAGATCCATAGTCATAGGATTATCGAGACGGAGCATTGATACTCCAGAGTAGACTAGTGTATACGCTTCTCATCCCAGCAGGGGAGATGGTTTGTCCCACACCCATTAGTACGTCGTACTGGAGATAGTATGCAGGTGCTCATTGGGTTATAAGTACACTGGACAGGACTCGTGGGGAACTGCTGGTTGGTACTATACCTATCGTCAGGTAGCAGTTCCCAGGTGACATGAGTACAACTTAGTCCATTGACTTGACATCGCTACTGCGCCTCGAGTGTATTCCTACTGTTCTTAAATTGCTACCCTACCAAGGCTTAAAGGAGTAGTGCAAATAGGTAGTAGTTGGGTGCAGTCCCGAAGCACTTGGAGGAAGTAGCGGTTAGATAGAATTTGTCTCTCCCGGTATTGGGGGTTGATATCGCGCTGTGTTCGGAAAGCCATTACACAAAGTCTCTGGCCAGGGCAAGCGAGATTTACTGGTAGATACTCCAGTAGTTTCTCAGGGTGTTTTGGGCTCTGCTCCGGCATGACTTATTGCGCTATTAGGGGACTGACAGTTACCGCCCCTAGGCCTGATATGCGATACTCTTAGACGAATAGACCGGACTGTACGGAGATTATCACAGATAGGCTTAGTAAGAGTTCAGATGAGTTTGCTCATTGGCCTTCTTATCAACAGATACCTGGGTTGCCATTACATGCAGCTAGTACCGCTGACGTGCTTGTGGTTAAACCTACTGCCAGCGTACTGTCGAGTCTTTAGAGTCCCACACAGAGGGTTTCCCTGATTTGGGCGAAACGATGTAGAGGCCGTATGGTTTTACGGCAGGGTTCGATCATATAAATGTACTTATACACGGATCATGATTCGGACGGATAATACTAGTGGGCTTTGGTTTAAGCCAGATCCTAGTATTATATTCTTTGATTATTTTCATTTCTTTGTATTCGTATTTTTCGGAATACGGATACAGGTATGTATATACGGTGGGGGGTATTCTTGTAATTTATTCAATAGTGCTTCTAGAAGAAGACATCTCATTTCTTGTATAACCATTTAGATTAAATGGTTAATGAGGTGGAGGTATGAGGTGTGGATTATCATTTAATGAGGCATAGCTACTTGGTGACTCATGGGGTGACTCATCTTGTGACTATTGAAGCATGCTTGATATTTTCATTTGTGAATTATTGGTATGCTTCATTCATCACAAGACTTAGCCATCTTCATTTCATTATCATCTTGAACACACTCTCTCCTCCAAGCTCTTTTCTTCTTCCAAAATCCTAATTGTCTCATGTGTTGAAAAACCTAGGTTTCTTAAGACTAAACGATCCATAATCACTCTCTACATTCTTTAGGCTACTTAGATTAGCGAACTAGGTACCATAAATACCTCGGTATTGAGGTTGGAGCTCGAACTATAGACTCTTGGGTGGATCGTCTTTGACTTGAAGAGGCCAACGATCAAGCGCGATCCGTACACTTCGAGGAGCCTAAGATGAGGAGGAGGAGAACAAGAAGACCCGAAGGACTTGATACAAGGAGGTATAACTTTCTTCCGAGTAGTTAAACCTCATGGTAGTTGTGCTAGCTAGGGTTTATGGTCGATCCTAAGTTCAAGTCGGTGTTGCGAAGCCTGTAAAAATCATTTTTTTGCGTATTCCGCCACCTCGTGAACCCGCGGGGTGCGCAACATCGACTTACAGTGGTATCAGAGCCTACTAAATCTTAACTAGCTAGTTAGCAGATAGTTAGAACTTCGATCGTCAGAAAAACCCGAAAACATAACATCAAAACCCAAGCTTGCTGTCGTTTATAAAATCTGGTCTAAAAATTATTTCAGAGGCCTTAAAATTACAAGTAGGGAATTCTCAGAACACACAAGAAAAACGAGCCATTAACTCGCCAATATGATCGCGGAAGCGCGGCGAAACAGTGTTTTTCGTGGCGGTTCCGCTGCCGAGTCGAGGCCGAGTTGACTCGGTTTTCTTTTGTGGTTCTTATTTGTGGTGTTGTGATTTCTGGTATATTTGGTTTCTATCCAGTATTGTTTGTAAACTGGTTTGTATATGGGGTAGACACGGAAAATATGTTTCGATCGAAATTCTAAAGTTCTTGGCTATCGGGTTTTCTGTGTTTGGATATTTGTGTTCGTAAACTTCCGCTAATTGCTATACGTCGATTAGTTGGGGGTTGCACATATCTGTGATGTTGGTTTGTGTATATGGAATATTGGATCGTCGTGGATGAATAGCCGGGGATATGAGAAGAGAGTTTTCTTTCTTTCATTCGATGTAAATTTATAAATGTTAGTGTTTATACCCTAGAGGCCATTACTGTATCATACTAGTTTGTATATTACTTAATGGAAGCTTGGGATATTTACGGTTGTATTGACAGTCTTGCTAAAAATGGTAGTATGCTACTTGGTTTATGTCTACTTTAATATGTGCATATATTTCTTTTAACGTATCGCTTATACATATTAGTAGAGCCCTTAGGATCTTTGCTTGATTACCGGCGTTGTGATGGCAGTCACACTAGTGAGGTCTGGGTAGTCTATAAGCAACATCCTATACAGGTCCTTGGTCGTAGGATTATCGAGACAGGGCATCGATACTCCGGAGTAGACTGGTGTATACGCTTCTCATCCCAGCATAGGGAGATGGTCTGTCCCACAGCCATCAGTACGTCGTACTGGAGATAGTATGCAGGTGCTCGTTAGGTTACGGGTACACCGGACAGGACTCGCAGGGAACTGCAGGTTGGATTTATACCCATCGTCAGATAGCAGTTCCCAGGTGACATGAGTACAGCTTAGTCCGTCGACTTGACACTGCTACTTCGCCTCGGGTGTGTTCCCACTGTACTTAGATTACTACCCTACCATGGCTCAAAGGAGTCGTGCAAACAGGTAGTAGTTGGGTGCAGTCCCGAAGCACTTGGAGGCTGTAGCGGTTAGACAGGATTCGTCTCTCCTGGTATTGGGGTTGATATCGCGCTGTGTATGGAGAGCCATTACGCAAAGTCCCTGACCAGGGCAAGAGAGATTTACTGGTAGCTTCCAGTAGTTTCTCATGGTGTAATGGGCTTCACTCCGACACGACTTATACCGCTATTAGGGTTCTGACGTTTACCGCCCCTAGGCCCGATATGCGATAGTCCTAGACGATCAGACCGGACTGTACGGAGATTGTCACATCCGGCTCAGTTGGAGTTCGGATGGGTTTACTCATTGTCCTTCTTATCGACATCTACCTGGGGACCGTTACGTACAGCTAGTACCGCTTGCGGCCTATAGTTAAACCCACTGCCAGCGTAGTGTCGAGTCTTTAGAGTCCCACACAGAGAGTTTCCCTGCACCGGGAAAAAGGTGTAAAGGCCGTATGGTTTTACGGCAGGGCCACGGTCACTTACGTACACTTGTGTACGTATTATGATCGGGTAGATAATACTAGCGGGCTTTGGTTTAGCTCCTGATAATATCCTAGTTATAGCGATGCTGATGCCTAAACAGGTGTCAAACTCCAAGTCCTTTCACGGCGAATGATGATTCGCTCCTGGCAATATTCCAGTCGTAGCGATGCTGATACCAAGGTTGGTATCAGATTCCAAACCCGCAATAGAAACAACAGCGAGTAGCAAAAAAATGCATATAAAAATAGCCGAAATGATGGGGAAGCTCACAATAAAAATCAGTGAGTAAAAAATATATGCATATAAAAACAGCCAAAATATTTAGGCAACTCGCAATAAAAAGCAGCGAGTAAAAATATAAAAGAAACATAGCCGAAATGATGGGCACCGCGAAACATAGTCGAAATGATTGGGCAATCACGACTTTTGCGATATGAAAAGCTGAAAAGATAGAGCATCTCGGCAATAAAAAATAAAATAAAATAAAATTTCCTCTTCCCTGCAAGTATGTCCATATTGACTCTTGTATACAATCCATGGGCATAAATAAAAGAAAAGGGAGCCATATTTTCCTACCAGGCTCCGTCAAAAGGAAAGCCAGATCTTGATGGCAACATCTGTGGCCTAAACATCAGCTCGACTCTCTCTTCATTCCAATAGGGTGCAGACATGACGTCAGCAAAGCTCCAAGGAGCCAAATCAAAAAGGAGTGACGGCAAAATCCCAACTCCAGCCCAACGTGCTTCTCATGCCAGTAGGATGTAGATGCAACGTCATCAAAGACCTAAGGGTCAAACAAAAAAGAGTAATGGCAAAATCCCAGCTCCAGCTCGACGTTCCTTCTTAATGCAGATGCGACGTCAACAAAGACTCCAAGGAGCTAAATCAAAAAGGAGTGACGAAAAAGTCCTAACTCCAGATCGACGTGCTCCTCATGCCAACAGGATGCGGATGCAACGTCGACAAAAGCTCCAAGGAGCCAAATTAAAAAGGAGCGATGGCAATATCCCAACTCTAGCTCGACGTGCTTCTCTTGCCAGCAGGATGTAGATACAACATCATCAAAGACATAAGGGTCAAACAAAAAAGGAGTAATGGCAAAATCCTAGCTCCATCTCAACGTTTCTTCTCGGTGCAGATGCGACGTCAACAAAGGCTCCAAGGCATCAAATAAAAAAGGAGTGATGGTAAAATCCTAACTCTAGCTCGACGTACTTCTCATGCCAGCATGATGCAGATGCAACGCCAACAAAAGAACCAAGGGTCAAAGTAAAAATGGAGTCACGGCAAAATCCTTGCTCCAAGTCTCGACGGTTCATATACAACCCAGAGACTATCTCGACGTTCCCCCTCATTTCAGCGGGATGCGGATGCAATTATCAAATGAAATTGGAGCAATCTGGACTTTAATTGCAATATATAGAGCATAGAGGTCCTACATATGTCTACCCTAATTCAGCAAAGAAACGGCACGACATCGTCAAAAAAAAATGTAGTGACGACATATTCTCAGTTTCGGGTCTCGACGACAACTCATATAAAGCCTAAAAGACTATTGGAGATCATCCCATACCAGAGCAGAGTGGTTATGACTCATCGGGGCTCTAAATTGAGCCCAATCTCAAGTAAAAAGCGTCATGGAAAATTCCTAATACTTGCTCTTCTAACGGTAATATGACCTAAGAAGATTACTTGAAGACGTCTTGTCTAGCCTCAGAAGGGATCAGAGACACGACAATCGCGGGCTACTCGAATAGCAGCTTAAAGACTGCATATCGAGGAATATATCAGTCAACGCAACGGTACCACGGACTAAAACCCTAGTACCACAAACCTGACGGACCCATGTCGTAAAGAATAGGCTTATCTATATTTCACGTTAGGATACAACTGCGAGATCCTCTCGACTCATCTCAACTCGTAGGGAAAAACATCTTTATGAAACCCTCACGGTGAAGGTGAAAAGCCTTAGGCGACAGGTATATCAAACTGTTTCCTAAGCATTGTGGCCCTACAAGTAGGTCTAAATTGACTCTTGTATACTATCCACGGGCCAGATTCTCCAAAGTCGAATACCGATGAGAAGAAAAAACCACTTACGAGTCTTCTCGACTCGTAAGGAGAAAATTCTTTTGTGAGATCCTTACAACTCTCAAGAGAAAACACACTTAGGAGTTTTTATAACTCCTAAGGAGAAAATACACCTACGAGATCCTCTAGACTCATAGGGAGAAAAGTCTTTATGAGACCCTCATGGCTCATAAAGTTGAAAAGTCTTAGGCGACAGATCTAAACCTATTTCCTAAGCCAGCGCGACCCTACATGTAGGTCCAAATTGACTCTAATATACTATCCACGGGCCATATTCTCCAAAGTCGAATATCAATGAGGAGAAGAAACCACTTACGAGTCCTCTCGACTCGTAAGGAGAAAATTCTCTTGTGAGATCCTTACGACTCTCGAGAGAAAACACACTTAGGAGTCCTCACGACTCCTAAGTAGAAAATACACCTATGAGATCCTTTAGACTCGTAGGGAGAAAAGTCTTTATGAGACCCTCACGGCTCATAAAGTTGAAAAGTATTAGGCGATGGATCTAAACCTGTTTTCTAAGCCATCGTGGCCCTACAAGTAGATCCAAATTGACTCTTATACACTATCCACGGGCCACATTCTCCAAAGTCGAATACCGATGAGGAGGAAAATCCACTTGCAAGTCCTCTCGACTCGTAAGGAAAAAATTCTCTTGTGAGATTCTTACGACTCTCAAGAGAAAACACACTTAGGAGTCCTCACGACTCCTAAGAAGAAAATACACTTATGAGATCCTCTCGACTCGTATGGATAAAATTATTTATGAGACCCTCACGGCTCATAAAGTTGAAAAGTTTTAGGCGACATATCTAAACCTGTGTGCTAAGCCATCGTGGCCCTACAAGTAGTTCCAAATTGACTCTTGTACACTATCCACGGGCCACATTCTCTAAAGTCGAATACCGATGAGGAGAAGAAACCATTTACCAGTCCTCTCAACTCGTAAGGGGAAAATTCTCTTGTGAGATCCTTACGACTCTCAAGAAAAAACGCACTTAGGAGTCCTCACGACTTCTAAGGAGAAAATACACCTATGAGATTCTCTCGACTCGTAGGGAGAAAAATCTTTATGGGACCTTTATGGCTCATAAAGTTGAAAAGTCTTAGGCGACAGATCTAAACCTGTTTTTTAAGCCATCGCTGCCCTACAAGGAGGTCAAGATGAACTCTTGTATACTATCCACGGCCACATTCGCTAAAGTTACATGCTAATGAAATGAAGTAGCTACTTACGGGACCTCACGACTCGTAAGGAAAAAATACCCGAGTGAAATCCTTATAACTCATAGAGGCGACGAACACTTAGAAATTCTCACGATTTCTAGGGAGAATATGCACCTATGAGATCTTCACGACTCATAGGGAAAAAAACCATCTTGACATCCTTACGGCTCATGAAGATAAAACAAGCCTTAGGCTACAAGAACCATAAAACCTGTCTTCTAAGTCATCAATTCAATAGCCATGCATAACTCTGCACTACTTCACCCATGCACATACTTACGCGGGTAAAATAGGAGGGGGCATTTGTTCCCGCCAAATTTTTTTGGTAAAAAACTATTTGTTCCCTTATAAAAAAGGGGAGAAAAGAAAGAGGAAAAGAATCCTCATAATTTGGCATCACGTGTGTTGGGGTCAAAAATTACACCACGGTTGACCAATTCAAAGTCAAAGTCAACCCCAAGTAAGCGAGCCTAAGCCCAGATCAAGTGGGCCCATGCCCAAGTCGAGCCCCGCGGCCGATCCCCATGCCAAAATGAAATCATGTAATAAATAATTTTGATATAATTTTTTATGCATGAATGGGCATAAAGCCAAAATTTTGTAAAGTCCATGGCCCATGTGCAAAATAAATGAGCACATGAGGCTTGGGATGGGCAAAATGCCATTTTGTAAAGCACAATGGGCTATATGTAAGTTTGTAAGCCTATAAAAGACAATATGATAATGAAATAAAGGAGGTAATTTTCCATTCCCCTCAAAATTTAGGGTCTGTGCCTCCTTCCCCTTCCTCAAGGTTCTAAAACCTTCTCCCGCTTTTGAATTAAATCAAGAGTATTATTCTTCCATTTCTAAAATTAAATATTTTTTCACCATAAAACTCTAGAAGGGGAGCTTGGATCTGCCATCAAATCCCTAGAAGGGGAGATTTTAAGTCTCACATCTCCTTTTCCCCCAAGATCCAGCCAACATAGAGTAAGAAGAAGGATACCCATCTCCAAAAATCCCATTCCAGGAGGATCCGAGGCTCAAAAGAAGATCCAAAGATTTCTAGGAGTTTAACTCCATTCAAGATCTGTTGGAGTTTAACTCCATAAATCAACCCCCTTTTCAGGAGTTTAACTCCAAATTTATACATAATCCCTGTTAGGAGTTCAACTCCAAAGCCCCTTAGGAGTTCAACTCCTAACCCAGGGGCTAAGCCCCTTTCCCGCTGGTGTTTCCAGCGGTCGCATGCCGTGCACATGACCTGCAGACGCCTAGCGGTTGCGTGCAGAGCACGTGACCCGCGGGCGCTAAGCGCCCACGTGCATCTCACGCGACCCGTGGGCGCTTAGCGCCCTGTGGTCGCGTGAAGCTCACATGACCCGCTGGCGCCCAGCGGTCGCGTGCTGCGCACGTGACCCACTGGAGAAAAGCGACCACGCGTCTAGCACGTGTATTTAAGATGATCCTCACCCCTCATTTTTTGTGTACTCCACACCAGAAACACGTCCCCCGTTAGGAAAATTTTTCTAACGGGGCACTGTCCTGCACCCCACAAGGAGGCTGCTAGCCCCTTTGACCCCTAGCCCGTTATCCGGGTAGCGGGACCCCCGTAAAACTCTGCGGGGCCTTCAATATATCCAATTCCCCTCCAAAACACATACGCACACTGCACATTGAGTTCGCATGACCAGTTTGACCCGTCAATCGAAGGTTCCTTCGCCTCAAAGGCGAAGGATAATTAACGGCAGCTTAGTCCGCGGCTGCCGGAGATTCGGATCCGCACAATCAATAAACCCCCGCCTACCCTAAGCAGGGGGAATCTGTAGTACGCCTAACAAGCACGCACGTATTCCCATCTTAATGGGATGACAAAAAACACCCTATAGATTCTGGCACGCCCGGTGTGAAGGGTCTTCCCTCCCATATTTCGGGTTAAACGTTCATGCAAACTCAATCAATATACATATCGATTGCCTGTACTAAAATCATATTTCTATTTGCAGGTTAACAATTTCCAATTGCAATCTTCGGACGCAGCAAAAATGTCTCTAAGGACAAGCTCGACTCTCAACACGGCTCCCATCTCCTACACGATAAAGATGGCTGTCAGGACGATCCCCCCGTCCAGTCTTGAGCGACAATGTGAGAAGCTGCCGGTACCATTTAGTTCTATTCTGTTCATGTCAGCTAACGCCGTCCCAGCTTGTCAAGCTCCAGTAACAGACAGACCGGTCTCGAAAGGCAGGAGGCCAAATGTGGTGCTTTCAAAGGCACCACTACCCAAACGCAAGTCGGTGTTTGAACGACTTTCCTTGGCCCCAGCTGGGGGCAAGGCCATCAACACCAACAAAGCAACAAAGCATCTCGGGCAAGCTTCAGCGGCACTCCTGATAGCTGCTCAATTGGGTATCTTTTCTAAGCTCCCCATTAATCGGCTCACGATGGCTTCCTGGATGACGGATCCTGCCAAGCCCTCAAAATCGAGAAGCTAAGACAGAAAAGGCTCATATAAGGAGCCAACAAAAGGGCTAGGGCTCATGCTATGCTGAACTTCATGAGGTTCCAAGAACAGGGTCACCCCGCCAAAGATAAAGAGACGGCTGGATATATGGTCCACATTGTCTACATGGTGGGCACGCACAACAAGAGCAAGGATGGGGCCACTACATCTCAAATCCAATCTGGTGTGAATGTGGCTGTCATTTTCCAAGACCAGCATCCTCCAAAAGGTAATGAAAATCCTCCCAGTGAAGCTGATAAGCAGAGAGATCCCTCGGTTCATGAGGAGTCGGGCTCGAAAAGCGAAGATGAGCCAATCTTCCGTCGCAAGAACTCAGAGCAGCAACTTCTCCAAGAGCTCCGAAAACAGCTCAGAAGTAAAGACAAGGAGATGGCCAAGCTCTACTAAAAGATTGACGACTTGACAAACGTTATCTTACGGCTCACAACCCAAGTTGCCTCTCATCCGCCCAATCAAGCGCAGGGCTCTGCTCCTGAACCGAGAAACGGTGTCCCGAGGTATCCAACGCCTGTTCCCTTAAATCCAAAGGTGGGCGAACCGCATGAAAGTCAGTCGCATCCTATCTCAGGAAATGTCTTGGTTACCGATGACAGTATCCCGCTAACTCAAGATCAAATCATGGATTTGGTTGCCAACAAAGTCAAAATATCGGTAGCTGAAGCTGAAGCGCAAAAAGATGTTAGCAGTAGCGGGAACCATATCCTGCTCAGTATGATCTGGTAGAATTTTCCACTGGCTATGTCGTCCCCAAATTTGAAAGGTTCGATGGGACGGGAAATGCGAACCAGCACATTGCCCAATTTAAAGCATGATGCGCAAATACTGGGGTCAATGATGCGCTCATTCTCCATCAGTTTGTCAATAGCTTGACCGATATTGCTTTCGATTGGTACGCAAGCATACCGGATGACTCGATCATAACGTTCGCTCAAATAGAATCCATGTTCAAGCAAAGGTTCATGAGTGTCAGCGATAAAATCACAATTGACGACCTCGTAAGGACCGAGCCAAAGAACAACGAAAGCAACATTGATTTTATAGTCTGATGGCACAATCTCTCTATCAAATGTGAACCGCCGTTGGAGTAAGACCAATCCACCTGTCTTCTTATAGAAAATCTGAATGACTGGATGAAACCTTTCCTATGCATCGCAGGCCTCAAAACATTCCAAGAGCTGACTAAGAAAGTTCAAATGTTGGAACGCTCAAAGCCCGAGTCTACTCAGAATCTCTAATTCACAAACAGACCAAGACATCGGAGGGACAACAACCGGAAAAATGAAAGTTCCAACAGCACCGATTCTCTAAATAACCAATGAGCAGGCAGAGCAAAGATTAACAAATCTCAAGAGCCAACTTTGGAGGAAATAAGAAATAAGGTCTACTCTTTCAGAAGGGACAAGGTCCACAAAAATTTCAAAGATGCTCTGAAGAATGGCCTGCGGCTATCAGAACCAAAAAGGCTAAGTGAAGCAAGCATGACTGATCATCCCAATTTTTGCCCATATCACCGAGTTCTAGGGCACACTATTGAAGACTGTTGCATCTTCAAAGATTGGGTCGAAAAGCATTACAAGGCAGGAGAGATAGAACAGTCTAAAAGCGTGTTAACAAACAGTCAAGCTGCGACCGCCAATTTCATACAAACGGAGACCGAAGTCCTTCGGGAACCTGATTCTCTCAGACATCTGCCTTTATCTGAAAAGAACGGACCAAGAAAATAAGCTAAGAGCCAAGCGAGCAACATTGCCAATAAAGAAGCAATAGACGGGTACACAACCCATACGGTCTACATGATGGAGCCCAGAGGAACAAGTCCTCCTACGCCTTGTATCCATGACAATGACGTAGCTGTTGCTACCCAACACCGGCTCGGTCTAGACGATAGAAAGCCCGCCTATGCAATTAAGCTAAAGGTGCCTATGGTTCCTGCTGAATCAAGTCCATGCTCCAACAATGGACCATCACGTCGTTAAACTGGGAATAAACGACCACCACGTCGTTAAACTGGGAACAATCGACCTCTAAGTCGTTAAACTGGGGATGTAAAAAAAAGTGTGTAAATAAAATTAAAAATAAAAAAGCCGAAATGATAGGGCAACTCGCAATAAAAATCAGCGTGTAAAATAAAAATGAAAATAAACAGCCGAAATGATAGGGCGACCGCGAATGAATTGCCGAAATGATAGGGCAATCGTGACCTTCGTGATAAGAAAAGCTGAAATGATAGAGCAATCGCGGTAAAAATAAAGAATAAAAAAACTCTAAATGGCGAATGATGAGTTGCTCCTGGTAGCATATTCCAGTGCAGCGATGCAAACGCCAACCAAAATCCAAGTTCCCAAATGGCGAATGATGAGTCACTCCTGATACCATATTCCAATGCAGCGATGCAGACGCCAACCAAAATTTCAAATCTCTGAATGTCCCAACGGCGAATGATGAGTCACTCCTGGTACCATATTCCAGTACAACGATACAGACGCCAACAAAATCCCAAAATAATCCCAGCCGTACGGTTGGTCCCCGAACTGACTACCGTATACAATCCATGGGCTTAAATAATTCTCATCATACCCATACCCCACCGCAATCACCAGTCCAGCGGTCGGTCTCCGCCATTTGAATTATGCTCCATTTGGAAAGACCCACTCATGTGTCCTCACGATACAAGAGGAGACCAAACATAAAGATCCTCTCGACTCGTAAGAAAACACCTTCGTGGGATCCTTACGACTCACGAAGGAAAAACACACTTGGGAGTCCCCACGACTCCTAAGGAGAAAGTACACCTACGAGATCCTTTCGACTCGTAGGTAGAAAATGCTTTTACGGGACCCTTACGGCTTATAAAATTGAAAAGTCTTAGGTGATAGGGACCTAAACCTGTCTCCTAAACCATCGCTCCTTAACAAGGAAAGGCAAATGATGAATTGCTCCTGGCACTTGTGCTTCAGTGTTAGCAACGCTGATGCCGACCCTAACCCTAAAATTCCGAACTTCCGGTCCAATAGACCCCTAAGTCTTTAAACTGGGAACAGATGAGCTCTAAGTCATTAAACTGGGAACAGATGACCCCTATGTCGTTAATCTGGGAATGAGGGAAATCCTCATGGCAAATGATGATTCGCTCCTGGTACTGTATTCCAGTGAAGCGATGCTGATGCCAAACCAAAACCAAAATCCCCAAATCCACTCACGGCAAATGATGATTCGCTTCTGGTACCACATTCTAGTGTAGCGATACTGATGCCAAACCAAAACCAAAATCCCAAGTCCTCCCAGGGCAAATGATGACTTGCTCCTGGCATTATTCCAGTGCAGCAATATTGATGCTTAACAAATTCCAAATTCCTCTCAAATTCAAAAGTCCCACCGAATAAGGCAAAAATCAAACAAATCAAACCAACTAATTCAAAAATCGACCTCTGCATAAAAAAAAAGACACTCCATACCGGGGAAACGTCAAGCAGACACTCCACAATGAGGACACGTCAAACAGCCGACACTCCGTAGCGGGGAAATGTCAAGCAGACACTCCGTCTTGGGGACACGTCAACCAGCGACACTCCGTAACGGGAAAACGTCAAAGAGACACTCCGTCTTGGGGAAACGTCCAACACAGATACTCCGTCTCGGGGATATGTCAACCAGTCACTCTGCTTCGGGGATAAGTCGACCAGCGACACTCCGTACTGGGGAAACGTCCAACACAGACACTCCGCCTCGGGGACAAGTCGACCGGCGACACTTCGTGCCGAGGAAACGTCACATACAGAAACTCCGTCTAGGGAAAACGCCCAACACAGACACTTCGTCTCGGGGACAAGTCGAACAACAAACACTCCGTGCTGGGGAAACGTCAAACAGACACTCCGCCTCGGGGACACGTCAAACAAGCACCCTATGCCAAGGACATGTCAAACAGACACTCCGCCTTGGGGAAACGTCCAACAATGACACTCCGTGCAGGGGACAAGTCAACCAGCGATACTCTGCCTCGGGGACAAGTCGACCAGCGACACTCCGTGCCGGGGAAACGTCATATACAGACACTCCGTCTCGGGGAAACGTCCAACACAGACACTCCGTCTCGGGGACAAGTCGAACAACAGACACTCCGTGCTGGGGAAACGTCAAAAAGACACTCCACCTCGGGGACATGTCAAACAGGCACTCCGTGCCGAGGGTGTAAGTCGATGTACAACACCCCACGACTTGCGGAGAGGCGGAAAAATGAAAACGATCTTGTTTTAGGCGTAAACATCGACTAACCGAGAATCTTTGCACAAACAATAACTAACAAGAAACCATAGAAGAGTTAACTACTATGATAAGTGATTATACCTATAGAACCGAGTCCTCCGTCTTGTCGTTCTCCACGTCCTCTCCGTCCTTCTTTATGTAGTAGAAGATCCACCCGAGAGCTTTACTACAAGCTTCACCTCAAACTAGAGGTAACTAGGTTTCTTGAAGTGCTAATCCAAGTAACCTAGGTGATATAGAGTATGGTTAAGGATTAAGTAGTCTATTCTAATCCTTGGTCTCAACACATGAGAGGGGAGGATTAGGATTTGAAGAGAGAGAGAGAGCTTGAGGAGAGAGAAAGTGAGCAAAAGAATGAGATGAGAAAATGAGCTATCATAATATATATCAAGCATTATGATTTATCCAACAAAAGAAAATGAATGATTAATCATCATGCTTAATAAATATAAGAGGGTGATTCATCTCCATGAGTCATTAAGCATTTATGATGCATTAATGACTTGGATGAATCACTCAAATGACTCACTAATCTCATTTAATGCATATGCCACCTTAACCCCCAAGTCACCATCTTCTAGAAGCTTCTCGCGCAATTACGAGAACGCCCCTCCTATCCGTGAAAACACGGAAAAACTTTAGACTGTATAAATCCAATAACCGGATACTAGAAACTGGCTTAAACCAAAGCCGACTAGTAAAAACTATCCGGATGTCGTACGTGCGTAAACACACGTATGCGTCCGAACCCTTGTCGTAAAACCATACGACCTCTATATCGTTTTGCCTGGAGTAGGGAAACTCTCTGTGTGGGACTCTAAAGACTCGACTACTACGCTGGCAGTGGGTTTAACCACAGACCGCAAGCGGCACTAGCTGTACGTAACGGTCCCCAGGTAGATGTCGATAAGAAGGCCGATGAGGAAACCCATCCGAACTCCTACTGAGCCTGCTGTGACAATCTCCATACAGTCCGGTCTGTTCGTCTAAGACTATCGCATATCGGGCCTAGGGGGCGGCAAGCGTCAGTCCCCTAATAGCGGTATAAGTCATGTCGGAGCGAAGCCCATTACACCCTGAGAAACTACTGGAACCTACCAGCAAATCTCGCTTTCCCTGGCCAGGGACTTTGCGTAATGGCTCTCTGACACAGCGTGATATCAACCCCCAATACCGGGAGAAACGAATCCTGTCTAACCGCCACTGCCTCCAAGTGCTCGGGACTGCATCCAACTGCTACCTGTTTGCACGACTCCTTTGAGCCGTGGTAGGGTAGCAATCTAAGAACAGTGGGACACACTCGAGGCGAAGTAGCAGTGTCAAGTCTGCGGACTATGCTGTACTCATGTCACCTGGGAACTGTTAACTGACGACTGGTATAAAACCAACCAACAGTTCCCTGTAAGTCCTGTCCGGTGTACCCGTAACCTAACGAGCACCTGCATACTATCTCCAGTACGACGTACTGACGGCTGTGGGACAGACCATCTCCCCAACTGGGATGAGAAGCGTACACACTAGTCTACTCCGGAGTATCGATGCCCTGTCTCGATAATCCTACGACTAGGGACCTGAATAAGGATGTGCTTGTAGACTACCCAGCCCCCACTAGTGTGACTGCCATCACAACGCTGGTAGTCAAGCAAGATCCTAAGAGCTCTATCAATACGTATACTCACATATTAAGATAGAAAAACCAAGTAGCATACTACCATGTTTAGCAAGACTGTTATATACATGTGAATATCCCAAGCATCCATTAAGTAATATAAAACTAGTATGATACAGTAATGGCCTTCTAGGGCATAAACACTAACAATCTCCCACTTGCACTAGGGCCATGTACTAGCGTACCGAAGACCGATGATCTCGAGTAGCCTCTCGAACTGAATCTGAGGTAGGGCCTTAGTGAATGGATCAGCAATGTTATCCTCTGTATTTACTCGCTTTACCTTGATCTCCCGGCGATCTACGATCTCCCTGGTCAGGTGATACCGCCTTAAGATGTGTCTGGACTTCTGATGGGACCTGGGTTCCTTCGCTAAAGCTATAGCGCCGTTGTTGTCGCAATACAGAGGTATTGGACCAACACTGGTAGGAACCACCTGAAGTTCTGTAAGGAACTTTTTCATCCAGACAGCTTCTTTTGCGGCATCGCAAGCAGCTATGTACTCCGCTTCCATCGTTGAGTCAGCAACGGTGTCCTGCTTGGAACTCTTCCAACAGACCGCCCCTCCATTAAGGGTAAAGACATAACCCGACATGGACTTGGAGTCATCCTTGTCACTCTGGAAGCCGGAATCAGCATACGCCTCCATCCTGAGGTCTTTTCCGCCGTAAACCAAGAACATCTCCTTAGTCCTCCTCAGGTACTTGAGAATGTTCTTTACTGCTATCCAGTGATTCTCCCATGGGTTTTCCTGATACCGGCTTACAACGCTCAATGCGTATGCTAGATCTGGTCTGGTACATAACATCGCATACATTATAGAGCCTACCGCAGAAGCGTAGGGTATAATCGACATGCGTTCCCTTTCCAAATCAGTCTTGGGAGACATCTCTTTGGAGAGGGTGATTCCGTGACAAGCCGGTAGGTTACCGCGCTTAGAATCTTCCATACTGAATCTTTTCAATATGGTGTCTATGTACCTGGACTGTGAAAGTCCCAACATCCTCTTTGATCTATCATGATAGATCTGGATCCCCAGAATGTAGGTGGCATCACTCAGATCCTTCATGGAGAATTTCTGTGACAAGAATCTTTTGACTGACTGTAGCATAGGAATATCATTTCCTATTAGGAGAATGTCATCCACGTACAAGATGAGGAATACAACAACTCTCCCTACAATCTTACTGTATATGCATGGTTCATCTGGATTTTTGATAAAGTCGAATTCTTTGACAGTATCATCAAAACAGATGTTCTAACTCCGCGATGCCTGCTTTAGTCCATAAATGGACTTAAGCAGCTTGCATACTTTACCGCTGCTTCCACTCTGAATGAATCTCTCTGGCTGATCCATATAGACGCATTCTTCCAAATTACCATTTAGAAAGGCCGTCTTTACGTCCATCTGCCAGATCTCATAATCGTGGAATGCAACAATAGCAAGAAGGATCCGAATGGATTTGAGCATAGCCACTGGAGAAAAGGTTTCGTCATAGTCCAAACCAGGTCTTTGACGGAAATCCTTTGCAACAAGTCTAGCCTTATAGGTTTCAACCTGTCCATCTACACCAATCTTCTTTCTGAAGATCCACTTGCATCCTACGGGTTTTACCCCATCTGGAGCAACGTCCAAAGTCCATACTTTGTTAGTGTACATGGACTCCATTTCGGTCCGCATTGCATCCAGCCATTTTACCGAGTCGCCGCTCTGAATGGCTTGCTGGAAGCTAGTAGGGTCGTCATTATCAATGACGCAATCTTCTCGATCCCCGTCTATGAGAAAACCGTAGTATCTCTCGGACGGATGAGACTGCCTACTACTTCTGCGGATAGGCGCTGGTATGTCCCTTTCTTCTGAAACTTCTTGTTCTACCAAACTTTCAGTAACAGCTTGTGGTTCTGGAATTTCTTCCAGTTCTACTGCGCTCCCACTCTTCTGATTTTCTAAAAATTCAGTTTCTAAGAAGTGGGCATGACGAGAAACAAAAACCTTTTGTTCCTCTGCGTAATAGAAATAATATCCCTTGGAGTTCTTTGGATATCCCACAAGCTTACACTGTACTGAGCGTGCCTCGAGCTTGTCCGGATGCTGCTTTTTTACAAAAGCTGGACACCCCTATGTCCTAAAATGTTTTAGACAGGGTTTCTTCCCACTCCACATCTGATATGGTGTGGTAAGCACAGTCTTAGTTGGAACCTGGTTCAAAAGATATGCAGCTGATTCTAGTGCATAACCCCAGAAAGATCGCGGTAACTCAGCCTTACTCATCATGGAACGAACCATATCCAATAGGGTTCGATTCCTCCTTTCCGATACACCATTGTGTTGTGGTGTGTATGGAGGAGTAAGCTGAGAGAGAATTCCATTCTCTTTTAAGTAACCCAGGAATTCGGCACTTAAGTATTCACCACCTCGATCAGATCTCAGTGTCTTTATACTTTTGCCTGTCTGTTTTTCCACTTCATTCTTGTATTCTTGGAATTTCTCAAAGGCCTCGAATTTATGCTTCATTAAGAAGATATATCCATACCTAGAGAAATCATCCGTAAAAGTAATGAAGTAGGAATAACCACCTCGCGCATGTGTAGACATTGGACCGCACATATCACTGTGTACGAGTCCTAAGAGCTCGCTCGCTCTTACTCCGTGTCCAGTAAACGGAGTCTTTGTCATCTTTCCCATGAGACAAGATTCACAAGTGGCATAAGATTGATATTCGAACGGATTCAAATATCCTTCTCTATGTAACTTTGTTAATCGTGTTTCATTGATGTGACCTAGTCTACAATACCATAAGAAAGCCTGATTTATTTCTGGAGACTTTCTTTTAAGTGTGTTCTGGACATTGAAAACCTGAGCTTGATTCAATACGTATATACCGTCATCTAATGTACCGGACCCAATCAGAACTTGATTTAGGTGGATGTGAACTACATCGCTTACGAATGTAAAGTCATATCCCTCTCTTGAAAGTGAAGACACTGATATGATATTACAAGTCAAACTAGGTACATACAGACAGTTACGTAGAATCAATATCTGCCCACTTGTCAAACCTAGGCGATATTCTCCCACGGATGCAGCGTCCACGCTCATTCCGTTTGCAACTCTGAGAGACAAATAACCTACCCTTATAACTCTACGGTTTCTCAAAGCATGTAACGAATTACAGATATGAGATCCTGCTCCGGTATCTAGTACCCAGGAAGTAGAGTTAATTGACAAACAGTTCTCAATTACAAACACACTTGAGGCTGAAGCCACAACATGCTTCGTATCTTGGCTACTGGCTTCCAAAGCCCTGCAATCCTTCTGCCAATGCCCGTTCCCATAACAATAGGAATATCATTCCTTACCTACACCAAGTCTCGAAACTTTTGCTCTTCCTTTTCCTCCTACTTTACTGACACCGTATATCGGCTTTGTAGAGGTCTTCTTCTTTTCACCCTTTGCTTTCGCCTTGGATGAAGAAGAAGAAGGTCCCCTATTAAGCAGAGCTTGTGTCTCCCTGGTTTCTTTCAGGGTGTAAGTAGCGGGTAGGGACTGTGGAAATAAGTCAGTATATGACCTGTTTCCCAACGTGGTCTCCAGGTCCTTGAGCTCATCAATATAGCTAGTCATCGTAAGGACGTCGTCCCTTACAGATGACCCGTCAGCCGACATCGCTTGAATTAATTCGTTCGAGGCCTCATATCTTGCGATATGAGATTGCTCTCCATATAAATCTTTGTTATGGAGAAAGATGGAAACAGAGTCCATCTTCTCGTGCTGCTTCTGGTATATACCATCAACTGAAGCCAACACGAGGCACTTGGCTTTCGCTTTATTCTTTTCCTCTGTCTGACGGATATCCATATCCACGACGGTGGAAACTGGACCTGGGACGGGATCTTGAGTAGTAATAGGGTGGTCCAGCTTGTCATAGGCAATGGTCATCTGGACAGACCTTTGCCAGTCAAATAAGTTAGATTCAGTCAACTTGTTATCTAGATGTAACCTAGTCATGGTCACAAGGTCGCTGCAATGAGAGAGAGAGAGAAGAAAACACTTTAGCATGATGCTCTTGCAAGTTTAGATTGGTTTTTAATTTATCTAAACTGGATGGCTCCCACTGTTTCTCGAATCCTTCCTCAAACCTTAAAAGAAGAATTAGCCAGGACTATTCTCACCGTACAATACTTGCTTAACCGTTCAGCCAGGCTAGTGTCGATACTTCGAGGGAGGTTTTCCAACGCTTTCGGGAAGTTCCTTAATTAAATAACCTCTTTTCTATGGGGGCGTAGCCCCGCTGACACCTTTCTCGGCACCTACTTGGTTTATAGTATTGATCGTTAAGTGACGAATCTCCTGATAAGTAGCATATACTCACAGTAGGATCGGGATCCAAATATCATCGTATGATAATGTTGAAGGAATCCTACCAACATTCATCAAATTCCAAATGGTATGCATCTCTTTGCAAATTTCAGTTTCTTTAGAAATTCCCGATATAGATTTTTTCCCCATGTTCTTATGACCTTGACTAAGGGCCAACAAATCATAAGTTACATGTCAAGTTCTGCCCATCATTATCTTGTTGATTTGAACCCATCCGTATATACTCTTGACTAAGGGCCAAACAAAGTAATACGACTGTCCCAAACCAACTCATCTATCTATGCAACAAATGAATACCCCAGTAACTACCAATCACTATGTCTTGACTATGGGCCAAACAAACATAGCTTGAATACTACTGACCATTCATAAGAAATGACGGAGGGCTACGACTGGTTTTGGCGAAACCGTGAACGTAGTGAACTTGATATAATCGAAGGAACCTGATATCTTTTTAAAAGGAGTGGTTAAAGCTCCGCAATTAAAAAATTCTGCTCTTTTAAAATAACCGAGTGGTTTCTTTTAAATTTGTTCCAACGATTCAACTTTGGTTTATTTTCTTTGCATTAAAATAATGCGACCCATCATTTAACCTATCATTGCAGAAAACAACGAAAATACAACGTCCTCTTATGCCATCCGCATTCGCCACTGGGTCCCGTCATCACCCGTTAGGTTACTTAACTAACGACAGAGCGGGGGCTGGGCTAGCGCGGGTGTAAAACATAAGTGACGTCTAAATAGCTATCATATATAGATATTGTACATTCGTCAGACGCAATAATAGGCATTCCAGATCTCATATGAAATTTATTGGATTTGCAAGCAATCCGCGTTTGTTTAGAGCCTGCAACAAAAGACGGATTACACAGTTGTGATGAATAGCCATTACCCCACCCTAGACCCCTACGGGTACGGAAAACTACCCGCCAAATACCCGAAGTGAAGCGGTCTCCCTCAACAAAGTGAGTCGGCCACTAAACACTTCAAAGTACCCGGTAGTTTGTGCACCCCATCTTGGGTCTATCCTAGGAGCAAAAACAGTAAAATGAAATAATACAACGGTGGCTACAACCGCAACCTGGATGCGCCCCGCAAAATAATATTACAACATATTACAGTTACATCGAATGAATGAATATAACAACCCATCTTAAACCCCGGCTAATCATCACAACAGTTCAATACAGTTCACAACCACAAACAGTAAAAACCATTACAGAAATGTGCAACCCCTTGCCAACCGACATACTAGCAGTTAGGGGAGGTTTACGAACACATTATACAAACACAGATATAATCAAATTAGCAAACATCGAAAAATTCGATCGAGCAAACACTTTTAAATTCTACTCCAATACTTCTCTGTGCACCTGAGATCTTAGCAGAAAATAAAACATCCCAGAAACATCACTGTTAACACATAGGAGTTACTAAAGAAATTGGGGCTGACTCGGCCCCAACTCGGCCGCGGATCCGCGGCGGATCGCATGAATTCGCCGCGGTTCCGCGGTGAGTTTGCCGAGTCATGAGTCCAAATTTCTTCAGTAACCCTAATATTCTCTGCTTGTAATTCTGCAGGTCCCTAAAAAATTTTTAGGGCCTGTTTTAAATTCGACAGAAACTGTGATAAATCGACGATGTTTCCGGTTCTTTTTGCGTTCGAAATTCTTACGACTTTGCTAATGAGTTAATTATTGTTTAGCGAGGCTCTGATACCACTGTAAGTCGATGTACAACACCCCACGACTTGCGGGGAGGCGGAAAAATGAAAAACGATCTTGTTTTAGGCGTAAACATCGACTAACCGAGAATCTTTGCATAAACAATAACTAACAAGAAACCATAGAAGAGTTAACTACTATGACAAGTGATTATACCTATAGAACCGAGTTCTCCGTCTTGTCGTTCTCCACGTCCTCTCCGGCCTTCTCTATGTAGTAGAAGATCCACCCAAGAGCTTTACTACAAGCTTCACCTCAAACTAGAGGTAACTAGGTTTCTTGAAGTGCTAATCCAAGTAACCTAGGTGATATAGAGTATGGTTAAGGATTAAGTAGTCTATTCTAATCCTTGGTCTCAATACATGAGAGGGGAGGATTAGGGTTTGAAGAGAGAGAGAGAGCTTGAGGAGAGAGAAAGTGAGCAAAAGAATGAGATGAGAAAATGAGCTATCATAATATATATCAAGCATTATGATTTATCCAACAAAAGAAAATGAATGATTAATCATCATGCTTAATAAATATAAGAGGGTGATTCATCTCCATGAGTCATTAAGTATTTATGATGCATTAATGACTTGGATGAATCACTCAAATGACTCACTAATCTCATTTAATGCATATGCCACCTTAACCCCCAAGTCACCATCTTCTAGAAGCTTCTCGCTCAATTACGAGAATGCCCCTCCTATCCGTGAAAACACGGAAAAACTTTAGACTGTATAAATCCAATAACCGGATACTAGAAACTGGCTTAAACCAAAGCCGACTAGTAAAAACTGTCCGGATGTCGTACGTGCGTAAACACACGTATGCGTCCGAACCCTTGTCGTAAAACCATACGACCTCTATATCGTTTCGCCTGGAGTAGGGAAACTCTCTGTGTGGGACTCTAGAGACTCGACTACTACGCTGGCAGTGGGTTTAACCACAGACCGCAAGCGGCACTAGCTGTACGTAACGGTCCCCAGGTAGATGTCGATAAGAAGGCCGATGAGGAAACCCATCCGAACTCCTACTGAGCCTGCTGTGACAATCTCCGTACAGTCTGGTCTGTTCGTCTAAGACTATCGCATATCGGGCCTAGGGGGGCGGCGAGCGTCAGTCCCCTAATAGCGGTATAAGTCGTGTCGGAGCGAAGCCCATTACACCCTGAGAAACTACTGGAACCTACCAGCAAATCTCGCTTGCCCTGGCCAGGGACTTTGCGTAATGGCTCTCTGACACAGCGCGATATCAACCCCCAATACCGGGAGAGACGAATCATGTCTAACCGCCACTGCCTCCAAGTGCTCGGGACTGCACCCAACTGCTACCTGTTTGGACGACTCCTTTGAGCCGTGGTAGGGTAGCAATCTAAGAACAGTGGGACACACTCGAAGCAAAGTAGCAGTGTCAAGTCTGCGGACTATGCTGTACTCATGTCATCTGAGAACTGTTAACTGACGACTGGTATAAAACCAACCAACAGTTCCCTGGGAGTCATGTCCGGTGTACCCGTAACCTAACGAGCACCTGCATACTATCTCCAGTACGACGTACTGACGGCTGTGGGACAGACCATCTCCCCAACTGGGATGAGAAGCGTACACACTAGTCTACTCCGGAGTATCGATGCCCTGTCTCGATAATCCTACGACTAGGGACCTGAATAAGGATGTGCTTGTAGACTACCCAGCCTCCACTAGTATGACTGCCATCACAACGCTGGTAGTCAAGCAAGATCCTAAGAGCTCTATCAATACGTATACTCACATATTAAGATAGAAAAACCAAGTAGCATACTACCATGTTTAGCAAGACTGTTATATACATGTGAATATCCCAAGGTTCCATTAAGTAATATACAAACTAGTATGATACAGTAATGGCCTTCTAGGGCATAAACACTAACAATCTCCCACTTGCACTAGGGCCATGTACTGGCGTACCGAAGACCGATGATCTCGAGTAGCCTCTCGAACTGAATCTGAGGTAGGGCCTTAGTGAATGGATCAGCAATGTTATCCTCTGTATTTACTCTCTTACCTCGATCTCCCGGCGATCTACGATCTCCCTGATCAGGTGATACCGCCTTAAGATGTGTCTGGACTTCTGATGGGACCTGGGTTCCTTCGCTAAAGCTATAGCGCCGTTGTTGTCGCAATACAGAGGTATTGGACCAACACTGGTAGGAACCACCTGAAGTTCTGTGAGGAACTTCTTTATCCAGACAGCTTCTTTTGCGGCATCGCAAGCAGCTATATACTCCGCTTCCATCGTTGAGTCAGCAACGGTGTCCTGCTTGGAACTCTTCCAACAGACCGTCCCTCCATTAAGGGTAAAGACATAACCCGACATGGACTTGGAGTCATCCTTGTCATTCTGGAAGCCGGAATCAGCATAGGCCTCCATCCTGAGGTCTTTTCCGCCGTAAACCAAGAACATCTCCTTAGTCCTCCTCAGGTAGTTGAGAATGTTCTTTACTGCTATCCAGTGATTCTCCCCTGGGTTTGCCTGATACCGGCTTACAACGCTCAATGCGTATGCTACATCTGGTCTGGTACATAACATCGTATACATTATAGAGCCTACCGCAGAAGCGTAGGGTATAATCGACATGCGTTCCCTTTCCAAATCAGTCTTGGGAGACATCTCTTTGGAGAGGATGATTCCGTGACAAGCCTGTAGGTTACCGCGCTTAGAATCTTTCATACTGAATCTTTTCAATATGGTGTCTATGTACCTGGACTGTGAAAGTCCCAACATCCTCTTTGATCTATCACGATAGATCTGGATCCCCAGAATGTAGGTGGCATCATCCAGGTCCTTCATGGAGAATTTCTGTGACAAGAATCTTTTGACTGACTGTAGCATAGGAATATCATTTCCTATTAGTAGAGTGTCATCCACATACAAGACGAGGAATACAACAACTCTCCCTACAATCTTACTGTATATGCATGGTTCATCTGGATTTTTGATAAAGTCGAATTCTTTGACAGTATCATTAAAACAGATGTTCCAACTCCGCGATGCCTGCTTTAGTTCATAAATGGACTTAAGCAGCTTGCATACTTTACCGCTGCTTCCACTCTGAATGAATCCCTCTGGCTGATCCATATAGACGCATTCTTCCAAATTACCATTTAGAAAGGCCGTCTTTACGTCCATCTGCCAGATCTCATAATCGTGGAAGGCAGCAATAGCAAGAAGGATCCGAATGGATTTGAGCATAGCCACTGGAGAAAAGGTTTCGTCATAGTCCAAACCAGGTCTTTGACGGAAACCCTTTGCAACAAGTCTAGCCTTATAGGTTTCAACCTGTCCATCTACACCAATCTTCTTTCTGAAGATCCACTTGCATCCTACGGGTTTTACCCCATCTGGAGCAACGTCCAAAGTCCATACTTTGTTAGTGTACATGGACTCCATTTCATCCATCGATCGATCATCTCATAAAATAAAATTCTATCTTAGGAAAATATATTCTTAATCTTTTTAAACTAACAAGATATTCATATGGTAGAATAAAATTCTAATCTTGTTAAACTAACAAGATATTCATATGATAGAATTAAATTCTATGTTGGAATAAAATTCTAATCTTGTTAAACTAACAAGATATCCATATGATAGAATTAAATTCTATATTATAAAAATATTTTCCTAATCTTATTAAACTAACAAGATATTCATATGATAGAATAAAATTCTAATCATGTTAAACTAACAAGATATTCATATGATAGAATTAAATTTTATGTGATAGAATTAAATTCTATGTTGGAATAAAATTCTAATCATATTAAACTAACAAGATATCCATATGATAAAATAAAATTCTAACCTTGTTAAACTAACAGGATATTCATATGATCGAATAAAATTCTATCTTAGGAAAATATTTTCTAATCTTGTTAAGCAAACAAGAAATCTTCTCTGTTAAATAGAGAGCTTTTGGATTAAAAATCAAACGGTGAATAAAATTCACCGATTGATCAAAAAGATCATTTTGATTGATCAAGAAATCAATCATGATTTTTCAATGAGAGATTTTCTCAACAAATTGATTTTTCTCTTCTCTTACAAATATGAGCAAAGAGATTAATCAGAGGAGGAAAAAAGAAGAGAGGAGACCCCCCATAAGCTTCTGTAAAAATATAGAAGGCTAAAAAAACAGCAGAGAATTTAATTCTCTTAAAGAAGAAGATCTCCCTCGTAAAAGCCCTAGGTAAAGAAAAAAGAAGAGATCAAAATATCTCATTTACCTAACATACCATGTCTAAGAGTTTAACCCTTTTAAAAGAACTTAATTCTTTCTCTGGAACTGAGATCCACAAGACAAGTCTCCCACAAGTTGAGAATTTAATTCTCATCGGGAAGATCTTGTTCTTGAGAATCAAAGATTCAGAGGGGAACATGGATACAAGATCGTGGAGAAAATGGAGTCCATAATACTCTAGGAACTTAGTTCTTCCAAATCAAGAACTTAGTTCTTTAAAGATCCCGATCCAAGATCATCAAAATAGTGATCTTTGTGATCCTTAATGGTCAAAACACCATTAAAAGAGGTTTAACCTCTCTGAAAACATGAACATGGAAAACATGGAGTTCATAATACTCCGGGAACTTAGTTCCTTCAAATCAAGAATTTAGTTCTTAAATAACATGATCCCAGATTCTCAAAATAATGATCTTGGTGATCGTTAATGGTCAAAATACCATTACTAGAGATTTAAGTTCTTTAAAAACATCAACAGAGATTAAATCTCCAAAAGAACTCAGTGCCTAACATGAAAAGCACGTGAGCGCTCAAGGCCAAGTTATATAGCACCTCACGTGAAACACACGTGAGCGCCGGGAAAATTTAGTGCTTAGCACTATTGGAGTGCCTCATGTGAAACACATGTGAGTGCCACAAAAGCTAGTGCTTAGCACTATTGGAGTGCCTCACGTGATATACACGTGAGCGCTATATGCGGCTAAGTGCTTAGCACTGCTGGGTGTTATAGAAACCCAATCTTAGCCCAAATTGGCTAAGCTTATATTCATGATATCCAAACTGATATCCAAACTGATCATAGTCTCAAACATAACTAATGATCTCTTATTAATGATATCCAAAATGATATTCATCCCATATCTCATAAGATAATCTTAGTCTCAAATATGACTAACGATTCTTAGGTCCATCACGCCTTTTCACTCAAATACGAGATTTGGTTTAAGGATACATATCTCCACACCTCTGATATATGTCGTTGTAATTCCTCAACGTCTTCAGAGAGGTGGTGGGGCCCGACAACCAACAACTCCTCGTCCTAACTTGACGTAAAACTTCATCAAGAATGGGAATGATATATCCCACGTTGATGCACTTCCAAACTGACGTGCACACCTCAAATCAGATCGCACCCCAAATTGGACGCATTCCATATTACCATCATTCACTCCGCCACGTAACAAATACACGTGCGCGCAAGATGAACATTGGACCGAAACGTCCTTAAACTAATATTCGTCCCCAAAACGGGAATGTTGGACCGAAACGTACTTAAACTAATATTCGTCCCCAAAATGGGAACGTTGGACCGAAATGTCCTTAAACTAATATATGCCCCAAACACGGTGGTAATGAACCGCGATGTCCTTAAACTAAAACAACTGAGCCCCAAATGCTCATATGTTTAAGTCAATCTTAATCTCAAACCAGATTAACGGTCCTTAAATAAGCCAAATCCAAATCTAAAATATACGGATTTGGACTGATCCGCACCCTACGGGCGACGACATAAACTAGTCTCCATATACAATCCACGGGCAACTAAAATAAACAAAAACACACACGACACGAAGTGATCTTCCGGAGCAGAAGAAAGTGGTTATCGCAATGCTGTAATATAATTAACTGCAGGGGCTTGCGCCTATAGAGAAGAGCGTCCCTACAATCAAAAAACCCTCATTAAATAAGGGGGAATCTGATAAAGTCTTCTACAACGGTCGCATCCTTCCAAACCTCCGATATACGGTGCCATAAATTAACTTAGTATCTTCGGAGAGGTGAACGGATAAATCCAAATAGTATCCGCCCCCAAATTCAGGCAAGACGATCTATCCCGATTCGTCTCTATTTTTAGCGTGAATAGAGGGGTAGATGAAGAAGATTGGTTGTGGGTTAGGGTTTGGTTTGTCTTGTTTAGGGTTATGATTAGGGTTAGGGTTAGGTTTATGATTAGGGTAAGGATCAGGGTTAGGTTTAGGGTTTAGTGAAAAAACAATAGCTAAGGATAGTTCATTGAAGAATTTATAGGGGGTTAGGATTAATTAGGTCTAAGGTTAGGGTTAAGGGTAGTTCATTGATATGTGTGTGTATGTGTGGGTGTGTGTTTGTGATAATGTTGATGATGATACGTGTGTGTGTGTGTGATAATGTTGATGATGATGATGATGATGTGTGTGTGTGCGCGCGCGCGTGTGATAATGATGATGACGATCTCTCATATTAAACAAGGCCGAGCCTTAATTTTAAACTTAACATCAGAACTAAATCCAAAATTTTAAACTTAACACTAGAACCAAATCCAAAATCTTAAACTTGGTTAAGAAAACCCTTAACTCTAAAAAACTTTACCCTAAACTAAAAACTTCAAACCCTTGAAATTGAAACGTAAATGTAAAACCAATTCAAGCTAAATCTTATAATAAGTGTATATATGATAATCAATAATAATATTGTAACAACTCCATTTTTAATGTACAAAGAACTGATTTAAATTCAATATATACTTGGAGTATTTATTGTTGCTGATATCTCTTTAAGTATTTATTTCACTCCATAATTACAAGAAGGAGCTTGTAGCTCATTGGTAATAGTTTGCACTGCTGAACCAAGCCACCAGAGTTCAAATCCCATGCCCCACATTATTTTTAATATTATTTTGTTTTTGATTTTTTAGAATACGAAAAGTTACACATGCGTTTCTTACAAACTTCCTTCTACACATGAAAAGTTAGATACACATCTGACTCGGTCCGACTCGGCCGAGTCGGCCGGCGGACCGACCGACTCGGGCCTGCGCCGCCGGCCGGACTCGGCCGGACGGCCTAGTCCCCAACATCGAAGTTGGGCATCTTTGCTTGGTCAACCCCCCTGCATTAGATCGGTTACAGAGAGCCCATTAACCCCCATTTACTCCATTTTTTAATGATTTTTATATAATTTTTACATTTTTTTAATTAAAAACCCTAAGCTTAGCCTAACCCTATAAATACACACCTACCCTCTCATCCTAAATTTCTGAGTCCACTCTCTCAAAATTCCAAGAGAACTTTGGTACTTTGGAAACGAGCAAAAGGCGAAGCGCTGACGAAATCGACAGCGAAATTCCGGTGATCGTGCTAGGAACTCTCAATGACGATTCGACGCACCGGCAAACCCTTTACTTCCCTCTCACTCTCTAGTGTTGTCCAAACCCGTAAGTCCCCCTTTTATATCTTTCTTTTCTTTCATAAAAATACGAATTTACAAACCCGACGGAATCGGAACAAATCCGATTTCCAATTCGGTTTTCTATAAAATCTCACTCCTCACCAATACATTCATGCTTAAACATCTTTATGTTGATTATTAATCACTTAACAAATAAATTGAACAAGTTTCCTCACATGAAATGATAGCTTTTGCAATATATCGTATTTTGTTCACTTAAATACCACAATGTTTCGTTTTCACATTTAACCCCCTTAATATTGCTATACCTTAAAGTAGATCACGAGGTAATGACCTACCTCCTCACACACTCATATGCAAACATAACACGCTACCTTGAAAACTTAGAATACGATAAAACAAGATTTTACATTTAAATACCATTTTCTTAATAAAACATTTTCTAAAAGTTTTAGGTTTGATACACTTTTAAAACAATTATCTTTTACTAGGAAAATACGATATGTTGTGGACATCGATCGTTTATCTAAACCTGACTTTGTGGTGTCTAGGCTAGGCAAGTGAGTAAAGGTAACTTTAAAAAGCCCGTCTCACGATTCGTGAGCAGATCCCTCCTTTTCTCATTTGTACTTACCTGGCTACAATTGGCGGTGAAGAGGCGATTTGAGCTTTCTAACAACTTGTCGTTTAGACCATTTAGAAATAGGCTAGTTGGCGTAGGAAACCCTAGAATCTAAAATACGAAAAATTTATACCTTTACAAATAAATACATTTTACTTTATAAAACAGTTTTCTAAACGATTAGTATTTATAAAATCTTTGCAAAGCGCCACTATAACCCACCTTTGGGGAACCCGTTCGGGATAGTACGGTTTATCGTGCACCCTCGGGCTTAGTAGTGCGAGATTCAGACCTCTGTAAGGAGCATTCGGTCTCGAATGGTTTAAAATACAACATCTTAAGAAAAATGAGATTTTTAGAATATAAAATATTTATTGAAATTATTTTTGTATAAATATATGTATATTTAACATTAAAATATCTATTTTGTTATAATATAAATATTCCACTTTTTCTAAAAATCACAAGACTAAATTTTACATTAAAATACCATGAATTTCAAATAAATCAATATTACAGATAAATACCTTTATTTATGTAATTAGGATATTTTCACTAGGAATATCACAAAATAAAATTACACTCATTATAACTATAAAGACGAATAATAAATACTTGGGGTGTATCCTGAAAACTATACAAAAGTATTTTTACATAAAACCCCCTCAAGTTTTATAAATTATCCTAAGGACCCTAGTAAATATAGGCCTTCGATTTACATTTCTTCTGTCTGACTCGGGTTTGAGTTTGATCATAATCCGACTTGAATATGATTCAAGTACTATATAAATCTATAATATTCCAATTCAATATGAACACATGAATCCAAGAATCTAGTTATTAATCTATACAACTTGACTGAATCAAACCATAGATATACATCCATTATCCAGTTTTCCGTCTACATGATTATGCAGTTACAATCTGTTTACTGATATCATGGTTTTGGTCAGTCATCCAACTTATACAATACAATCAAAACACTACGGGGTTTAAGGGGTAGATTGGTGCGGAAGGTGTTAGAAGTGGCACAAGACGGTAAGATTAAGACACCTAACCTATATTCCGTTGCTTTTGTACCATGGCTTAACGGTTCCTTGTACATTCTGTTTGCCTTGGTCTCTAGCATACTGAGACCCCTCTCGTATACACTGGCATCCTTCCGTACCAAGCTACAAACAACAGCGTGAACGCAATATTCTACAATATTATACTTTAGAAGATACCTCTTATTCCGTCTTTTCTAATTCTTCCTTATCTTTGGGACTTACCGAGCAACCTGTTCGCTGACGACATTCTATTTCTTTCTTCTTTGAATGTCGTCAGGTGTTTTGGACCCGTCAGAGATCGAGCCCACTGGGGAAGACTTGGATCAGTTCCACGGACCCCGAGCTCTAGACATTGTACCTTGTTCTATTCAGTATTTTTCATTTCCTGTTATGCCATTGTTTAGGCATCGCTTTTATTTCAGATGTATTTACTTTTCATGCATTGTATAAAAGAATGTTATTAATAAAGTTGCTGTTAATTTTATATCTCTTGTCTCTTGTGATTTACCTTTATATTGCTTAGATACGCTTAGCGTATTTACTTCACAGTAAATACGTAGCGGACCTCATCGCGTCCCTTCGCCGTACACCGGGAAGCAGGGCATGACAAATATGAAATTTTCATATGCTCATCGACAATCATATGTGAAAATCAAAGCACGCGTTAGTCCCCGTTTATCGATTAACAAACGTTCGATGTTCTTCGTGAATAAAATTATATGACGGTTGTTAAATATCGGATGGTATCGTTTGGTACTAACAACCGTCGTGTAGTTTATATGACGAGAAGATTCAATCATATGAAACCCGATAGATCTGTCCAGTTTGGACAAGTTAGGAATGTATAAAACAAACACCTGCATTCACTTGTATTTTCATTCGTTTCAAGTTATTTCGTCGGTACTTTTCCGCTGGTTCTCCGTGTATCAAGATAGATTAAATGTTTATTTCAATGTTGTTTCACAGCATTGAAATGATTATCTAGTCTATTACAGTGACTCGAAGAACAGCGGGGAGGTGCTGCCGAAATTTTCTCAAAACGGATGAAAGCACAAGCGCATGCGTATCTGCTCTATACATTCTTAATTGGATAGAAGCCTTACCCCTAACAGCCGAAACACACATATACAACACGAATACACAACACACGCATACATAAAGCACATACACAATAACAACCCTACACCTAAGCGAAATCATAAATTGAAACACACATACACAGAATACAACTCATATTTGGGTATCTTCAAACATAACTTTGTTAATCGAAAATTTATCCTTTTCAACGACAAACTTGGCCCTACGGATTTTCTTTTTCGTTAATAATCATCTCGTTCTTAGATTTCTCAATGTAGTCACCATAAAAAACCAACTTTCATAACTTACAATTTATATGTTATAGGGTCTAACATGGCCCATGAGTACATTAGAGTTAAGGACTGAATGTATGTGGATTGTCAACAACACATGCAATCTAAGTTTGTCGCAGGTGTTGCTGCTTTTATTGAATTTGCACGTGCACATCATAAGATCGTGTTAGAGAAGATTCTCTGTCCGTGCGATATATATGGGAATAAGTTCTAGCAGAAGGTAGAAATCATAAAGTTTCACATAGTTAAACGTCGTTTTACTAGACTTTATACAGCTTGGCTATATCATGGGGAAGGAGAAGAAGAAGACGGTAATGCGACGGTAGAAGAAAGAGAAAACGATAATCCGGCGGAAGAATAAGAAGAAGATGATAACTTCTTTCCAGGAGAAGAAATGGAGGATATGGTAGAGGCTGCTTTCGGTGATAGTAATCTTACCGAAGAAGACATTCTTTCCGGTCAAGGACCGCATAAGGATAAGTATGAAAAGTTCATGAATGATGATAGAAGATCAATTTATGAGAATACAAAGTATTCCACCCTATTATGGTTCGTCCAACTTTTCCAGATTAAGTGCCTAAATGGATGGAGCAACAAGTTATTCACGATGCTTCTGAAGTTCCTAAAAGATTCTATGCCTTCGGAAAATAACGTGCCCGAGAGCTGGTACGAAGCCCAGAAAATGATGTCTGATTTGGGTCTAAACTGTGAGAAGATTCATTCATGTCCCAAAGATTGCGTGTTGTACCGGAAAGAGAATTCAGATCTGAAAGATTGTCTAACATGCGGAGATACCAGGTATAAACTGAAAGAATCTGATAAGAAGCCTGATATACCTGTCAAGATAGCATGAAACTTTTCTATAGCACAGAGGCTATTTAGGTGCAAGAAAACAGTCGAGGTAATGATTTGGCATCACCGTGCTGCTCCAAGCGAAGATAGAAAAACGAGTCATCCAAGAGATTCACTGGCATGGAAGGATTTCGATAAGAGGCACCAAACATTCAGTAGTTATCCTCGCAATGTCAGGCTTGAACTGGCTAGTGATGGCTTCTGCCCATTCAGCTATATGGCTGGAAGCCATAGCACATGGCCCGTTGTTATGATGGTTTATAATCTGTCGCCTTGGTTGGTTATGGATCAATCCTACTTTATGATGCATCTTCTTATTGACGAACCAAACTCACCGGGAAACAATATCGACATCTATATCCGACCTCTGATCGATGAGCAAAAATCTTTTCGCATTGATGGTATAGAGACTTACGATGCAAACACAGATACAACCTTCATAATGTGTGCAGCTTTAACGTGGACAATTAATGACTTTCATACGTATGAAATGCTATCAGGTTAGTCCATACATGGTCACAAAGTATGCCCTTACTGCTATCAAGATACAACATCGAAATGGTTGAATTTTAGCAGGAAGGTTTGTATTGCAATCATCGGCGTTTCCTGCCACTTGACCATCCCTGGTTATACGATGCTCATTTTAACGGTCATAAGAGCTTCTTGGGCCTCCAGTCTCATTGTCCGTAGAGGATGTGATTGCTCAGTGGGAAGATTATAATAATGTAACTTTCGGGATAGATCCGGCAAAACAGGTCAAACCACCATACTGGAACAAGTTAAGAATTTTCTACGAGCTTCTGTACCGGTTAACAAATTTAGTGCGTCATTATCTAGACGTTATGCACATAGAGAAGAAAGTGTCCGAGCATATACTTAACTTGCTTCTTTGTAAAGATGGAAAATCGAAAAACAACTTCCGTGCCCGGATGGATCTTCAGGACTGGGAAATTAGAAGTGAATTGCATCCTAAATCGATAGCGGGTAAATCAGGTAAGTTTGTACTTCCCAATGCCACGTATCATATGTCACAACCGAAGAATAAAAGATTCTTGCAGGTGTTGCATGATTTGAAAGTTCGTACAGGTTTTTCAGGATCATTTAGCAAGAAGATAAAGATTGTAAAAGGTAAAATCGATGGGCTGAAAAATTATGATCACCATGTTATTATGGAGCACCTTCTCCTATTAACCCTCAGGACTTCCCTTCTCGAATCGGTTGGTCTAGTAATCAATGATCTTTGTTGTTTTTTAGCGAATTGTATGCTAAAACCTTGGATGTTGTGATGCTGGAGAATCTAGAAAATTTTATTTGCTTGAGCGTATTTTCCCTCCGTCGTTCTTCGATATCATAATACACCTGACGGTTCATCTAACAAACGAGGCTAAGTTTGTCGGACCGGTATGATATCGATAGATGTATCCCATCGAAAGGCACGTTGAATTTTTTGTTTCACGCATTTTGTAAATTATTGTTATCTTATATGCCCATATTTATTTATTTAATATATTTTTGTTTAGGTACCTCTATACTCTAAAAAAGTATATACGCAATAGAAATCGACCAGAGGGTTCTATCATGCAAGATTATCTTCTAGATTAAGTAACCATATTTTTCCCGCAATCTGGACGATAACATTGAGACGAAATGTAACCGGCCTCGGAGAATTCAGGACGGACCATATGGTAAAGTTGATTATAAGAGAGTAGACCCCATATTTATCAACAAAATATATCGGTTTATCCTCCTCAATGGCGTATGTCTTGAAGAAATTAGAGGGTAATTTTTTTGGATTAATTGTTATATTTGTTTGTATGTGTGTATATGAAATGATATAATATTGATATCATAATTTATTGTTGAGAACATAATTCATATTGATGAGGTGCGTGAGGGGCATCCTGATAGGAATGATGAACGATTAGAAAAATATCATTAGGATAATTTTTGCGATTGGGTTGCAGGTCATGTAAGTTATTCGAATAACATGTTATTGCCACCAGTCTTAATCTAAACTTATATCGTTGTGTATTTGCCGTAAAATTTGTTTTGTTAGATCCACGATCCGAACTTGTTTGTATCATTAGAGAGAGAGATTCAAGATGTTTAGCTCAGTTTCCTAGCATGGAGGTTGCATACTATAAAGGATTCGGTGTCCTTGGATATAAATTTGAAGTTAAGAATATAGAAACATCTCGAACCACTCAGAATAGTGGGATTGCGACCGTAGGATCGGATGATGTGATTTATTATAGATACTTAAATTGTATACTTGGCATCCAATATCCCGGACAATCAGAACCGTTTTATATATTTTAGTGTATTTGGTACGATACACGAACCAATACGGATAAATGGAGAAACAATTTTGGGATTTGGAAAGATGAATATGGATTGACTAGTGTAAACACACTTCGATTTTACGGTCAGGACGATCCATTTATTTTTCCGCAACAAGCGTTTAAAGTATACTTGTTTGAAACATCCGGGATGGAGTGTCATATGCCGTTGGAAACTCAGGGATATTTACGATATCTCAGAATTCGAGGATCGTATAAAAGACAGTTATGAGGATGAAGAAGAGAGAAGATTTAGAGTGCTCCGACTGTCTGTCTCCAAAGACGGGTTGTCTTTGGCTGATCGTGAAGTTGCGTGGGTTAGGAATGATATCGATGATAAAATCCAAGTAGATATGTATAATGCGTCTACAAAACGAAAAAGATTATCAGTAATATTATATTATTACTTCACATTTTTACGATCTATACATATATTGTATGCATATGTAATGATTGTACGTTTATCTAGCTCTGATGATGACACCAGGAGTAGCGCGGGGCGGTAGGAGCACCAGTCGTGGCCGCGGCAGAGGCAGAGACAGAGGCAGAGCGGTTCTGTTGCCCGGAAAGCTGCGTAGGGAGCTCCACGGGGCTGGTCTAGCACCCAATCCGTATCCCCTTCGAATAACTCCTTCCGTGTGGTTTTTTCCACACCTCTAGATATATTGCACGCATATTCATTTCAAATGTAATATTATAGATATACATGCATATTTATTTTAATGTTTCTTATATAGTCAATTTTTAATTATCTAGCTGTAGGTGGTGCATCCACATCAGAGCCAGAGGCTACTACCGCACCTGCAGATATGTTTATATATCCTATATTGCATGTATATTGATTTAGAATGTTATATTATAGATATACACACATTCTTTTTGCAATTACTTATATAATCAATTTTTGATTGTCTAGTTGTAGATGATGCCTCCACATCCTGGGCAGAGGCCGCCACCGCACCTGCAGGTATATTTATATATCCTATATTGTTTGCATATTGATTTAGAATATTATATTATAGATATACACACATTTTTTTGCAATTACTTATATAATCAATTTTTGATTGTCTAGCAATAGGTGGTGCCTCCACATCTCGGACAGAGGCCACCACCGCACCTGCATGTATATATTAGAATGTTATATTATAGATATACATATATTCTTTTTGCAATTACTTATATAATCTATTTTTAATTGTCTAATTGTAGGTGGTGGATCCACATCTAGCGCAGAAGCCACTCCTACTACTTCCGTACCCTCCGTGCAGTCTGCAGGTTAGTATTCTTAAATATAAAATCTTTTTCACAAAAGAGACGATGACTTGGACGCAATAGCTTATCCAAAGGGCCCTAATGCAAATGATTTAAGCTCTCAATTAGTTTTACCTTTTTGTTGGATGTAGTCAGCCTTTATTTTTATGAAAATTAGTTTTTTCATTTTACATATTCTCTAAGAATAATCATGAACTTCACGTAATTTTATTGTCAATATTTATTTTCTAGTTGGAGGGGATGCATCCACGTCCGAGTCACCGGCTGTTCCTCATCGGAAGAACTATCGTCCTGCTCATACTGCTGCCCGGGCCCAAACTCGTGCTGCTGTTGCCGGAGGTATATATCGCACTTCAATTTTCGTTAATTCTTAATTTTTAAATGCTGTTTTGTTTTGATATTGCTTGTCTTGATATTTCTTTTAGATACAGGGCGGCCCCACCCCGAGAGGGGGACTCGAGGACCGAATTAGTCTGTCATGCCCCGCTTTCCAAAATTACGGAATACGGAGAGTAACGAAGACCAGCCGTGCTATCTACGGTAAGAAAATATCTTTCCATAGTCATATAAGCTAACTTGCCAAACATAAAAATCCAATAACAAAAGAGATAATACTGATAGTCATGTTGTAACGAAACTACAAGGAATACTAAGAAAAAGTTTACTAGATAATTGGTTCAAATAAAGACCCAATACAATAGGTTCGAAATAAAACAAGATCCAAAAATAGATACATAAGCTCTAATTTCCCACAAGGGTGCACATGCTAAACTAAAAAAATAAACATACGGCTACTGATCTTCGGCAAGGTCTCGATAGTCGCTCTGATCCTGCTCAGCCTGAAAAGCCCGTCTCTAAACCTAAGATGGCAAATCTCTGGGATGTCGGAACATCCCGGCAAATACTCAATGTATAAGGTGTGTATATGGTATGATAATATGAATATATGAGTGTAGATACACACACACACATTAAAACTATGAAATAGACATGTAAACAGGTCAAGTCATAACCTAATTGGTCACTAAAAGGTAATCTATCCCGACGTGAGTTTGAGTGTATGCGTCAATCTCTGCAGGAGTATTCCTAACCTATGAGTAGGACCCTAGGGGCTAGGAAACACGGGCCCAACTATAGGATGAACATACGACATATATATCTCGGTATGAGCTGTAATAACGCGTGACCGATATACCCCGGTACGAGCTGTAATAACGCGTGACCGATATAGCCCGGTATGAGCTATAATAACGCGTGATCAATATAGCCCGGTACGAGCTTTAATAACATGCGACCGATATAGCCCGGTACGAGCTATACTAACATGCGACCAATATAGCCCGGTTCGAGCTGCCGGCATAGGACTCCTGAGATCCGGTTGTACGAACGCATACTCAAACTACCCCCCACACCTCGCGTATTCATATATACTATGGTAATAACTAAATCACTAATTAAGAATGCTGAAAAATTGGAACTTGTAATATGGTAATTGTATAGAAATGAAAATGATAAACAGTAGTGTGTATCATGGCATGCAGCTTAGCATCATAATTAGAGATCTCGTTATTAAAAGACTAGAGTATTGAATAGTCATGTCATGTCAGAGGTAAATGCCATTTGGTGATAGTAACTACTTGAAAGCGATGTACAAGCTGGTATAAGTCACAATTGTTATCTTTACTGTTAACCTAAATATGGATATAATAATTACAAGCTGGCTAGCAAGATATATATATATATATATATATATATATATATATAAGATAGGTTAACAACTCTCGAATTTTAATTGTAGTTAAAATAAAACTCATTGCAGATCCACACCCAGTCAAATTTTATTTTATCGCTTTGTTGCATCAAGGTTTATATTTTTCTAACGATATAAAATAATTGAATACTAACACTTTTCTTTCTATTTTAACAGTGCAGAAAAATACACACACACACACACACACACACATACGAGGGTTGCCGATGTGCATCGACCAAAAGTAAAGCAAGAATTCTTGCCTCGAGATGAATAAAGCCCAGTGATACTGTGTAAAGGCCCAAGCGTTGATGCTTGGCTAGGGTTCTTGTTGGGCTCGGGTCCGAGTCGCTGCAACGAAGTCGAGGTAGAGGTGATGGTGGCTGATGGGAATGGGTATGGAGTTGAGACGACGATGATGACGGTGATGAAGGCGGCTGGAGTTTGGGGAAGAAGGTTGTGGTATTGGCGGGAAGGTGGGGTTATGGTGTTGCGGTGGTGGTGTTGGTGTCGAGGAGGCTGCGGTGAGATTCTTGGGGGATGGGTTCGTCGAGAGGGGAGATGGGTTCAAAGGTGAGGGTTTGTGGGTGAGGGAAGGTGGTAACGGTGGTGAGGAACGGTAGAAGGAGTTGGCGATGTAATGGTGCAGACGATGGTGATGAGAGTCACCTGTGGAGGAGAGGGTTCTTGGATGATCGGGGAAGAAGGTGGCGGTGAAGAGGAGATGGTGTGCGAAGGAGGCGACGACGGGGTGTTAGATTTGGGTTGCTGTGGCAACGGAGGAGGTGGCGATGATGAAGACGAGATGGGTCGTAGGTGTTTTGAGGTGGAGCTCGGTGATGGGGGTGAAGGCGACTGTGACGGTGGTTGCGAGGTGGAGATGAGTGCAGGCGATAGGGTGAAGACGAGGGAGGAAAGAGAAGAAAGCAGTGGTCGTCGGGGTGAGGGAATGGGGAAACAGGGTGCGCGGCTCGGATGGAGGAGATGAGGGTGGAGGCCGCGTCGAGAGAGAAGAAATAGAGAAAGGAGAGAGAGTTGGTTGAGAGAGAGGGGGGAAATATATATATATATATTTATTTTTATATATATATATATATATATATATATATATATATATATATATATATATAGCGAGGGGGGGAGAGATTATTGGTTATGTGTATATAATAAAATATGTATATATATCTTTATATGAGTGTGTTTAGAGATTTGGTTTGGATTTTTCTTATTCTCAAGCCGACAACAAAAATGAAGTTAAGCAAGGAATATATATGCAAACTAAATATTAATAAATTAGTTTAAGAATTTAAGATATGAAAATATTGTTTTGCTGCCACTAAGGAACTATCATATATTATCTAAGGACTAAAGATTTTCACATCAAAATTGTATACGGCAAAAATTAAAATAATTATACTAGCAACTAACCATAAAAAAAGTTTTTAAAAATTATAGTAAAAAGTTTTATTAAGAAAAATAATATCTCGATAACTTTAGAAGTACTAGGGTGTTACATCCTATCCACCTTACAGAAAATTTCGTCCTCGAAATTGGAAGGACGGCCACAAGATTAAGAAAAAAGATGCGGGTACTTTTGACGATCTCGTCCTCATGCTCCCAAGTGGATTCCCTGCGAGAACGTCCGCCCCAAGATATAAGAACTAAAGGGATGATCTTGTTCCTCAATACCTTGTTTACACTGGTTTAAGTTTCTTTTACAGATATGTGTGAAAGCAAGCTCATTCATATACACGTGTGGAAGGTTAGTGCATGACACGAGCACATCAGTGGCATTTACATTTAGCAAAAATCCCTAAAGGTAAAGTGCACATGCACACATGTAGGTTGCAACAATACAATCAGAGGAAGAACATGTGTTAGAAATGAAGCACTCAGTGGTCAACGATAAAAGGAAAGCATTTAAATAAATATTTTATTTTACAGGAGATAGATCACCAAATACAGGATCAAAACTACAAGGGTTTACAAAAGTATGAATAAAGTTTTCTAAATCCCTCTCAATCTTCTCCACCGTATAGAAGCGGCGATCTTTGCGAAGAGTCGCTCTCCATCGGTTAGCGCCGTGCCCATCGGCGAAGGCAGACATGAAGACCCGCTGAACCCATATTTGGCGTAGCAGCTGAACAAAGCGATCCCTCAGAGGCTTGGTAATCAAAAGCGCCTCATGAAAGCACTCGATCTTGTCCTCTGCTGCGTCGAGCATCGCTGGAGTGATCTTCGCTGGATGAGGGGGAATGTCATCGAGCACGGACATGAAGATCTTCCGGAGCCAAATGGAACCGATGGGGAGAGGAGATCCTCTACGAGCCAAGAGCTCATGCAACACCGTATCACATTGGTCATCCGTAAAAGCAGGATTCACCAAGCGTGCAAAAAAACGAGGAACAATTTCCTCGATAGGCACCTCCCATGGCTGCTGATGAGCATGTGGACGATTGCAAGCCATGACTCTTCTCTGTTAAAATGATTCTCTGAAAGTGAGAGAGAAGATGAGTATTGCTTCAGATTATAAAAAGAAGTATTTAAGTCTCGGCACAGAAAATGTTGTGCATGGTGGAACTATTTCCAAGCTCTGACAAAAGAAAGCATTGGAAAAGAAAATTTGACTCAGGAAAAGCAGAGAAAGAAGATGAAAAGAAACCTTCATCAATGAGGCAGCGCCTCATGTGCTCCCTACAAGGGCGTCAGCACTAGCGCCAATTCCTTAGGGTTGAATCTTATGATGGAGCCGCACGTGAATCTCACATGAGCGCCAATGTGCAAAGTACAGGGGCGCCTATCATATGTAAGAATTAAATTCTTAAGTGGAGCCCACGTGCACAGCACGTGAGCACCGGCGCCCAAATTAAAATTGAGTAAAATTAAATTCTACATGCGGATATTTTCCTAAAATTCGGGATACTCTCTCTGTTAAACAGAGCCGTTAGATCAAATATCCAATGGTGATGATAAATCATCAAACAATAGAATTAAATTCTACCAGGAGAAAATATCTCCTAATTCTTTCTAAGTGAGAAAAATATTCTAGGTTGGATCAAATATCTAATAATAGAATTAAATTCTATTTTGAGGAATATTTTTCCCAAATCCATCTAAATAAAGAAGGACTGCTCTCTGTAAAACAGAGAGCCCTTGCATCAAAAATCCAATGGTGATTAAAAATCACCATTTGATAGAATAAATTCTGTATATGGGAAAATATTTCCCCAATCTTGTTAAAAAAAAAGAAAACATATTCTGTAAAACAGAAATCCTTGGATCAAAAATCCAACGGTGGGTAAAATTCCCCAAACAAATTTTGAGACCAATTAAACCAATTGGAATCTCTCAGTGAGAGATTTTCTAAAAAACTAATTAACAATTTGCCATCACTGTATAAAGGACCTGAGACTTCAAGTCTCAGAGAGAGCGAACCCCCTATAAGCTTCGGCAAAAAAAATACAGAAGGCTCTAAAAAACAACAGAGAATTTAATTCTCAATCGAGAAGAAGATCTTTTTCCTCTTAAACCCTAGGTAAAAAAACCACAGAGATCAAAACATCTCCTTTACCTATCTAAGGGTTTAACCCTTCTCAAGAACTTAGTTCTTTCTCTGTATTATAGATCCACAAGACAAGTCTCCCACAAGTTGAGAATTTAATTCTCATCAGGAAGATCTTGTTCTTGAGAATCAAAGATTCAGAAAAGAACTAGGTCCAAAAGAAAAAAAATGAAACCTATCCTATAGGAATTTAATTCCTTGGAAAATAGGGTTTAACCTTAAAAGAAACGAACTTAGTTCTTAAAGAAAACCTGATCCAAGATCTTCAAAACAAAAATCTTGGTGATCATTAATGGTCAAAATACCATTAACAGAGATTCAATCTCTGAAAAAGAAAAGAGTTTAGCGCCTCACGTGTTTCCCATGTAGGCGCCTTCCCAATAGCGCCCAGTGTCTTACGTGAAATACACGCGGGCGCCCATAGCAAAAGGCCAGCGCCTCACGTGAAATACACATGAGCGCTGAATAAAAGTGGTTTGAACTTCATATATAGCCAAAACGGCTGGGTGCTTAGCACTGATTGGGCAACGCCCAGCGCTTCACGTGCTCCTCACATGGACGCCACACAAAAGTGCTTAGCACTTCATATACAGCCAAAATGGCTGAGTGCTTAGCACTGATTGGGCAGCGTCCAGCGCCGCACGTGTTCTTTATGCGGACGCCATATAAAAAATTGCTTACAATTATGTATATATAACTGAGTGTTTAGCACAGATTAGGAAGCGCCCATAACTGAAGGTTTCACATGATACCCATGTGAGCGCCAGAGCGTCAAACAAGTGCTTAGCACTTTTGCATAAAAAAAAGGGGGCTGAACAAACACAACCCAAATAAGTGCTCAACACTTTTGAAGAAAAAACGGACCGAGCAGACTAAGTCTCTGAAGTTTTTCTTGCAACCGAGCCCAAATGCGCTGGATCTTAATAAATTTTAATGATTCTTAAAATATTTCTTAGTTGATCTTAGTCTCAAACAGGACTAATGTATCCTTAATTAAAATTAATTTGGGCCCAAATGCTCATATGTTCAAGTTGATCTTAATCTCAAACTAGATTAACGGTCCTTAAACTAAACAAAATATTTTTGAACTAAAGAAAAATGTAACTTAAGTTCAAAATCCCAAATCTAAAAATATACGGATTTGGACTAATCCTCACCCTACAAGCGACGACATAAACTAGTCTCCGTATACAATCCAAGGGCAACCAAAATAAAAAAATACACACGACACGAACTAAACTGCTGGAGCAGAAGAAAGTGGTTATGACAACGCGATAACGTAATTAACTATGGGGGTTTGCACCTGCAGGGAAGAGCGTCCTCACAATCATAAAACCCCTCACAAATGAGGGGGATCTGATGAAGTCTGCTACAACGGTCGCTGTTCCCCTCCGAAAGACGGCGCACAGGACTGCGATGTCCTGACGCTGAGATTCGAGGCAGATGCTATTTGGTTTTATCCGTCCACCTCTCCGAAGATACCAAGTTGATTTATGGCACCGTGTATCGGAGGTTTAGACGAATGCGGCCGATGTAGCAGACTTTGTCAGATTCCCCCTCACTTGAGGGGTTTTTGATTGTGGGGACGCTCTTCCCTGCAGGCGCAAGCCCCTGCAGTTAATTACGCTACCGCATCGCGGTAACAACTTTCTCATTCTCCAGAATTTCACTTCGTGTCGTGTGTGTTTGTTTTGTTTGTGGTTGCCCGTGGATTGTATACGGAGACTGAGTAATGCCGTCGCCCGTAGGACGTGGATTAGTCCAAATCCGTATTTACTTAGATTTGGGTTTGGTGTTTTTAGTTTAAGGATGCATTAGTCGCGTTGCGACTAAGATCAACTTAAACGTTCGTTAAGGATACGATAGTCCTGTTTGAGACTAAGATCAACTTAACGTGATAATCCATTTAATATCTGGCCATCGGGACTCATCACCTCTCCAACGTCGTTGAAGGATTACAACGGCAGATGTCAGAGGAGTTTAGAGATGTACCCTTGAACCAAAGTCAATTTGGGGTTTTATAGTCTATTTGAATGTTTAAGGATACATTAGCCGTGTTTGGGGCTAAGATCAACTTAAACGGGACCGTTTAGATCCGGCAAAAGAGCATTTGGAGGCTCTATTGTTCCAGTTTAGGGACATAGTGATCTATTTTCCAGTTTAGGGACGTGGTGGTCCATCGTTAGTTTAAGGACGTTTCGGTCCAACATTAGTTTAAGGACCTTTCGGTCCACCATTAGTTTAAGGACCTTTCGGTCCACCATTAGTTTAAGGACGTTTCGGTCCAATATTCCCATTTAGGGACGAATATTAGTTTAAGGACGTTTCGGTCCAATATTAGTTTAGGGACGTTTCGGTCCAATATTAGTTTAGGGGATGTTTCGGTCCATATTCCAGTTTAGGGACGTGGTGGTCCGACATTAGTTTAAGGACGTTTCGGTCCAACATTAGTTTAAGGACGTTTCGGTCCACGAGTTTAAGGACCCCGCAGTCCGTATCGATGTGTGGTCGTCGGGACCCGTCGCCTCTCTGACGTCGTTGAAGGATTACAACGAGAAGTGTCAGAGGAGTTCGGAGATGTACCTTCAAACCGGATATAAATTGATTTAAGGGGGAGCTATGCTCAGTCAATTTAATTTGAGGACTTACGGCCAAAATTGGGCTAAGTCCAGTTGAAAATGTCCAACACTTTTATTAAATAATGCATTGCATTTCTTCCATTTTTTTTGTTTGGGCTTTGCCCATAAAAATGCAGAGCATCGACTTATTCTGGGCTCTGTTCATTTATGAATGATGCAAGGCATCTGTTTTGTCTGGGCTTTACCCCCTTTATAAATGCATAGCATTTTTATTATTTCGTTTGGGCTCTGCCCATTTATAAATGATGCAGAGCATCAATTTAATTAGGCCTGTTTAGTCTTTTAATTGGGCCTGGCCCTTCAGGAAAAGAAATGCATTGCATTTGTCAGGCGCTTTGCACCAACTACTGAGCGCAAGCGCTTGTGGTGAGGACACGTGTCATGCTCTGGTGAGCGCAACAGCGCAGTGCGCTGCGCTAGTGCGCTGCGCTGTTGCGCTGCTGACACGTGGCGCGCTCCGGCGAGTTGCGCCAATTCCAGAGAGCAAAGCTCTATTTCAAGAGCGCGTAGCGCAAGTGGTTCTATAGCTGACACGTGGCGCTCTCTTAAGAGCGTAACAGGGCAGTTTGGAAGTGCAGAGCACTAAGAATCTTTTAGATTCAAGAACAGAAGTGCAAAGCACTATTTAATCTCTTGATCTAAATTAGATCAAAGAAAAAATAAATTTTTCTTTTTGTTTCAAGAACCAGAGGTTCATAAAGATGCAAAGCACCATTTTTATTTTGTTGTTTTCTTGTCTTTTAAAGAACCAGAGGTTCATGAGAAGTGCAAAACACTGTTTATTATGTGAAGAATATTGATCTGGTTTTTTAGATCAATGATTTATTAAAAGAGATTTCTTTTCTCTCTTGAAGGTCTTTACCTTTTTTTTCTTGAGGAGTTCTTCAGAGTTCTCTTTCTCTCTCTTTTTTTTTTAGAAAATGTTGATGCCTTTGAATTGAGGTCTGGGGTCCTTTTTATAGTGCTCATAAATTAGTTAAATTTGTTAAAAATATTTTTCTTTGAGTGATTTGGGGAATTTTCCCCACCGTTGGATCTTTGATCCGAAAGCCTCTGTTTTACAGAAGAAAATCTTCTTGTTTTAACAAGAACAGAAAAGATTTCTCAGAATTTTAATTCTGCTTGGCGCAAATGCTCCAGAGCGTGACACGTATCGCGCAGCGCATCTGCGCCGACACGTGTCGCGCAGCTGAAAGTTTTTTTTTCGCAGCTGCGCTGACACGTGTCGCGCAGCTGCGCTTGCCCAACTGAAGTTTATTTTTTGTGCGCATCTGCGCTGACACGTGTCGCACAGCGCAGCTGCGCTTGCGCAACTGAAGTTTTTTTTTTTGCGCGCATCTGCGCTGACACGTGTCGCGCAGCGCACAGCGCAGCTGCGCTGACACGTGTCGCGCAGCGCACAGCGCAGCTGCGCTGACACGTGTCGTGCACAGCGTAGCGCAGCTGCGCTTGCGCAACTCAAGTTTTTTTTTTGTGCGCATCTGCGCTGACATGTGTCGTGCAGCGCATAAGGCAGCTGCGCTGACACGTGTCGCGCAGCGTACAGCGCAGCGCAGCTGCGCTTGCGCAACTTTTTTTTTTATTACGCATCTGCGCTGACAGGTGTCGCGCAGCGTACAGCGCAGCACAGCTGCGCTTGAGCAACTGAATTTTTTTTTTTAGAGCTTTGCTCTGATGGAGTACGCTACCTTGGGCGCTGCGCTCCCTGCGCTAACGTGTCTGATTTTGACACGTGGCGCTCTGCGTGCAGCGCAGGGGATCTGAAGCGTTGCTTCATTTATTTTAACTTTAATTTTCAAGATAGAGGTTTGCTCTGATTGGAGAAAAACAGAAGCATTGCTTCTTTTCCCACCTTGGAATTTGAACAGAGTTTTGCTCTGATTAGGGTAAACAAATGCCCCCCCACCGTTGCGCTTACGTGGCCTCCTAACGTGAGCGCAGCGGTGGCAGACTCCGAACCATCGCGCCATCCCTTGGAAGCTGAAAGGGCACTTGATGCCTATAAATAGGAACTTTGGTCTCTTAGATGATTCTCATCTCTAAAATTTTACTTTCAGAACTCAGAGCCCTGCTCTTTATTTTCAAGAACTTTAAGAGTTAAACTCTTAAAACTTTTAGGTGAAAATTTTAATTTGGATTAAATTAAATTTAAATTAATTTTCATTGATAGAGCCTCACTCTCAATAGATCCCTGATCTAAAGGAAACCTATTTAGGGTTTCACTTAGCAGAGCTTTACTCTACAGGTCTTAAAGGGATCTAAAGAGAACTAAAGGGGACCCTACTAGGGTTCCATAGAGCTCTGCTCTCTGAAAGATTTTCCTTGGATTTTCTTAATTCATTAATGGAGTTTTACTCCTCCCAAATCATATAGAAGAACTCTTAAGAATTCTTCATGGATCTTGAAACTTAAAGATAGCATTTTATTCCTCAGTGCATTATTCGTTTTGCTTAATCAGTCTTTCTGATAATTCTGTTGATCCTATTTCACAGGAACAATGAACGCCCACATGTATGCTCTTAACGAGATCATCTCTCATCAGGACATCCGCCGACTTGGCCGCTCTCAAAATCGGGAGTTCACAAATGAGGAGTGTGCTGAAATAATGAGTCGCTTCGACGCATACAATGGTCTACTGCTTCCCCGACGTTCCTCTCTTCTTAAACTTATCGTGGGAGCTATCTGGGAAGCGCTTCCCCTATTCTGTTCCGGCGTGCCGCTTAGGGCGTTGGATGCCACTGAGGACAAGGTGCACTCTGTGTACCTATTGAACTTTATCTCGAAGAGACGGCGAGACAGTCTTATCGACCTCTTGCACGAGGTCTTTCAACAGTCTGCCATACTCGCTGCTTATCGGAGGGTGGTAGACATCGGGGGGGACCCTGACGCTTGTGCTCGCGAAAGGAAGCACACTAGGATGGTCCGCGAGGCTTGGAAAGTCATAGATAGGGTCGCTTTTGAATTCCTCAATCCATGCCCTGGATATGAGGTTATTCCATTGTAACTTTCGTTTATTGTTTGTATGACTGTAAGAACTTCGGGCAATATTAATGGAATTTTTTTTTATCCCAGCTTGTCTTTATTATATATCTTTTGTCCTGAGTCTTTTTGCCCATGCATGAATGAATGTGTCTTGAACGCTTGATCAAATGTAAATCGGATGCTCTTTCTGTTGCTTTTCCTCTTTCTCAGCATGTCGTCACAATTAGCAGGTAATAGAGTAAGTTTCTTGATTTTTTCACGAGATAGCGAGGGCTTAGGCCGCAGGTTCAGATCTGCTGCCTAAGACTTTTCAACTCTATGAGCCGTGAGGGTCTCATAGAGACTTTTCTCCCTACGGATCGAGAGGATCTCGTAGGTGGGTTTTTCTCCTTAGGAATCGTGAGGATTCCTAAGTGTGGTTTTCTCTTATAAGTCGTAAGGATCCTACAAGAGAATTTTTCCCTCTTACGAGTCGAGAGGACTTGTAAGCGATTGTTTCCCTCCTTGTCAAAGTTCGATGTTGGAGAGTGAGACCCGTGGATGGTATGCAAGAGACCGTTTTGGGCCAACTTGCAGGGTCTCAGTGCTAAGGAAACAGGCTTCTTTTATGCCGACTGCCTAAGGCTTTATCTCACGAGTCGAGCCGCCTCAACAATTTTTTTCGCAAGTCGAGACGAATCGAGCGTTTCTCGCAAGAATATCTTAACGTCGCATTTATCCTCTGCTCTTTACGACAGAAGCCCGTTAAGGTTGGTGGTACTTAGGGTTTTGGCCATCGTACCGTCGCATAAGATGATATAGTCCTCGATAGGCAATCGTGCTGTTCGAGTAGCCCTGCGCCTGCCGTGTCTCTGATCCCTTCGGGGGCTGGACAAGACGTCTTCAAGCATCCTCCTTGGCAGTTTGACCGTCGGAAGAGCAAGCGTTAGGAATTTGCCATGTCGCTTTTTACTTGAGGTTAGGCTTATTTTGGTGAGCCCCGATGAGTCATAACCACTCCGTGCTGGTGTGGGGATGATCTCCGATAGTCTTTCGGGCTTTATGTGAGTTGCCGTCAAGACCCTGAAGCTAGGAATTTATCCTTTGCTTCGTTTGCTGGCATTGCGTCTGCTGTATCGAGACGAATGTTGCGGTGGGAACTAGGGATTTTGCCGTGGCTCCGTTTGTTTGATGACGTTGCGTCTGCTGTGTCGAGACGAACGTTGGGGTGACATCTTGTCTGCTGTATCGAGACGGACGTCGAGGTTGTCTCTAGGTTGCTGGTGAACCGCCGAGGTTTGGAACTAGGGATTTTGCCGTGGCTCCATTCGTTTAATGACGTTGCGTCTGCTGTGTCGAGATGAACATTGGGGTGACATCTCGTCTACTGTATCGAGACGGACGTCGAGGTTGTCTCTAGGTTGCTGGTGAACCGTCGAGGTTTGGAACTAGGGATTTTGCCGTGGCTCCATTCGTTTAATGACATTGCGTATGCTGTGTCGAGACGAACATTGGGGTGACATCTCGTCTGCTGTATTGAGACGGACGTCGAGGTGGTGACCATTCTGTGCTGGTGCGAGATGATCTCCGATTGTCTTTCCGGTTTTATATGAGTTACCGTCAAGACGTCGAAGCTAGGAATGTGGCCTTCGCTTCGTTTGCTTTGGTGTGTCCAAATCCTGTTGGAGGAAGAACGCTGGGGTTGACATTTCGTCTGCTGTATCGAGACGAACGTCAAGGTGGTGACCACTCTATGCTGGTGCGAGATGACCTCCGATTGTCTTTCCGGTTTTATGTGAGTTACCGTAAAGACGTTGAAGTTAGGAATGTGGCCTTCGCTTCGTTTGCTTTGTCACGTCCGAATCCCTGCTGGAGGAAGAACGCTGGGGTGACAACTCGTCTGCTGTATCAAAACGAACGTCGAGGAGGTGACCACTCCATGTGAGATGATCTCCGGTGGTCTTTCAGGCTTTATATGACTTGCCGTTAAGACCTTGAAGCTAGGAATTTGGCCTTCGCTTTATTTGCTCACACTGCGTCTGGTGTATTGAAACGAATGCTGAGGTGGAGCTGGGATTTTGCCGTCACTCCGCTTGGTTTCGACCATGGGAACTTTTGTTAACTCTGCATGTACACCCTGCTGGACTGCGAAGGAACGCCATTGTTGACATTGCATCTGCTGTAACGAGACGAATGCTAAGGTGGAGTTGGGATTTTGCCGTTACTCCGCTTTGTTTCGACCGTGAGGTCTTTTGTTGACGTTGCATCTGCCTCCAGCTGGACTGCGGAGGAACGCTGTTGTTGACATTGCGTCTACTGTATCGAGACAAATGCTGAGGTGAAGCTGGGATTTTGCCATCGCTCCGCTTGATGGTGTAACATCTGTGTCCTGCTGGAATGAGGAGGCACACCGTTGTTGGTCTCCAGGCTGCAGATGTGGCCATTGAGATTTGGAACTAGAGACTTTGCCATGGTTCCGTTTCGTTGCGATTCTGAGGTCGGTTGTTGATGTCATGTCTGCATCTAGTTCGAGTGAGGAGAAACACCGTTGGTGATCTCTAAGTTGTCGATGTTGACGTCGAGACCCTGAAGCTCGGGATCTTCGTTTGCTTCATTTGTTGACATCGTGTCTGTAATATTGCGACAAATGTCGAGATTGTCTCTAGGTTGTCTATGAACCGTCGAGATTTGGCTTCGCTTTCTGATGGAGCCTGTTGGGAAGGTATGGTTCCCTCTTTATCTGTGCCCCTGGATTGTATACAGGGATCGATGTGATTTCATCTGTAGGGCAAAAAGTTTCATTCTTTCATTTTTTTTATTCTTTCCGCGATGCTCTATCATTTCAGCTTTTTATATCGCGAAAATCGCGATTGCCCAATCATTTCGGCTATTTTTCGCGGTGCCCAATCATTTCGGCTATTTTTTCTTTTTACTCACTGCTTTTTATTGCGAGTTGCCTAATCATTTTGGCTATTTATTTTATTTTTACTAGCTGTTTTCTATTGCGAGTTGCCCAATCATTTCGGCTATATTTTTTTTTATTTTTACTCGCTGTTTTTTATTGCGAGTTGCCCAATCATTTCGGCTATTTCGTGTGCCCAATCGTTTCGGCTGTTTATTTTGTTTTTACTCGCTGCTTTTTATTGCGAGTTGCCCAATTATTTCGGCTGTTTATTTTATTTTTACTCGCTGTTTTTTTATTGCGAGTTGCCCAATCATTTCGGCTGTTTATTTTATTTTTACTCGCTGTTTTTTATTGCGAGTTGCCCAATCATTTCGGCTATTTAATATGCATTTTCAGCTCGCTGATTTTTATCGCGAGCGTAGAACTTGGAATCTGGTGCCAATCTCAGCATCAGCATCGCTACAACCGAAATATTGCCAGGAGCGAATCATCATCTGCCATGAAAGGACTTGGAATTTGATACCGATTTAGGCATCAGTATCGCTACAACTGGGATATTGCCAGGAGCGAATCATTATCTGCCTCCGTCGATGTCGAACAAAGGTGGCTTAGCGAACAGGGTTAAGGTCCTGTTGACTAAGGCTTTTGACTTCATGAGCCGTAAGGGTTTCACAAAGGTATTTCTCCCTACAAGTCGTAAGGATCTTGTAGGTGTATTTTCTCCTTAGGAGTCGTGAGGATTCCTAAGTGCATGTTCCTCTGTAAGTCGTAAGGATCCCACAGGAGGGTTTTCTCCTTGTAAATCGAGAGGATTTACAAGGGTTATTCACCGTGCGAACATATCCCTAGCCTCGGATGAGACTTTGTTAGGGAAATGTCTATTCACGCCCGTGGATTGTATACAAGAGCCAGTATTGGACCACTTGTAGGGCCATAACGAAAGTTGTGGGGGTTGCTTAAGCACAGGTTTAGGTCTCTGTAACTTAAGACTTTCAAATCTTATGAGCCGTGAGGGTCCCATAAGAGAGTTCTCCTTACGAGTCGTAAGGATCTCGCAAGTGTATTTTCTCCTTAGGAATCGTGGGGATCCCTAAGTGTGCTGCTCCCTTTGTGAGTCGTAAGGATCTCACGCGGGCGGTTTCTCCTTACAAGGTCGAGGGGACCTTATAAGTGTCTTTTAACGAGCTTGTGCCCTTTCGGGTTTTCACGAACACTCGCCGGTAGCCCTGCTGTTTTTACTCACGGAGCCCTTTCGGGTTTTCATCCATGCCCGTTTCGCTTATAGACACACCGTCTCTTTTTTTTTTATTTTTTTTATTTACGAGGTCGCGCCCTTTCGGGTTTTCACGAACACTCGCCGGTAGTCCTGCTGTTTTTACTCACGGAGCCTTTTTGGGTTTTCATCCGTGCCCGTTTTGCTTATGGACATACCATTTTTTACTTTTTTTTAATTTCTTTTTTTTATTCTTTATATATATATATTTTTATATATATATTTTTTTATCTCGTCAGCCTAAGGATGCTGCGGTAGTAGTTTAAAGACATTTCGGTCATTTGCAAGTTTTAGGACATTGCGGTCCATCATTAGTTTAAGGACATCTCGGTCCGCCGTCGCCGTATTTGAGGCGAATATCTAGTTTATTGACTTTTTGGTCTATGGGTTTTTCTCTATGACTGACCATGATGCCCCCGGCGTATCCATCTTCCTCGGAGCATGCGGTTGTGGCGGGTTCACCTTCCAATTTTCGGACAGCGTGAACTTGCCTTGTTGGTATTGGTCTTCAACCTAGTTCTTGAAGACGTAGCAATCCTCAATCAGATGACCTACCGTTTGATGGTAAGGACAATAATTAGGATTATTAACATCGCCTATCCGCAACGGACGTTTTGGACTCGGCAGATTGATGAGTCTGTCGCACACTGCCAGCTCGAACAGTCCCCTTGTTTTATCTTGCGGAAACGAGTAAGGACGTTTCAACTTTTCCTGGAGGGGTTTCCGCTTGTTGCTTTGGCGAGCAACCGGTCTAGGGTCACTTAATTGTTGTTGAGCGCTGGCAACGAAGGCCGTTTTTCCTTTTCCTTTATCCTTTTTGTTCGCTCCGTTGTTTGCGGGGCCGGGATTTTTTCCGAGTAGCGTGCGATTGCATGGCTGAACGTTCTCGCAGCTCCTCAATTCCTTCATTTTTGAAATAGATTCCCTGAGGGAAAGGTTGGGGGTAGCTTCTTCGTCAAAGTCGCTTCCAAAGGTGATAATTTGCAATACCTTAGAGTCGGCCGTATGACAATCGTCGTCGGCTCTTTTGCGATCATCTATCGTATTTTTTCGACGTCTACAAGCTTCACATTTTGTCCTGTCGAAGTGTTGCTTTTGAGCGACATACCCTTGCCACCAACAGTTAAAAGATTCGTAGTCTTCGGTAGGATGTATGATCTTCTGATGATATAAGCAGAAGTTAGGGTGCATCTCTACCTCAGCGAGAGTATTTTCTTCAAAGGGCGGTAGCTTCATTCCTACTGATAAAGCTTTGGCGAACCTTTTCCTCGTCTTGAATTTGTTTTTATCCGCAGTGGATGGCTTTTGATTTGACAGGAATGCCTTGGCTTTTTCCAGTATGGCCATTTCACGCTCTTGATTGGCTTTTGCTTTCAGACAAATTTCATTTAGGAAGACACCGATCAGCTCGTCTGATGGCTGTAGAATTTCCGGTTCGGGGTTCGCCATTGGTTTCTCGGCGCAAGAAGCTTCTTTATTATCTGTCAGTGAGTGAGAAATCACATGACAAGTCGCTACGTAGTTTTCGGATTCATCTGATGAGTTTTCTCCATCGTTTTCATCCTTGACTAAAGAACAAACTGCCCCCGGCGTGTCCGTCTTCTTTGGAGAGTGCGGCTGTGGTGGGTTTACCTTCCAGTTTTCCGACAGCGCGAACTTGCCTTGTAGGTACTGATCCTCGATCCATCCCTTAAAGACGAAACAATCCTCAATCGGGTGACTTACCGTTTGGTGGTAAGGGCAATAATTGAGATTATTAAGATCGCCTGGCTGCGACAGACGCTTTGGACTCGGCAGATTAATGAGTCTGTTGCGCACTGCCAGCTCGAACAGTCTTCTCGTTTTATTCTGAGGAAACGAGTAAGGACGTCTTAGCCTCTCTTCGAGGGATGGGCGTGGACGCACGTTGTTTTGGCGAACGACCGGCTTTGAGTTGTTCGACTGTTGTTGAGCATTGGCGACGACGATCGCTTTCCCTTTTCCTTTCTCATTTCGAGAATCTGGTTTTGGAGGAGATGGTCCATGGCCCATCTGGTCCATTTGGGCTAATTTGTCGATCAAGGCCTGGAAGGTGGTCGGCCTGAAGAACATCATGAATTGCGAGATGGTCGCCTGCGGATCGAGAGTGCCCACAAACATGCCTACCGCAGGTGCCTCTTCTATGCGTTGTTCGCATTTCGACCATAGGTTTCGCCATCGTGTTGCGTATTGGACCCACGTTTCGCTTGGCCTTATTCTGGCATTTATTAGTGCTGTTATCGTGGTGCGTTCACTAGCACTCGCGAATCTTTGTGTAAACAGCAGCTCCATCTCTGCAAATGTTTTGACAGAGTCGTTAGGTAGCTCCGAATACCATTCAAAGGCTGTTTCTGCTAAGCTACCGACGAATTGACGTAGCAACAATTTGTCATCGCCTCCAGTATTGCCGCATAAGGCCCTGAATTGAGCGACATGCTGATGCGGATTCCCTGTCCCTTTATATACGTGGAATTTAGGGATCGTATATCCCGGCGGGTAACTGATTTGGTCGTACCAGCTCGGATACGGTCGTCCGGTTCTAGCAATTTGCCCAGCCGCTTCATTCACCTGATGAACCCGGATCTGCTGAGCTATATATTCGTCCAAGTCAGCTTTGGATATTGTTTCCTCCTTGGCTGTTGACAGAGCCGGTGGAGGATTTGACGTTTCTCCCCTGTCGTCTTCAAGGACGATCGGAGGATCTTCAGCAGGAGGGTCCGGCTGTAACATCATCCCTACCATATCTTGGAAGAGGAGCGCCATCTGTTTTATATTAGCCGCTTGCTCTGCAGCTTCTTTGTCCCTCTTTTCGAGGACTCTGCGTAAAAAGTCAGCGTCGGTTTCTTGTTTTTGACGCTCATCCGAAGACGTTTCAGAGCTTTCTTTTGGCTCAGTGAGTGCAGCCATTGTAGTCATCATTTCCTGAAGCTTTTGTTGTTGCTCCTGGGCTTTCGTCACGGATCGGGTGAGCGGTCGGTGGCCCGTAGAAGTGCGGCTTTCCTCCTTTCCAGAAGCCATATAAACAGTGTGCACCACTATGCCCCCAGATTTGGGGCGTTTGTGTTCAGCGCTTTTATGCTTCGCCATGTTCACAGGGGCTTTTTGCGGCCTCCTTTTCTTCTGAGTGATTGGAGTTAAGGGGGCCGTTGTAATGGGCACCCGGGTAACTATTGGTTTTTGGGGCTTGACGGAGTAATCCTTCTCTTGCCGAACCTTCATTTTTTTCCGTTGGCGGAGATAGTTTTCATCAATCGCTGACTCCTGGACCTGTCGCCAGACTCTGTAAATTTTAGAGGACAGCCGTTGAGGGGGCTGTTCTAGCTTCTTCTCTGGAGTATTCTCCATAGGTGAAGGAGTTCGCTTCAGCACCGCAGTAGGAGAGTTTCTGCGCACCGTGTTTAGCAATTCAAAGCTGTTCCCGGTTGGAACAGCAGCATCGGTCCCCACCGTTGGAGCTGGCGGAGTTATCCCAGAGGGGGAGTTGCCCCCAGCCTTCTTTACTCGACACCAGTGGCGACGTCGAGCATGTCGTGCTAATGGAGTTGTTTCAGCTATTGGGGTAACCTCCTCATGCCCCCCGTGTTGGTCAGAATATGCTGGTACCGGCCTTTTAAAGATCGACGTCCGTTGAACGGGGACGGCCAACCTGTCAGAAGCGGACTTCCGAGCATGGGAAGTAACCTTGGTGACTTCGCCAAGAACGGGAGCTGGGATGGCTATCCGCTTCGGGATAACGTCTTCTGGTATGGCAGGCTTCTTCATGGACCCGATGGAGTTCTGGCCTAATCCATTAAAACCTGAAGCAGTGGAGTTGGGCGACCTGTTGAGAGGGGTCGCGGCAGTGGTAAGTCGATCGAAGACCGACTTCTTTGGAGCTTCTTGTATTTGCAGCTGCGCGACACGTGTCGGCGCAGATGCCCAAGCGCAGATGCGCTGCGCGACACGTGTCACGCTCTGGAGCATTTGCGCCAAGCAGAATTAAAATTCTGAGAAATCTTTTCTGTTCTTGTTAAAACAAGAAAATTTTCTTCTGTAAAACAGAGGCCTTCGGATCAAAGATCCAACGGTGGGGAAAATTCCCCAAATCACTCAGAGAAAGATATTTTTAAAAAATTTAACTAATTTATTAGCACTATAAAAAGGACCCCAGACCTTAATTCAAAGGCATCAACATTTTCTATAAAAAAAAAGAGAGAGAGAAAGAGAACTCTGAAGAACTCCTCAAGAAAAAAAAGGTAAAGACCTTCAAGAGAGAAAAGAAATCTCTTTTAATAAATCATTGATCTAAAAAACCAGATCAATGTTCTTCACATAATAAACAGTGCTTTGCACTTCTCATGAACCTCTGGTTCTTTAAAAGACAAGAAAACAACAAAATAAAAATGGTGCTTTGCACCTTTATGAACCTCTGGTTCTTGAAACAAAAAGAAAAATTTATTTTTTCTTTGATCTAATTTAGATCAAGAGATCAAATAGTGCTTTGCACTTCTGTTCTTGAATATAAAAGATTCTTAGTGCTCTGCACTTCCAAACTGCGCTGTTGCGCTCTTAAGAGAGCGCCACGTGTCAGCTATAGAACCACTTGCGCTACGCGCTCTTGAAATAGAGTTTTGCTCTCTGGAATTGGCGCAACTCGCCGGAGCGCCGCGTGTCAGCAGCGCAACAGCGCAGCGCACTAGCGCAGTGCACTGCGCTGTTGCGCTTGCGCTCACCAGAGCATGACACGTGTCCTCACCACAAGCGCTTGCGCTCAGTAGTTGGCGCAAAGCGCCTGACAAATGCAATGGATTTCTTTTCCTGAAGGGCCAGGCCCAATTAAAAGACTAAACAGGCCTAATTAAATTGATGCTCTGAATCATTTATAAATGGGCAGAGCCCAAACGAAATAATAAAAATGCTATGCATTTATAAAGGGGGTAAAGCCCAGACAAAACAGATGCCTTGCATCATTCATAAATGAACAGAGCCCAGAATAAGTTGATGCTCTGCATTTTTATGGGCAAAGCCCAAACAAAAAAAATGGAAGAAATGCAATGCATTATTTAATAAAAGTGTTGGACATTTTCAACTGGACTTAGCCCAATTTTGGCCGTAAGTCCTCAAATTAAATTGACTGAGCATAGCTCCCCCTTAAATCAATTTATATCCGGTTCGAAGGTACATCTCCGAACTCCTCTGACACTTCTCGTTGTAATCCTTCAACGACGTCAGAGAGGCGACGGGTCCCGACGACCACACATCGATACGGACTGCGGGGTCCTTAAACTCGTGGACCGAAACGTCCTTAAACTAATGTCGGACCACCACGTCCCTAAACTGGAATATGGACCGAAACGTCCCCTAAACTAATATTGGACCGAAACGTCCCTAAACTAATATTGGACCGAAACGTCCTTAAACTAATATTCGTCCCTAAATGGGAATATTGGACCGAAACGTCCTTAAACTAATGGTGGACCGAAACGTCCTTAAACTAATGTTGGACCGAAACGTCCTTGAACTAACGATGGACCACCACGTCCCTAAACTGGAAAATAGACCACTATGTCCCTAAACTGGAACAATAGAGCCTCCATATGCTCTTTTGCCGGATCTAAACGGTCCCGTTTAAGTTGATCTTAGCCCTAAACACGGCTAATGTATCCTTAAACATTCAAATAGACTATAAAACCCTAAATTGACTTTGGTTCAAGGGTACATCTCTGAACTCCTCTGACATCTGCCGTTATAATCCTTCAACGACGTTGGAGAGGTGACGAGTCCCGATGGCCAGATATTAAATGGATTATCACGTTAAGTTGATCTTAGTCTCAAACAGGACTATCGTATCCTTAACGAACGTTTAAGTTAATCTTAGTCGCAACGCGACTAATGCATCCTTAAACTAAAAACACCAAACCCAAATCTAAGTAAATTCGGATTTGGACTAATCCACGTCCTATGGGCGACGGCATTACTCAGTCTCCGTATACAATCCACGGGCAACCACAAACAAAACAAACACACACGACACGAAGTGAAATTCTGGAGAATGAGAAAGTTGTTACCGCGATGCGGTGGCGTAATTAACTGCAGGGGCTTGCGCCTGCAGGGAAGAGCGTCCCCACAATCAAAAACCCCTCAAGCGAGGGGGAATCTGACAAAGTCTGCTACATCGGCCGCATCCGTCTAAACCTCCGATACACGGTGCCATAAATCAACTTGGCATCTTCGGAGAGGTGGACGGATAAAACCAAATAGCATCTGCCCCGAATCTCAGCGTCAGGACATCGCAGTCCTGTGCGCCGTCTTTCGGAAGGGAACAGTCGCATCTATCCAAACCTCCGATATATGGTATCATAAATTAACTTAGTATCTTCAAAGAGGTGGATGGAGAAATCTAAATAACATCTGCCCCCAAATTCAGGCCTGACGTCCCAACGTCTCGGTCCGGTCTTTCGACGGAGAACTGGTTCTGGCACACCCGGTGGGACCTTTTCTTTTTTCCACTCCACACTTCGTGTGTCGTGTTTCGCGAACAAGACCGCGGTTCGCTATAGTTGACCATAGATTCGAGATACTAAAACTTAGTGTCTTGCTCCTGAACAGAAAATCAATGGCTCTCAACTGCACTGCATGCAACAGCAACTCTCGCTCTACCCCAACGGGAGGAGTGACCTACGGGCCCAACGCGGCCTCTATTTTCTCAATGCCAATAGGACAAGTTACGCAAGACACTACTGGATTGTTCTTTGGGACTATGCTCCCACTTGTAAGTTTCGGTGCCTCAACGCCGCAAGAAGAAGCTCCTAAAAAGTCGGTCTTCGATTGACTAGCAACCACAACGGCCTCTTTCAACGGGCTGTACAAATATGGCGTCTCAGTATTCAACAGGCTGAGCAAGAACCCAAATGGGCTCACAAAGTGAATCGTGATACCTGAAGGGGCAACCCCAAAATGGATAGCCCTCCCAACTCCTCCTACAGGAGAAGCTATCTAAGGCACTTCCCCTACTAGACGGTCGGTTTTCGAAAGGTTGTCCGCTTCTCCTCAAACTTTAACAAGGATGCCGGTCTTCAATAGGCTGACGCCGATTGAAGCTCCTCAGCAAAACCAAGGGCATGATGAAGCTACTTTCAAAACTAAGACGGTCCCTTCAACAAAGCACACTCGACGTCGTCACTGGTGTCGAGTGAGAGAAGCCGGGAACAAATCCCTCTCTGGACTCACCCCACCAGCTCTAATGGTAGAAGTCGACGCTGCTTTTCTAAGGGAACGACTTTGATCCGCTCAAGAGGGTGCGCAAAATCTCTCCAACAAAGGTGCTAAAGAAATCACCCCCGCCTGCAGAACTTACAGTGCAGGAAAAGCCGGAGCAGCCTCATCAGCAGCTCTCCTTGCAAATTCATAGGGTCTGGCGAAAACTCCAGGACTCTATGATTGACCAGAACTACTCTCGTCGACCAAAGAAATCGAAGGCTCGACAAGAAAATGACTACTCCTCCGTCATACAATGGAGGACTTCTCCTAAGAAGGTGCTTGTCATAACGGCTCCTTCAACTCCAATCTCTCATAAAAGAACGAGGCTGGATAAAACGCTACCACCCGCGGAAAATTCCAAAGGAGATGGATCTAAATGCCCCAAGGCCGAGGGCATAACAATACATACGGTCTACATGGCTTCGGGAAAAGAAGAAGCTGTGCTATGGTGAGTCATCGATCGCAAACTCGGTCGCTGACTAAGGCTTGGGAGCAACAACAAAAGCTCCAGGAAATGCTGAACAAAATGGCGGAGCTTATTGGAAAGAAAGAAAGTTCGGACAAAGAGGTCGAAAATGGCATGAGCAGGAGACCGATACAGAGTTCCTGCGAAGGGTGTTCGAGATAAAAGATAAAGAAACCGCTGAACAAGCTGTCAACATAAAGCAGATGGCTCTCTTGTTCTAAGACATGGTTGGAATGATGATCCAACTAGAATCCCCGGCCGAGGGTTCGCCGATAATCGTCTACGATGACAGAGGGGTTTAGGGTGTTTTTCTTCACCCCATTGAGATGGGAATACGCGTCGCTTGTCAGGTGTATACAGATTCCCTCTGCCTAGGATAGGCCGGGGTTTATTGATTGTGGGGATCCAAATCTCCGGTAGCCGTAGACTAAGCTGCCATTAATTACCCTTCGCCTTTGAAGCGAAGGAACCTCCGATTGACGGGTCAACTAGACATGCAAACTCAACGTGCAGTTTGCATATGTGTGTCTTGAGTGTTTTTGGGTATATTTGGGGCCTCACAGAGTTTACGGGGGTCCTGCTACCCGGATAGTAGGCTGGGGGTCAAGGGAGCTAGCAGCCCCCTTGCGGGGTGCGAGGCAACACCTCGTTAGAAATTTTTTCTAATGGGGGACGTGTTTTGAGTATGGAGTGTATGGAAAAAAGAGGGGTGAGGAGCGTCCTAAGGACGCGTGAGTGGCGTGTGGGCGCCGGGCGGCCGCGGGTCACATGAGTGGTGCGTGGGCACTGGATGCACGCGGGTCACATACCCTGCACGTGGGCGCTGGGCGCCCATGGGTCACGTACCCTGCGCGTAGGCGCTGGGCGCCCGCGGGTCACGTGCCCTGCGCGTAAGCGCTCGGCACCCATGGGTCATGTGAGTGGCGTGTGGACGCTGGGTACCTGCGGATCACGTGCTCTACGCATGGGTACTGGTCGCCGGCGGGTCATATGCGCGGCACGCGACCGCTAGACGCCAGCGGGTCACATGTGCGGTACGCGACCGCTGGGAACACCAACAAAGAAAAGGGCTTAGCCCCTGGGCTGGGAATTGAACTCCTGAGAGGCTTTGGAGTTAAGCTCCTAAACAGGAATTAGATATAAATTTGGATTTAAACTCCCAAAAAGATTTGGATTTGGAGTTAAACTCTTATGTAATAAATTGGATGTGGATTTGGAGTTAAACTCCTGAGGGACTTTAGAAACTCCCAGAAAAAGGAAGGATCAAAGAGGACCCCTTTCTTCTCCCCTTTAGCCCTGAATCTTCTTTTAAGCCTTGGATCTTCCCGAACTAGGGCTTTTAGGAAATGGGTCTCCTTCCTCCTCCTCTCTATTTGCTGGATCTTGGAGAAAATGGGTGAGACTTAAAAATCTCCCCTTTTGGGGATTTGATAGAAGATCCGAGCTCCTCTTCAAGTGTTTTATAGTGAAAAACTGTTTCTTTTTTAAAAAAGAAGAGTTAAACTCTTGATTTAATTTATAAAAAAAAAGATAGAATCAGACCGAGGAGAAGGGTGACATAGCTTACCGACTCTAATCTAATCTTATCGTACTATTGAATGAAACTCGAACTGAGAGGGTTTAGAACCTTGAGGAAGGAGAAGGAGGCACAGAACCCTAATTTTTTGATAGAATGAAAAAGTTTTTGATTTTTTTATCATGTTTGCCTTATAGGCTACAAACTTTACATATAGCCCATTGAGTTTTGCCAAATGACACTTGTGCCACCCTATGCCTTATGTGCTTATCTCTTTTTTGCACATAAGCCATGAGGTTTACAAAATTTTGGCTTTTTCCCCATTTTACATATATTTATTTCTAAAAAAAAGAATTATATTAAACTAATTTATAGCTTCATTCTTTTTGTCATGGGGCCAGTCCCTTCCATGCTCGGTCTTGACCTGGGCTTGGGCCCAATTGGCTTGGGGTTGACTTTGATTTTGACTTGGTCAACCGAAGTATAATTTTTGACCCCAACAAGGGGAAACATCAAACCTTCCTCTGTCCTTATCGGCAGCGAAGGAGGAAACGATCTCTAAGGCCGCCCTTGATGATTACATTGCTCAACAAATAAGAGCTCATCAAGCCCGTGAAGCCACTGGCCAAATTGTCAGAACTGGACGACCATATCCAGGCTGGTATGATCAAATCAAATATCCGCTAGGATATAAAATCCCTAAGATCCATGTATACAAAGGGACATGCAACCCTCACCAGCACGTCGTGCAGTTCAGAGCTCTGTGCGGCAACACGGTGGCGACGACAAACTGTTGCTTCGCCAGTTCGTTGGTAGCCTGTCAAAAACGGCCTTCGAATGATACTCGGAGCTCCCAAATGACTCCGTGAAAACATTCGCAGAGATGGAACTGATATTCACATAGCGTTTTGCCAGCACGAGCGAACGTACTCCAATCACAGCATTAATCAATGCCAGGATAAAACCGGGAGAAATCTGGGTCCAATACGCGATCCGGTGGCGGAATCTGTGGTCTAAATGCGAACAACGCATTGAAGAATCCGTTGCCGTGGGCATATTCATCGGGACCCTTGATCCTCAAACGACTATGTCCCAGTTCATGACATTCTTCAAAACAACTATCTTCCAGGCTCTGATAGATAAACTAGCTCAAATGAACCAGATGGGCCACGAACCTTCCTCTTCAAATAAAGACCCTCGAAATAGCAAGGGTAAAGGGAGATGGGGCGATGGGTTCAAAGATGAGGGTTTGTGGGTGCGGGAAGGTGGTAACGGTGGAGTTGGCGATGTAATGGTGCAGAAGATGGTGACGAGAGTCACCGGCAGAGGAGCGGGATGTTGGATGATCGGGGAAGAAGGTGGCGGTGAAGAGGAGATGGTGTGGGGAGGAAGCGACGATGGGGTGCTGGATTTGGGTTGCTGCGGCAACGAAAGAGGTGGCAATGATGAAGACACGAAGAGTCGTTGGTGTTTTGAGGTGGAGCTCGGTGATAGGGGGTGAAGGAGACGATGACGGTGGTTGCGAGATGGAGACGAGTGTAGGCGATGGGGTGAAGACGAGGGAGGAAAGAGAAGGAAGCGTTGGTCGTCAGGGTGAAGGAATGGGGAAATGGGGTGCGCGGCTCTGATGGAGGAGACGAGGGTGGAAGCGGCATCGGGAGAGAAGAAATAGAGAAGGGGGACAGTGAGTTGGTTGAGAGAGGGGGGTAATATATTTATATATATATTTAGGGAGAGAGGGGGGATAGAGATTATTGGTTGTGTGTGTGTGTGTGTATGTGTGTGTATTAGTGTGTTTAGAGATTTGGTATGGATTTTTCTTATTCTCAAGCCAACAACAAAAATGAAGTTAGGCAGGGGAATATATATGCAAACCAAATATTAATAGATTAGTTTAAGAATTTATATTGTTTTGCTGCCACTAAGGAACTATCATATATTATCTAAGGACTGAAAATTTTCATATCAAAATTGTATGCGGCAAAAATTAAAATAATTATACTAGCAACCAACCATAAAATAAGTTTTTAAAAATTATAGTAAAAAGTTTTATTATGAAAAATAATATGTCGATAACTCTAGAAGTACTAGGGTGTTACACAGTCCGACAGGCTGAGGCCCGATAGAGTTAGAGGGAGGCACGATTCCCCCTCTTCTTTACCCCCGATTATTGCTATACTGGCGATTATGCCCAGAAGTTTGGCCGGTATATAAGGGATGAGAGCCGCATCTAAAAGAAATATTCTCTTCACATTGAGTGGGGAGATTAGCACTGGCGCTCCTTTGCCCTCTTTTGAGATCAGGATCGGGTATTAGTATATATTTTCATTTGACTTATCAAATAAATTTATTATTATTATTTAATACTTATAATTTAAATACATTATTTTCTTGTATTTGCAGTTGGATTACGACTGTCAGCCTGTACTCGATCCTGATCATCCTGACGGAGTGCTCGATCTTCACGCTCTTTACCTGGGCCTCGTGAAGAATATGTAATCTAAGGTCCGATAAAATAGGAACGAGCTGAAGATCGATTACTACATGCTATGGCCTGCGACCCTCTAGGCAGAGAGAGCGGCTCTCCTACATTCTTCGGCCTTTGCCAGAGTCGACGTACATGCATGGACTCTTTTGTGCCGGTATTATGAGTGTGAGCGCAAACAGGTTTGTAATTTAAATGTAATCCGTTGTTTAGTATATAGTTTATTTATTTTTTTGTTGCTTAATTAGAAAACTAAATCTGATTGTGTTGTGCAAAAACATGACGATCAGAACAAGGAGAATAGGAAGTCGACGAATAAAGGTCGTCCCACTTACACAGGTTGCTCAAGGAACATTACTCATGCCATGGAGGCATCGGTAAATTACAATAGATCTATTTTGATATAATGAAATATTAAGAGTTATTTTATAATATATATAAATTTTTAGCGAATTGCAGAGAGCTCAGATCCTAGCACAAGGTGCTACACCGAGCGTATTGACCGCGTGTCTTATAGTCCACGGCACCTGGACACATCCCACCATGGTCGAGCTTCGATTTCCCGACACTGCTACCCAGGAGTATTGCGTAAGTGTTAATATTTATTCTAATTTGAATGAAAATTTTGTTTTGATAAGTTCGAATTTAAATGATATATTTATGTTTTAATGGTTAATGTGGGTGTAGGAGTGGGTGGTGGAGTAGACAGAGATATCAAGGATCAATTTCAGTAGACAGACCGATCCGATCATATTGACCCCTGTCCTAGACGCTGCACACGAAGGGAACCACGGAGGTTGGGAGAGAGGCCGGGGACTTGGTCCGAGCAGAGCCCATATGAAGTTGGTTTCCACTCCGGTGGTTACTTCCCTACCACCGTGAGCGGCGTCTGAAGCATTATCTTGCCGCATTAAAGACCACCATCGAGGAGTTGAAGGAGATGTTGGTACGCATATTACTTATTAGTAAAATATTATATCACATTATAAATAGTAGCATATGCAATGTCAGTAGCCTGAGCTTATTTGGTTTTAGACTTATGTTTGATTAATCAGACTTATATAAAACTATCTAATTAAACTGAACTCTATAATCATAACCATCCCATATCTTCCTTCATTTTGAAGTTTAAAATGTTATGATTATTCAAACTCAAAACTTGAGAAGAAAATATTGTTTTGTAAATTAGATAACTCCAAAACCAAGTATCCAATCAAAACTAAACAATTAAGAAGAGATACAGACTTACAGGTTAGAGTAAATATCATTTCTACCTCCACTTAAAATAAACTACGGTTTTCCATGCTAGATACCCAAACTAGGCCTAAGTCAGATTGGGGGAGGAAAGCATAGCTCTGAATGTGTGAAATTTCAACATGTATAAATTCACATACATAACATATGAATTTCAACAGAACGTATGGAATCTCAACAAAGCATATATAAATTCGCGGTTCCACAACAATCCGATAATGATACAAATTCGACTAAAATCTAATACACCGTTTTTACTCGTTTATTACATAAACACAAAAGTTTACAGATTCTACCGGCTACTTCGGCTGCGGCTCCATATGCCTCTTCTTCGGCTGCGGCTCCGCAAGATACTACCTTGGCTTCAATTGCGCATGCCACTCTTATAGCTCCACAGCCCACTCAGACTCCTGCACAGACCACTTAGACTTCTGCATAGACCGCTCCTTCATTAGTCGAGTTTTTAACGACCCAGGGCTACACCGAGGAGCAGATGCGCCAGATTACGGCATTTATTACAGGTGGAGGAGCTGGGTAGAGTTAGGATATGTTTATTTATATTTTTGAGGATGGACGTACTTATTTGATACATATTGTATGTTTTGGACGATATCGGTGATTGTTTGGATGTTTACGATGATTTTAGATTGATTTAGTATTCTGTTTATCTTTTTTTATATATATCATGCATGAGATGTTGTTTATGAATATTTCTGTATTTGGCTATATATATATATATATATATATATATATATATATATATATATTGTTGTGCACAAGGTGGAGAAAAAATGAGAAGCCCCCTTTATAAAAAAAACCCTGATATAATGGCTCTATGTATTAATTCGTAGGGGAAACAGTTGCCCCTACAGATTAATCCGTAGGGGCAAATTTTGCCCCTACACACTTATCCATAGGGACAAAATATCATATATTCTGATATTTTGTCCCTATGGACTTAGAAATATGGGCAAAACCTGCGTCTACGATGTAATCCGTAGGGACATTTAGAAGGTCCTACGTATTGCTCCGTAGGGACAATTACTTTGTTTTATAAACAGATAAATTAAAAAAGATTATGTCTCTTCGGAATAATCCGTAGGGCTAGTTGCCCCTACGGATTACGCCATAGGGGCTATATTTACTCTGTAGGGACATGCTCAGGGCAAAAATTTGCACTTGCGGCCTTTAGACCTACAGAGATATTTTTTGTCCTTACAGATTAATTCGTATGGGATAAAGTTTGCCCCTACAGCTGAATCTATATAGGCAAGTGGATATTCTAATAGTGATGGTAGCGGTGGCGGTGTGGAAGAGGAAGAGAAAGAAGGCGGCGGCGACGATGACTGGGGTAGGAGGAGGAGGAGAAAGAATAATTTTCGAAAGTGAAGTAGCGGACTGCAGGAATAACTTATAAGTATTGGGAGCTACAAGTAAATACTAACTATGGGGAGACAGAGAAAAATATTAAAGTATGGGAAGCTCACGTCAGATTTGTGGATCCGATTGACTAGTATTTCGCACGTGCGGTGCACGTCTTTATTAAAATAAAATCATGCATGATGTAAATATTTTTATTTAATGTGGATATTTTTTTCCTTCAAAAGTATAAGAATTTTTAAAATATTTTCGCTATTTTTAACCAGAAGTTTTCAAAATTTATATCTCTCCTATTATAACTACAAAACTTGAAGGTCCCCAAATTGATTTCAATTTGATGGTTTTACATACTCTCAAATAGCGCTATATCAGCAGTAAAAAAATTAAATATAGAATTTTATTTAATAAATATTTAATAAATACAATTACCAACTGAATCACTTATAACTATATAATCATCTCTACCGATCTTAAACAACTACTAGAATTATTGTGCATTATTTTGAAAACAAATTAACTACTCCCACCATATAAGTTTTAATATTCTCTAAATTTTTTGAATTCAACTTAAAAAAAATTATGCATAATTTTTATACATTTTTTTGAACAAGCGCATTGCACGTGCAAGATACTAGTTTTTTTAAATTTTAATTCAAAATAAATTAGCGAAGATTAAAACTTACGTGGTGAAACTGGTTAATTTGTTTTCAAAATGATTCACAATGATTCTAATAGTTATTTAATATAAATAGAAATGATTGTATAGTTATAACTGATTTAGTCGATGATTGTGTTTATTAAATGCTTGTTAAAGAAAATTCTATGCTGATGTGTCGCTATTTGAGGCTACGTTAGATTATCAAATTAAAATCAATTTGGGGACCCTCAAGCTATGTGGTTACAATGGTAGAGATGGCTCCATTATTCATCATTTTGTTTATTTAGTTTAAAATGGTATTTGGCAACTTAGTGGTTGTGCTTTTAATCCATGATCTATAAGGCTGTTTTGGTAAACTTAGCGGCTGTACTTTTAATCCATGATCTAAAAGGCCGTTTGGTCCAGGATCTAAAGATAGTTATTATTAAATGCCCAATGAATATTTGTTAGGCCACGGAAAATAAAAAATTAGGCACCGACAAGTTTTATAGTTATAATAGCAGAAATATGATAGTATAAATATTATCTGTATTGTAGAGAAAATTAAGAAAAAAATCTCATCAATCGGTAAGGCAGAGGAAAATAAATATTAGAAGCATTTGTTTGCCTTCATTTCCTATCTTTTTCACTCGTTCCTCATTTTTTTCTTCTTATTAAAATGTTTTTAAACAATAACTATTTGTTACATGGTAATTTAATAGTGGTAGTTTTAACTCTAACCCATCATCTAAAGTTAGTTTTAATTCGTGATCTAAAAGTAGATTTTATTAGATAAATAGTTATTATATTAAATCAATTTTATATTTTTTATGTAATTTTTGTTTTTCACACTTTTTGTACTTGATTTTTTTTAATTATAAGAATAACACATGTCACTCAACGGGTGAGGATCCCAAGTTAGCTTAAAGGAGGTAGTTTCAACTTTTAACCCATCAAATAAAGTTTGTTTTAATTGGTGATCTAAAAGTAGATTTTATTAGATAAATAGTTATTATATTAAATCAATTATATATTTTTTGTGTAATTTTTGTTTTTCTCTCCTTTTTTACTTGATTTTTTAAAGGGTTTTTTACTTGTAGTCCCCAAAAAATATAGCAAATTCTTTTCTAACCCCCAAAAACTTGGTATTTATTTTTTACCCCCAAAATTATTAAGATACATCATTTTATCTCTTTACGATTTCCGTAAAAAAAGCCCGCTAACTTTAACTTTAATTTTTCTCCATAGAATTTAGGTTTACCATTTATCCGAAAGCAACAAGTAAGACCGCAGAAGGATTCAATTTATTCATAACTAGAGAAGGATATTGAATATGTATGTCGATGTCGCACACCCTGCGGGTTCGCGAGGAGGCGGAATACGCAAAAAACAATTTTTATGGGCTTCGCAACACCGACTTGAACCCAGGATCAACCATAAACCCTAACTAGCACAACTACCATGAGGTTTAACTATTCGGAAGAAAATTACACCTCCTAGTATCAAGTCCTTCGGATCTTCTTGTCCTCCTCCTCGTCGTCTTATGCTCCTCGAAGTGTATGGATTGCGCTTGATCATCGGCCTCCTCGAGTTAAAGACGATCCACCCAAGAGTCTATAGTTCGAGCTCCAACCTCAATACCGAGGTAACTAGGATACATAGTTCGCTAATCTAAGTAGCCTAGAGGATGAAGAGAGTCATTATGGATTGTTTAGTTTCAAGAACCCTAGATTTCTCAACACATGAGACAATTAGGATTTTGGAAGAAGAAGAGAGCTTTGAGGAGAGAGAGTGTTCAAGATGATAATGAAATGAAGATGGCTAAGTGTTGTGATGAATGAAGCATATCAATAATTCGCAAATGAAAATTTCAAGTATGCTTCAATAGTCACAAGATGAGTCACCCCATGAGTCACCATGTAACCATGCCTCATTAAATGATAATCCACACTCCATACCTCCACATCATTAACCATTTAATCTAAATAGTTATACAAGAAATGAGGTGTCTTCTTCTAGAAGCACTCTTGAGTAAATTACAAGAATACCCCTCACCGTATATACATACCTGTATCCGTATTCCGAAAAATACGAATACAAAGAGACAAAAATAATCCAAGAATATAATACCAGGATCTGGCTTAAATCAAAGCCCACTAGTATTATCCGACCGAATCATGATCCGTGCACAAGTACATATATATGATCGAACTCTGCCGTAAAACCATACGGCCTCTACATCATTTCGCCTAAAGCAGGGAAACCCTTTATGTGAAACTCTAAAGACTCGACAGTACGCTGGCAGTGGGTTTAACCACAAGCACGTCAGTGGTACTAGCTTCGCGTAACGGCTACCCAGGTATCTGTCGATAAGAAGGCCGATGAGAAAACTCATCTGAACTCCTACTGAGCTTATCTATGACAATCTCCGTACAGTCCGGTCTGTTCGTCTAAGAGTATCGCATATCAGGCCTATGGTGGTGGTAACCATCAGTCCCCCAATATCGCAATAAGTCGTGCCAGAGTAGAGCCCAAAACACCCTGAGAAACTACTGGAGTAGCTACCAGTAAATCTCGCTTGCTCTGGCCAGGGACTTTGTGTAATGGCTTTCCGAACACAGGGCGATGTCAACCCTCAATACCGGGAGAGAAGAATCCTATCTAATCGAAACTGCCTCCAAGTGCTTCAAGACTGCACCCAACTACTACCTGTTTGCACGACTCCTTTGAGCCGTGGTAGGGTAGTAATCTAAGAACAGTGGGAACACAATCAAGGCGAAGTAGCGATATCAAATCAACGGACTAAGTTGTACTCATGTCACCTAGGAACTGCTACCTGACGATATGTATAGTACCAACCAGCAGTTCTCCATGAGTCATGTCCAGTGTACTCATAAACTAATGAGTGCATACTATCTCCAGTACGACATACTAATGGCTGTGGGAAAGACTATCTCCCCTGCTGGGATGAGAAGCGTATACACTAGTCTACTCTGGAGTATCGATACCCCGTCCCGATAATCCTATGACTAGGGACCTGTATAAGGATGTGCTTATAGACTACCCAGCCCCCACTGGTGTGACTGCCATCACAATACCGGTAGTCAAGTAAAGATCCTAAGGGCTCTACCAATATGTATAAGTGATATGCTAAAAGAAACACATGCATATATTAAGGTAGAAACAAACCAAGTAGCATACTACCATTTTGAGCAAGACTGTTATTATATCCGTGTATATTCCAAGCTTCCAAAATGTAATATGCAAACCAGTACTATACAATAATGGCCTCTAGGGCATAAATCACTAACAATCTCCCACTTACACTAAGGCCGTGTATTGGCATATCGCAGATATATCATTTCGAATAGCCTCTCGAACTGTGTCTGAGGGATGTCCTTTGTGAGTGGATTTGCAGTATTGTTCTCCGTATCTACTCTCCGCACCTCGATCTCCCGGCGATCAACGATCTTCCTGATCAGGAGGTACCGCCTCAAGATGTGTCTGGACTTCTAATGGGACCTGGGTTCCTTCGCTAAAGTTATAGCCCCGTTATTGTCACAATACAGCAGTATTGGATCAACAATGGACGGAACCACCTAAAGTTCTGTTATGAACTTTCTCATCCAGGCGGCTTCTTTTGCGGCGTCATATGCAGCGATATACTCTGCTTCCATCGTCGAGTCAGCAATGGTGTCCTGCTTGGAGCTCTTCCAACAGACCGGCCCTCCATTGAGGGTAAAGACATAACCCGACATGGACTTGGAGTCATCCTTGTCACTCTGGAAGCTGGACTCACCAAAGGCCTCGATTTGGAGGTCTTTTCCGCCGTAGACCAAGAAAATCTTCTTAGTCCTTCTCAAGTACTTGAGAATGTTCTTTACTGCTATCCAGTGCTTTTCTCCTAGGTTTGACTGATACCCGCTTACAACGCTCAGTGTGTAAGCTACATCTGGTCTGGTACACAACATAGCATACATTATAGAGCCTACAGCAGAAGCGTAGGGTATAATAGTCATGCGATCCCTTTCCAAATCAGTCTTGGGAGACATCTCTTTGGAGAGGGTGATTCCGTGACAAGCCGTTAGATTACCAAGCTTTGAATCTTCCATACTGAATCTTTTAAGTATGGTGTCGATGTACCTTGATTGTGAAAGTCCCAACATCCGTTTAGATCTATCATGATAGATCTAGATCCCCAGAATGTAGGAGGCATCACCCAGGTCCTTCATGGAGAACCTTTATAACAAGACTCCTTTGACTGATTGTAGTATAGGAATGTCATTTCCGATCAAGAGAATGGCATCCACGTACAAGACGAGGAATACTACAGTTCTCGCTACAATCTTACTATAAATGCATGGTTCATCTGGATTTTTGATAAATTCGAATTGTTTGACCGTCTCATCAAAACAGATGTTCCAACTCCGCGATGCCTGCTTTAGTCCATAAATGGACTTAAGCAACTTGCACACTTTTCCGATGCTTCTATTCTGAATGAAACCCTCCGGCTGATCCATATAGACGCACTCTTCCAAATTTCCATTCAGAAAAGCGGTCTTTATGTCCATCTACCAAATTTCATAATCGTGGAAGGCAGCAATTGCAAGAAGGATCCGAATGGATTTGAGCATAACCACTTGAGAAAAGGTTTCATCATAGTCCAAACCAGGTCTTTGACGAAAATATTTTGCAACAAGTCTAGCCTTATAGGTTTCAACCTGTCCATCTATACCAATCTTCTTTCTGAAGATCCATTTGCAACTTATGGGTTTTACCCTTTCTGGAGCAATGTCCAAAGTCCATACTTTGTTGGTGTACATGGACTCCATTTCGGTCCGTACTCTGAATGGTTTGCTGGAAGCTAGTTGGCTCATCATCGTCGATGATGCAATCCTCTCTATTCCCATCTCGGAGAAAACCGTAGTATCTCTCGGGCGGATGAGACTGTCTACTAGTCCTGCGGAGTGGCGTGGGGATGTCCGGTTCTTTCGAAACTTTTGGTTCCATCATACTTTCAATAATAGCTTGTGGTTCTGGAATTTCTTCCAGTTCTATTGCGCTCCCACTTATCTCTTTTTCTAAAAATTGATTTTCCAAAAAGTGGGCAAGACGAGAAATAAAAACCTTTTGTTCCTCTGCGTAATAGAAAAGATACCCCCTGGAGTTCTCTAGGTATCCCACAAACTTACATAGTACTGAGCGTGCCTCGAGCTTGTCCGCATGCCGTTTTTTATAAAAGCTGGACATCTCCATATCTTCAAATACTAAAAAGAGAGTTTCTTCCCACTCCACATCTGATATGGCGCGGTAGGCACAGTCTTGGTAGGAACTTTTTTCAAAAGATATGTAGCTGATTCTAGTGCATAACGGCAACTCAGTATTACTCATCATGGAATGTACCATATCCAATAAGGTTCGGTTCCGCTTTTTCGATACACCGTTGTGTTGAGGTGTGTATGGAGGAGTAAGCTGAGAGAGAATTCCATTCTCTTTTAAGTAACCCAGAAACTCGGCACTTAAGTATTCACCACCTCGATCAGATCTAAGTGTCTTGATACTTTTGCCTGTTTTTTTCCCACTTCATTCTTATATTCCTGGAATTTCTCAAAGGCCTTGGATTTATGTTTCATCAAGAATACATGTCCATACCTAGAGAAATCATCCGTAAAAGTAATGAAATATGAATAACCACTTCTTCCATGTGTAGACATTGGACCACACGTCGTTGTGTATGAATCTCAAGAGCTCGTTCGCTCTTACCCTGTGTCCAGTGAACGGAGTCTTTATCATCTTTCCTTTGAGACATGATTGACAAGTTGCATAGGACTGATATTCGAACGGATCCAAATATCTCTCTTTATGTAACTTCGTCAACCGTGTTTCATTGATGTGACCCAGTTTACAAAGCCACAAGAAAACCTGATTTAATTCTGGAGACTTTCTTTTAAGTGTGTTCTGGACGTTGAAAACCTGAGCTTGATTTAATACGTATATACCGTTATCTAGTGTACCTGACCCAATCAATGCTTGATTAAGGTGGATGTGGACCACATCACTTACAAATGTAAAATTATAACCTTCTTTAGAAAGTAAAGATACAGAAATGATATTACAAGCCAGATTAGGTACACACAAACAGTTATGCAAAATCAAAATCTGCCCACTTGTCAATCCTAGATGGTATTCCACTATGGATACAGCGTCCACACTCATTCCGCTAGCAACCCTAAGAGTCATATCACCTGCCTTGATAACTCTACGGTTTTTCAGAGCCTGTAATAAATTACAGATATGAGATCCTGATCTGGTATCTAGTACCCAGGAAGTAGAGTTAATGGACAGAAAGTTTTCAATCATAAACACACCCGAAGCCGAAACCACAACGTACTTTGAATTCTGGTTTCTGGCTTTCCAAGCCCCGCAGTCCTTCTATCAATGCCCTTCCCCGCGACAATAGAAATATTCCTCCTTCCCTACTGTTACCCCCGAAACTTTTGCCATGCCCTTTCACTCTACCTTACTGACACCGTCTATCATCTTGGTGGATGCATTCTTCTTCTCTCCCTTAGCTTTCGTCTTAGATCTAGAAGAGGAAGATTCTCCAATGAGCAGAGATGGTGTCTCCCTGGATTCCAACAGGGTGCCCTCTGAGCTCCTCAACATGTTGAAGAGTTCTAGAAGTGAAACTTTCTTCCCTTGAATGTTGAAATTCAAGATAAACTGGGCATAGGAGGAGGGGAGCGACTGTAGAATTTAGTTAATACATAACTCGTTCTCCAATGTGGTCCCATGGTCCGTGAGCTTTTCAATATAGCTAATCATCGTAAGGATGTGGTCCCCTACAGATGATCCGACAGCCAACCCCACTTGAATTAATTCTTTCGAGGTCTCATATCTTGCGATACGAGATTGCTCTCCATATAAAACTTTGGTATGGAGGAAGATGGAAGCAAGGTCCATCTTCTCGTGCTGCCTCTGATGTTCATAATCCATTGAGGCTAACACGAGGCACTTGGCTCTCGCACTGTGTAACACCCTAGTTCGTTATACCGTACTTGGTCGATTAATTTATATATCGAGTGGCTATTTCTTGATTTATTGCTGTTATGGGTGTGAATAGTATAATCGGTATATGTATTTGCATCCGACCCGACCCGCTTGCTGGAAACCCGTCTTGATTCCTGTTTGTAATTTATCCCGGCTAGTTATGAAGATCCATGCACTTTAATGTTATTTATACTGCAAACTTGCATTATATCTGGTATCTGCATTTTTTAATAAAACAAATAAAGTCAAATTAAATATTTTAAAAATATCTAGCATGGCCTGCATCATACCCCTAACCCTGTCGTGGCATCCGAACATCGTGTTCTCGTTCCGTTCAGTGAAACAAACTCGTTTGGATCGCTACGTGTATCCGTTCTTGGGGGTATGCATTTTCGTTACCCGGATATCGTATTTTGGTTTTGGTTGATACGTATATTATCCGTATTTTTAAACCGTAATTTTAGAAACGACCCGGGCGTGTTTTGGACTATTTTTGTATTAGCAAAAATCTCAAATATATAATATAATATTTCTTTTATATTAACAGTTTAATATATTTACGTTTACATCTAAATATACTTTATATTATCTAAATCCTAACTTACTCTCTCTGTCCCACTCTCCTATATATATTATTTTTATATTTTATATATTTTACTGTTATAGTAAACCTACGTCCCTCTTTCTCTCCTCTCTTCATCTTCGTCTTTCTCGCCGCCTCAACCCAAGAACCCGATCTTCACCTCACCTCGTCCTGCACCTCGCCGGAGCGTGCCTCGTCGTCGAATACCTCACCTCACCTCTCTTTTCTCCCTCTCTCCTCTCCACACACGAGAACCCACTTCCCCGATCCCCGCAACCAACTCAAGAACCCTGCATGAACCCTTGCCTGAACCCTTTCGCTAGAGCTCCGACCCCGATGACCTCTTACCCTCATCACCGTCCCCATCTTCCACTTCTCCTCTCCCCTACACATCTCAAGAACCCAAGAGCCCGACGCCTTCACCGCAGCCTCGTCTGCACACCTCACTACCGGAGCTCTGACCCTGTCGTCGCCTCACCCCTCGCCACCACCTTCTCCTCCACTTCCCTTCATCACCACCATCACCTACGACTCTCCCCTGCACACCCGAGAAATCCCCGACCCTAAGAACCTAGCACCCACTGCCCTATTGCCAGAAAACCCTCGCCTGTATTCTCGCCGTCGACGGCCCATCGTCGACATCACCCCCTCGCTTCTTCTCTGATCCCAGAGCACCCAAAACCAGAGAACAACACTCTTCTTCTTCTTCTTCTTCTTCTTTCTTCTCTTTCCTTTCTTGGATTCGTGTTTTCTGGTGATCGCCGGAGCCGTGCTCGTCGCCGACGATCCGGGAGATCCAGTAGAGGTCCCCAGCCAGCGTGGTCACATTCTTGCTCAGCCTAGTTCAGTTCCGTACGCGCGTGTGTGTATTGCGACGTTTACCCGACGGTGGACGCAGCGTACGCACCATGTCGTGAGATTCGATCAGGTAAGTTTATCTTACCATATGCTATGATATATATTTTACATCCATATGAATAAAAATATTACATGTTTATTGAATCGTGCATCAAATGTTACAGTTTTACAATACCCATCCGCATCCGTACAGTTTATCACATATCTAGTCGCATGCAAGTTTATCTTGCTACATGCTATACTACTATATTTTACATTCATGTGAATAATAATATTACATATTGTTTAGTTATGCATCCCATGTTACAATTTTACTGTTTTCGGATAGCCGTTCGTATCCGTATCATTTATTACATATCTAGTTGCATGCAAGTTTATCTTGTTATATGCTATGATATATATTTTACATCCATATGAATAAAAATATCGCATGTTTATTGCATTGTGCATCCCATGTTACCGTTTTACTGTTTTCGGATAGTTGTTCGTATCCGTATCATTTATTGTATATCTAGTTTCATGCCGGATCATATTATTTCTTGTTACTGTTTATTGGATTTATTGCTTCCGCATATTATTTCTTGACTTGTTTATTCTGGCAGATGGACATGTATTAGTTTTTTATTTTTCATGTTCTTGATATCTTATAGACAGCCGTAATGTGACTGTGGAGGGATGTTTCCTAGACACAGGTAGCATGGTTGGCTCTGTCATGTGCCGATCTTAGCGCACTCTGGGAAGCGAGGCGTGACAGAGTTTGTTTGGTATCAGAGCCATAGGATTTAAGTTAATCGGGTTTGATTCTTTTTTAGTTGGGTATTGGACCCAATACACGAATCAGAAAACCCGTGATTAGGAACATGTCCTGCCACTTACCATCTTGCCATTCCTAAATCTTATCTTTCTCTTGACCCTTTATCTTGACGAGATGGATGAATTTGCATCTCAACCTAGAATCCTCCTGATTCTCTATTGTTTCTCCCTTCCTATTTCTTCGATTCTGATACTAGGATTTGGGCGACTTGAACGGAGTTATGTGATTGTACTTATGAATTGCAGCATGGTTACAATGCGGTACTCTATTTAAGTAACTTGGAGTCCTAGTCTTGATTCATTTCCCAGTTTTATGGTCGTTATATTACCTTACTTCTCTCGGTTTCATTACTTACCAGTTCATGTTTTATCGCAAGCTTGAATCCTGTTTACCGTGCTAATCTTCTTCAGTGTTTGGCTTCAGATGGAGTCGTTTTAGGTATCCTACTTGTTCATGATTTTCCCGCATTAACATTATTCCATTCTGGTGCATCACATTGTTTTATGTCGTCCAAGTTTATTGTTGCACATTCTATTTCTTGCACGACCCTGTCTTGTTGTTGGGACATACACACTGGGAACGGGAAGATTATATCTAGTAGCAAGTGCTAAGATTGTTCAGTTGTTATCTGCGGACAAGAGTTATTCACGGATTTCTTGGTGATCGATACTGGCAACTACGATGTCGTCTTGGAAATGGATTTTCTCGGCACTTTCCACGCTCACATTGATTGTAGGGAAAAGAAAGTGATTTTCCAGATTCCCGAACATCCGGAGTTTGTATTTGCTGGAAGTAGCAGTTCTGTCGAGCCATTCGAGTTTAGGGCTAGGCCGACAATCGCCGTTCTTTCGTCGATGGATGTTGATAAGGAGGAAGCACCAGCTGTAGTTCGAGAGTTCATGGACGTGTTCGAGGACATCTCGGGTTTACCGCCAAAACGAGATGTGGAGTTCACGATTGATCTCGTTCCTGGTGCAGCGCCAATCTCAAAGGCGTATTATCCGATGGCACCAGTGGAGTTAGAAGAATTCAAGAAGCAGGTTACTGAATTACTAGAGAAGGGTTAGATTCGCAGCAGCAATTCACCCTGGGGAGCTCCAGTTCTTCTAGTCAAGAAGAAAGATGGCACAAGGAGGATGTGCATCGATTATCGAGAATTAAACCGGGTGACTATTAAGAACAAATACCCGATCCCTCGCATCGGTGAATTATTCGACCAACTCAGTGGCGCGAGGGTATTCTCGTAGCTGGATTTGTGATCCGGATATCATCAAGTTCAAGTTAAATCAGAAGATATTTGCAAGACCGCGTTCCGGACTCGATATGGAAATTACGAGTACTTAGTGATGCCATTCGGAATCACAAACACACTGGCGATATTTATGGACTTGATGAACCGAATATTTTCACCGTTCTTGGACCAGTTTATAGTGGTGTTTATCGATGATATTCTGATCTACTCGAAGAGCCAAGAAGAGTATGCAGAACACTTGATGATCGCACTGCAAACGTTGAAACAAGAAAGAGTATATGCGAAGATGAGCAAGTGCGAGTTTTGGCTCGAAGAAGTGAATTTTTTGGGGCATGTTGTATACGGAGATGGAATCGCTGTTGATCCTGAAAAGATTGCAGCAATTCAAGATTGGCCGATTTCGAAGAACGTAGCGGAGATTCGAAGTTTTCTTGGACTTAGAGGATATTATAGAAGATTCATGGAGAACTTTGCTCGTTTATCTGAGCTTTTGACCAAACTTATGCGGAAAGAAGTACCGTTTGTTTGGACGGATAGATGTGCGTCAGCTTTTGAGGCGTTGAAGCAAAGATTGACAACCGCTCCTATTTCGACCGTGCCAGACGGTTACGGAGGATTGATTATTCACAGCGACGCATCCGGGAAAGGTTTGGGATGTGTCCTTATGCAGCATGGGAAGGTTATAGCCTACGCATCGAGACAATTGAAGACCCATGAGAAGAATTACCCGACTTATGATTTGGAACTGGCAGCAGTGATTTTCGCCTTGAAAATTTGGAGACACTACTTATTGGGAGAAAAGGTCAAAGTATTCACTGATCACAAAAGCCTAAACTGCGTGTTCACGCAGAAAGAGCTTAACATGAGATAGCGTAGATAGTTGGAGCTGATGGCTGACTAGGATCTTGATGTCAAGTACCATCCGAGGAAAGTTAATATAGTGCCGGATGCACTTAGTCGATTGCCAGCAATTCGGATGTTGACAGCACAGAAGGAGCTTATCGATGATTTTCGAAGATTCGAGTTGGAGATCATGCTACCATATTCCTCGAGACAGTTGATGCAGCTGCAGGTACAGTCATTGTTGATCGATAATATTAAACCAACGCAGTTACAGGATCCAAGGTTGCAGAAGTTTCGAGAACAGGTTGAAGCGGGACTTCTATCGGACTTATTGATTCATGAAGATGGTTCGTTGCGATTTGGTAGCCGTTTGTGTGTACCGAAAGGAGATATTCACGAAGAAGTTTTGAAGGAGGCGCACAGTTCTGCATATTCCGTACATCCAGGAGATATGAAGATGTACCGTGATCTACAACAACATTTCTTGTGGGAAGGCATGAAAAGGGAGATTGCCCGCTTTGTAGCGAGGTGCTTGGTGTGTCAGCAAGTCAAAGCTAAACATCAACGAGTAGCTGGTTTATTGCAACCACTTCCAATTCCTCAGTGGAAGTGGGAACATATAATCATGGATTTTGTAACAGCATTACCGCGGAGTCCAAAGGGCAACAATGCAGTTTGGGTGATTGTTGATCGATTGATCAAGGCAGCTCATTTCATAGCATTTAAAGTTGGTCAGTCGACGGAAGAATTAGCATAACGATACCTGCAGGAGATTATGAGATTGCACGGAGTACCTGTGAGCATCGTTTCTGATCGTGATCCCCGATTTTTGTCGCACTTCTGTAGGAGTTTACAGGAAAGTTTAGGGACTGGATTAAAATTTAGCACCGCTTATCATCCTCAGACAGACGGCCAGTCAGAAAGAACAATCCAAAATCTTGAAGATATGTTGAGAGCATGCATGTTAGACTTCAAAGGTTCATGGGAGGATCATCTACACTTGGCGGAGTTCTCGTTTAATAACAGCTTTCAGGCGACTATCCAGATGGCTCCATTCGAGACTTTATATGGTCGCAAGTGTCGCTCACCCGTTTGTTGGGACGATGTTGGAGAACGAAGGTTATTGGGACTGGATCTTATCGTGCAGACCGTAGAGAAAGTTAATACGATCCGGAATCACATGAAGGCAGCACAAGATCGGCAGAAGAGTTGGGCCAATATATCGAGAAGACCTCTAGAGTTAGCTGTTGGTGATCTTGTATTCTTGAAGATATCACCGACTAGAGGAGTGATTCGTTTTGGGAGTCGAGGCAAGCTTAGTCATCAATTCATGCGACCTTTCGATATCATTGAACGTGTTAGAGAAGTAGCTCTGGCGTTACCACCATCTTTGGGGAGTGTTCATGACATGTTTCATGTATCTCAACCCCGTAAGTATGTTCGAGATGAAACACATGTGCTAGATCATTCGGAGCTGACTGTAAGGGAGACTTGACCTATGATGAACGACTGATGTTGATTGATGATCGAAGAGAAAAGGTCCTCAAGAACAAAATTATCCATCTCGTGCTTGTTTCATAGGGAAATCGCTCGCACGGAGAGTCGACTTAGGAACGAGAAGACGCGATTCGACAGAAGTTTCCACATCTCTTCACGTAGTTTCATGTTTGTTTGTCTTTTCTTGTTTCGGGAATTTCGATGACGAAATTCTTTTGTAGTTGGGTATAATGTAACACCCTAGTTCATTATACTGTACTTGGTCGATTAATTTATATATCGAGTGGATGTTTCTTGATTTATTGATATTATGGGTGAGAATAGTATAATTGGTATCTATATTTGCATCCGAACCGACCCGCTTGCTGGAAACTCGTCTTGATTCCTGTTTGTGATTTATCCCGGCTAGTTATGAGGATCCGTCCACTTTATATCTGGCATCTGCATTTTTTAATAAAACAAATAAAGTCAAGTAAAATATTTTAAAAATATCTAGCATGGCTTGCATCATACCCCTAACCCTGTCGTGGCATCCGTATATCGTGTTCTCGTTCCGATCAGTTAAACGGACTCGTTTGGATCGCTATGTGCATGCTACGTGTATCCGTTCTTGGGGGTATACATTTTCATTATCCGGATATCGTATTTTGGTTTTACTTGATACGTATATTATCCGTATTTTTAAACCGTAATTTTAGAACCGACCCGGGCGTGTTTTGAACTATATTTGTATTAGCCAAAATCTCAAATATATAATATAATATTTCATTTATTTTAATAGTTTAATATATTTACAATTACAACTAAATATACTTTATATTATCTAAATCCTAACTTTCTCTCTCTATCCCACTCTCCTATATATATTATTTTTATATTTTATATATTTTACTGTTACAGTAAACCTACGTTCCTCTCTCTCTCTCTTCTCTTCATCTTCGTCTTTCTCACCGCCTCAACCCAAAAACCCGATCTTCACTTCACTTCGTCCTGCACCTCACCTCACCTCTCTTTTCTCCCTCTCTCCTCTCCACGCACGAGAACCCACTTCCCCGATCCGTGCAACCAACTCAAGAACCCTGCACGAACCCTCGCCTGAACCCTCTCGCTAAAGCTCCGACCCCGACGACCTCTTACCCTCATCACCGTCCCCATCTCCTCCTTGTCCTCTCCCCTACACATCTCAAGAACCCATGTGCCTGATGCCTTCATCACAGCCTCGCCTGCACACCTGGCCTGCGCACCTCGTCGCCGGAGCTCCGACCCCGTCGTCGCCTGAGCTCCGACCCCGTCGTCGCCTCACCCCTCGCCACCACCTTCTCCTTCACTTCCCTTCATCACCACCATCACCTGCGACTCTCCCTTGCACACCCGAGAAAACCCTGACCCTGAGAACCTAGCACCCACTGCCCCATCGCCAGAAAACCCTCGCCTGCATTCTCGCCGTCGATGGCCCATCATCGATGTCACCTCCTCGCTTCTTCTCTGATCCCAGAGCACCTAAACCCAGAGAACAACCCTCTTCTTCTTCTTCTTTCTTCTCTTTCCTTTCTTGGATTCGCGTTTCCCGGTGATCGCCAGAGCCGTGCTCGTCACCGACGATCCGGGAGATCCAGTAGAGGTCCCCAGCCAGCGTGTTCATATTCTTACTTAGCCTAGTTCAGTTCTGTACGCGCGTGTGTACATTACGACGTTTACCCGACGTTGGAAGCAGCGTACGCACCCCGTCGTGAGATCCTGTCACGCCGCACTTTCCGGTATACGGCAAAGGAGACGCGATGAGGCCGCTAAGTATTTACTCTGAAGCAAATACGCTAAGCGTATCTAAGCAATATAAAAGAAATATACACAAGAGACATATGTAATGAACAACAACTTTATTTATTAACATTCTTTTACAGCACATGGAAAAGTAAATACATCTAAATGAAAAGCAATGGCTAAACAGTGGCATAACAGAAATGAAAAGTGCTGAAATAAAATGTGTACAATGAATCTAAAGCTCTGGGTCGTAGGCTAGCTGATCCAAGTCCTCGCTGGTGGGCTCGATCTCGTGAAGGTCCGAACCACCGGAAAACATTCCAAAGAAGAAAGAGAAGGAATGTCGTCGGCGAACAATCGCTCGGTAAGTCCTAAAGATAAGGGAGAAATAGAATAGACAGAGAGAGTGTGTGTAACTTTTAAAGTTGTATTATATTGTTAATGCTGTTGTTTGTAGCTTGGTACAGATAGATACCAGTGTATACGAGAGGAGTCTCAGTAGACCAAAGACTAAGGTGGACAGAATGTACAAGAAACCGTTTATGCCACGGTACAACAGCAAATGAATACAGGTTAGGTGTCTTAAATCTTGCTGTCTCGTGCCACTTCTAACACCTTCCATACCAATCTACCCCTTAAACCCCACGATGTCTTGATTGTATTGTTTGTATTGTAATGTAAATTGTATTATCTTGTATTAAAGATTGTACAGATGGATGACTTGCCAAAACCATGATATTAGTAAATGGATGTAACTGGAGAATCATGTAGATAGAAGTATATCCATGGTTCGGTTCAGTCAATACAGATTGAATAGATTGAACAAATTGATTATATGGATTCATGGATTCATATTGAATAGTAGTTTGTACTTTAATCATATTCAAGTCAGATTATTTATAATGAGACTCGGTCTGAGTCAGAACAATTAGAAAAGAATTTGAAGTCCTGAATTAGGTTTTGTTATTATCGGTAACCGCTGCACATGGGCGGCAGGATTTGTGCCTTTTTCAAAGACGATTACCGTGTTGATAACACCGTTTATTAAGTTGTCTACCTTAAATAGGCAAGCACCCATATCTCCGGCTCCCTGAGGCTCAAGAGACCGGTCCCTCTTTAACCTATATTTACTAGGGTCCTTATTGTAATTTATAAAACTTGAGGGGGTTTATGTAAAAATAATTTTGTATAATTTTCAAAATACACCTCAAGTATTTTATTATCGTCTTTAAAGTTTTCATTGATGTATATTTTATCATTGTGACATTTCTAGTGAATAAAACCTATTTTTCATAATATATGGTATTTATTTGTAATATTGGAATTTGTATGGTATTTTCTTGTAAATGAGCTGTTTATCTTGAATTTTGGAAATGTGGAATTTTTTAAAAATATTAAAAATAGATATTTTGATATTAATTACATATATATTTATTTGTTAAAAATATAAGTTATATTTATAGTAGAAATCATATTTTTTAAAGAAAATTGTATTTTAAATCTTTTGAGACCAAATGCTCCTTGTGGAGGTCTGCATCTCGCACTACTAAGCCCGAGAATATGTGATAATCCGCACCATCCTGAACGAATTCCCCAAAATGGGTTGTAGCGGCGCTTTGCAAAGTTTTATAAAAATACACAATCTTATAGAAAAAGGTTTTATAGTAAAAGGTATTTATGTGTAAAATTGCATTTTCCCGTATTCTATGTTCCCGAAAGGCATCGTGCTATGTTGCATATGAGTGTTTTGTGGAGGTAGGTCATTACCTCGTGATCTATTTAAAGGTATAGCCAGAAATATGATGTTTAATGTCAAAACTAAACTATATGGTATTTTACTGAAAAAGTACGATAAAAATTACAATATGAAATATTTTGCTATGAAACTTGTTCATGATGTTTTTTTAATGTTTAAATAGTCAAGATGTGAGGGTTTGGTATGTTTGTATTTAGGAAAAGATAGAGTTTTTAAGAAAAACCGAATCGGAAGTCGGATTAACTCCGCTTCCGTCGGGTTTTAGAAATACGAGTTTTTAGAATAGAAAGGTGAAGAGTGAGGAGGCACTTACTTGTTTTGAGTCAAGAGAAGAGGAAGAGGGAGTGGTAGGAGGTGTCGGTGTCTCGTTTCGTCGTCGGGAGCTCCTAGGGTCGTCGTCGGATGTTCGTCGGCGCTTCGCCCTTCGCTAACTCCACTTGTACACAAAAGTTCTAAGGATTTTTCTTGAGAGTTTGGACAGAGTTTGTGAGTGATGGGGTGTGAATTGGAGTGGTATTTATAGGAAAAGATTAGGGTTAGGGTAGATGAAAGGGTGTGAAAAGATGTATTAAAAATTGTATTTAAAATGGAGTAAATAGGTGTTTTATTGACTCTGTAAATGTGCAGGGTATTTAAAGTGTACAGGGTTATGGGAGAGATCAAAATCCCACCGAGTCACCGGGCCGATTCAGGTGAGTCAGGCTGAGTCTTGTCGTCATGTGTCCATCGCCGCTTGGTTTACCCCCCGGGCCAGTTTGTTTTATATGTGACTATTGGTTTTACGTGTTTAGCACGTGTAGAATCTTGGGATTCTAAAAATTTAAAAGAAAACTAATTAAAAAATAATGTGGCTAATGTGATTTGAACTCTGGTGCTTTGTAACAGCAGTGCAAGGTCTTACCAGTGAGCTACAAGCTCTTTCTTGCTATTAAAAAGCAAAACAAATACTTATAGTACTCACAGAAAATGTAAATACCCCAAGTATATATTAATTTTAAATGAATTTTATGTACACTAAAATTGGAGTTGTTACAGTCTACTCTCCTTACAAAAATTTTGTCCTCGAAATTTACAATTTTATTTTAAGAACTAGTTTACAAATAGGTGGGGATATCTTGCTCGAATCTCATCTTCCCTTTCCCATGTCGATTCTCTTGGAGTATTTTTTCTCCACATCACTCGAACCAAGTTGACTTCCTTGTTCCGAAGTGACTTCACTTTCCTGTCCAGGATCTCCACAGGTTGTTACTCACAAGATAAGTCGGGCTATACAGTGAGCTCAGAATGATCGAGAATATGGCTGGAGTCACTCACATACCTTCTGAGTTAGGATATATGGAACACATTTTGCACTCCTTCTAATGAAGGTGGAAGTTCCAAGTGGTATGCCACTTCACCGACTCGTTCGAGTATGTCGAACTGTCCAATGTACCTTGGACTTAACTTACCCCGTCTTCCAAATCAAATCACTCCGCAGTTTGGAGATATCTTCAGAAATATATGATCTCCTGGCTGGAACTCCAAATGACGGTGCTCGGCATCAGTCCAATGCTTCTGTCGATATTGGGTTATGCGCATCTTTTCTCTAATAGTACGAACCACATCAACAGTCGCTACTATCATGTCAGGTCTAAGTAGTTCTCTATCCCCGATGTCGTCCCAAATTAATGGCGATCGATACTTCCTTCCATAAAGTGCTGCAAAAGGTGCCATTCCGATGCTTGCTTGGTAGCTGTTGTTGTATGAAAACTCCACAAGGCGTAAGTGATCTTCCCGCGATCCTCCGAAGTATAACATACACGCTCTGAGCATATCCTCCAAGATCTGAATAGTTCGCTCAGACTGACCATCTGTTTGTGGATGATAAGTCGTGCTGAAGTTCAGACTTGTTCCCAAGCTTGCTTGCAGACTCTGCCAAAATTACGATCGGAACCTGGTGTCACGATCGAAGACAATGCAGACCGGTACTCCATGAAGTCACACAATTTCCTGTATGAGTTCATGGGTATCAGAGATAGTACATTATGAAGAGTTTAATCTTAAGTAGATTCTTACCTCCATGTACTTCTTTGCTAATGTCTCAATTGATTGGCCAACTCGAAATGGGATGAAGTGAACCGACTTTGTGAGTCGATCCACAATAACCCATACCACACCGTTACCCTTTGTGCTGCGAGGAAGAGCAGTCACAAAATCCATTGTGATGTGTTGCCACTTCCATTCTGGTATTGGTAACGGTTGAAGTAATCCAGCTATCCTGTGATATTCAGCCTCTACTTGCTGACACACGAAATATTTAGCGATACTTCTGGCTACTTCACGCTTCATTCCATGCCACCAGTAATTTTGACATAGATCTTTGTACATCTTTGTACCTCCAGGGTGTACTGAGTAGGGAGAGTTGTGAGCTTTTTTCATTAACTCTTCCCGAATAGAACCTTTTGGTACACATAATCTGTTGTTGTATCTCAAAGATCTGTCTTTATAGATGATGAAGTCTGTCCTGAGTCCGTTCTCCACTTGTTCTCTGATCTTTTGCAACTTAGCATCACTTGATTGAGCTGCTTTGATCTGATTGACAATGGTAGATTGAACTTGTAAATTCATCAAACTTGAAGCGTTACCTGGCATGACTACTTCAATCTCCATCTGATGTAAGTCTTGTTGAAGCTTCCACTGAACGGTGAGATTCGTTGCTAATGGTTGGCGACTAAGGGCATCAGGTTCCACATTCACCTTCCTTGGGTGATATTGCAGATTAATGTCAAAGTCCACCATGAGTTCTAACCATCGTCTCTGCCGCATATAAAGTTCCTTCTGAGTAAACACATATTTCAGACTCTTGTGATCTGTGTATATGTTCACTCGTTCACCAAGAAGATAATGGCGCCAAATCTTAAGAATAAAGATAACGGCCGCCAACTCCAAATCATGCGTCGGATAATTGCGCTCATGAATCTTCAGCTGTCTTGAAGCATAAGCCACAACCTTACTGTGCTGATGTAGAACACATCCTAATCCCTTACCGGATGCATCACAATGCACTTCGAAAGGCGCTGATGTCAAGCTTGATTTGAGTTCTACGAAAGCCTGTTCGCATGCTTCTGACCACAAAAGTCTTCATCTTTACGTGTGAGCTTGATCATGGGTGTTGCTATCTTCGAAAAGCCTTCAATGAACCTTCTGTAATATCCAGCTAGACCCAAGAAACTCCGAATGTCCTTCACTGACTTTGGTGTCGGCTATTCGCTTACTGCTGAAAATTTCGCTGGATCTACAGAGATTCTTTCGCCTGATACAATATTTCCGAGGAAACCAACTTGATCTAGTGAAAACTCGCACTTGCTGTACTTGGCATATAGTTTATGTTGTCGTAGAGTTTCCAGGACAATTCGTAGGTACTCGGCATGTTCTTTCCGACTCTTTGAATACACCAGGATGTCGTCGATAAAGATGACAACAAACCTGTCTAAGTAATCCCAGAAAACTTGATTCATCAGGTTCATGAATATTGCTGGTGCGTTGGTCACTCCAAATGGCATCACAAGAAATTCGTAATGTCTATAACGAGTTCTGAATGTCGTTTTGTGGATATTAGATTACTTGACCTTCACCTGATGATAACCTGAACGAAGATCTAACTTCGAGAAAACACAAGATCCACTTAGCTGATCGAATAAATTATCGATGCGCGGGAGTGGATACTTGTTCTTTATCGTCACTTCATTTAAGGCTCTATAATCGATGCACATTCTGTACGAACCTTCCTTCTTCTTCACAAGCAATACTGGTAATCCCCAACTTGAAGTGCTGGGACGAATCCATACTTTCGCCAATAATTCATCCAACTGAGTCCGGACTTTCTTCAAACCTTCCGGACTTAATCGATAAGGTGCTTTGATCACCAGTTGTGCTCCTGGTACTAAATCAATGCTGAATTCAAAAGCTCGATCGGGAGGCAAACCTGATATATCGTCAGGAAATATATCGTCGAACTCTCGAACCACTTCTGGCTTTGATCCTTCCTCCGCTTGAGTTGCTACAATTACTGCCTTCTTTGGTTTTGCCTTGTAAGTACTTGGCTCCAGGGTACGGTCTCCACTTTTGAAATAGAAAACCGGATTGTCTGGAATCTCGAATACAACCCTCCTTTGACGACAGTCAATGGTAGCATAGAAGGTTCCTAGCCAATCCATTCCTAGAACCACATCGAAGTTCAGTATGTCCAGCACCTTGAAGTCAGCACAGAATTCTTTGCTGCAGACGACTACTGGATACAAGTTGTATCCCATTGTTGCCTTTAGAACGCCATTTCCTGAACTGACATTCCAACTGGATACAAGCGGTTTGACTGGAATCACATGAGTTCGGACGAACCATTGTGACATAAAGCAGTGAGATGCTCCAGTATCGAAGAGTGCTAGTGCAGGAAGTAAGGCTACTAAGATTGTACCTAAGGTATGTGGGATATTTTTTAGGTATATGAAAAATATGTAGGTAGGTGTTAAGACTGAAAGGAAAAAGCTTGAGAAGAAAGGGTTACCAATGATGACTTGGCCAGTGGCCTCAGCTTCTTCCACTGTCATCGTGAAAGCCTGTCGCCATAGTACATTCCTCCTGGACGGAGGAGCATTCCTCGAAACGTTCCATTGAGATTGATGGAACTGGCGAAGACGAGGTGCAGTCGGTGTTCCTCTAGGTGGTGGAGCAGGGAGAGCGAGTCATGGAGCATGTGACTGAAGTGCTGGTCTCTGCTGGTAAGTGATTGCTAGCCTGGGTACAGCAATTGGGTTGTGTCTTATGGGACAAGACCCAATATCATGTGTAGCTGAACCACAGACTAAGCAAAGACGGTTGGCTCGCCGACAGTCTTTCATCATATGTCCAGCTCTCTTGCAGTAGGTACAAAAAGATGGGCTGGACCTGTTGTTCGGTACTCCCGGTATCCTTGGCATAAATGGTGGCCTTGATGAGGCACCTCCTGCCATCTGGTTGGCAGGGCGCTTAACTCCAGCAGATTGAGATCTGCCTCTCATCTTTACCACTGCCTCATAACGGTGGACAACTTTCAGAGCCGATTCATGAGTCGGAAAATCTCCTATAGCTAGTACGGCCTGGATTTTCGAATCCAAACCTTGTTGAATCGACGGGCTCTGATCTCATCCGTCAGTATCAGGTATGCCGCAAATCGACTGAGCATGGTGAACTTGGCGTCATATTCACCTATTGACTTAGTCCAAATTGAACTTTGTTGCAGATGGATGAATTGCTGTTCCATGTCGAACCCGGCAGTCTCAGGGAAGTACTTTGCGTCGAACATGTCGCGGAAAGTCTTCCATTCGATGGGTTGATCAAGACGGCTTTCTTCCGCCTTCCACCAGACCCGTGCATTGTCCGTGAGCTGTAATTTCGCAACTCGAACCCAAGTTATTTCTGGCACTTATGCCGCTGCCAGATCATATTCAACACTCTGAGCTCATTCCTCAGCTTCTAGAGGGCTCTCTTTTCCTGAAAAGGTCTTGGGGTGCAGTGCCCGGAATTGCTTCACTCCGGGTGCTTCCACTTTTGAACAGTTTAAGAGAATAGCAGTCTGCTGCTACTATCCCTCCAGGAGGCTGCGGATCTCCTCAAGCAAAACCGCCTGCTCATTGATCGGAGCAGCTGCGGTAGGTGTAATCGGTAGTGGAGGTGGAGTGTTATTGAAGTTGGTGTTGGTATTGTTTGGAGAATCCATAACCTTGAAAGAAAAATTTTGGTTAGGACGGATTCAAAGTATATGAAATGATAAAGAATGTTTTCAGTTGTTGGTTCTTGTGTTATATTCCTTATGTTATCCACGCAGAACGGAACTGCATGGTAGGGTTCCATACATCTCTGACCTACACGGGCCACCAACAAAACCTGTCACGCCCCGCTTCCCGGTGTACGGCGAAGGGGACGCGACGAGACCGCTGCGTATTTACTCTAAAGCAAATACGCTAAGCGTATCTAAGCAATATAAAAGAAATATACATAAGAGACAAATGTAATGAACTGCAACTTTATTTTTTAACATTCTTTTACAGTATATGGAAAAGTAAATACATCTGAATGAAAAGCAATGCCTAAACAGTGGCATAACAGAAATGGAAAGTGTTGAAATAAAATGTGTACAATGAATCTAAAGCTCTGGGTCGTAGGTTAGCTGGTCCAAGTCCTCGCAGGCGGGCTCGATCTCATGAAAGTCCGAACCACCTGACAACATTCTAAAGAAGAAGGAGAAGGAACGTCGTCGGCAAACAGTCGCTCGGTAAGTTCCAAAGATAAGGGAGAAATAGAATAGACAGAGAGAGAGTGTGCGTAACTTTTAAAGTTGTATTATATTGTTAACGCTGTTGTTTGTAACTTGGTACAGAAGGATACTAGTGTATACGAGAGGAGTCTCAGTAGACCAGAGACTAAGGTGGACGGAATGTACAAGGAACCGTTTATGCCACGGTACAACAGCAAATGAATACAGGTTAGGTGTCTTAAATCTTGATGTTTCGTGCCACTTCTAACACCTTTTGTACCAATCTACCCCTTAAATCCCGCAATGTCTTGATTGTATTGTTTGTATTGTATTGTAAATTGTATTGTCTTGTATTATAGATTATATAGATGGATGACTTGCCAAAACCATGATATCAGTAAATAGATGTAACTGGAGAATCATGTAGATGGAAGTATATCCATGGTTCGGTTCGGTTAATACAAATTGAATAGATTGAACAGATTGATTATATGGATTCATGAATTCATATTGAATTGTAGTTTGTACTTGAATCATATTCAAGTCAGATTATTTATAATGAGACTCGGTCTAAGTCAGAACAATTAGAAAAGAAATTGAAGTCCTGAATTAGGTTTTGATGTTATCGGTAACCGCTGCACATGGACGGCAGGATTTGTCTTTTTCAAAGACAATGTCTGTAGGCGCTAAACCTCTTCCAAAGACTCTGAAGCTTTGAATATTCGACTCCCACCGTTTGTTAAGTTGTCTACCTTAAATAGGCAAGCACCCATATCACCGGCTCCTTGAGGCTCAAGAGATTGGTCCCGCTTAAACCTATATTTACTAGGGTCCTTATTATAATTTATAAAACTTGAGGGGGTTTTATATAAAAATAATTTTGTATAATTTTTAAAATACACCTCAAGTATTTTATTATCGTCTTTACAGTTTTCATTGATGTATATTTTATCATTATGACATTTCTAGTGAATAAAACCTATTTTTCATAATATATGGTATTTATTTGTAATATTGGAATTTGTATAGTATTTTCTTGTAAATAAGATGTTTATCTTGAATTTTGGAAATGTGGAATTTTTTATAAATATTAAAAATAAATATTTTTATATTAATTACATATATATTTATTTGTTAAAAATATAAGTTTTATTTATAGTAGAAATCATATTTTCTAAAGAAAATTGTATTTTAAATCTTTTGAGACCGCATGCTCCTTGCGGAGGTCTGTATCTCACACTACTAAGCCCGAGGATGTGTGATAATCTGCACCATCCCGAACGAGCTCCCCAAAATGGGTTGTAGTGACGCTTTGCAAAGATTTGTAAAAATACATAATCTTATAAAAAAAGGTTTTTATAGTAAAAGGTATTTATGTGTAAAATTGCATTTTCCCGTATTCTATGTTCCCGAAAGGTATCGTGCTATGTTGCATATGAGTGTTGTGCGTAGGTAGGTCATTACCACATGATCTATTTAAAGGTATAGCAAGAAATATGATGTTTAATGTCAAAACTAAACTATATGGTATTTTACTGAAAAAGTACGATAAAAATTACAATATGAAATATTTTGCTATGAAACTTGTTCATGATGTTTTGTTAATATTTAATAGTCAAGATGTGAGGGTTTGGTATGTTTGTATTTAGGAAAATATGGAGTTTTAAAGAAAAACTGAATCGGAAGTCGGGTTAACTCCGCTTCCGTCGGGTTTTAGAAATACGAGTTTTTAGAATAGCAAGGTGAAGAGGGAGGATGGACTTACTTGTTTTGAGTCAAGAGAAGAGGAAGAGGGAATGGTAGGAGGTGCCGGTGCGTCGTTTCGTCGCCGGGAGCTCCTAGGGCCGTCGTCGGAAATTCGCCAGCGCTTCGCCCTTCGCTAACTCCACTTGTACACAAAAGTTCTAAGGTTTTTTCTTGAGAGTTTGGACAGAGTTTGTGAGTGAGGGGGTGTGAATTGGAGTGGTATTTATAGGAAAAGATTAGGGTTAGGGTAGATGAAAGGGTGTGAAAAGATGTATTAAAAATTGTATTTAAAATGGAGTAAATAGGTGTTTTTATTGACACTGTAAATACGCAGGGTATTTAAAGTGTACATGGTTATGTGGGAGATCAAAAGACACAAATTTCCAGAAGAAAACTCGGATTTGGCTCCGAGTCGGCCAGCGGCGCCGGCCGATCCCACCGAGTCGCCGGGCCGATTCAGGTGAGTCGGGCCGAGTCTTATCGTCATGCGTCCATCGCCACTTGGTCTACCCCCTGGGCCAGTTTGTTTTATATGTGACTTTTGGTTTTACGTGTTTAGCACGTGTAGACTCTTGGGATTCTAAAAATTTAAAAGAAAACTAATTAAAAAATAATTTGGCTAATGGAATTTGAACTCTGGTGCTTTGTAACAGCAGTGCAAGGTTTTACCAGTGAGCTACAAGCTCTTTCTTGCTATTAAAAAACAAAACAAATATTTATAGTACTCACAGGAAATGTAAATACCCCAAGTATATATAAATTTTAAATGAATTTTATGTACACTAAAATTGAAATTGTTACAGTCCATAAATGTAACGGCCCATGCCCCAGTATAGATGGTATTGTCCGTTTTGGCCGAAACCGCACGGTTTTTCCCTTTAGAGCGAACCGGACCCGACCAGGGGCCACTTCCCAGGAAGCCACCCATCCAAAGACTTTCCTGGCCCGAGCACGCTTAACTACGGAGTTCTCAAGCTCCTGTAGTTCCTGTTCACTTAAAAGGCTCCTCTATAATTGAGGGTGGTATCATTATATTTATAATGCAGTTCGATCCTCTTTCGAAATGTGCTTTAGGGACCCTATCCCATTGTTCTGAAATATCTCCCTCACTCAGATCACCAAGATGTCCGCAACAGGTCGTCCTGATTGTGGACAGAGAAGATCACCATGATGTCTTAAGACCGCACTGATCAGGGGTATTACATTCCCCCCATCTAAGAACAATGGTTCGTCCTCGAACCACAAACTTACTATTGAGAGACCTGCCTGGGCCACCATAAATGTAACGCCCCACGCCCCAGTACAGATGGTATTGTCCGCTTTGGCCGAAACCGCATTGTTTTTCCCTTTAAAGCGAACCGGACCCGACCAGGGGCCACTTCCCAGGAGGTCACCCATCCCAAGACTTCCCTAGCCTGAGCACGCTTAACTACGGAGTTCTCAAGCTCCTGTAGTTCCGGTTCACTTAAAAAGCGCATCTGCAATTGATGGTAGTATCATTATATTTATAATGCATTTCGGTCCTCTTTCGGAATATGCTTTAGGGACCCGATCCCATTGTTCTGAAATGGCTCCCTCACTCAGATCACCAAGATGTCCGCAACAGACCGCACTAAGTGTGGACAGAGCAGATCACCATGATGTCTTAAGACCGCACTGCTCTGGGGTATTACAGATCCGATCAGACAAGTTTAGCTTGCCACATGCTATGATATATGTTTTACATCCATATGAATAAAAATATTACATGTTTATTGAATCGCGCATCATATGTTACAGTTTTACAATTTTACAATACCCGTTCGCATCCGTACAGTTTATCACATATCTAGTCGCATATAAGTTTATCTTGCTATATGCTATACTACTATATTTTACATTCATGTGAATAATAATATTACATATTGTTTAGTTATGCATCCCATGCTACCGTTTTACTGTTTTCGGATAGCCGTTCGTATCTGTATCATTTATTACATATCTAGTTGCATACAAGTTTATCTTGCTACATGCTATGATATATATTTTACATCCATATGAATAAAAAGATCGCATGTTTTTTGTATTGTGCATCCCATGTTACCGTTTTACTGTTTTCGGATAGCCGTTCGTATCCGTATCATTTATTGTATATCTAGTTGCATGCCGGATCATATTATTTTTTGTTACTGTTTATTGGATTTATTGCTTCCGCATATTATTTCTTGACTCGTTTATTCTGGCAGATGGACATGTATTAGTTAGTTTTATATTTTTCATGTTCTTGATATCTTATAGACAGACGTAATGTGACTGTGGAGGGATATTTCCTAGCCACAGGTAGCATGGTTGGCTCTGTTACGTGCCGATCTTAGCGCACTCTGGGAAGCGGGTGTGACACACTGTCTTTTTCCCATGTCTTACGGATATCAACATCCGCGACAGTAGAAGCTGGACCTGAGACGGCAGGGGTTTGGTAGTAAGAAGGTAGCCCAGCTTATCATAGGTAATGGCCATCTGGACATTTCTTAGCCAATCATAATAGTTTGCCTCAGTCAATTTATTATCTAGCAGTAACTTAAGCCCAGTCATTTTCGTCGCTGCAGTCAAGAGAGAGGAGAAAACACTCAGTATGATGCTCTTACAAGTTTAGATTGGTTATTAGTTTATCTAAACAGGATGGCTCCCACTGTATCTCGAATCCTTCCTCAAACCATAAAAGAAGAATTTGTCAGGATTAATCTCACTCTTACAATACTTGCTTAACTTTTCGGCCAGGCTGGTGTTGGTACTTCAAGGGAGGTTTTCCAACGCTTTCACGAAATTTCTTAATTACATAACCTCTTTTCCTTGGAGGCGTAGCCCCGCTAACACCGTTCCAGACACCTACTTGGTTTATAGCATTGATTGTTTAGTGAAAAAATCTCCCGAGGAGTAGTGGATACTCACAGTAGGATCGGGATCCAAATATCATCATGTGACAACCTTGAAGGAATCCTACCAAAATCATCACATTTCAAATGGTACGCAACACTAACAAGTTTCAATTTCCTTAGAAACTCCCGATGTGGATTTTTGCCGCAAGCTCTTATGATCTTGACGAAGGCCAACATATCATAAGTTATAAGTCAAGTTCAACCCGTCATTGTCCAGGTTAATTAAAACCCACCTGTACAAACCCTTGACGAAGGCCATAATAGTGGTACGACTGTCTCAAACTAACGCATCTATTTATGCTACAGATGAATACCTAGCAGCTACCAATCAATATGCCTTGGCGAAGGTCAAAATACATAGCTTGAATACTACTGAATACCCATCTGAAATGACGGAGGGCTACGGCTAGTTTTGGTAAAACTGTGAACGTAATGAACTTGATATAATCGAAGGAACCATGATAACTTTTAAAGGAGTGGTTTAGGCTCTGCATTTAAAAGTTGCTTTTTGAAAAAACCGAGTGGTTTTTGAAACTGTTCCAACGATTAAGCTTTGGTCTGTTTGCTTTGCATTAATCAATTAATGCAGTCCCATCATTTACACCTATCATTACAGAAAAAATGAAAATACAACGTACGCTTATGCCATCGGCATTTGCCACGGGATCCCGTCATACACCGTTAGGTTACTTAACAAACGGCAGAGCGGGGGCTGGACTAGCGTGGGTGCAAAACATAAGCAACGTCTATTATATAGAATATATATAAATATCCATTCGTCTCACGCAATAATAGGCATTTCAGATCATAGATGAACATATTGGATGTACTAGGAATTCCGTGTTTCGTTTAAGCCCATGACGAAAGACAGATTCCACGGTCGTGATGAATAGCCAAACCCCACCCTAGACCCCTACAGGTGCGGCAAACTACCCGCCAAATTTCCGAAGTGAAGCAGCCTCCCTCAGTAAAATGAGTAGGCCACTCGGCACTTCAAGAACCCGGTAGTTTGTGCACCCCATCTTGGGTCTATCCAAAAAGCAAAAAACAGTAAAAGAAATAATACAACGGTGGATACAATCTCAACCCGGATGTGCCCCGCAAAATAATATTACATCATTTATTGTAAGTCCATGTCATGCACCCCACGAGCTTGCGGGGAGGCGGAATATATGAAAAACGATTATCAAAGCTTCGTAACACGGACTTGAGCACACGGATCGTGTCTAAACCATTACTAGCAAACTACGAAAGGTTTAACTACTCTGATTCGAAGGTATACCTCTCGTTACTTGTCCTTCGGGTCTTCATCGCTATCTTCCACGCCTTGTAGGCTCTATGGAACGTCGGCACCTCAACGGCCTCCTCGAGTGAAAGACGATCCACCCGAGAGTCTATAGTCCGAGTTTCTATCTCGAATCTGAGATAACTACGGCTTCTAGATCGCTAATCTAGAAATCCTAGAGGGTGTAGAGTAATTAGATGGATTATTTAGTCACTTAAACCCTAGGATTCTCAACTCATGAGAGCTATTAGGGTTTGAGGAATAAGATGAAGAAGTGAGGAGAGAGAAAGCTTTTGTGATAATGAAATGAATAATGTCTCATCTTAGAATAATATGAAGCATCAAAATATCATAACAAATATCTATCATAATATCTAGCATGCTTCATTTAATTCATTTGAGATGAATCATCTCATGAGTCATTATACATTTAATGAAAACCTACACCTCATCTCTCCACCTCATTTGTTGAAATTCTAAAAAGAAATAAAAACAAATGAGTCATCTTCTTCTAGAAGCTTCCCGACAAATTACGAGACTGCCCCTCCCATCAGTATTTTCAAAAAACACGGATAATCTTTGACTGAATAAATCCATCTGTATAATACTAGAATCTGGCTTAAACCAAAGCCCGCTAGTATTATCTGCCCGATCATAATACGTGCACAAGTGTACGTAAGTGACCGCGGCCCTGCCGTAAAACCATACAGCCTCTACACCTTTTGTCCGGTGCAGGGAAACTCTCTGTGTGGGACTCTAAAGACTCGACACTACGCTGGTAGTGGGTTTAACCACAGGCCGCAAGCGGTACTAGCTGTACGTAACGGTCCCTAGGTAGATGTCGATAAGAAGGACGATGAGTAAACCCATCCGAACTCCAACTGATCCTGATGTGACAATCTCCATACAGTCCGGTCTGTTCGTCTAAGACTATCGCATATCGGGCCTAGGGGGCGGTAAACGTCAGACCCCTAATAGCGGTATAAGTCATGTCTGAGTGAAGCCCATTACACCTTGAGAAACTACAGGAAGCTACCAGTAAATCTCGCTTGCCCTAGCCAGGGACTTTGCGTAATGGCTCTCCATACACAGCGCGATATCAACCCCCAATACCGGGAGAAACGAATCCTGTCTAACCGCCAATGCCTCCAAGTGCTTCGGGACTGCACCCAACTACTACCTATTTGCACGACTACTTTGAGACCGTGGTAGGGTAGTAATCTAAGTACAGTGGGAACACACCCGAGACGAAGTAGCAGTGTCAAGTCGACGGACTAAGCTGTACTCATGTCACCTGGGAACTGCTATCTGACGATGGGTATAAATCCAACCTGCAGTTCCCTGCGAGTCCTATCCGGTGTACCCGTAACCTAACGAGCACCTGCATACTATCTCCAGTACGACGTACTGATGGCTGTGGGACAGACCATCTCCCTATGCTGGGATGAGAAGCGTATACACCAGTCTACTCCGGAGTATCGATGCCCTGTCTTGATAATCCTACGACCAGGGACCTGTATAGGATGTTGTTTATAGACTACCCAGCCCCGACTAGTGTGACTACCATCACAACGCTGGTAAAAGCAAAGATCCTAAAGGCTCTACTAATATGTATAAGCGATACGTTAAAAGAAACATATGCACATATTAAAGTAGACATAAACCAAGTAGCATACTACCATTTTTAGCAAGACTGTCAATACAACTGTGAATATCCCAAGCTTCCATTAAGTAATATACAAACTGGTATGATACAGTAATGGCCTCTAGGGCATAAACACTAACAATCTCCCACTTGCACTAGGGCCATGTACTGGCATATCGTAGACCTATCATCTCGAATAGCCTCTTGAATTGCGTCCGAGGAATGGCCTTTGTGAATGGATCAACAGTGTTATTCTCTGTATCTACTCTCTTTACCTCGATCTCCCGGCGATCTACGATCTCCCTAATCAGGTGATACCGCCTTAAAATGTGTCTGGACTTCTGATGGGACCTGGGTTCCTTCGCTAAAGCTATAGCGCCGTTATTGTCACAATACGGAGGTATTGGATTAACACTGGTAGGAACCACCTGAAGTTCTGTTAGGAACTTCTTCATCCAGACAGCTTCTTTTGTGGCATCGCAAGCAGCTATATACTCCGCTTCCATCGTTGAGTCAGCAATGGTGTCCGGGTTGGAACTCTTCAAACAGACCGCCCCTCCATTGAGGGTAAAGACATAACCCGATATGGACTTGGAGTCATTCTTGTCACTCTAGAAGCTGGAGTCGGCAAAGGCCTCGATCTGGAGGTCTTTTCCGCCATACACCAAGAACATCTCCTTAGTCCTCCTCAGGTACTTGAGAATGTTCTTTACTGCTATCCAGTGCTTCTCCCCTGGGTTTGCCTGATACCGGCTTACAATGCTCAATGTGTATGCTACATCTGGTCTGGTACATAACATCGCATACATTATAAAGCCTACCGCAGAAGCATAGGGTATAATCGACATGCGAGCCCTTTCCAAATCAGTCTTGGGAGACATCTCTTTGGAGAGGTTGATTCCGTGACAAGCCGGTAGGTTACCGCGCTTAGAATCTTCCATACTGAATCTTTTCAATATGGTGTCTATGTACCTGGACTGCGAAAGTCCCAACATCCTCTTTGATCTATCACGATAGATCTGGATCCCCAGAATGTAGGTGGCATCACCCAGGTCCTTCATGGAGAACTTCTGTGACAAGAATCCTTTGACTGACTGTAGCATAGGAATATCATTTCCTATTAGGAGAATGTCATCACGTACAAGACGAGGAATACTACAACTCTCCCTACAATCTTACTGTATATGCATGGTTCATCTGGATTCTTGATAAAGTCGAATTCTTTGACAGTATCATCAAAACAGATGTTCCAACTCCGTGATGCCTGCTTTAGTCCATAAATGTACTTAAGCAACTTGCACACTTTACCGCTGCTCCCACTCTGATTGAATCCCTCTGGCTGATCCATATAGACGCATTCTTCCAAATTACCATTTAGAAAAGCCGTCTTTACGTCCATCTGCCAGATCTCATAATCATGGAAGGCAGCAATGGCAAGAAGGACCCGAATGGATTTGAGCATAGCCACTGGAGAAAAAGTTTCGTCATAGTCCAAACCAGGTCTTTGACGAAAACCCTTTGCAACAAGTCTAGCCTTATAGGTTTGAACCTGTCCATCTACACCAATCTTCTTTCTGAAGATCCACTTGCATCCTACGGGTTTTACCCTATCTGGAGCAATGTTCAAAGTCCATACTTTGTTAGTGTACATGGACTCCATTTCGGTCCGCATTGCATCCAGCCATTTTACCGAGTCGCCGCTCTGAATGGCTTGCTGGAAGCTAGTAGGGTCATCATTATCAATGATTCAATCTTCTCGATCCCCGTTTATAAGAAAACCGTAGTATCTCTCGGGCGGATGATACTGCCTACTACTTCTGCGGATAGGCGCTGGTATGTCCCTTTCTTCTGAAACTTTTGGTTCTACCATACTTTCAGTAACAGCTTGTGGTTCTGGAATTTCTTCCGGTTCTATTGCGCTCCCACTCTTCTGATTTTCTAAAAATTTAGCTTCCAAGAAGTGGGCATGACGAGAAACAAAAACCTTTTGTTCCTCTGCGTAATAGAAATAATACCCCTTGGAGTTCTTTGGATATCTCACAAACTTACACTATACTGAACGTGCCTCGAGCTTGTCCGGATGCTGCTTTTTTACAAAAGCTGGACATCCCCATGTCTTCAGGTACTGAAGATAGGGTTTCTTCCCTCTCCACATCTGATATGGTGTGGTAGGCACAGTCTTGGTTGGAACCTTGTTCAAAAGATATGCAGCTGATTCTAGTGCATAACCCCAGAAAGATCGCGGTAACTCAGCCTTACTCATCATGGAACGAACCATATCCAATAGGGTTTGATTCCTCCTTTCCGATACACCGTTGTGTTGTGGTGTGTATGGAGGAGTAAGCTGAGATAGAATTCCATTCTCTTTTAAGTAACCCAGGAACTCGGCACTTAAGTATTCACCACCTCGATCAGATCTCAGTGTCTTGATACTTTTGCCTGTTTGGTTTTCCACTTCATTCTTGTATTCCTGGAATTTCTCAAAAGCGTCGGATTTATGCTTCATTAAGAAGATATGTCCATACCTAGAGAAATCATCCGTAAAAGTAATGAAGTAGGAATAACCACCTCGCGCATATGTAGACATTGGACCACACACGTCACTGTGTACGAGTCCTAAGAGCTCGCTCGCTCTTACTCCGTGTCCAGTAAACGGAGTCTTTGTCATCTTTCCCATGAGACAAGATTCACAAGTAGCATAAGATTGATATTCGAACGGATTCAAATATCCTTCTCTATGTAACTTCGTAAACCGTGTTTCATTGATGTGACCTAGTCTACAATGCCATAAGAAAGCCTGATTTATTTCTGGAGACTTTCTTTTAAGTGTGTTCTGGACATTGAAAACCTGAGCTTGATTCAATACGTATGTACCGTCATCTAATGTACCAGACCCAATCAGAATTTGATTTAGGTGGATGTGAACTACATCGCTTACGAATGTAAAGTCATATCCCTCTCTCGAAAGTGAGGACACTGATATGATATTACAAGTCAAACTAGGTACATACAAACAGTTACGTAGAATCAATATCTGCCCACTTGTCAAACCTAGGCGATATTCTCCCACGGATTCAGCGTCCACGCTCATTCCGTTTGCAACTCTGAGAGACAAATCACCTACCCTGATAAATCTACGGTTTCTCAAAGCATGTAATGAATTACAGATATAAGATCCTGCTCCGATATCTAGTACTCAGGAAGTAAAGTTAATTGACAAACAGTTCTCAATTACATACACACTCGAGGCTAAAGCCACAACATGCTTCGTATCCTAGCTACTGGCTTCCAAAGCTCTGCAATCTTTCTGCCAATGCCCGATCCCATAACAATAGGAACATCCCTCCTTACCTACACCAAGTCCCAAAACTTTTGCTCTTCCCTTTCCTTCTACTTCACTGATACCGTATATCAGCTTTATGGAGGTCTTCTTCTTTTCACCCTTTGCTTTCGCCCTGGATGCAAAAGAAGAAGGTCCCCCATTAAGCAGAGCAGGTGTCTCTCTGGTTTCTTTCAGGGTGTAAGTAGAGGGTAGGGACTATGGAAATAAGTCAGCGTATGACCTGTTTCCCAACGTGGTCTCCAGGTCCTTGAGCTCATCAATATAGCTAGTCATCGTAAGGACGTCGTCCCCTACAGATGACTCGACAGCCAACCTCGCTTGAAATAATTCGTTCGAGGTCTCATATCTTACGATACGAGATTGCTCTCCATATAAATCTTTGTTATGGAGAAAGATGGAAACTAATTCCATCTTCTCGTGCTGCTTCTGGTATACACCATCAACTGAAACCAACACGAGGCACTGGGCATTCGCATTATCCTTTTCCCTTGTCTGACGGATATTCATATCCGCGACGGTGGAAACTAGACCTGGGACGGTGGGGGCTTGAGTAGTAATAGGGTGGTCCAGCTTGTCATAGGCAATGGACATCTGGACAGACCTTTGCTAATCATATAAGTCAGATTCAGTCATTTTGTTATCTAGATGTAACCTAGTCATGGTCACAAGGTCGCTGCAATGAGAGAGAGAGGGAACACTTTAGCATGATGCTCTTGCAAGTTTAGATTGGTTTTTAGTTTATCTAAACTGGATGGCTCCCACTGTTTCTCGAATCCTTCCTCAAACCATAAAAGAAGAATTAGCCAGGACTGATCTCACCGTACAATACTTGCTTAACCGTTCAGCCAGGCCGGTGTCGGTACTTCGAGGGAGGTTTTCCAACGCTTTCGCGAAGTTCCTTAATTAAATAACCTCTTTTCTCTGGGGGCGTATCCCCGCTGACACCTTTCTCGACACCTACTTGGTTTATAGCATTGATCGTTAAGTGACGAATCTCCTGATGAGTAGCGGATACTCACAGTAGGATCGGGATCCAAATATCATCGTGTGATAATGCTGAAGGAATCTTACCAACATTCATCAAACTCCAAATGGTATGCAACACTAGCAAATTTCAGTTTCTTTAGAAACTCCCAATGTGGATTTTTGCCCCATGTTCTTATGACCTTGACGAAGGCCAACAAATCATAAGTCACATATCAAGTTCTGCCCATCATTATCTTGTTAATTTGAACCCACCCGTACATACCCTTGACGAAGGCCAACAAGGTAATACGACTGTCCCAAACCAACTCATCTATCTATGCAACAAATGAATACCCCAGCAGCTACCAAACACTGTGCCTTGACGAAAGCCAACAAACATAGCTTGAATACTACTGACCATCCATAAGAAATGACGGAGGACTGCGACTGGTTTTGGCGAAACCGTGAACGTAGTGAACTTGATATAATCGAAGGAACCTGATAGTTTTTTAAAAGGAGTGGTTAAAGCTCCGCAATTTAAAAAGTCTGCTCTTTTAAAATAACCGAGTGGTTTCTTTTAAATTTGTTCCAACGATTCAACTTTGGTTTATTTTCTTTGCATTAATATAATGCGTCCCATCAATTAACCTATCATTGCAGAAAACAATGAAAATATAATGTCCTCTTATGCCATCCGCATTCTCCACTGGGTCCCGTCATTCACCCGTTAGGTTACATAACTAACGACAGAGCGGGGGCTGGGCTAGCGCGGGTGTAAAACATAAGTGACGTCTAATAGCTATCATATATAAATATTGTACATTCGTCAGATGCAATAATAGGCATTCCAGATCACAGATGAACATTATTGGATATACAAGCAATCCGCGTTTCCTTTGAGCCTGCAACGAAAAATGGATTACACAGTTATGATGAATAGCCATTACCCCACCCTAGACCCCTACGGATACGGCAAACTACCCGCCAAGTACCCGAAGTGAAGCGGTCTCTCTCAACAACGTGAGTAGGCCACTAAACACTTCAAAGTACCCGGTAGTTTGTGCACCCCACCTTGGGTCTATCCTAGGAGCAAAAAACAGTAAATGAAATAATACAACGGTGGCTATAACCTCAACCCGGATGTACCCCGCAAAAGAATATTACATCATATTACAATTTACATCGAATGAATGAATATAAAATCTCATCTCAAACCCCGGCTAATCATCACAACGATCCAATCAAGTTCATATACACAAGCCAGTAAAAACCATTACAGAAATGTGCAACCCCCTGCTAACCGACATACTAGCAATTAGGGGAGGTTTACGAACACATTAAACATTACAGATAAAACCCGATTAGCAAATAACTTAGAATATCGATCGACAACCTTTTTCCATCTCTACCCCAAATGCAAGCCAGTACTGAAGTAACCTGGGCAGAAACAAAATATACTGGAAAACAAAACACCCAAATTCAAGAGTTACTGCGCAAATCCGAGTCAACTGGAGTTGACTCGGCGGCGGATCCGAGGCCGATAGCACTAATCTGCCGTGGATCCGCGGCCTTATCACCGAGTTAGAAACTCGTATTTTCCCAGATTTCGTAGAATTCCCTGTTGTGAATTTTCATACCTATCAAATAATTTTTTCGACACGTTTAAAATTGACAGAAACTTGAGGGGTCCAGGGTTATGTTTTCGCGTTTTTCCGACGATCGAAGTTCTAATTAGTTGCAAACAAGCTAGTAAAGGTTTAGTAGGCTCTGATACCACTGTAAATCCATGTCACGCACCCCACGAGTTTGCAGGGAGGCGGAATATATGAAAAATGATTATCAAAGCTTCGTAACACGGACTTGAGCACACGGATCGTGTCTAAACCATTACTAGCAAACTACGAAAGGTTTAACTAATCTGATTCGAAGTTATACCTCTCGTTACTTTTCCTTCGGGTCTTCATCACTATCCTCCACGCCTCGTAGGCTCTATGGAACGTCGGCACCTCAACGGCCTCCTCGAGTCAAAGACGATCCACCCGAGAGTCTATAGTCCAAGCTTCTATCTCGAATCTGAGATAACTACGGCTTCTAGATCGCTAATCTAGAAGTCCTAGAGGGTGTAGAGTAATTAGATGGATTACTTAGTCACTTAAACCCTAGGATTCTCAACTTATGAGAGCTATTAGGGTTTGAGGAAGAAGATGAAGAAGTGAGGAGAGAGAAAACTTTTGTGATAATGAAATGAAATAATGTCTCGTCTTAGAATAATATGAAGCATCAAAATATCATAACAAATATCTATCATAATATCTAGCATGCTTCATTTAATTCATTTGAGATGAATCATCTCATGAGTCATTATCCATTTAATGAAAACCTACACCTTATCTCTCCACCTCATTTGTTGAAATTCTAAAAAGAAATAAAAACAAATGAGTCATCTTCTTCTAGAAGCTTCCCGACAAATTACGAGACTGCCCCTCCCATCCGTATTTCCAAAAAACATGGATAATCTTTGACTGAATAAATCCATCTGTATAATACTAGAATCTGGCTCCTGATAAGCATCAGCATCGCTGCAACTGGGATATTGCCAGGAGCAATTCATCATTTGCCTTTGTTGATTTGAACAAAGATGGCTTAGCAAACAAGGTTAGGATCCTGTTGACTAAGGCTTTTTGACTTTATGAGCCGTAAGGGTCTCATAAAGGTATTTCTCCCTATGAGTCGTGAAGATCTCGTAGGTGTATTTTCTACTTAGGAATTGTGGGGATTCCTAAGTGTGTTGCTCTTTTGTGAGTCGTAAGGATCTCACGCAGGTTTTTTTCCTCACATGGTCGATAGGACCTTGCAAGTGCATATGAATTTTTTTATTTTACGAGTTTGCGCCCTTTTTCGGGTTTTCATAAACTCGCCGGCAGTCCTGCTGTTTTTTTACTCACGATACCCTTCCAGGTTTTCATCCTTACCCATTTTGCTTGTGGACATACCGTTGTTTTTTTTTTGTTTTTTTTGTTTTTTTGCGAGCGATGGAACTCTCGAAAGTAGCTTCGTCGCAGGTGACCCGTCTATTTACCGGTAGGATTTGGGGGTGACTTCATCGCCGGAGTAGCTATGTAGCCGGCAGGACTTGAGTTGCGACCCTCGCCATTGAGACTTCAATTGCAATATAGAGCTCAGGGAGGATATCGCCATATTTGGGGCGATATGCCATGTTTGAGACAATGCACTAGTTTAGGAACATTTCGGTCCATTTTTACCATTTGGTCGGAAAGTTGCATAACTCATCCCTTCCAACGCTTACTGGCCGAGACGGTGTTGCATGTTCTTTGTATGCATGGACACTTCACGCCTTAAGCTATATTCACCCTCTTGAACTACTTATTTTACCATCGCAGCAATCGGGTTGTTTTGCGGGAAATACCGGGAATTTTACACGGCACTTACCCCCTGTTCATCAATGTCTCTTCCTGATACTAATGGAGCATCTTCTTCATATACGAAGGAACGAGATATCATGTTATTCCTTCTGCCGAGTCTTCCTCTTTTTTGGAAGAATGAACTTGACTTAGGAGTTTTTCACCTCGTCTGATTCGGAGTGGGACATGGATTTCACATCCTTCCCATGGGCTTTTTTGTTTAAGCGGGATATTCCACTTGATTATAGGACTCGTTTGCAGGTAGGTCCCTTAATATCCGTCCTGTTTTTTGGAAAAGGGACCATCTAGCGTAGAGATTATTCCGCCAGTGAGCAATATGCCTATAACACCCTCATTTATACCAGTTCTATTTTGGGTATTTCTTTATTTATGGCTATTTCTTGATTTATTATGTTTTGGGTGCGAATAGTATAATTGGTATCTGTGTTTGTATTCGACCCGGCCCGCATGCTGGAAACCGTCTTGATTCCTATTTATGATTTATCCCGGCTAGTTATGAGAATCCGTGCACTTTCATATTGTATAACTGCATTATATCTAACATCTGTATTTTCTCAATATAACTAGTAAAGTCAAATAAAATATTCTAAAAATATCTTGCATGGCCTGCATGATACCTCTAACCCTGTTATAACATCCGTACATCATGTTCTTGTTCCGTTCAGCGAAACAGACTCGTTTGGATAGCTACGTGCATGCTACGTGTATCCGTTCTTGGGGGTATGCATTTTCGTTACCCGGATATCATATTTTGGTTTTTGTTTATACGTATATTTTCCGTATTTTCAAACCATAATTTTAGATCTAAGCCGGGTATATTTTGGAATATTTTTGAATTAACCTGAAAACTCAAATTTAACGAATATTATATTCTTATAATATATTAACTGTTAAATATAAATTATTTATCCGTTTAAAAATTTATTTTAACACATAAAATATATATATATATATATATATATATATATTCTAAAAAGATTTTTTCTACATCCTAATCTTAACTACTGCCTAGCGCTCTCTCTCTCTCTGCACACACATACATATATATTCTAATATTTTAAATCCTAATATAATCTTACAGTTCTCTCCCACTCTCTACCTAAATATATATTATATATATAATATAATTTTGCTGAACCTATTAAATCTCACGTATCTCTCTCTCTTTCTTTAATATATAAGTAAAACCAACCCCCACGAGATCGGATCACCTCCCTCCTCACTATTCTCACCTCCCTTCTTCCTTCGTTCCCGCCTCTCGCAAACGCGAGAACCCACGCCGAACCCAATCACCAACTTTACCGTCATCCCCTTGCCGTCACCACCTTCGTCTGCATCCCCTCTCCTTCCCCCTCGCCTCTGTCCCAGAACCCCGAGACAACTCCAATGCACCCTGCAACCACCACAGCTCTCTTCTTTTCTTTCTCTTTCCTTTTATTCTTCTTCTCTCTCCTCTTCTTCTTCTCTCTTCTCTTGCTTTCTTGATTTCTTGGGTTCCGGTTGTCGCCAGAGCCGTGACCGTCACCGACGATCCGGACGATCCAGTGGACATCCCCAGCCAGCATGATCGTGTTCTTGCCTTGCCTGGTCCTGTCTCGTGCGCGCGCGTGTCCATTGCGACGTTTACCCGACATCTGACGCAGTGTACGCATCCCGTCGTGAGATCCGTTCAGGCAAGTTTATCTTGCTACATGCTATGATATATATTTTGCATCCATATGAATAAAAATATCACATGTTTACTGCATTGTACATCCATATTACCGTTTTACTGTTTTCGGATAGCCGTTCGTATCTGTATCATTTATTACATATCTAGTTGCATGCAAGTTTATCTTGCTACATGCTATATTATTATATTTGCACCCATATAAATAATAATAATGCATATTGTTTAGTTATGCATCCTATGTTACCATTTTACTGTTTTGCGATACCCGTTCATATCCGTACTGTATATTACTTATTTAGTTGCATGCCGGAACCTGATTGCTTCATGTTACTACTAGATTCATATACCATGCTTGCTAGTATGCATCATACGACTCATGAACTTGTTATATGTTATCGTTGATTTCCATTCGTGCATCCGTGCTTTTACCGTGATTCGATACTTGTTACATTTTACTGTTGGGCATCCACTTGATACATATGCACCACATGACATGACCCAATACACCACTGCTTGACTTGATACCTGATCTTGTTACTAATGCCGACAACCCTGACTTGTTGTCCCGACGGGCATATCCTGTTGTCTATTCAGACAAAACTGTTCCTGGTTGATCCTGTGTTGGCATTAGCTCCAGATTATCAATACCTGACTTAAACACATAACCTTGGGGGTATGGGGAAATCAAAAGTGTAACCGAGTGTAACTTAAAAGGATATTACTTGATCCGTGGTCCCAGGGGGTAACGGGACAGAATCATTCGTGGTTCTTCTTGGTCCGTAGTCCCGGGGGGTAACGGGACAGAGTCATTCGTGACTCTTACAACTTGGTCCGTGGTCCTGTGGGGTAATGGGACAGAACCATTCTTAGTTCACATATCTTGATCCATGGTCCTGGAGGGTAACGGGGCATATTCTTTGAGTTACATTAGCAGTACATCAATTGATTTCGAATAACTTAGAATAGACAACCCAGTAGCACAGTTTAGATTACTCACCGCACTTCACTTACCCATATACACCTCACTGTTTCATATCTATGTTTGCTTGTTATAGTCATATTATCGTTTATATCCATGCTTGCCTATATCGTTACATCTTGGTTACATTTTATTGTTTGGTATTATGACGCACTAACGTCTGGGGTTTGCATGACCCGGATCCTTTCTCTCTTTCACAGACCGACCAGGACTACTTCAGCGGACAGGCCGACCAGTGAGGAGCAGGTTGGAGTTTAGTTTAGTTTAAGTTTTCTTTCAGCACTTTCATTTCCTGATGTGAGCCCGTATTTGGGACGTACCTTTCTAAATGTTATTGTTATATGGATTTTATTGCTTCCGCATATTATTTCTTGACTCGTTTATTCTGGCATATGGAAATGTACTAGATAGTTTATTTTATTTTACTATTCTTGATATCTTATAGACAGCCGTAATGTGACTGTGGAGGGATATTTCCTAACCATATGTAGCATGGTTGGCTCTGTTACGTGCCAATCGTTGCGCACTCTGGGAAGTGGGGCATGACAATGCCCCTTGCATATATCACAGGGGTGCGAGTATTCGCACCCCAATCTTTCGAAGGGTAGAACCCGTGCTATCGCTGTTTTGGCGATAGGTTGCTTCGGAGCCGCTCATTCTTTGTTGAGCGTTGGCGACAAACACTACCTTGCCTTTGCTTTTCATACATCTTCATCGAATGAGGAAGAGTCCTGACCTATCTGATCCAATCGAGCCATTTTATCTGTAACGAATCCAATTTCATTGTACAAAATTTTTTAAATTAATGTATAGAATAGAGTTTCAAACCTGAGCACAAGTTATCAATTAAAATTGTTTAAGAACAGCAAGAAACAACTTGTAGCTCATTGGTAAATCCTTACACTACTGTGACATAGCCCATGTGTTCGAATCCCATCAGCCACATATATTTTTATTGATTTTTCATTTAAACTTTTTGGAAGCCCAAAAATTTACACGTGCAACACACGTAAAATGAAAAGTCTGAGAAAAACAACAGGTGGCCGGCAAGATGGCCTATATGGCCGGTGGCACCGCCCCTCCCCCCGTCAGGAATGCTCCCATATTCTGAACCCCGGTCCTTTGGCCTACCCCCACTACTCCATGCTGTTTGATTTCCCTGTAAATTAACAGAGAGATTAAAATCACCATTAATCCAAGTTTAAATGCATTTTTAATTCTCTTTTCAATTCTCAAAACCCTAATTCTACCATATAAATACAACCCCACACCCTAGCCCTCTTCATTCTGAAATTTTTTGTTAAAATTCTCAAAATTTTCCAAGTCAAAGAAGAGTACAAATGGAGATAGCACTAGGTCAATTTCCGGCGACGATTCGAGACGATTCCGGCGACCCCGCAACTCCACGAGGCCATCAAACGTTCTCTCAACCTCCCCTCTATTCTCTAAACTAGTAAGTTCCCTCTCTTTTCTTCTTTTCACGTCTCAAAACTTCTTCTTTTCAATGATGTCGGTAAGTGGAGTTATACCGACATCCATTTCTAAAACTTTTTAAAATAATAACTTTTCTTAATAACTAATTATCTAAAACATTATATTTTGTTTGTTAAACATTGAACAATAATTATAAACAAGTTTCATTTCAAAACTCCATATAAAACAACTTTTATTACACTTTTACGTTTAAATACCATAAAATTACATATGACATCTTTTATCATTTTTTGCTCGTATTACCTTTAGAAAATCTCACGAGGTAATGATGTACCTCTCACAACACGCATCATGACATAGCACGATTAGCTTTTAACAATATATGTATTTTGGACAAATACTACTTTTACATTAAAATACCATAAACTATTAAAAACTGTATTCTTTAAATTATATTATTTAAAGTCCTTGCGATTGTACCTCTACAACCTACTTTTGGGGAATCTGATTCAGTTGGTGTGGGTTATCGCACATCCATCGGACTAGTAAGGCAAGATACAGACGTCCTCACGGAGCATATGATCTCGATGGAATTTTTAATGCAATTTTTATGAAAAACGCGATTTTCTATTTAATAAATAAATTTTATTTTTTATAATTATATATAAATATTATCAAACCATATTTTAAATATATAATAAATTCCATGTTTTTTCTAAACAAAAGAATTACAAGTTTCATGAAAATACTATCAAGAATCCATACAAGTCAACTTTACACTAAAATACCCTGTATTATTCAAGATAGGTATTTATTCACTAGAATACCTCACTTTTAAAAATTACATCCATGAAAATCCTTAATACGATAAATAAATACTTGATGTTTAATTTGAAAGTATACTAAAAATATTTTTCATAATACCCCCTCAAGTTGTATTAATTTACAGTTAGGACCCTAGTAAATATAGGTTTAAGCGGGACCAATTCTCTTGAGCCTCAGGGAGCCAGAGAAAGTGAGTGCTTGCCTATTTAAGGTAGAAAACTAAAATGGGATTATCAATAGTAATTGACTTGGAAAAAGACATAAATTCTGCCGTCCATGTGTACCGGTTACCGATAACTGCTAAACCTAATTCAGGATCCAATTCTGTTTAAGTGTCTGAATCAATCTGAGTCTCAGTCTAATCCGAATATAATCTAAATATGAACATAATCCAATCTTAACTCGAATACAATATGAATCCAATCTATACTTGAACTTGAACATGAATACCAGAACTATACCAGAACAAAATCAACATGACTTGAATTGACCGAACTATGAATATATCTTGACTTGACTACATGACTATCCGTTTACATCCTTATCCTTTTACATGAACAATTTATACCATGGTCTCGGCAAGTCTTACATCTATAAAACAACATAATATACATACGGGGTTTTAAAGGGATAGATTGGTACGGAATGTATTAGAAGTGGAATGAGATGGTCACCATAATACACCTAACATGAATATCCATGTTGTTGTCCCGTGGGTATTGACGGGGCCTTGTACTCCATATGCCTTAGTCCACGGAGCAAGTTGGACTCCTCTCATATACACTGATATATTCTGTACCAAACTACAAACAACTATGTTAGCATAACTAACTTTTTCTTTATCAAGTTCTATTCACTCTATTTGTCTATTTCTATCCTATCTCTTGGGACTTACTGAGCGCTAGTTCGCTAAAGACATTCTTATTTCTTCTTTTTTTGGAATGTTGTCAGGAGGACCCGACTCTCAGGAGATCGAGCGCAGCCAGGACAATTTGGAGCACTTCACTGAGAATTCGGAGTTTTAGTTCACTTGTGCTTACTTTACTTTCAGTTCACTTGCCATTGTTTAGGGATCACTTTCCAGCATTGTATTTACTTTTCAGTTGTATATAAAGAATGAATATAAATAAAAAGTTGTTGTTTATTTATATCTCTTGTCCTTTCTTGTGTATATTTATTATATTGCTTATTTACGCTTAACGTGTTTACTTCTGAGTAAATACGTCGCGGGCCTCGCCACGTCTACTTTCTCATACACCAGGAAGCGGGGCATGACTGGTTTTGTTGGAGGCCCATGCAAGTTAGTTCTGTATGGAACTCTACCATGCAGGTCAGTTCTGTATGGAAAACTAAGCAATATATATCACAAGATTTATAAGAATCGGCAACTAAACATTCTTTACATTTCATATTCCTTGAATCTATTTTAACCATATTTTTCTTTCAAGGTTATGGATTCTCCCAACAATACCAGCACGAATGTCAATGGCAATACCCTACCACCACCACCTCTTCCACTTACACCTACCGTAGTTGCTCATATCAATGAGCAGACGGTATTGCTTGAAGCAATCAAGAGCCTCTTAGAGGGACAACAGCAATAGACTGCTATCCTATTGCGCCGTCCAGAAGCTGAGGCACCCGGTGTGAAACAATTCCGGGCACTGCACCCTAAACAAATCTCTGGGAAAGAGAGCCCTTTGGAGGTAAAGGAATGGGCTCAGTCGATTGAGGACGATCTGGCAGCAGCACAAGTGCCAGATATTGCTTGGGTAAGAGTTACGAAGCTGCAATTGACTGACAACGCCAGAGTATGGTGGAAGGCTGAAGAAAGCCGACTTACCCAGCCAATCGAATGGAAGACTTTTCGTGACATGTTCGACGCGAAATATTTTCCCGAAACTGTCTGTTTTGACATAGAGCAGCAATTCATTCACCTGCAACAAGGCTCTATGTGGAGCAAATCTGTAGATAAGTATGACGTTGAATTCACCATGCTGAGCAGGTAAGAGATGTCTCAAATATTCAAGTTTTCTAATATCACATACTGCACAGCTAACACAAAACCGTAACAGGTTCACGGCACATCTCATACCGACTGCTGTGATCAAGGCTAGACGATTTAGCAAGGGTTGGACCAATAGATCCAAGCTGCTCTAGCTACAGAGGATTTCTTAACTCACGACCTAGCTCTGAAGGCTGCCCGTTGATATGAAGTAGTAGTGAAGAAGAAGGGCAGAGCTCAATCTACCGGTGTGAAGCGTCTTGCTGCTCAGATAGCAGGAGGAGCCTCTTCTAGACCACCATTTATACCCAGGAGACCGGGAGTACCTTTTAACCGGCCCAATCCAGATTTCTGCTTCTATTGCAAAAGAAATGGACACCATGCGAAGGATTGCAAGCGTGCTAATCGCCTATGCTTAGTCTGTGGCTTATCCACACCCGAATAGGATCTTGTTCTCATAGACTCAATCCAAATCTTGCACCTGGACCAGCAATCACTTATCCGCAGCAGCCAGCTATCCAGGTACCTGCTCCTCGACTTTCTCTCCCAGCTCCACCTCCTCATAACCTACTGCACCTCTTCCTCGTCAGTCCCATCAAGCACAAAGAAATCTACCTCAGGGACAGAGGAACGGACAAAGGAATGCGCCTCCAGCAAGGAGGAATGTACCTAGGCGATAAGCTTTCACAATGACTGTGGAAGAAGCTGAAGCCACTGGCCAAATCTTCACTGGTAACTTCCCATCTTTCAAATCTGTTCAATACTTTTTTACGTCCACATATCTTTTCATATACCTAAACATATTCCACACGACTTAGGTACAATCTTAGTAGCCTCACTTCCTGCACCAGTACTCTTTGATACTGGAGCATCACATTTGCTTTATGTCGCAACGGTTCGTCCGAACTCATGCGATTCTAGTCAATCCACTCGTATCCAGCTAGAATGTCAGTTCCGGGAATGGCATTCTAAAGGCAACAATGGGATACGACCTGTGTCCAGTGGTTGTCTGCAGCAGAGAATTTTATGCTGACTTCAAGGTGCTGAACATACCGAACTTCGACGTAGTCTTGGGTATGGATTGGCTAGGAACTTTCTATGCTACCATTGACTGTCGTCAAAGCCGGTAGTGTTCGAGATTCCAGATCATCTGGTTTTTTATTTCAAGAGTGGAGACCGTACACTAGAGCCTAGCGCCTACAAAGCTAAACCGAAGAAGGCAGTAGTTGCTACACTACAAGCTGAAGAAGACAAGCCAGAAATAGTTCGAGAGTTCGAAGACGTATTTCCTGAAGATATCTCAGGTTTGCCTCCCGATCGAGCTCTTGAATTCGGTATTGAATTAATACCTGGTGCACAACCGGTGATCAAAGCACCATATCGCTTAAGTCCTGAAGGATTGAAGGAAATCCATACTCAATTAGATGAACTTTTGAAGAAATGATGGATTAGTCCCAGTACCTCAAGTTGGGGATCTCCAGTCCTGCTTGTGAAAAAGAAGAAAGGTTCATACAGAATGTGCATAGACTACCGAGCTCTGAACGAAGTCACGATACAGAACAAGTATCCACTACCGCACATCCACGATCTATTCGATCGGCTAAGTGGGTCTTGCATTTTCTCAAAACTAGATCTTCGTTCGGGTTATCATCAGGTGAAGGTCAAAGATTCTGATATTCCTAAGACGGCATTCAGGACTCGCTATGGTCATTATGAATATCTCGTGATGACATTTGGAGTGACCAATGCACCAGCCATAATCATGAATCTAATGAATCAAGTTTTCTGAGAGTACCTAGAAAGGTTCGTTGTCATTTTCATTGATGACATCCTAGTATATTCAAAGAATCGGAAAGAGCACGCTGAACATTTAAGAATTGTCCTGGAGATTTTGCGACAGCATCAACTCTATACCAAGTATAGCAAGTGCGAATTTTGGCTAGATCAAGTCTGATTTCTAGGACATATCATTTCAGGCGAAGAAATCTCTGTGGATCCGGTTAAAGTATCAGAAGTAAGCGAATGGCCGACACCAAAGACAGTGAAGGACATTCGAAGTTTCTTGGGTTTAGCAGGATACTACCGAAGATTCATAGAAGGCTTTTCGAAAATTGCAACACCCCTGACCAAGCTCACACGTAAAGATGAAGCATTCGTGTGGTCAAAAGCATGTGAACAAGCTTTTGTTGAACTTAAGTCAAGATTGACATCAGCTCCTATCTTTGTAATACCGGACCAATCTGGAGGTTTCTTTGTGCATTGCGATGCATCCGGTAAGGGATTAGGATGTGTTCTACGCCAGCAGGGAAAAGTTGTAGGTTATGCATCAAGACAGCTGAAAATTCACGAGCGCAATTATCCAACACATGATTTGGAGTTGGCGGCCGTTATATTTGCACTAAATATTTTGCGTCATTATCTGCTTGGAGAATGAGTAGATATATACATAGACCACAAAAGTCTGAAATATGTGTTTACTCAAAAAGAGTTGAATATGCGGCAGAGAAGATGGCTAGAACTTATGGCGGACTTCAACATCAACCTACAATATCATCCAGGGAAGGTGAATGTAGTTTCTAATGCACTTAGTCGCCAGCTATTATCTATGAATCTCACCGCATAGTGGAAGCTTCAACAAGAATTGCACGAGATGGAGATAGAAGTGGTTATGCCAGGTAATACTTCAAGGTTGATGAACTTACAAGTTTAGTCTACTATTGTCATTCAGATCAAAGAAGCTCAAGCAAGTGATGCCAAGTTGCAAAAGATCAGAGTACAAGTAGAAAGTGGACTTAGAACAGACTTCCTCATCCATGAAGACGGATCTTTGAGATACGGAAGCAGATTGTGTGTACCACAAGGTCATGTTCGGTAAGAGTTGATGAAAGAAGCTCACAGCTGCCCATATTCAGTACACCCTAGTGGTACAAAGATGTACAACGATCTACATCAACATTACTGATGGCATGGAATGAAGTGTGAAGTAGCCAGAAGCGTAGCCAAATGCTTAGTATGTCAGCAAGTAAAAGTTGAACATCACAGGACTGCTGGTTTATTTCAACCGTTACCTATCCCAGAATGGAAATAGAAACACATCACCATGGACTTCGTGACTGCACTTCCTCGCAGCACGAAAGGTAATGATGTGGTATGGGTTATTATGGATCGACTCACAAAATCTGCTCACTTTATCCCATTTCGAGTTGGCCAATCTACTGAGACACTAGTAAAGAAGTACATGGAAGTAAGTCTGAATCTAAGTAAAATTTAACTCTTCATAGTGTACTATTTCTGATACCCATGAACTCATGCAGGAGATCGTGAGATTACATGGAGTACCGGTTTGCATTGTCTCCGATTATGACACCAGATTCCGATCGCAGTTTTGGCAGAGTTGCAAGCTAGCCGGGAACGAGTCTGAACTTCAGCGCAGCTTATCATCCACAAATAGATTATCAATCTGAGCGACTGATTCAGATCCTTGAAGATATGCTAAGAGCATGTATGTTAGACTTCGGAGGATCATGGGAAGATCATCTACACCTTGTGGAGTTTTCATACAACAACAGCTACCAGGCGAGTATTGGAATGGCACCATTTGCAGCTCTTTAAGGAAGGAAGTGTCGTTGACCATTAAGTTGGGACGACATCGGAGATAGAGAACTCCTTGGACCAGATATGATCTGCGGCTGTGGACGTGTTCGCACGATCAGGGAAGGAATGCGTATAGCTCAAGACAGACAGAAGCACTGGGCTGATGCAAAGCTCCGACATCTGGAGTTTTAGCCGGGAGATCATGTGTTCTTAAAGATCTTTCTGAACCGCGGAGTAATTCGCTTTGGCAAGAGGGGTAAGCTCAGTCCGAGATACATTGGACCGTTCGACATACTCGAACGAGTCAGAGAAGTGGCATATCGTTTGGCACTTCTACCCTCATTGGAAGGAGTGCACAACGTATTCCACATATCCTAGTTTCGAAGATATGTGAGCGACCCCAGCCACATCCTTGATCATTTCGAGCTCACTGTATAGACAGATCTATCTTGTGAGCAGAACTCGTTGAAATCCTGGGTAGAAAAGTAAAGTCGCTTAGGAACAAGGAAGTAAACTTGGTTCGAGTGATATGGAGAAAAGATTCACCAGGAGAATCAATGTGGGAACGCGAGGAGGACATGTATGGAAGATACCCTTACTTGTTTGTAAACTAATCCTTAAATAATTGTAAATTTCGAGAACGAAATTTTTGTGAGGGTAGAATGTAACGACTCCAATTTCATTGTATAAAAATTTTCAGATTAATGTACAAAATAGAGTTTCAAGGCTGAGCACAAGTTAAAAATTAAAATTGTTTAAGAACAACAAGAAACAACTTGTAGCTCATTGGTAAAATTGTTTAAGAACAGCAAGAGACAATTTGTAGCTCAAAATTTTCCAAGTCAAAGAAGAGTACAAGTGGAGTTAGCACTAGGTCAATTTCCGGTGACGATTCGAGGCGATTCCGGCGACCCCGCGACTCCACGAAGCCATCAAACGTTCCCTCAACCTCCTCTCTATTCTCTAAACTAGTAAGTTCCCTCTCTTTTCTTCTTTTCACATCTCAAAACTTCTTCTCCTCAATGATGTCGGTAAGTGGAGTTATACCGACATTCATTTCTAAAACTTTTTAAAATGACAACTTTTCTTAAGAACTAATTATCTAAATCATTATACTTTGTTTGTTAAACATTAAACAATAATTATAAACAAGTTTCATTTCAAAACTCCATATAAAACAACTTTTATTACACTTTTACGTTTAAATACCATAAATTTACAAATGACATCTTTTATCATTTTTTGCTTGTATTACTTTTAGAAAATCTCAAGAGATAATAAACTACCTCTCACAACACGCATCATGACATAGCACGATTAGCTTTTAACAATATATATTTTTATACAAATACGACTTTTACATTAAAATACCATAAACTATTAAAACCGTATTTTTTTAATTGTATTATTTAAATTCCTTGCGATTGTGCCTCTACAACCCACTTTTGGGGAATCCGATTCGGTTGGTATGGGTTATTGCACATCTATCGGACTAGTAGGGTGAGATGCAGACCTCCTTACGTTGCATACGATCTCGATGGAATTTTTAATACAATTTTAAAGAAAAACGTGATTTTCTATTTAATAAATAAAATTTATTTTTAATAATTATATATAAATATTATCAAACCATCTATTTTAAATATATAATAAATTCGATGTTTTTTCTAAACAAAAGAATTACAAGTTTCATAAAAATACCATCAAGAATCCATACAAGTCAACTTTACACTAAAATACCCTGTATTATTCAAGTTAGCTATTTATTCACTAGAATACCTCACTTTTAAAAATTACATCCATGAAAATCCTAAATACGATAAATAAATACTTGAGATTTAATTCGAAAGTAACTAAAAATATTTTTCATAAAACCCTCTCAAGTTATATTAATTTACATTAAGGACCCTAATAAATATAAGTTTAAGCGGGACCAATTTTCTTGAGCCTCAGGGAGCCGTAGAAAGTGGGTGCTTTTCTATTTAAGGTAGAAAACTAAAACGAGATTATCAATGATAATTGGTTTGGAAAAAGTCACAAATTCCGCCGTCCATGTGCAGCAGTTACCGATAACTCCTAAACCTAATTCAGGATCCAATTCTGTTTAAGTATCCGACTCACTCTGAGTCTCAGTCTAATCTGAATATAATCTAAACATGAACACAATCCAATCTTAACTCCAATACAACATGAATAATCTATACTTGAACTTGAACATGAATATCAGAACTATACCAGAACAAAATTAACATGACTTGAATTGACCGAACCATGGATATATCTTGACTTGACTACATGACTATCCGTTTACATCCTCATCCGTTTACATAAACAATTTATACCATGATCTCGGCAAGTTTTACATCTATAAAACAACACAATATACATTTACGGGGGTTTTAAGGGGTAGATTGGTACAGAATATTTTAGAAGTGGAATGAGAAGGTCACTATAATACACCTAACCTAAATATCCGTTGCCGTTGTCCCGTGGGTTTTGACGGGGCCTTGTACTCCATATACCTTAGTCCACGGAGCAAGTTAGACTCCTCTCATATACACTGATATATTCTGTACCAAGTTACAAACAACTACGTTAACATAACTAACTTTTTCTTTATCAAGTTCTATTCACTCTATTTGTCTATTTCTATCATATCTCTTGGGACTTACCGAATGCTAGTTCGCTAACGAAATTCTTATTTCTTCTTTCTTAAGAATGTTGTCAGGAGGATCCAACTCTCAGGAGATCGAGTCTAGCCAGGACGATTTGGAGCACTTTACTGAGAATTAGGAGTTTTAGTTCAATTGTACTTACTTTACTTTCAATTCACTTGCCATTGTTTAGGCATCGCTTTCCAGTATTGTATTTACTTTTCAGTTGTATGTAAAGAATGAATATAAATATAAAGTTGATGTTTATTTATATCTCTTGTCATTTCTTGTGTATATTTATTATATTACTTATTTATGCTTAACACGTTTACTTCTGAGTAAATACGTCGCGGGTCTCGCCACGTCTACTTCCTCGTACACTGAGAAGCGGGGCGTGACATTATCCATTAGCTCGTGGAAGGTCGTCGACTTGAAGAGGGCCATAAATGGGAACACCTTTGAACTTGGGTCAAGGGTGGCTATGAACATTCTCACGGTTGTAGCTTCGTCGATGCATTGCTCGCATTTTGACCAGAGATTTCGCCATCGGGTAACATATTGAATCCAGGTTTAATTAAGTACAACCCTTTTGTTGACCAACGCCGCCACGATAGTGTGTTCATTCTCACTAACGAATCTCTAACAGAAGAGCATATCCATCTCGTCGAAGGTCTTCACAGAATCATTTGGGGGTTCCGCATACCATTCGAAGGCGATACCCGCCAAACTGCTGACGAACTGTCGGAGGAGCAGTATATCATTTCCTCCAGTATTGCCGCACATGGATTTAAATCGCACAATGTGCTGTCGAGGATTCCCAGTTCCTTTGTACATGTGGAATGTTGGAAGTGTGTACTCTAGCATGTACTGTATTTGATCGTACCAGGCCGGATATGGTCGACCAGTCTTGATTGACATATTTGCAGCTTCACTGAAATAGTGAGCTTTGATTTGCTAAGCGATATATTCGTCCATCTTTGCTTTTGGAATCATTTCATCTTCGGTCGTTGATGAGACTTGCATAGAATTTGAAATGTCACATTTGTCTTTAAGAGCGACTACCGGTGGTTCATTTGCCAGTGGTTCCGATTGAACTATCATTCCAGCCATATTCTGGATCAGAAGGGCTATCTGGTTCATTTTAACGGACATTTCTTCTGCTTCTTCATCTTTCTTTTTGAGAGCGCGCTTTAGGAAGTCAATATCCGACTCCTGCTCTGTTCTTTCTCCAGGCGCGTCTTCGGGATTTGCCTTAGACGATAGATTAGCGAGTGTTGCCGCCTGAGCAAGCATCTCCTGCAACTTTTCACGTTGCAGTTGAGCCTTTTTCAAGGACCGAGTATGCGGTCCGTGGCTAGTAGATGCTTGAACTTTGTCTTTGGAGTTCACCATGTGGACTGTATGAACTGCCATGCCCCCAGGATTGGGGTGTTTGGAATCTTGACCCTTGGAGTTTGCCTCGGGCATTTGGATTTTATTTGGTATCTCTTTTTTGTAAGCAGCCGCTTTGGCTTTATGAGGAACCGTTGTATCAGGAACCGTCTTAGAATGAATCCCCTTGTATTTGAAAGGGGATTTGTCAGAATTTGGCTGACATTTAGGGAAAGTGCCGCGGTTGGCGACTGAGTCCTTCACCTTCTTCCACACCTTATATATAGATGAGAAAAGTTCTTTTAGAGAGCGAACTGGTTTCCGCTCTCATTAGATTTCCACGGGCTGCGGAGATTTCTTCAATACTGCGGTGGGAGAATTTTGTATGACCCTTCGCAACAGTTCGAAGCTATTCCCGGTTAGAACAAAAGCATTCATCATCAGAGTTGAAGAAGGTGGAGTCAACGCTGATGGAGAACTGCCCCCGGCTTGTTTTTTACGACGCCGATATCGACGTCAACTGTTTCTTACGGCCAGAATTTGATTAACCTCATGATTTTGTTGAGCCTGCCCCCTGTTTTCTCCGAGAGCTTGAGTATTCTGCCCTCTGCGTCAACCATAGCCTTTGGAAAGTACCAATTGTTTGGAGACCGATTCCATCGGCAAAGCAGAAGCTTGATGAGCCAGCCTGTGGAAAACAGACTTCTTCTGGGATTCCTCCTTCAGCGTTGAGGTACCGAGGGTGGGAGGTGGGAGCATAGACCCAAAGAGAAACCCATTGATTTCTTGAAGAGCTGGATTGCAGAGATTTGAACATACTTAACACCACCAGATGTGACAGAGCTTGAGTTACGGTGAGTGTAAGCAAACGCCATTCTACAAAGAGACGAAGCGCTGGTTTCAGTATCTCATCACCTAAGAGCAACTACAAACATATATACCGCAATTATTTGATCGCCGAAAAACACGATACACGAAATGTGGAGTGGAAAGAGGAAATGCTCCCACCGGGCGTGCCGGAATCTGTTCACCGCTGAAAACAGAGACGAACCGGGATAGATCGTCTTGCCTGAATTTGGGGGCAGATGATATTTGGATTTATCCTTCCACCTCTCCGAAAATACCAAGTTAATTTATGGCACCGTATATCGGAGGTTTGAACGGATGCGACCGTTGTAGCAGACTTTATCAGATTCTCCCTTATTATATGAGGGGTTTTTGATTGTGGGGACGCTTTTCCCTGCAGGTGCAAGCCCCTGCACTTAATTACGTTACCGCATTGCTGTTCCCCTCCGAACGGCGGCCGGGACGTTAGGACGTCTGAGGCCTGAGGTTCGGGGCAGATGCTATTTGGTTTTTATCCGTCCACCTCTTCGAAGATGCCAAGTTGATTTATGGCACCGTGTATCGAAGATTTAGACGGATGCGGCCGATGTAGCAGACTTTGTCAGATTCCCCCTCGCTTGAGGGGTTTTTGATTGTGGGGACGCTCTTCCCTGCAGGCGCAAGCCCCTGCAGTTAATTACGCTACCGCTTTGCGGTAACAACTTTCTCCTTCTCCAGAATTTCACTTCGTGTCGTGTGTGTTTGTTTTGTTTGTGGCTGCCCGTGGATTGTATACGGAGACTGAGTAATGCCGTCGCCCGTAGGGCGTGGATTAGTCCAAATCCGTATTTACTTAGATTTGGGTTTGGTGTTTTTAGTTTAAGGATACGTTAGTCGCGTTGCGGCTAAGATCAACTTAAACGTTCGTCAAGGATACGTTAGTCCTGTTTGAGACTAAGATCAACTTAACGTGATCGTTTAGATCCGACAAAAGAGCGTTTGGGCCCTATTGTTCCAGTTTGGGAGATTCATAGTCCAATTTGGGACTAAAGTCTGTTTGGAGGATACGTTAGCCATTTTTTAGGCTAAGATCGACTCAAACGTTTGTTAAGGATACGTTAGTCCAGTTTGAGACTAAGATCAACTTAACGGGATCGTTTAGGTCCGACAAAAGAGCATTTGGGCTCTATTGTGCCAGTTTAGGGACGTAGTGGTTCATATTCCAGTTTAGGGACGTGGTGGTCCAATGTTAGTTTAGGGACGTTTCGGTCCGATGTTAGTTTAGGGACGTTTCGGTCCACGAGTTTAAGGACCCCGCAGTCCGTATCGATGTGTGGTCGTTGGGACCCGTCACCTCTTTGACGTCGTTGAGGAATTACAACGACGGATGTCAAAGGAGTTCGGAGATGTACCCTCGAACCGGATGTAAATTGATTTAGAAGAGCAATTTTGCTCAGTCAATTTAATTTAAGGACTTATGGCCAAAATTGGGCTAAGTCCAGTTGAAATGTTCAACATTTTATTTGGTTTTGCATTGCATTTCTTTTTTTTTTATTTTTATTTGGGCCTTGCCCAGAAAGGATGCAGAGCATCAATTTGTTTTGGGCTCTGCCCTTTTAGGAATGATGCAGGGCATCAATTTTATTTGGGCTCTGCCCTTGTATAAAGGATGCAAAGCATCAATTTATTTGGGCTCTGCCCATTTATTGCCTTGCAATTTAATTAGGCCTACTAGGTCTTTTTGGTTTGGGCCTGGCCTTTTAGAAAATGCATTGCATTTGTCAAGCGCTTTGCGCCAATCAAAAAGCACAACAGTGCAAATTTATAAGTGCAAAGCACTATTAATTTTAGAATCTTTTAGATTCAAGAACCAATGGTTCATAAAAGAAGTGCAAAGCACTATTTGATTTCTTGATCTAATTTAGATCAAAGAAAAACAAGTTTGTTTATTTCAAGAACCAAAGGTTCATAAAAGTGCAAAGCACTATCTTTTTTTTATTTCTGTTTTTCTTGTTTTAGAGAACCGGTGGTTCATAAGAAGTGCAAAGCACTATTAATTTAAGAACCTTTTAGGTTCAAGAACCGATGGTTCATAAAACAAGTGCAAGGCACTATTTGATTTATTTCTAAGAAAAAACAAGTTTTTTCTTGTTTTTCTTATCTCAGAGAATCTAAGGTTCATAAAAGTGCAAAGCACTATTTATTTAAGAACCTTTTAGGTTCAAGAACCGATGGTTCATAAAACAAGTGCAAGGCACTATTTTTATTTAATTATTTATTTATCGTTAAAGATCTATGATCGTGTTCATAAGAGAATTTTCTCTTCTTTAAAAGGTTTTTTACCTTTTTTTTTTATTCTTCAAGAGTTCTCTTCTCTTTTCTTTTTAGCCAGATGTTGATGATTTTTAATTGAGGTCTGGGGTCCTTTTTATAGTGCCCATAAATTAGTTAAATTTGTTACATAAATATTTTTCTGAGTGATTTAGGTAATTTTCCCCACCGTTGGATTTTTGATCCAAAGGCCCCTGCTTTACAGAAGAAAATCTTCTTATTTTAACAAGAACAGAAAAGATTTATTCTGTTTTGCGCAACTCCCCCAGCGCGTGACACGTGTCGCGCAGCTGTGCTTGCGCAACTGCGCAGACACGTGTCGCGCAACAATTTTTTTTTTTTTTTTTTTTTTAAGCTTGCGCAACTGCGCGCTGACACGTGTCCCGCAGCGCGCTGCGCAGCTGCGCTGACACGTGTCACGCACTGCGCAGTTGCGCACTGCGCAGTTGCGCACTGCGCAATCTTTTTTTTTTTTTTTTTTTTTTTAGCAGCTTGCGCAACTGCGCGCGCTGACACGTTTCGCGCAGCGCACTGCGCAACTGCGCAGACACGTGTCGCGCAGTTGCGCAGTTACGCACTGCGCAAATTTTTTTTTCTTTTTTTTTTTTTTTGAATATTGCGCAACTGCGCGCGCTGACACGTGTCGCGCAGCGCACTGCGCAACTGCGCAGACACGTGTCGCGCACTTGCGCACTGCGCAATCTTTTTTTTTTTTTTTTTTTTTTTGCGCAACTGCGCGCGCTGACACGTGTCGCGCAGCGCACTGCGCAACTGCGCAGACACGTGTCGCGCAGTTGCGCACTTGCGCAGTTGCGCACTGCGCAATCTTCTTCTTTTTTTTTTTTTTTTTTTTGAGAGAGCTTTGCTCTAAAGCTCTTATGGAGTACGCTACTTCATTTATTTTAACTTTAATTCTCTTTTTAATTTTCAAGATAGAGCTTTGCTCTGATTGAAGAAAAACAGAAGTATTGCTTGTTTTCCCATCTTGGAATTTAAACAGAGTTTTGCTCTGATTGAGGTAAACAATTGCAATAACCACTTTCTCCTGCTTCGAAAGTTCACTTCATGTCGTGTGTGTTTTTGTTTGTTTTGGTTGCCCGTGGATTGTCTACAGAGACTAGTTTATGTCGTCGCCCGTAGGGCGCGGATCAGTCCAAATCCGTATATTTTAGATTTGGGTTTGGTTTATTTAAGGACCGTTAATCTGGTTTGAGATTAAGATCGACTTAAACATATGAGCAGTTTGGGCTCAGTTATTTTAGTTTAAAGACATTGCGGTCTATTACCGCCGTGTTTGGGGCAGATATTAGTTGAAGGAAATTTTGGTCCAACGTTACCGTTTTGGGGACGAATATTAGTTTAAGGATGTTTCGGTCCAACATTCCCGTTTTGGGGACGAATATTAGTTTAAAAACGTTTTGGTCCAACATTCCCGTTTTGGGGACGAATATTAATTTAAGAACGTTTCGGTCCAATATTCATCTTGCGCGCACGTGTATTTGTTACATGGCTGAGTGAATGATGGTAACATGGAATGTATTTGTTACATGCCCAATTTGGTGTGCGATTCGATTTGAGGTGTGCACGTCAGTTTGGAAGTGCATCAACGTGGGATATATCATTCCTAGTCTTGATGAAGTTTTACGTCAAGTTGGGACGAGAGATGTTGTTGGTTGTCGGGACCCACCACCGCTCTGAAGACGTTGAAGAATTACAACGACATATATCAAAGGTATGGCGAGTTTACCCTTAAATCAAATCCCGTATTTAAGGGAAAGGGGTGATGGACCTGAGAATCGTTGGTCATATTTGAGACTAAGATTATCTTAAGAGAGATGGGATGGATATCATTTTGGATATCATCAATGAGAGATCATTAATCATGTTTAAGACTAAGATCAGTTTGGATATCATGAATATAAGCTTAGCCAATTTGGGCTAAGATTGGGCTTCTGTAACACCTAGTAGTGTTAAGCACTCAGCCGCATATAGCGCTCACGTGTATATCACGTGAGGTACTCCAATAGTGCTAAGCATTAGCTTTTGTGGCGCTCACATATGTTTCACGTGAGGCGCTCCAATAATGCTAAGCACTAACTTTTCCCGACGCTCACGTGTGTTTCACGTGAAGTGCTATATAACTTGGCCTTGAGCGCTCATGTGCTTTTCACGTAAGGCGCTGAGTTCTTTTGGAGATTTAATCTCTGTTGATATTTTTAGAGAATTTAAATCTCTATTAATGATATTTTGACCATTAACGATTACCAAGATCATTATTTTGAGGATCTGGGATCATGTTCTTTAAGAAAAAAGTTCTTGATTTGAAGGAACTAAGTTCTTGGAGTATTATGAACTCCATATTTTCCATGTTCATGTTTTCAGAGAGGTTAAACCTCTTTTAATGGTGTTTTAACCATTAAGGATCACCAAGATCACTATTTTGAGGATCTTGGATCGGGTTCTTTAAAGAACTAAGTTCTTGATTTGGAGAAACTAAGTTCCTGGAGTATTATAGACTTTATTTTCTCTACGTTCTTGTATCTATGTTCCCCTTTGAATCATTGATTCTCAAGAACAAGATATTCCCGATGAGAATTAAATTCTCAACTTGTGGAGGACTTGTATTGTGGATCTCAGATCCAGAGAAAGAACTAAATTCTTTTAAAAGGGTTAAACACTTAGATATGGTATGTTAGGTAAAAGAGATATTTTGATCTCTTCTTTTTTCTTTACCTAGGGCTTTTAGGAGGGAGATCTTCTTCTTTAAGAGAATTAAATTCTCTACTGTTTTTTGAGCCTTCTGTATTTTTACAGAAGCTTATGGGGGGTCTCATCTCTTTTTTTCCTCCTCTGATTTATCTCTTTGCTCCTATTTATAGAAGAAGAGAAAAATCAATTTGTTGAGAAAATCTTTCATTGAGAGATCATGATTGATTTCATGATCAATCAAAATGATATTTTAGATCAATCGGTGAATTTTATTCACCGTTGGATTTTTAATCCAAAAGCTCTCTATTTAACAGAGAATATTTCTTATTTATTTAACAAGATTAGGAAATATTTTTTTAAGATAGAATTTTATTATATCATATGAATATCTTGTTAGTTTAACAAAATTAGAATTTTGTTCTATCATATGGATATCTTGTTAGTTTAATAAGATTAAAATTTTATTCCAACATAAAATTTAATTTTATCACATAGAATTTAATTCTATCATATGAATATTTTGTTAGTTTAACAAGATTAGAATTTTATTCTATCATATGAATATCTTGTTAGTTCAATAAGATTAGAAAAATATTTTCCTAATATAGAATTTAATTCTATCATATGGATATCTTGTCAGTTTAACAAAATTAGAATTTTATTACAACATAGAATTTAATTCTATCATATAGAATTTAATTCTATCATATGAATATCTTGTTAGTTTAACAAGATTAGAATTTTATTCTATCATATGAATATCTTATTAGTTTAACAAGATTAGAAATATATTTTCCTAAGATGGAATTTTATTTTATCAGATGATCGATGTGTGATTTAAAATCACCGTTGGATCTTTGATCCAAGAGTCCTCTGTTTAACAGAGAAGATCTTTCTAATTTAAGAAATATCAGGGAAATATTTCTCACATATAATTTAATTCTATCAAATGGTTTAATTGGTGATATTTTCTCATAATTGGATTTTAAATTCAAGATTCTCCGTCAGAGAAAGATCTTTCTATATTAGAAAGTTCAGAGAAAATATTTCCCAAATAAAATTTAATTCTATCAGATGGGAGCATATTAAATTAGGGTGCTCACATGCTTTGCATGTGAGCGCTGCCAAAAAATACGGAAAGAGAACCCACATGTTTAACACGTGACCCCTAATGTAGATTTTAGCCTGCTTTCAGCGCCCATATGCTTTGCATATGAGTGCTCACGTGTTTAACACGTGAGACTTGTTTGGCCTTTGGTTATTTATGTTCAGCGCTCATATGCTTTGCATATGAGCGCTTATGTGTTTAACACGTGAGGCCAGTTTGGCCTTTAGGTTTATTTATGTTCAACGCTCATATGCTTTGCATATGAGCGCTCACGTGTTTAACATGTAAAGCCAGTTTGGCCCTTAGTTATTTACGTTTAGCGATTATATATTTTGCATATAAGCACCCACCTGTTTAACACGTAATGCCAAATTATGAAGATTCTTTTTCTTTTTCTTTTCTCCCATTTTTTATAAGGGAACAAATAGCTCTTTGCCAAAAATTTTGGCGGAAATACCCTCACTATCACCATCAATCTTATCTAAAATTACTTTTCCCAACCCCTCACTCGACCTACCCGGTCTCTGTCGCCCTTCCCCGACGGGTTTCCCCACAACCACAGCCGCCGTCGCCGCCCACCACATTCACCACCACTGCCACCACACTGCCACCCACATCCCCACCACAGCTACCGCCGCTACCCATATCCCCATACATCCCAAACTAGCCACCACTATCCGCCACCATCCACCACAGCTGCCCACATCCCCACCATAGCCACCATCGCCACCCATATCCCCAAACAACCCCAACTAGCCACCACCACAGCTACCACACCGCCACCCACATCCCCACCACAGCCGCCACCGCCACCCATATTCCTAAACAACCCCAAATAGCAACCACAGTTGCCACCACCCACCACCACAATCCAAAATCCTCAGATTAAAGCCCTACCCACCAAATTCAATTTGGAAAAATAAAATTTTAAATTGAATAAATTAACTAACCGGTTGAGGATTTCGACGGTAACGATGACGATTTCGACGGTGGCGATCGATACGGCGCTGGAGGTGATGGAGACGGCGTTGGAGGTCGTAGGAGATCAAAGAAGAAGACGTGAGGAGGCGATGAGAGGTTAGAGGAAGCTGAGAGGTCGGAAGAGGCGACGAGGGAAAAATTGGGGGGAATTGGGAATTGGGGTACTATGCGCAACGGGAAAGATAAACTTTTGGTTTTTTTTTTAAAAATCCCCTTCTTTGCTTCTATGGATATATCCGTAGGTCTTTATCTTGCGGCATCGTAGAGGCAAATGCATATGTTAAATTTTAACAAATTTTTATTTATATATGCCCCTACGGTCTAATTCGTAGGGGCATTACTTGCCCTTAAGGATAAATCAGTAGGGACAAAATAAATTTTCCCCTACATAATTTATTATCTGTTAGGACAAGCCATCTTTATATTAATGCATCACCGTCAACACCATTACCATCTTCCTCCTCCTCTACTTCTTCGACCCATCAACACCTCCTTCCTCATCCTCTTCAACACCACCGCCACCGCCACCATCTTCAAAGCCGTCACAACCGCCGCTGCCATCCTTCTTCCTTTTTTTCTTCAACCTACAACCGCCACTGCCATCCTTCTTCCTCTTCCTCTTCAACCCACCACCGTCTCCTTCTTCCTCAACCTTTCTGGGTATCGCCGTTGTCCCCACCGCCATCTTCTCCTTTCTCTTCCTCTTCAACATCACTGGTATTGAAGAGGAGGAGAAAGGAGGAGGTAGCTGTGGGGACGGTGGCGATGTCCGGAAAAGAGGAAGGAGAAGGAGGCGACGGTGGTGGGTTGAAGAGGAGGAGGAAGAATGATGGCAGCGGTGGTGTATTGTTGATGGCGGCCGCGGCGGCAGTTGTGGGTTGAAGAAGAAGAAGAATGTGATGATGGTGGTGGCAATGTTAAGGAAGCTATGGATTGAAGAGGAGGAAGCAATGGATTGAAGAGGAGGAAGATGGTGGTGGTGATGATGGTGGCGGCAGTGACGGTGTTGAAGAGGAGAAGAAATGCGGCGGCGGCGACGATGGCCGGAGAGGAGGAAAAGGAATAATTTTCAAAAGTGAAGTAAGAGGTTGTACGAGTAACTCATAAGTATAGGGCGAGTACAGGTATGAGAAAAATATTGAAATATAAACCCAAAATAAAAATAAAATAATATATCATCATGTGACATGTGTCATGTCCATAACTTCTTCATGCAGCCCACGTGGGATGCTGCAATTGGAACAGAGCACATCCCAGTTCCAAAGATTATATGAAACTTCTGTGGGGCCCAATTAAAACAGCATTGAAATTTGTTTGCTACCCAACAGAGCTATCGGATTCGGGTCAAATTTACTTTTTTGGATCCGATACTGATTTTTCCATTTTGATACTAGCGGAAATTTTATAAATGGTGAAGTGGCTTCCGAAGAACAACGAGAACGGACCAAGCAAGCAACAACCCAACTCAAGCTTAGAAGGACAAGACCAATTTCAGAATTTACCGGATTTGGGCTATTTCTTAATAAATAAATCCGTCTTCCTTTTTACATTGCATATCATCTAAGAAAAGATGCATAACTCGTGAGATAAAGCTTTCCTTTCTTAAGTGAAGGGCCACCAGTTGGACTCCCGAAAATGTCTTATCCAACTCTAAACCTGTCAAAATCCAACATATAAACTAATTTTCATGTAAAACATGGAATTTGATGTTTTTTCAAATATATCAACCCCAAAACATAGTTATCTTTGTATACCACCCCAAAACTTGATATTTGCATATACCACCCCTTAACACATTACATTTATACAAATAACCTCATGTTGTACCTTGGCCCTACTCCAACACCTCAGGCTTTATTATTTATTTAACTTGATTTCATGGCTGTACTAATCACTGCAAGTTTAATTGCTTCTATTTTTAAAACTAAAACTTGGAATATAGGACCTGGTAATCTTTTTTATTAAACGAGATAAGTAATTATAAATTAACTGAGAAAAATGTGACTCCACAAGAAAGCTCCTTATTTTGTACTTGTACACACAGAAAAAGCGCATAGTAATGCTAATGTAGAATCATACACGATTTCTTAGAGTTCTTTAGTTAGTCTACCAAATTCTCTCTCTCAAAAAATACTATAACAAATTCCTATTTTTTGGATCACAAACAAAACTATTGAGGATTCGTTAAATTGTTGTGAGCTTTGGTCATACAAGTGTACTAAAGGCCCCTACCACCTGTCTCTCTTCTCATGTAGTGACTAATACACGTGGGGCCCACCTCGCGTATGTGTGTGTTGTGTTAGAGAGAGAGAAAGATTGAATATGTGTCTGTGTTCAGAGAAGAGAGAAAGAGAGGAGAAGAAGCTCAAGAAATTAAAACTTCAAAAGATTACAGTGAGGGAAGCAAGTGAGTGTGTGTGTGTGAGAGAGGGATGGAGGAGAGAGAGAGGGTTGTGTACGTGGCAAAGCTAGCAGAACAAGCAGAGAGATATTGATGGATGTCCTTTTCAGATCTTCCTCAGATGTTGTCTTCCGTCGATCTCCTGGTAGATTCTGGAGGGGATTCCCTGTTGTGTGTGGATCTCAATGGGTGTAGAGAAAATTCGGTGATTGGAGGAGTTGGCGCTAAGTATGGATACCACCGAGGACCCTCCGACGATCAAGTTTGTACTGGATCCGAGCAGCGTAACGGCTAAGTGGAGTCAAAAATGGCTTACTTGACCCTCTGTGATGGGAGTTTATATAGTGGTGGAGACACGCAGCAGCAGGTGCGAGAATCTCACCGGCAGTTACGCTCCCGACGTCACGCCCGCGTAGAGAGCGGATCGCCCATTAATGGGGATCGTGGAGGCGTGGAACGTGGGATGTTGCGGGCGGAGAATCCGCGTATGGCGAGATTCACGGAGCGGCGGTTACGCCTGTGAGCGGTGGAGCTGGGCGGAGGACCGAGGAAGACGGCCTCGATCGGGGGGCTCGTGGACGAGCGAGAAGGCCGAGGATATTTGGTCTTGTGGCAGCTCAGGACGAGCTGAGGGGCCGAGGAGGCCAATCTGCAGGGAGCCTCGAGGAGAGCTGGCTTGTGCCGGCAGGTCGGGTGCAGGGGTGGCCTGGTCGGCCTCTGTGGGCCTTTCCTTCTGAGTTCTAGGACGTGCTATCCGCCATGTGTCCTGATCTTAGGGGTCCTCAATATTGAGCATCATTAGATATGAAGGTGAAGAATGCTCCTTCACTCTCTTCTCTCTTTTCTTTTCATTTCTTTGTTTAATATATTTGTTTATTGTGTTGAGTTTTGATATCCAGTGTTTTCCTTCCCCTTATTTTTGTTGAAGCTTTTAATTTTGGCTTCTGTGGTTATATAATACATCTGAGAAATTTTGAGATTTGGAATAATTTCAAAGAAAGATGTTATTAGGAATGGTAAGCTTATATGGGTTTTTTCCCAAGAAAAAAAATGATATATAGATTCATGATTTATTTTTTTGCCTTCCTTTGAGTTTTTTCTTTGGATGTTTGATTTATAGGTGATTAAATTATTTGATGATATGGAGTTTTAAATAATTTCATTCATGGACATCTAGGGTATGTGATAATTTAATTATATGGGGTTTAAAATTTTGGGAGAAAGTTTCTCATACCCCCAATTGTTTTGGCTTCTTAAGATTCATGTTTAAGCTGTTCATGCTATGCACATGTAGCTTGATTTGAGGATATTTCTATTTCATTGGTTTGTTAAGTGTGTCAAGAAAACGGAAAATAGAGAAACCTTTACTAGAAGAGGGGAGAGATATGTGGCGCTCTCACAATTAAATGAAATAAAATATCCGGAAATATAGTTTAAACCTAAAATGATCCACGTTATAACATTTTTGCATGTGCAATAAACATGGATATATGGTAGCATCATAGATTTGGAAAGATTCTCTAATACCTGCTTTCTGCACGTGCATTAAATATGGAGATATGGTAACGTCATAGATTTGGAAAGATTCTTAAATACCTTTTAGGTAAGATAACAAAGATATTCACATCAAACATTTATTCTAATACACGCGTGGATCGCACATGAAAAATACCGGTATTGTTTTATGTTCCTATGAAATTTAGAATATGTTTGTTCTGTTTTCTTATAACAGAAGGATTGATTTACTTCACAAGTCACTTGACATTGGTGTCTCAATTTCAGTATTTGATTTTTTATTTTTTATTTTTAGATGTTTCTCTTGTATAAGTGTGTGTGTGTCCGATAAAAATTGAGAACACGATAATTAAAAGATACTTTACTCTGTAAAGTAAATTGGCATGGTACACTAATCCGAAAACGGTGTTTCTGGTTTCAATTACATATCCATGTCATGTTGTATGGAATTGCGAGTGAAAAACTTACACGAACCACTTCACTCAAAAGCTCAAGCTATTGGGTTGTGGGATAACAATGTATTTCATACAACCCTTCTCCTCATGTAGACCTTTGAGCCATGTTGAAAGAGTTCCCACGGAAATTCTCACTTTCAAAGACAGAAAAAATAGAGGTAAATAAATATGTGATTGTAAACCACAACTTGGTGAGTTCTGACACCACTAACCAGATGCTTAAGTCGATGGGTTGTGGGATAGCACTGTATATCAATTTGAGAAGTTTAACAAAAACAGGGGGGGGGGGGGGGGGAAAGATGAAAGTTTCTATTTTAAATCTTATTTTCTTAAGTAATTGTTTTTGGTAACAACAAAAGAAGTAGGGAGTGGGGAGGGGGTGTTTAATATTTTGCTCTTCTTGTTGTTGAAGAAATGGTGGAGGCAATGAAAATGGTTGCTAAGATGGATGTAGAGCTGACGTCAGAAAAAAGAAATTTACTATCGGTCGGTTACAAGAACGTGATTGGAGAAAGGAAAGCATCATGGCGAATTCTCTCATCAATAGAGCAAATGGAAGCAGCAAATGGGAACGAGCCCAAAGCCAGGAGGACAAGAGATTACATGAAACGGTTCGAAAATGAGTTCGTGGCGATTTGTAACGACATCTTGTCTCTTATCACCATCCACCTTCTCCCATCGTCCAATGGCGGAGAATCTATTGTATTCTTCTATAAAATGTGAGTGTTTATTGTCCTTTTGAAATACCTATCTGATTCAATACGATAACTTCTTTAAGTTCTTTAATGGTATTTCTTTTGTTACAGTAAACTCCCTTAAACTTTGGTTTTTAACGGAGTTTTACTTTTTTGATACCATTTTGTTTGAATATAATGTGAAGTTATTCTTTTAAACTAGGAAAGGAGATTACTACCGATATTTAGCAGAGTACAAGGCTGGAAATGAAAGAAAAGAACCTGCAGATCAGTCTCTTAAGGCCTATCAGGTTTCTTTTACCTTCTGTTTCTTTCAACCTCATCAATTGTGTTATATTTTTATTTTCGCTTTTTGTTCTTTATTTAGTGCACAGTGTATCATTCCTTGAATGATAATTTTACTTCTAAACAAAAAACCGACAGGCTGCTACAAGTACTGCAATGACCGATCTCGCACCGACCCATCCAATTAGGCTTGGCCTTGCTTTAAATTTCTCTGTTTTCTACTATGAGATACTCAGCTCGCCCGAGAGGTAACTATCAAGACTTTCGGCTTTTTGCTTAGTTCAAGCACATACCATGTATCAAATATCTGGAAACGGTAATTACACTTGGGTTTACAAATAAAATAGTCCTATAGTATACTTGATATTTTAGATGTTTTTGTTCCTTTCTATTCTAACAATGCATTATTTATTTGATTTAGTATCATACCAGTCACTGCATCATGGTGGGTAGTTAATGCAAGCTTAAGAATTTAATTTCTTGATCTGATACTTCGGAATAACTGGAGAAATTCTGTTAGAATATAGAATAATATCTTAACCGTCATAATTTCAAAGTTTTGGTACAGTGGCAGGGACTTTAAAACGGTGTTACAACAACTTAGTATTATTGTGAAAGGAAAGAAACTCTTCTATATTTGTCAAAAAGACAATTTTCCACAACTATTTTAATGATCGGCACTTAATCTTGATCAACATATTCTAAGATATGCACACACAAAAATTTATGTAATTTCAATCATTTTTGCACTTACATCGGATGATCGCAAATTTAACGATTTACTGATAATAGAACATTTTTCCACAACCAAATCAACAAAGAAAGAATGTCAAAATCACATGGAAATTGGTGTGCACAGGGACGGATCTACATGGGGCCCAGCTGGAGCAATTTCCCCCACTGAATTTTTGACAAAAAACAAAAGTTTATATCGGTAGTGAGGAAGTATTATATTTTAGAATATATTTTATACATAAATATGCTATAAAATATCAATATTGGAGTTTAATCCGGATGGTAAGTTACATAATTGTTTGGTTGAAGATCATGGGTTCAATTCCTATTGTGTCTGTATTATTTATTTTTACTGGATTTTTTGTATTGAGCCTTGTGCAAAATGAATTTAAAACACAAATTTAGAGAGGGAAAGGACACAATTTTAGAGATGGAGTGGGAAGAGAGTTTAAGAAATAAACTCAAAGCAGGAATTGAGAGACATGAAGATTTTTTCCTTCTTTTTTGGATTTTTTTTTTAAAATGAGAAGATGGCATATGGGTTATAATAGTAAAGATACTTCATGTTAATGGTATGAATTCCAATGTCTTTATAATATGAAAATTTTCAAATGCTTAAATTATTTTAAAAATTATTTTTTACCTTTTAAATTGTGTAATATTTTTTATATATTATTTAGTAGGACTTTTCAATAGAACATCCAAGAACGGATCCAGAAATTTTCAAAGGATGGGGCCAAATATTTTAACATTGCTTATAAAAAAAATTTAATTACATGATTCATTTCTTTAATAAAAACCATAAATTCAAAAAACAAAAGTTTAAATAGTTTCTATCAAGATGCAAAAATATATTGACATAATCAAGGATATGTACAATGGAGTAATGACAAATGTCAAAACTTGCGGCGGCTTAACGAGTGATTTTCCGATTACAGTTGGTTTACATCAAGGAACTGCATTAAGTCCATTCCTGTTTATCATCGTGATGGATGAGCTTACTAGAACTATCCAAAATGAGGTACCTTGGTGTATATTATTCGCTGATGATATTGTTCTAGTAAATGAGACGAAAGTAGGGGTTAATGCCAAATTGGAATTATGAAGGCAAACATTAGAATCTCGGGGATTCAGATTGAGCAGGTCCAAGATAGCATATATGCATTGCAAATTTAGTAACCAGAGAAGTCAAAACCATATTGGTATAACATTGGAAGGGCAAGAGATATCACCGAGCCACCAGTTTAAATATCTAGGTTCCATCATCCAAAAGAATAGGGAGATCGATAATGATGTTAATCAAAAAATCCAAGCTGGTTGGTTGAAATGGAGGAGTGCAACAGGGATTTTGTGTGATCGTAACTTTCCGTTAAAATTGAAAGGTAAGTTTTATCGGAACGCTATTCGGCCTGCCTTATTATATGATACAGAATGCTGGGCTCTTAAAAAGCATCATAAACAGAAGATACACGTAGCGGAGATGCGCATGTTTCGTTGGATGTGCAGTAACACCAGAAAAGATAAGGTGTGAAATGAGAATATTCGTGCAAAAGTTGATGTAGCACCTGTGGAGGAGAAGATGCAGGAAAACCGGCTAAGATGGTTTGGTCATGTGCGACGCAAACCTATGGAAGCACCGGTTCGACGAATAGATACTCTCGATATGGGCAATGACAAAAAGGCAAAAGGAAGACCGAAGAAAACATGGATGGAGATGATACGAAACGATATGGATGCCAAAGGACTCAATGAAAGTATATTGTTCGATAGGAGTGAGTGGAGGCAGATGATTCATGTGCTGGACCAGGCGTGATTCTCATGTTGGTTCATGTAGCCTACCCCATATGCTTGGGATAAAAGGCTCAGTTGTTGTTGTTGTTGTTGTATTAAGATGCAAAGATACTTTAAAGTTCAAAATATAAATCAATTGATACATCAATTACCTCAAAGGATTTCTCGACGAATGCACATACTCTGAAAGTGTTTCATTATAGTTTCATTATCGATTCTATTTACCACATCCCGCTCGATAAAAGTAATGAGACAATCATTCATAAACTCATCCCCAATCTTATTGCGCAAACGATTCTTGATGATATTCATTGCAGAGAATACTCTTTCAACACTTGCAGTTGCAACAAGTAAAAGGAGTGCTAACTTCAAAATCCAATAAGCTAGAAAATAGACGTAGTCCGTCTTTAGCTCCACGAGCTTTATTGAAAGCCCGCTAATATCCTTCACTTGAGATAACTCCGGATGAGAGCGCATATCCAAAATATATGTATCAAGTTGACTCTCAAGCTTCATTACTTCAGCATCAGAAAAATCAGAAGGATAGAATTGTGCAAGCTTTATCAACTTTTGTTTGTTAAAAGAAGCAAACTCGTCACTAAGAACAAGACATGCAATTCACAAAAGTAATTCTGTATTTCTTTCATTGAAGCGATCATTGAGCTCACTTAACAAAGAATCCAAGACACATGAAAATTCAACATAAGTTTATCAAATATAATTCATAATCAAATAAACAAATAAATAAATTATAGAAAATCATATAAAAGAATTATTAGCGATGACAGTGTTGAAAATCTCAACCCGATAATGATATAGATTTGTGTTCTCTTCTTGCCGATGACGTGATCTCCCCGTGCCTTAAAAGTATCATTCATACTTATAATTTCTATTTCATGCTTCCAACAAAATGAGAACACTTCTTCTATGAAAGAAGCCTATCCACCACCATCATTTCTGAGCATATTGAATTGTATCTTGGACAACTGCACTAAATTTATCGCATTAACAATGTCTTGATCTTTCCCCTGCAATGCCTTTGATAACTCACATGTTTTTCTAAGAATATTTTACAAAATCAAATGTTTGAATCTGCTTCAACATCACACTTGCAACTACTCTTTATTTTCTATCTGTACCATCATCAATCACAATCTCAAGAACACTAACAACGGAGGAGAACATACGAGATCAATTTAGTAAAGCACCATAATGTGAACCCCAGCGAGTGTCCCGTGCTCTTCTAATACCAAGTTCTTGATTTAGACCTTGCCCATTTTTAATATCTCCAATTTCAAGTTCTTTAGCAACTCTTTCGGCTTCTTTTGCTCTAAGAACAGCATGACACTTGCAACACAATTCTTTATAATAGATACAGATTCAAATAGAGAAACAACATCCTTATGATTCTCTGCAACTGCTACAAGTATCAATTGAAGCTGGTGAGCAAAACAATGAATATAGAATGCACAAGGATTCTTATTCATTATCAAAGTTTTCAATCCATTAAACTCGTCGGACATATTATTAGTGTCATCATAGCCTTGACCCCATAATTGTTTAATGCTCAATCCAAATCTAATGAATAAATCATCAATGCCGACCTCAAGTGTTAAGACAGTTGTCTTACCAACATGTACGAGTCCAAGAAAACGTTCAATTATCTCTCCCTTTGTGTTTACAAAGTGTAAAACAATAGCCATTTATTTTTTAATTGATACATCACAAGATTCATCAACTAAAATAGAGAACATATTATCCCCCAAATCTTTAATAATTTCTTCAACTATTTCATTTGTAATTGCACTAACAATATCTCTCTGAATTGAAGGAGCCGTTAAATTTAAATTTTTATGGGCATTATGCAATACAACGTTTTGAATATCATCATTATGACAAGCAAGAAACTTTAGAAGTTCAAGAAAATTTCCTTGGCTGGATGATTCATCGGATTTATCATGGCCGCGAAATGGTAAACCTTGATGTAAAAGAAAACGTATACAATCAACTGATGTAAGCAAATGAGTACGAAATTATTTTCGAGTTTCATCCGATTGTTTAGACAATGACACCCTAATGTGTTGTCTCTCATTCATCAATACTTCACATCTTCTCTTAGCAATATTATGCATGCTATCATGGTCCCCGACATGGTAATCCAATCTATTTTTCTCTTTCCAATATGTAAATCCCCGTGTAACAAAAGATGGATCAGCACCATTTTCAGGAAAAATAAAACACCACAAGCAAAATGCAGCTTCTTTCTCTAAACTATACTCCAACCAATCAGCATACTTGTCGAACCAAGCAGAGATGAAACGGCGTTTACTTTTTCCAAACTCCATATATGGAAAAACATGGCCACGGGGTTGACAAGGACCTTTTTGCAAATATACTCGTCGAATTGTGTCTTGGTCATTAACATTATAACTTGCTATGGGTTGCCTCAATCCAGGGTCCGAAACTAAGTTATTTATGTCAACTTCCATGTGAGTTTTCTTTGAAGCCGAAGACTCTATTTGTAGATTATCATCACTAGGTCTACTACTACCAGGTCCACCAAGACCACTACCAACAAACAGATGATTGTTTAGAAGGTTTCTTTCTTATCAAAAACTTGACCATAACTATTAACAAAGAAATTAACAATTATATTAAAAAAACCATTTAACTATTAAGTATTAACAATCACAATTTTTTTAACAAACCGTTCGTTCAAAATCAAGTAACAAAATCAAGCTATTCATTCAAAATCAAATAATTGAAATCTAGGGTTTGGCTCAACCACTTAATTTGTGTGAGCAGGTTGGGAGTATCATGTAAAATTCTCTTTGTTGTTGGGGTAAATGACATGGTCGAATCAACATACAAAATCTCCACACAAAAAAGGCATCCAAATTACATTGAGAGAGATGGTGAGATGACTCATCTAGAGCAATTAGATGAGGAACAGCCTAAAAATTAGATAATAACATAGATAAAATTTAAAGATGTGAAGCTAAATTCAATCTCCGACCCAATTCAAGGAGATTCAGACAAAAAAGAGGAAGAAAAGAAATTTACCGAGAATCCGAGATCCAATCCTTATCCAAGGCAGCAGCAAATCGGGACGATCGGAACTAGAGCTTCGATGGGGGGAGGCAGGCTCGATCCCTCGATCTCGAGCATCACGATGGAGATCTCTATCGTCGATCGATCAAATAAAAAGGAGCCATTTTTAATTTTTTTGGTTTCTCGAGGAGGGTTTTCAAGCGGAGGAACCGAGGAAAGAGATGGGGAAATTTGAGGGATTGGGTCTGGGTCACCAGTTTGGTTGCAGCATTATGGAATTTGGATTCCAAAAATAGTACGGCTGAAATTTCTGGATTTGGTAATTTGTTATTTGGTTGGTTTTGGATTCTTAGTTTTGGATTTGTAGATCCTTGTAATCTTTGTTTGGTTGGTGTAAAAAAAATGGGATTTGGATTTGAGAATTTTAGAAAGATAGAGAGAGGATTGTTAAATAAATAAAGTACATGGGCCCCATCTAAAAGTACAATGAATTCTTGAAAATTTTTAGGATACATGAATCCTTCTTTTGTGGTGGGCCCCCCAATACAAAACAAAAGAATCCTAAAAATCCTAATGTTGCAACCAAGCCCAAAATTGTGGAATCCTAGGATTCCACAATCCAAAATCTAAATCCAAACTAATAATCCTGCAACCAAACAGGCCCTCAGTGTGTATGTGTTCTAATTTGAGGGGTGATTTTTTTTAAAAGCAAGAAATAGGGCACATTAATAGGTCCGTCCCTGAGAACATCATTGTCTTTATTTTGCCCTCGCTGACCAAAATTGCTGGATCCGTCCCTGGGTGTGCATATACTTTAGACCACAAAGATCAAGATGGACCGTGTTGATCATTATATAAAAAAAAAGCAATGGAAAGTTGACATCTTGAGCATATAGAAGAGAAACTCTCAAGGATGCCCACATTTCTTACAAACCCAGTGGCGAATCTCATTGGGCCTACATTTAAATAGCAGCGTAAGAAAAAATCATCTGCAAAAATGATGCTCAGCCTGTGGATGCGTGTTCAAATATAAAAATACATGCCGCAACCATCATTATAACTTCGAAGCTTCCATATTGTGGCAGGACTTTGAAACAATGATACTCGCGCGTGGAGGGATGGGGTTGGAGTTTATCACTTTTTGTTCTTTTTTTTGTCGATAAGCATCTTTGTTTTGATGTTACTGCAGAGCATGTCACTTGGCTAGACAAGCATTTGATGAGGCTATTGCAGAGCTCAATAATATCAGCGAAGAATCATACAAAGATAGCACACTCATAATATGCAGCTACTCCGGTATAATATCACTTTATGTACATCAGATTTGCCTGATGGAGGAGGTAAATTCGAGAAAGGCTGAACGACCTAAGTTTATCTTTGGGCATTTGGTAACTTTATCTATCCACTATCATATTCTATACATAATATAGGTAAATTCCAACCGTGGTTGCCAGTTAATATCATGCTATCAATATTTGTTGGAAACATACTTTGAATTTATTTTCTGATTTTTTTTTAAAAAGGTTTACGAAGTGATCACTGTTCTTGTTTCGCAGTTCTTATAGCCAACGATAATGCAATTAGCCAAACCTGTCTATAATACTTAAATTTTTTTGCTTTACAGTATTTAAAAAACCCCACCCCCGTCCCCCTCGTCAACCATTTCTTTGAGCGAAAAAGCAGGAAAAACCTTCCTACTAAATTAAAAATAATAAAAAATAAAACTGTACAAAAGAAATAAGATGAAAAAGAAGGGGGAAAACAGCAATGTTGGGATATGAAATACCCATGACCACTGCTCCAGACAATAAACCCGCTAATTAAACAAAATCTAAAACAACTCGCTATCACGACACAACCCTTAAAGAAAACATCGTTGTTGAGCAGCTTGAGCTTCTAAACTGGTGCTCCAAAACCCACATCTTCATAGTAAAACAAAATGCAACACACAGTTGGAAGGTAGGAGAGGAAATTATAAACAACATATTTCCAAAGGCCATCTTTTTGAATCGATGATGGAAAGTGATGGAGGTCAGAATCTCTCTCAGATGTTGTCCTCCGTCGATCTTACTGCAAGCGATTCTGAACGGTTGTGATTGGAAATGAGAATTGAACGTGTGGATCTCAATGGTTTGTTGGATGCCGCTGACGCCAGGCCACCTGTAAGGGAAGTACCGGGGTGGGGAACCACCGTAAGACCCTCCGACGACCAACTAAATACCGAGGGAGGTATAGGGGCAGTGTAGCGGCGTATTGGAATCGATTTGACTTACCTGGGTCGTCTGGTGGAGGGGATTTATATAGTGGTCGCATGAAGTGGACCAGCACGAGATTCTCGCCGCCCGTTACGCCTCTACATCACGTTCGCACTGATGGCGGGACATGCCTATTAATGGCGGGATGCGCTCATTAATGGCGGGATACGCTAATGCGAGATGCGGGTCATGAAGCGGCAGAGATCTCGTCATGGCGAGATACACGGAACCGTTACGGGGACACTTGGGCTCCGTGCTCTCGGTTGAACAGGGAACCCGTGGAAGCTTAGTTCGGTGGATAGCTCAGTGGCCAAGAAAGCTCGGCTGTAGTATTTCTCGGAGGAGAGCCGTCGGATGGTCGTTTAGGCGAAATTGGGAAATTACTCCGGAGATGTCCCCGAAAGGGCGGATGCAACCTCGGAGGCAAGGTGCCGAAGAATGTCCCTGATGTATCATACTTGTTCCAGGTCCGTAGCCCTCAGGAGTCCAGCAGGTTTAGCGGATGACACGTCATTTGCCACGTGTCGTGATCTGGGGAATACTCGTTTATGAGCTTCATTATTAGCCCCCTACTCTTGTCCTGACCTATTTATGGGTCGGGGTTGAGAGTGGTAAGCCTGGTTTTTGACGATTCGGCCTAAGATTCCCTCGCAATGGGTTGTCGGACGAAGACGCACCGTTTGGCGGCTACTCGTCTCGAATCCCTAAATCCGCATGGCGGCTTGCGAAGCGCCTTAATTCCTGAGCGTATCTTTGGTGACGTCGGTGTATCAGTGAAATGATTGCGCCTAAAAAGGGGGGCGTCGTTTCATTCACTCGGCCAATTGAGCTACGCATCATGTGTCCTCCACTGGGTGGTAGGATGTGGGTGGCTGTCACCTGAATCCTTGCGAGAGAGGACGTGTCCAATGGCCGGTTGCCACGTAGAGTCTCGGTGGCCGCTTGGTGTGACGCTTCGTTTTGGCGGGAACGGATGCGGGTCGTTGGATGCCTTCTTGCAGAGTGTATAAATAGGGGGTTCATCCCATGGCCATTCCTTTACCCTAGCTATTTCTTTGTCATTTGAAGATTGCCAGTGCACATTCGCTTAGATGGGAACTTCGGCTGTCAAAACTTTTCCCTCGGCCAAATCTTTCTTGAATCAGATTAGATGTCTTTCTCCGAAATATCTATTGACGTAGTAGGGGTTGAGTTGGGCGATGAGGCTTCAGTTTCTGGAGCCAAGCCCAATGAGTCTTCTTTCTCCTCGGCTTCCGATAGCCGAGAGAGTTCTTCTTCTTCATCATCCTCGTCTTCGTCTTCTGTGTCGGGCTCACCCCACAGGAGGAACGACGCCCTCATCCCTCGTCGTCCGGGGGGGGCGAAACGGGCCCCTAAGGCACGCATCGGGAATACCCGCGATGCGCCCTCAGTTTTGAACCGTCTGGATGAGCTTTTTGACATCCGGGCCCGGTTTTATATACCCTCTAGCTATTCACTTCGTTTGGCCAGGGAGGGCAAGCGGGAAGACCAGGTGTAGGGCAAAGAGATTACCCTATACTTGGAAGCGTTACAGGCAGCAATGTGTCTGCCCTTCTCACTTTAGGTTTGTGCCAGCTAGCGCCCAATTCATGGAGAATCCTCCTCGGGTTTCTGCTCCGGTTGAAGATTGATCGGATCCCTTTTGATTTGACCCTACACTTTTCTTTCATTTGCTATAAAAATCACCCGGCACCAGCAAGGACGAACCGAGCTGGGTGTATCATTCATTCAAAAAATATAAGGGTAGGGCTGCTAGTTCGGGGGTAGTGGTCGTCCCTTCTTCCATCCACGAGTGGAAGGAGAAGTTTGTCTTCGTCGGGCCACCGGAAGGTGAGGATTGGCCGATGCCCATCAAGTGGCATAGGGCCGACTGTCCTAGAGTTAGGCAGTCGAATGCTCCCGAGGCAAGAGTGGTGTCTCAATGGGAACCGATCCAACGGGCCGATGCCCTGCTTTTCGAGCAGGTTTTGAGCTGGGAGGGACCAGTCCCGCACGTTTCATGGGTGAGTTAGGGCTCCTGCCGATCTATTTAGACTTGCTTAAATTTAGTTGCTTTCTTTTTTTTTTCTTTTGTCGCTGATCTTTTCTTATGGTATCTTGCAGAGCCAATGGACCGCTCGAAAATTATGGCCGCCAAGGCCCAGAGGAAGAAGGGTGGCGGCGCAAGCTCATCCTGGCCTACTCCTGGCGCGACTCCCCAGCAAGCACCCATAGCCAAGGCTCCCGCAGCGCCCCTCGTTCTGAAGGAACGTCACGGGGGAGGACAGAAGCACACGCGAGATCCGACCCCCCGGGCTAGGACGGAAGCGTCGTCTTCTGCCGAATCCCCGCTCTAGAAGCAAAAGAGGATAGTTTCTCGACCCCCTCAGGCAGGGATTCAGGTGCAGGAGGTCGACTTCTGCATCGAAGTGCTCTCGGGGCTCTCTGTGGCTGAAAATTTACTGGCGGACATGGAGAAGACAGCGGGGACCAAGATCCCCCGAGGCACCATGAAGGCACAAGTGGCGGTGATAGCTCACGAGGTCGTTCAGGTCGGTAACTCTCCCGAAATTTCTCCGAGTACATATATATACGTGTAATTATTTTTATCTCCTAATACGGATCCCGTTTTCCTAGGTCCTCCAGCATTGCGCTCCTCGCTGCAATGGAGTCCGAGGAGGTGGCCCCGGCGATGAAGAAGGCGGGCGAATCTTCTTCGCAAGAAGAAGAGCTCCTCACCCGGCTGCAACAGGCGGAAGAGAATGCGACCCTCCTTGATTCGAGGTTGGTCGCGGAGGGCCTGATGGTCGCCAAGTTAAAGGAGTTTCATTGGCTCCTGATTGAATCTAACCGGGCTATCCAGGCCGAGATAGGGGAGGTCAACGGGCTCTTCGATGCCATGAAGAGGAAGAGGGACTCGTTCAAGCGGGATGCTCAGGCGTCTTGCGAGACGGCGAAGCTCACAAAGGGAAGAGCGGAAAGGGCTGTGGAAGAGTACAATACTTCTGACCAGTTCTATCTCGACCTCGCCGACTTCGCGGCCATCGGGTGGCACAACGCCCTCGATGCTGTTAAGGAAGCCATGTCCGGGTTTGAAGATCAAGAGGTTTGTGCTAGGTATCCCCTAGCCGAGGAAGCGCCGTAGGGGGTGGTGCCGAGCCATTCGGGGGAGGCGAGGCAGCGGGCGGAAGTTCCGAGCCGAACGTTGCGATCGTAGCCCCAGAAGGAGGCGCCGATCAAGGGGGAGTGGCGACCGAGAAGGCAGTTTGAGCTACCCCGCCTCGGTCACTAAATTTTGTAAGCCTCTGGGCATTTTGTAAGGCTGGGTAGCCCATGGTACCTTGTATAAAATTTTTGGATATAAATAAAGTACTTTTAGCTAGCAAATATACTAATCCGCAAGTATTTTTATCTCGCAAGTAATTTATCTCGCCTTCAGAGTGCTTCTATTTTCGTTGTCACGCCTCGCTTCCCAGTGTACGGAAACAGTGACATGGCAGGCCGCAACGTATTTGCTATGAAATAAATACGTTAAGCGTAAATAAGCAATATATGTAAAAAAAACTGCACAAGAATGAAAGGTGATATAAAATGAACAACAAATTTTATTAACATTCAACTTTACAATACAACTGCTTTAAAAAGGAAAGATACAATGATATAAAGTAATGCCTAAACAGTGACATACAAAATAAAAGTAAGTACAAGGAAAGCTAGTAGTCTTGCTGGGCAGTGAGCTGGTCCAAGTCCTCCTGGCTCGGCTCGATCTCCTGAGAGTCCGGTCCACCTGACGAACATTCTAAAGAAAGAAATAGACAGGAATGTCGTCAGCGAACTAGCTCTCGGTAAGTCCCAAAAGAAGGAATGGAATATAACGGTAATGAGAATTGAACTGGTAAGTTGTACAAGTATATGTTTGTTATTCTAACGTGGTTGTTTGTAGCTTGGTTCTGAAGGCATTTGAGTATATGAGAGGAGTCCATCTTACCCCGTAGACTATGGTAACATGTAGTACAAGGCCCCGTCAAAACCTACGGGACAACGGCACGAGAGTTCATGTAGGTATCTTTTAAGTGACCATCTCGTGCCACGTTAATACGTTCCGTACCAATCTACCTCGTTATCCCCACGTAATATATTGTATTGATTATAATTACAAGTCTTGCCGAAACCATGGATACAAGTTGTTCAAGTAGTCAGGTTTAGGATGTAATCTTGCAGTCATGTCAAGTTATAGTCATAGTTCGGTCAAGTCAAGTCATGTATTCAGGTTTGATATTGAAGTTTGAATTCAAGTATTCAGATTCATGTTCAAGTTATACATGTTAGAATTTGGATTCATATTTGAATTGGACTCTGATTTGAGTTTAGATTCAAGTTTAGATTTAGACTCAGACTTGAGTCAGACACTTGTAACTGATTTAGATCCTGAATTAGATTCGGGAGTTATCGGTAACTGCTGCACATGAACGGCGGGATTTGTGTCTTTTTCCAAGACAATTACCATTAATAACTTCGTTAAATTTTTCTATCTTAAATAGGTAAGCACTCACTTTTTCCGGCTCTCTGTGGCTCAAGAGAATTGATCCCACTTAAACCTATATTTACTAAAATCCTTAAATGTTGTTTTATATAACTCGAGGGGATTTTATGAAAAATATTTTTAATAAAGTTTCCAAAATAAAGCTCGAGAAGTTATTTATATTATTTAGGGTTTTCATGGATGTGAATTTTAAGGATTTGAGGTATTTTAGTGATAATAGCTTAGCTTGGAAAATTCATAGTATTTTAATATAAAACTTGTCTGTTGTTGGTAATTTGATGGTATTTTGATGAAACTTATAATTCTTTTATTTTAAAAAAAATTGTAAGTTTATTATATTTTGAAAATATATGGATTTGTACCTTTTTATATAATTATTAAAAATTAAATTTTATTTAAGTAGAAAAATGCGTTTTTCTTAAAAATCGTATTTAAAATATTTCGAGACTGAATACTCCGTGAGAAGGTCTGCATTTTGCTCTACCAGCCCAAGAATGTGCGATAATCCACACCATCCAATGGCGAGTCCCCTAAAGAGGGTTGTAGAGGTATATTTGCAAAGCAATTTAAAATACAATTCAAAAGAAAACCGGTTTTATAGTAAATGGTATTTTCTTGTAATATTGTATTCGTAACAAAAATTCATACAAGGATATATCGTGCAATGGAACCATGTGTGTATGTGAGGGGTAAGTCGTTACCCCGTGATGTTTTCTAAAGGTATGTTTTAACAAAATACGAAAAGATGTGTTATCTAAAGTTCATGGTATTTTAATGAAAAAGTTAAATTGTGATTGTTTTACAAAAGATTTTTGGATAAAATTTATTCTAGACATGAGTATTAAGCTTATAAGTGAAGTGTTACAATTTATTTGATCAAAAGGTAAAGGAAAATGGAGTTATATGCTTTAGAAAAAAGAATATCGATAATAACTTCACTTTTTACCGGTTTTGATTAAAAAGAAATTCAAGAAATAGGAAGGAAGACTGACAGGGACTGACAGGTTATTTAGGTTAAGGAAAGGTAGGAGAAGAGTGAGTTGTCGTCGCGGCGTGGCGAGAGCTCCGGAATTGCTTCGATTCTTCGCCGGAAATTGACCGCTTGCTAACTCCACTTGTACTTCACTTGTACTTAGAAAATTTTGAAAGTTTTGGCTAGAAATTTCAGAATGATGAAGGGCTAGGGTATGGAATAGTATTTATACTGTAGAATTAGGGTTTTGGAATTAAAATGGTGAATTAAAATGCATTAAAATGATGATAAATGGGGAATTGAAGTGTCTCTGTTTGATTGCAGAGCAATCAAACAGTGCAGGGGAGTTAGGGGTAGGGAAAGGGTCGAGTGTGCAAACCCCGGGACTTATTGGCCACAGTTGGATCGTCCTCGCCGGCCAATATTGAAGATTCGCCGGTCATTTGAAGGAGTAGGGCCGTTGGATCGGTGCCACGTGTTCATGTGTATATTTAAATCCTTTTGCACATGTTTGATTTTTCTGTCTTTTCGTTTTTGTGTGTATTGCACATGTAAACTATTGGGCTTCCAAAATGTTTAAAAAGAAAATTAGAAAAAAAAACAATGTGTCTGATGGGATTCGAACACAGGGGCTACGTCACAGCAGTGCAAGGGCTTTACCAGTGAGTGTCATGCCCCGCTTCCCAGTATACGGGCAGAGGACGCGACTGGCCACTATGTATTTACTCTGAAGTAAATAAGCTAAGCGTATCTAAGCAATATAAATAAAAATGTACAAGAGACAAAGACAATAGGTATAATTGAACATCAACTTTATTTATTAACATTCTTTTACAGTACATGGAAAAGTAAATACATCTGAATGAAAGCGATGCATAAACAGTGGCATAACAAAAATGTAAAGTACTGAAATGAAATGTGTACAATGAATCTAAAGCTCTGGGTCGTAGGTTAACTGATCCAAGTCATCGCAGGTGGGCTCGATCTCCTGAATATCTGAATCACCTGACGTCATTCCAAAGAAGAAAGAGAAGGTATGTCATCAGCGAACAATCGCTCGGTAAGTCCCAAAGATGAGTGAGAATTAGAATAGAAAGAGAGAGTATATTTTTATAATGTTGTATTTAGTGTTAACGCTGTTGTTTGTAAGTTGATACAGAAAGATGCCAGTGTATACGAGAGGGGTCTTAGTAGACCAGAGACTAAGGTGAGCGAAATGTATAAGGAACCGTTTATACCACGGTACAGCAGCTAATGAATTCAGGTTAGGTATCTTAAATCTTTCAGTTTTGTGCCACTTTTAACACCTTCCGTACCAATCTACCCCTTAAACCCCACGATGTCTTGATTGTATTGTTGTATTATATTGTAAATTGTATTGTCTTGTATAGATGGATGACTTGCCGAAACCATGATATCAGTAAATGGATGTAACTGAAGAATTATGTAGATGAAAAGTATATCCATGGTTCGGTTCAGTCAATACAGATTGAATAGATTGAACAGATTGATTATATGGATTCATGGAATCATATTGAATTGTAGTTTGTACATGAATCATATTCAAGTCAGATTATTTATAATGAGACTCAGTCCGAATCAGAACAATTAGAAAAGAAATTGAAGTCCTGAATTAGATTTTGGTGTTATCGGTAACCGCTGCACATGGACAGCAGGATTTGTGTTTTTTTCAAAGAAAATTACCGTGTTGATAACACCGTTTGTTAAGTTTTCTACCTTAAATAGGCAAGCACCAACTTCTCCAGCTCCCTGAGGCTCAAGAGATTGGTCTCGCTTAAACCTATGTTTACTAGGCTTCTTAGGGTAATTTATAGAACTTGAGAGGGTTTTATGTAAAATTAGTTTTTTGTATAATTTTCAAAATACACCCCAAATATTTATTTATTGTCTTTAGAGTTTTCATAAATGTAGATTTTATATATGTGACATTTTTAGTGAATAAAACCTAATTTCATAATATATGGTATTTATTTGTAAAGTATTGAACTTGTATGGAATTGCATGGTATTTTCATGTAAAGTGATTCTTTTGGTTTAGAAAAACTGGAATATTTATATTATATCAAAATAGATATTTTTATGATACATATATATATATATACACACACATATATATATTTATATAAAATAATTTTTAATTTATTATTTTCTAGAAATCTCATTTTCTTAAGATATTTGTATTTTTAAATCTTTCGAGACCGAATGCTCCTTGCGGAGGTCTGCATCTCACACTACTAAGCCCAAGAATGTGCGATAATCTGCACCATCCCGAACGGGTTCCCCAAATGAGTTGTAGCGGCGCTTTGTAAAGACTTGTTTAAAAATATGTAATCTTGTAAGAAATGGTTTTTATAATTTAAAGGTATTTAATTGTAAATTCGTATTCCCGTATTCTATGTTCCTGAAAGGTATCGTGCTATATTGCATATGAGTGTTGTGAGGAGGTAGGTCATTATCTCGTGATCTATTTAAAGATATAATAAGGATAATGATGTTTTATGTCAAAACTAAACTACATAGGATTTTACTGAAAAAGTACGATAAAAATTATAGTATGAAATATTTTGCTATGAAACTTGTTCATAATGTTTTTTTTATGTTTAATAGTCAAGATGTGAGGGTTTGGAATGTTTGTATTTAAGAAAAGATGGAGTTTTAAAAAAAAACGAATCGGAAGTCGGATTAACTTCGCATCCGTCGGGTTTTAGAAATACGAGTTTTAAGAATAGAAAATAGAAGAGGGAGGAGGGACTTACTTGCTTTTAGTTAGAGAAGAGGAAGAGGGTGTGGAAGGAGGTGCCGGTGCATCGTTTCGTCACCGGAAGCTCATAGGGTCATCGTCGGAAATTCGCCGAAGTTTCGCCCTTTGCTAACTCCACTTGCACACACAAAGTCTAGAGATTTTTCTTTAGAATTTGGACAGAGTTTTGGAAATGAGTAGGGGTAAGTTTAGGTGTGGTATTTATAGGAAAAACTAGGGTTAGGGTAGATGAAAGGGTTTGACGAAAAATGTATTTAATTTTTGCATTAAAAAGAGTTTTAATTTGATTTTTAATCCTCTGTAATAATGCAGGGTTTTAAAAATATACAGGGGTTTCCATAAGATCAAGAGGCACAACTTTCAAGAAGACCAACTCGGGTTTTGGCCGAGTTCGGCAGGCAGCGCCGGCCGAGTCAGCCGCGCCGCCGGCCCGATCCGGACGAGTCAGGCCGGGTCTGGCGTCCACGTGTATCTTGGCGATTTGTCTACCCCCGTGGGCCAGTTTGTTTTATATGTGACTTTTGGTTTTTACGAGTTATGCACGTGTAGGCTCTTGGGCTTCTAAAAATTTAAAAGAAAACAATATAAAAAATAATGTGGATGATGGGATTTGAACTCTGGTGCTTTTGTTCAGCAGTGCAGGGTCTTACCAATGAGCTGCAAGCTCCTTCCTGCTATTAAAAAGCAAAAAAAAAATACTTATAATACTCACAGGAAATGTAAATACCCCAAGTATACATTAACTTTTAAACAAATTTTTGTACACTAAAATTAGAGTTGTTACAGTCTACCCTCCTTACAAAAATTTTGTCCTCGAAATTTACAAATTTATTTGAAGTACCGATTTACAAATAGGTGAGGATATTTTGCACGCATCTCATCTTCCCTTTCCCATGTTGATTCTCCTGGAGTGTCTTTTCTCCACATTACTCGAACCAAGTTGACTTTCTTGTTCCGAAGTGACTTCACTTTCCTGTCAAGGATCTCCACAGGTTGTTGCTCACAAGATAAATCGAGCTGTACAATGAGCTCGGAATGATCGAGAATATGGCTGGGGTCACTCACATACCTTCTGGGTTGGAATATGTGAAACACATTATGCGCTCCTTCCAATGAAGGTAGAAGTGCCAAGCGGTATGCCACTTCACCGACTCATTCGAGTATGTCGAACGGTACAATATATCTCGGACTAGCTTACCCCATCTTCCAAATCGAATCACTCCGCGGTTCAGAGATATCTTTAAGAATACGTGATCTCCTGGCTGGAACTCCAAGTGACGTCGCTTTGCATCAACCCAGTGCTTCTGTCGATCGTGGGTTATGTGCATTCTTTCTCTGATAGTACGAACCACATCAACAGTTGCTACTATCATCTCAGGTCCAAGAAATTCCCTATCTCCGATATCGTCCCAACTTAATGGCGATCGACACTTTCTTCCATAAAGTGCTGCAAAAGGTGCCATTCCAATGCTTGCTTGGTAGCTGTTGTTGTATGAAAACTCTACAAGATGTAGGTGATCTTCCCACGATCCTTTTAAGTCCAACATACACGCTCTGAGCATATCTTCCAAGATCTGAATAGTTCACTCAGACTGACCATATGTTTGTGGATGATAAGCCGTGCTGAAGTTCAGACTTGTTCCCAAACTTGCATGCAGACTTTGCCAAAATTGTGATCAGAACCTGGTGTCACGATCGAAGATAATGCAGACCGATACTCCATGAAGTGTTAGTTATATGTATGCCCTAGAGGCCATTACTGTACATACGATGTATATTGTAGTGGATGCTAGGACATATATAGGGAGGACTTTCTTGCTCGACATGATAGTACGCTATCAGGTTGTACTTTATCTTAACATGTACTCTGATTGTCTCTATGTTACATGTTGATAAAGCCCTTAGGATACGTACTCGACTACTGGGACTATGATGAGATCATACTAGTGGGGCCACGGTAGTCGACGAGCACATCCTATAACTGTTCCTAGTCGAGGGTGTATCGAGACAGGGCATCGATGCACCAGAGTAGACTAGCGTATACGCATCTTGACCCATATGATGGGCGATGGATGATCCCATATCCATTGGTGTTTGACATCAAGGATGGTGTACGGGTGCTCAGTGGTGACTGGGTACACTGGACGGACTCGCCGAGAACTTCCAGATGGTATTATACCTTACGTCAGATGGCAGTTCTCTAGTGACACTGGTACAGCTTAGTCTGTTGACCCGAGATCGTCATAGAGTCTTGTGTGATTCCTACTGTGCTTTGATTTCCATCATACCACGTCCAAGAGGGCGTGCAAAAAGGTAGCTTTTGGGTACAGTCCCGAATCAAATGGAGGCAATGAGCGATAGGAGGGGATTCGTCTCTCCCGGTATAGGGAGTTGATTTTGCGCTGTGTTCGATTGGCTATAACCGGAAATCCCTGGCCAGGGTTGCTGAGATTTACTAGTAAGTGCTATCAGTAGTTTCTCGAACTGTTATAGACCTCATATCGACACGACTTATCGAGCTACTGGGGTCTGACGTTTACCACCCCTAGGCGAGATATGCAACATATCAGACGACGAGACCGGACTGTACGGGAGTGTTACTGATTGGATTCGCAGGAGTACTAGCGGGCTTGCTTGTTGATCTTCTGATCGCTCAATACCCGGGTGGCCGTTACGTTTAGCAGACCGCTTGCGGGTTGTGGGTGTTTGATATGATCATCACCTACTGCCGGCGTATTGACGAGTCTTTAGAGTCCTACACAGGGGTTTCCTGGCTCAAGCGAAACGGAGTAGGGGCACATATGTGATATATGCCGGACCGAGATTAATACGATATGAGATACCGTATTCTATTCTCGCGATTCGTGACATTGATCGGTTGTATGCGATATAGCCGGGTTATCGGATCAAGTGTTGATTCAATAAGTTGTTACACATGATATTAGTCGGTTATAGCCGGATTATTAAATCAAGAGTTGATTTAATAATTTAATGTATAATTATATATTTGATATATTACATTACATTAACTAGTATTAGCTCACTTATGATTTATTTTCTCACTACATTGTGCATAAGTGTATATGTGATATATATTTGTGTACATATGATTGTATCATGCTTGATGATACATCAATGATGGGAGTATGAGACTTATACCAAGATTAGGATAAAGATTAGGGTTTTGTTTATATCTTAAGAATAACAAAAGAGAAAAACTTTGTCAAAGTTCTCAAGCTTTCATGAAGCTTGTGGAAACATTGACAAAGTCAACTCTTTTGTCATTCTTAAGGATATTTAGTTAACCCAACCCTTAACCTCATGCTTTGGTTAATTCTCTACATGAGTTAAGCATGATAGCTTAACTCACCCATGATTACATTATTGAGAGGATAATAAATCATATGATAAGATTATTCTTTCTTCTTCTTCTTCTTCTTCATCAAGCTCCATGAAAAGCTTACTAGCTCCAATGGTGCCATGAGAAAAAGTGTGAGAAAATCAATTCTAAAGTGAGCCCACTTCCTACTTCTTCATCCTCTACCACTTGCCATGTAGTAGAGTGTGTTCTCTTCACAAAGTTCATGACCTAGTGAAGGAATAGCTTTAGTTAGTATCTCCCCGACATAGATCATCTTCGGCCTCGAAGTCATCGAAGCAAGCACGTTCGTTCTTCTTGTGAAGCTTCTCTAGAGTCCGGAGTTCACGATCGCAGCGATGGGGACATCTACACGGAGCTAATGAAGTGAAGGACCGGATCAACAAAGGTTGTAATCCCTTTCACTTAGTGTTAAACTGTTTAACATGTTAGTTTTCGCCTAAACTCTAGAATAAAGATCCGGCTTCGGGTTGTTCGGCACGGCTAAAATTTTAATCGGGCATGGTTGATACCTCGTAGACCCTTGTGCGTGTGCCTAGAAACCCTACAGTGGTATCAGAGCTAAGCTAGAGTTTTATGCGAAGTCTGAGCGAAGTTTAAAGTCCGATCGAACCCGGAAACCCCGACACGAACCCTTCTCTGGACATTTTCCAAAAATATGATTTATTATGAATTAAAAATACTCAGAAAAATAAGCAGGAAAAACTAAGAATTACTGTGAAGTACGGCCCACTACTTCGCTCAGATGACCGCGGAACTGCTGCCAAACCAAAGGTTTGGCGGCGGTTCAGCGGCCAAAATTGTGAATTAGTCCCTGGAATTTCATATATTTATTCTTAGGTCCTTTCTTGGCAATTTTTTCTGGGAATTTTTTAATTCCACTCAAGTGTTGAGTTTTTTAGGGTTGTATTGGGGACTCGTTGATTCGATCGGATAATTTAACTTTGTTTACTTTGTCCGGGTAATTTTTTAGAAACTGTTAAAAAGTTTGACCGGATATCAATAACTCACTTTTTCCCCAGTCGGAAAATTTTTCAAAAGTTGGATTTTTTCTCGAGTTTAAGAACGTTCTAAGTTGTGCAAGTAATGCGGTGGACCCTCTAGAAGACAACAAACCTTAACTCGATTATGTGACCGTCTTGAACTACCTCTGAACCTTAGGGTTTGCGGCAGTACGGCATGCCACATGTGAGGCGTTGGCTTGACCCTTCTACGGCTGGACCATTGGTACTGTGGCATGTGATGGATGTTTTTTAAACTGATTTCAAGTGTTGAGATATATTGGGGAAATCTTGGGTGTTTGATTATTCGATCGGAAAGTTTAACATTGTCTATTTATCTGGAATGTGATACAATATTTGGAATCCACAGGTAGTTATGAGATAACTAATTTGAATGTTATAAATCTAGCAGTTTAGTCTCAGATGATCGGTTGCCACGGAATTTTGATGTGATCAAAAGTCCGTCGCAATCACGTAGCGTACGCGGATACTCGCCGGGTAAACTTAACAGACAGCCACGCCCCATAGCCCCGACCAAGTGACTGTAGGAGAACCCCGTCGCCAAAAGCATCCGTTCGGGTGCTCGCGGCAGTGGTGTTCCGCCTTAGTGCACTTCGTCGACGGCATCCGGGGTTGCGGCCTTCTACTAAAGTTTGCGAAGAGCATTCGATCAGGATGTCGGGAATCTTGTTGAATTGCCCGACTTGATATTGAAAAGCGTTTTCGATAATGAAACTAAAATGCGGGGTTTATAATTGTTAGGCATGCGATGTCTAAGGAATTCATTTGGTTGGGCATACGATGTCTAAGGAGGTTGCGGATTCCAACTGTTGTAGTTTTACACTTTCTTTTCTGTGACCGTAAGCGTAGTATGTGGTGTATCGCCGGCTTCGTTGCTATACATCAACGACAATCGGGATACGCATACTTGCTTACGTTGATGATATGAGATATTATGTGTTGCTGTGATATGTTATATTGGATCGTCGTGTTCTGAATAGCCGGGGGTTTTATGTGAGATGAGAGTTTTTCTTTTTCATTCATGTAAAATTCATTTATATGTAATATTCTTTTATTGGGGCACTTCCGGGCTGAGAATGATGTCACCATTGTATATTATTTACTTTTCCGCATTAGGTAGACCCAAGGCGGGGAGCACAAGTAACCGGGTTCTAGGGTCCAGTGGGAGACCATCTCGAGGAGTCGAGACCGGGTCTTCTAACCCTAGAATTGGCAGTATTGCTTGCCGCTCTCGTAGAGGTCTAGGGATGTGGGTTTGGCTATTCATCACGACCGTGGAATCCATGTTTTATATAGGCTCGTATTGAAAACACGGATGTCCTAGTATATCCATTATTTCATATATGTTCTTCTGCTGCAATGTTCTGTGATGAGATCATATTACTGCCTGAGACGAATGTTTATATTATATATATAAGATATATGTTATATTGCAGATTTCGTTTCAAATGTGATGCTTGTGAAGCATATTAAAATGGGACTTCATTAATGAGATTAATGAAACTAAAAGAAACCTAAAAATGTTGTAGAAACTTGTTTAAAAATTGGTAGCTCTAGTTCTTACTTTGCATAGTGGTGTTCCTTGCAGAACATCCAGCACCTTATTCGATAAGGAAAGAGCCGAGATCCCTTCACCGGGAGTGACCTCTTTAGCGAAACTAGCAGATGCTACAAACTCGGTTTGTCTTTTGATTGCTTCTATAGTTCTTGCTTTGCATAGTGGTATATATGATATATCCTGCACCTTATTCGATGAGGAAAGGGCCGACGATCCCTTCACCGGGAGTGACCCCTTTAGCAAAACTAGAAAAGCCTAAAAAACACTCCATTTAAAATCACTCGATTCTACAACGATATCAAGTTCATTACGCAAAGGGTTTTCATAAAAATCTGTCGTAGCCCTCCGTCATTTCAGATAAGTCCTACTTAGTATTCGTGCTACGTTTGTTGGCCTGCGTCAAGGCGTAGTCTGCGGCAGCTAACTAGTATTTATCTGTTTATGCATATGATGCAGATTTGATTAGGGTAGTCGTGTGACTTTGTTGGCCTGCGTCAAGGGTCGTGCGGGTGGGTTTAATTCAATCAAGAAATGACGGGTTGAACTTGACTAGCGCACTGTGGTTTATTGGCCTACGTCAAGGTTATGGGACGCTAGGGGTAAAATATTATTGGGAATTTCAAGTGTTGAAATTTGTAATGAGATTGCATACCTTCTATGAGATAGTTGGATCCCGATACCCGCTGCAAGTAAGAGTTAATCCTGGGAGAGTTTTACACATTACAATTAGCCGATCAAGTATGTGTCTAGAAAGGTGTTAACGGGGTTACGCCTCTGGGAAAACGAGGTTTACTTTAATTAGGTCCGTGCGAAAGCTTGGGGCACCTCCCTCAAAGTACCGACACTGGCCTGGCTGAAAGATTAGCGAACTTGTAGCGTGTAATTAATCCCGGCTAGTCTTTCCTTTTAGGGTTTGAAGGAATATTTGATTAAAACAGTGGGAGACATCCTGATTAGATATATTAGATAACCAATCTAATCTTGCAAGAGCATACGCTGAGTGTTTTCTACTCTCTCTCTCCAGGTAGCGACCATATCACGCCTTAATCAAGATAATAATATAGATATATTGACCGAACCTGCTTGTTATACTGAGCTGGGGAATGTTGGTCTCGCTCCAACTTATAATTGTTATAAGACAGAGCACGAAATTAGGGAATACCAGATTTCCCGTGCCCCCCAAACAAAGAAAGTGCATGCTGATGCATCTTCTTCGGGTATGTTCATTACATAGAACTGTTTCTCAGTATCCTTTACGTCCTGGGTATGAGATACCGGATCAGGATCCCGCATATGTAATCTGTTACATGGGCTACAGAAAGGTAGAGAACTGAGAACGGGTGATAAGTTTCATGAGACAGAAAACGGTGCAAGTGTTGCAGCCAAGTTTGTTGGTCACTATCACCCTGTATTACCAGAATACATTGATTCTGAACGAATGTTATTAGATACCGAACTTGATATACAGCATCATATCAGTCTCTTTATTAGTAAAGAAAGGATATAATTTTGTATTGTTGGATAATGTTTTGAACATTTCCTATATCAAGAGTTGATCGGTTCAGGCACGTTATCTAAAAGTATTGACGTTCTAAATCAAACCACAGTTCTTAGTATACAGAACACACACGAGAGGAAGAGTTCAGAAATGAACGAATCCTTCTTGAGACATTGTAGACTAGGTCATATCAATGCGACCCGACTAGCTGAAGTTACATTAAGATGCATATTTAAATTTGTTTGAATTTACATCTTGTGAAACTTGCCGGTCATGTCACAAAGATAAGATGACCATAGCTCTGTTTATTGGAAACAGAGAAAGAGTTAGTGAACTCTTGGGATTGATACATACTGATGTATGAAAGTCCCCTGTCTACACATGCCAAGACCAGTTCTTTGTACTTCATTACATTCTCTGATAATCTCTCAAGATTCAGACATGTGTTCTTGTTGAAACATAAGTCCGAAGCTTTTGAGATATTCACAGAATATAAATTAGAAGTAGAGAACCAAAATACGGGTATAAGTATTATGTCCTTTGATGAGATCAAGGAGGAGAATACTTGAGCACGGAATTCCTGGACTATTCTAAAGGAGAATGAGATTCTCTATCAGCATTACTCCTCCGTATATACCACAGCACGTCGGTGTATCGGGGCGGAGCAATGGCACCCTATGTGATATGGTGTTCTTTATGATGAGTACTACTGAGTTTCCTATTTCCTTTTGGGAGTTATGCACTTGAGAAGCTGCATACCTATTGAATAGGGTTCAAATCAAATCAGTTGCCTACCACTTCATATGTGATATGGAAAGGGAAGAGCCCATATCTTAAGCTTGTTAAGATTTGGGGTTGTCCGGCCTATATCTAAAAAGCAAAATTCGGACAAGCTCGAGATAAAGGCGGATCTGTGGAAGTTTGTTGGATATCCCAAGCATTCGCAAGGGAATATCTTCTACCAAACCGAGAAACAAAAGTGTTTTATTTCTCAACATGCCACCTTTGTGAAAGGGAATTTCTTGTGAAGAAATTAGTGGTCATGAGGTAGAACTGGAAGAAGTTCCAGCTATACAAACTACAGCAGATGATTTGGTAGAACCAAAGGATTCAATAGTAACCAACGAACCTCAGCCTCTCCGCCGATCTAGTAGGGTTCCTCACCCACCTGAGAGTTACTTCGGTTTCTCTATGATAGTGGGAGAGAGGATTGCATCATGAGATGGTGACCCAACGAGTTTCGAGCTGGCCATCAGGAGTGAGACTCTATAAGAATGGCTGGATGCTTAGCGATCTGAGATGGAATCCTTATACACCAACAAAGTATGGACTTTGGTTGCTCTATCTGAAGGGTTAAATCCCTATCAGGAGCAAGTATGTCTTGAGAAGATTACTTGGTGTACATGGAAAAGTTGAGACTTTCAAACCTATGCTTAAGTCCATCCAGATCCTACTTGCCACGGCTACATACCATGACTACGATATCTGGTGGTTGAGTGTCATGACTGCTTTTCTAAATGATGTTTTAGAAGAGAGCGTCTATAAGTACATAGCCAGAGGGCTTCGTAGACAGTGGGAGCAGCGGAAACGTGTGCAAGATGCTTTATAGGATAAAGCAGGCATCGCGGAGATGGAACGTCTGTTTTGATGTGGTAGTCAAAGAGTTTGACTTCATCAAAATGGTAGATGAACCTTGTATATACAAAAAGGTAGTAGGGAGTATGGTGATGATCCTCGTAGAGTACGTAGATAACATACTCTTGATATGGAAGGAGTTTCCTATGCTACGCTCGGTCAATCTCCTCTTATCATAAGGATTCTCCATATAGGATCATAGTAATACCTCCTGAATCCTGGATTTTGGATCTATAAGATAGATCTAATTGGATGTTAGGATTCTAACTAGATGTAGTGAGATGGTATCAATCGATCCTGGGGAGAATCACTGAAAATGTTCCAGGTTGATAAGGACGACTGAATGTTAGTCGCAGGCATTGTCTTTACCCTCAGTGGAGGGACGGTATGTTGGAAGAGTTCCAAGCTAGATACCATGACATACTAGACGATTAAAGGCAAGACACATCGTTACCAAAGATTCTACCAAAGAGGCAGTCTGGATATATATAAGTTCATGAGATTAACTTCGTTCCTACCATTGTGTGACAATGGAGTTGTGGCTTATGCCAAGGAACCCCCGTCCCATCAGAAATCCAGATATAATTCTCAGACAGTATCACCTGATCATGGAGATGGTTGATCTCCAGGGAGATCGAGGTTAGGAGAGTAGACACAGAGGACAACAACGCGGATCCACTCACAAAGGCCTTTTTCCCAGTAGAGACTTTTATGGGATGGTTGAGTATGAGATACTTCGACCACAGCTAATTGTTGGGTATGTAATACCACAAAAGATGGCCCTAGTGCAAGTGGGAGATTGTTAGTTATATGTATGCCCTAGAGGCCATTACTGTACATACGATGTATATTGTAGTGGATGCTAGGATCTATATAGGGAGGACTTTCTTGCTCGACATGATAGTACGCTATCTGGTTGTACTTTATCTTAACATGTACTCTGATTGTCTCTATGTTACATGTTGATAAATCCCTTAGGATACGTACTCGACTACTGGGACTATGATGAGATCATACTAGTGGGGCCACGGTAGTCGACGAGTACATCCTATAACTGTTCCTAGTCGAGGGTGTATCGAGACAGGGCATCGATGCACCAGAGTAGACTAGCGTATACGCATCTTGACCCATATGATGGGCGATGGATGATCCCATATCCATCGGTGTTTGACATCAAGGATAGTGTACGGGTGCTCAGTGGTGACTGGGTACACTGGACGGACTCGCCGAGAACTCCCAGATGGTATTATACCTTACGTCAGATGGCAGTTCTTTGGTGACACTGGTACAGCTTAGTCTGTTGACCCGAGATCGTCATAGAGTCTTGTGTGATTCCCACTGTGCTTTGATTTCCATCATACCACGTCCAAGAGGGCGTAGAAAAAGGTGGCTTTTGGGTACAGTCCCCCACATGGAGGCAATGAGCGATAGGAGGGGATTCGTCTCTCCCGGTATAGGGAGTTGATGTTGCGCTGTATTCGATTGGCTATAACCGGAAATCCCTGGCCAGGGTTGCTGAGATTTACTAGTAAGTGTTATCAGTAGTTTCTCGAACTGTTATAGATCTCATATCGACACGACTTATCGAGCTACTGGGGTCTGACGTTTACCACCCCTAGGAGAGATATGCAACATATCAGACGACGAGACCGGACTGTACGGGAGTGTTACTGATTGGATTCGCAGGAGTACTAGCGGGCTTGCTTGTTGATCTTCTGATCGCTCAATACCCGGGTGGCCGTTACGTTTAGCAGACCGCTTGCGTCTTGTGGGTGTTTGTCATGCCCCGCTTCCCAGTGTACGGCGAAGTGGACGCGACGAGGCCCGCTACGTATATACTCAGAAGTACATACGCTAAGCATAACTAAGCAATATAAAGTAAATCACAAGAGACAAATGATGTAGAAATAACAGCAACTTTTATTAATAACACTCTTCGTACAATGCATGAAAAGAAAATACAACTGAAATAAAAAGCGATGCCTAAACAGTGGCATAACAGTAAATGAAAATACTGGAAAGAATAAGGTACGATATATAGAGCTCGGGGTCTTCGTTAAACTGCTCCAAGTCTTCACCGGTGGGCTCAATCTCAGCTTGATCCAACGCACCTGACGACATTCAAAGAAGAAAGAAATAGAATGTCGTCAGCGAACAGGTCGCTCAGTAAGTCCCAAGATAAGAAAGAATTAGGAAGACAGTGTAAAAGTATTTTCTAAAGTATTATATTGTTGAATATTATGGAATATTGAGTTAACGCTGTTGTTTGTAGCTTGGTACAGAAGTATACCAGTGTATACGAGGGGAGTCTCACTTGCCAGAGACTAAGGCACGTGTAGTATAAGGAACCGTTATGCTACGGTACAACAGCAATAGGATTCAGGTTAGGTGTCTTAATCTGACCACCTAGTGCCACCTTTAACACCTTCCGTACCAATCTACCCCTTAAACCCCGTAGTGTTTTAACAGTAACGTGGTATTATATTGTGTAAATTAGGTGACTGACCAAAACCATGATATCGGTAAACATGTCGTAACTGTATAATCAGGTAAATGGAATATCAGAATAATGGATGAATATCCATGGTTTGATTTAGTCAAAATGAATAGGTTGTTAACTGGATTCTGGGATTCATGTTGAGTTGGATTATAAAGAATATAGATTGACTTGAATCATATTCATGTCAGAAATAGTCAGACTCTAACCCGAGTCAGACTAAAAGAAAGGTAATTTGAAATTCAATAATTGCTAGGGGCTTTAATGTAATTTATAAAACTTGAGGGGGTTTTATGTAAAAGGTACTTTTGTATAGTTTTCAAAATACACCTCAAGTATTTATTATTCGTCTTTATAGTTATAATGAATTTTATTTGTGTTATTCTAGTGAATATATCCTAACAAAAGTATTAATTGTTTTATTTGAAATTCATGGTATTTTAATGTAACTTTTAATCTTGTAATTTTTTTAGGAAAATGTGGAAACTTTATATTATAATAAAATAGGTGTCTAAATGATATTTAAATATATTTTAATACAAAAATAATTTTTAAATAAATATTATATTTTCCAAAATCACATTTTTCTTAAATACCGTATTTTAAACCTTTCGAGACCGAATGCTCCTTGCGGAGGTCTGAATCTCGCACTACTTGCCCGCGGGTGCACGATGAACCGTACTATCCCTAACGGGTTCCCCAAAGGTGGGTTGTAGCGGCGCTTTGCTTAGCTTTAATAAATGCTATTCATTTAGAAAAACGGTTTTATAAATATAAGGTATTTATTTGTAAAAGGGTATAACTTTCCTTATTTTATTTTCTAGGGTTTCCTAAAGCAACTAGCCTATTTCTAAGGTCTAAACGATAAGTCATTAGAAGCCTCAAATCGCCTCTTCACCGTCAATTGCGGCCAGGTAAGTGCCAGGTATGTGGGAAGGAACCACAGTCGTGGGCCTAATTAAAAACCACTAGCCCAGACACACTTGCCTAGACACCACAAGACAGTTTAGATAAACGATCGATGTCCATGACATATCGTGCTTTCATTTTAAAAGATTTTGTTTAGAATTGTGTACAACTTAAAGCTTTCAAGGAAGGTTTATAAAGAATATGGTATTTTAGTGAAAAGTCCTATATTTTCGTATTCTATATTTTGACGTTTATCAATTAGGGTTATATTTGTGCGTGTGTAGAGGTAGGTCATTAACTCGTGACTTATTTTAGGGTTTAATGAAGTTTTAGAGGTTAAATATGATGTATTAAACTTGAAGGTATTAAAGCGCAAGAATACGGTATTTGAAAACGTTATCATTTCATGTGTGAAAATTCATTCAAATTGATTTCTACAAGTTTAGTGATCAAGATAAATATATTTAGGAGTGAGAGATTTAATTAGAACAAGAAAAATAAACTTTGTGGTATTTTTATGAAAAGAATACGGTTTTACAAGAAAGCTATCATTTCATGTGAGAAACTTATTTAAATTGGTTTATGGGTGATTAATAGTCAACATTAATATAGGTAGGTCTTATGGATTAGGTGGCAAGTGGAAATTTGTAGAAAAATCGATTCGGAAATCGATTTGTTCCGATTTCCGTCGGGTTCCAAAAAGTCGTATTTTTCTATTAAAAGGAAAGAGAGATAGAATAGATGGGACTTACGGGTTTGGACAAACTAAGGAGGCTAAGGAATTGATGGTTGTCGGTGCGTCAAAAACGTCGCGAAGGTTCTACTACGATCGCCGGAATTTGTCGTTGGTTACGGCAGCGCTTCGCTTCTCGCTCTTTGTACCGAGTTCTCGAGAATTTGGGAGTGTGGACTTAGAGTTGTGAGGTGAAATAGTATAGGGTAGGGGTGTTTATATAGGGCTAGGCTAGGGTTAGGGTTTGGATTAAAAAAAATATTAAAAAATATAAAAATTCATTAAAATATCATTAATTTTGGGAGTAAAAGAGATTTAATGAGAAAATGATAACTGTTCTGGAAAAATGGAATATGCAGGGATATTGACCAAGTCAACACGAATTTTTTTCGTGTTGACGACTCGGCCGACCGGCCGAGTCCGGCCGGCGGCGCCGGCCGATTCGGCCGAGTCGCCGGCCGATTCGGCCGAGTCGCCGGCCGACTCGGCCGAGTCAGGGCCGAGTCGGGTCTCGTTGGGTGAGGAATTTTCTGAGGGGATTTATGGTGTACTTTATTTTTTGTATACGACATTAATTTCGTGCGTTATGGCTGTTTGACCGTTTGACTTCCCAAAAATTTTAAAACAAAAAGATATAAAAATATGTGGGGCATGGGATTCGAACTCTGGTGGCTTGATTCAGCAATGCAAGGTATTACCAATGAGCTACAAGCTCCTTCTTGTAATTATTGTAGGAAAGTAGATACTTAAAATGTTATCAGCAACATCAATACTCCAAGTATACTGCAAATTTAATTTAAATTTAGGTATACAAAAATTGGAGTTGTTACAGTGTTTGATATGATCATCACCTACTGCCGGCGTATTGACGAGTCTTTAGAGTCCTACACAGGGGTTTCCTGGCTCAAGCGAAACGGAGTAGGGGCACATATGTGATATGTGCCGGACCGAGATTAATACGATATGAGATACCGTATTCTATTCTCGCGATTCGTGACATTGATCGGTTATATGCGATATAGCCGAGTTATCGGATCAAGTGTTGATTCGATAAGTTGTTACACATGATATTAGTCGGTTATAGCCGGATTATTAAATCAAGAGTTGATTTAATAATTTAATGTATAATTATATATTTGATATATTACATTACATTAACTAGTATTAGCTCACTTATGATTTATTTTCTCACTACATTGTGCATAAGTGTATATGTGATATATATTTGTGTACATATGATTGTATCATACTTGATGATACATCAATGATGGGAGTATGAGACTTATACTAAGATTAGGATAAAGATTAGGGTTTTGTTTATATCTTAAGAATAATAAAAGAGAAAGACTTTGTCAAAGTTCTCAAGCTTTCATGAAGCTTGTGGAAACATTGACAAAGTCAACTCTTTTGTCATTCTTAAGGATATTTAGTTAACCCAACCCTTAACCTCATGCTTTGGTTAATTCTCTACATGAGTTAAGCATGATATCTTAACTCATCCATGGTTACATTATTGAGAGGATAATAAATCATATGATAAGATTATTCTTTCTTCTTCTTCTTCTTCATCAAGCTCCATGAAAAGCTTACTAGCTCCAATGGTGCCATGAGAAAAAGTGTGAGAAAATCAATTCTAAAGTGAGCCCACTTCCTACTTTTTCATCCTCTACCACTTACCATGTAGTAGAGTGTGTTCTCTTCACAAAGTTCATGACCTAGTGAAGGAATAGCTTTAGTCAGTGTCTCCCCGACGTAGATCATCTTCGGCCTCGAAGTCATCGAAGCAAGCACGTTCGTTCTTCTTGTGAAGCTTCTCTAGAGTCCAGAGTTCACGATCGCAGCGATGGGGACATCTACACGGAGCTAATAAAGTGAAGGACCGGATCTACAAAGGTTGTAATCGCTTTCACTTAGTGTTAAACTGTTTAACATGTTAGTTTTCGCCTAAACTCTAGTATAAAGATCCGGCTTTGGGTTGTTCGGCACGGCTAAAATTTTAATCGGGTATGGTTGATGCCTCGTAGACCTTTGTGCGTGTACCTAGCAACCCTACATGAAGTCTAACAATTTCCTGTATCAGTTCATGGGTATCAGAGATAGTATATATTTGAAGAGTTTAAATCCTAAGTAGATTCTTATCTCCATGTACTTCTTTGCTAATGTCTCAGTTGATTGACCAACTCGAAATGGGATAAAGTAAGCCGACTTTGTGATTCGATCCACAATGACCCATACCGCATTGTTACCCTTTGTACTGCGAGGAGGTACAATCACACAATCCATTGTGATGTGTTGCCACTTCCATTCTGAGATCGGTAATGGTTGAAGTAATCCAGCTGTCCTGTGATGTTCAGCCTTTACTTGCTGACACACCAAGCATTTAGCAACGCTTCTAGCTACTTCATGCTTCATTCCATACTACCATTAATTCTGACATAGATTTTTGTACATCTTTGTACCTCCAGGGTGTACTTAATAGGGAGAGTTGTGAGCTTCTTTCATTAACTCTTCCCGAACAGAACTTTTTGGTACACATAATCTGCTACCGTATCTCAAAGGTCCGTCTTCATGGATGATGAAGTCTGTTCTGAGTCCATTCTTCACTTGTTCTCTGATCTTTTGCAACTTAGCATCACTTACTTGAGTTGCTTTTATCTGATTGAAAATGGTAGATTGAACTTGTAAATTCATCAAACTTGAGGCGTTACCTGGCATGACTACTTCAATCTCCATCTGATGCAAATCCTGTTGAAGCTTCCATTGGGCGGTGAGATTTATCGATAAAGGTTGGCGACTAAGAGCATCAGGTACCACATTCACCTTCCCTGGGTGATATTGCAGGTTGATGTCAAAGTCCGCCATGAGTTCTAACCATCGTCTCTGCCGCATATTAAGTTCGTTCTGAGTAAAAACATATTTCAGACTCTTGTGATCTGTGTATATATTCACTCGTTCACCAAGAAGATAATGGCGCCAAATCTTAAGAGTAAAGATAACGGCTGCCAACTCCAAATCATGCGTCGGATAATTGCGCTCATGAATCTTTAGCTGTCTTGAAGCATAAGCCACAACTTTACCGTGCTGATATAGAACACATCCTAATCCCTTACCGGATGCATCACAATGCACTTCGAAACCTCCAGATTATCCGGTATAACGAGAATAGGCACTGATGTCAACCTTGACTTGAGTTCTACGAAAGCTTGCTCGCATGCTTCTGACCACACAAAGTCTTCATCTTTACGTGTGAGCTTGGTCAGGGGTGTTGCTATCTTTGAAAAGTCTTCAATGAACCTTCAGTAATATCCAGCTAGACCTAAGAAACTCCGAATGTCCTTCACTGACTTTGGTGTCGGCCATTCGCTTACTGCTGAAACTTTCGCTGGATCCACAGAGATTCCTTCGCCTGATACGATATGTCCAAGAAAACCAACTTAATTTAGCCAAAACTCGCACTTGCTATACTTGGCGTATAATTGATGTTGTCATAAAGTTTCCAGGACAATTCGCAGGTGCTCGGCATGCTATTTCCGACTCTTTAAATACACCAGGATGTCATCGATGAAGATGACAACAAACCTGTCTAAGTACTCCCGGAAAACTTGATTCATCAGGTTCATGAATATTGCTAGTGCGTTGGTCACTCCAAATGGCATCACTAGAAATCATAATGACCATAGCGAGTTCTGAAAGCCGTTTTATGAATATCAACTTCCTTGACCTTCACTTGATGATAACCTGAACGAAGATCTAACTTGGAGAAAACACAAGATCCACTTAGCTGATCGAATAAATCGTCGATGCACGGTAGCGGATACTTGTTCTTTATCGTTACTTCGTTTAAGGCTCTATAATCAATGCGCATTCTGTATGAACCTTCCTTCTTCTTCACAAGCAATACTGGTGATCCCCAACTTGAAGTGCTGGGACGAATCCATCCTTTTGCCAATAATTCGTCCAACTGAGTTTGGACGTCCTTCAAATCTTCCAGACTTAATCGATAAGGTGCTTTGATCACCGGTTGTGCTCCTGGAACTAAATCAATACTGAATTCAAGAGCTCGATCCGGTGGTAAACCTGATATATTGTCAGAAAACATATCGTCGAACTCTCGAACCACTTCTAGCATTGATCCTTCCTCTGCTTGAGTTGCTGCAATTACTGCCTTCTTTGGTTTTGCCTTGTAAGTACTTGGCTCCAGGGTATGGTCTCCACTTTTGAAATAGAAGACCGGATGGTCTGGAATCTCGAATACTACCCTCCTTTGACGACAGTCGATGGTAGGATAGAAGGTTCTGAGCCAATCCATACCTAGAACCATATCGAAGTTCGGTATGTCCAACATCTTGAAGTCAGCATAGAATTCTCTGCTGCAGACGACTACTGGACACAAGCTGTATCCCATTGTTGCCTTTAGAACGCCGTTTCCTAAACTGACATTCCAGCTAGATATAAGCGGTATGACTGGAATCGCATGAGTTTGGACGAACCATTGCGACATAAAGCAGTGAGATGCTCCAGTATCGAAGAGTGCTAGTGCAAAAAGTGAGGCTACTAAGATTGTATCTAAGGTATGTGGGATAGGTTTTAGGTATAAGAAAAATATGTAGGTAGGTGTTAAGACTGAAAGATAAGGTTGAGAAGAAAAGGTTACTAGTGATAACTTGGCCAGTGGCCTCAGCTTCTTCCACGGTCATCGTGAAAGCCTGTCGCCGTGGTACATTACTCCTGGCCTAAGGAGCATTCCTCGGAACATTCAGTTGAGCTTGATGGAACTGACGAAGAGGAGGTGCATTCAGTGGTCCTCTTGGTGGTGGAGCAGGTAGCGCAATTCTCGGAGCAAGTGCTTAGATGGCTGGGCGCTGCGGGTAAGTGATTGATGTCCTGGGTGTAGCATATGAGTTTTGTCTACGAGGACAAGACACAATATCGTGAGTAGCTGAGCCGCAGATTAAGCAAAGGAGGTTTGCATGCAGGCAGTCTTTCATAATATGCACATCTCTCTTGCAGTAGTTACAAAAGGCTGGGCTAGGACGGTTTTTCGGTACTCCCGGTCTCCTTGGCACAAATGGTGGCCTTGACGAGGCTCCTCCTGTCATCTGGTTGACAGGGCGCTTAACGCGCTTAATTGAGGTTTGCCCATCGTCTTTAATACTGTCTCATAACGGCGGGCAGCTTTCATAGACGATCCATGAGTCGGAAAATCTCCTGTGGCCAGTGCAGCCTAGATTTCCGAATCCAAATCTTGTTGAAATCGACGGGCTCTGATCTCATCTGTCGGTATCAGGTGTGCCGCAAATCTGTTAAAGTATTGTGTTAGCTGTGTAATATGTGATATATTGAAAAATTGAATTATTGAGACATATCTTACCGACTGAGCATGGTGAACTCAGTGTCATATTCATCTACTGATTTGCTGTTGTTCCATGTTGAACCTGGCAGTCTCAGGGAAGTACTTTGCGTCGAACATGTCTCGGAAAGTCTTCCATTCGATGGGTTGATCAAGACGGATTTCTTCCGCCTTCCACCAGACCTGTGCATTGTCCGTGAGCTGTAATTTCGCAACACGAACCCAAGCTATTTCTGGCACTTGTGCCGCTGCCAGATCATCTTCGATACTCTAAGCCCATTCCTCAGCTTCTAGAGGGCTCTCTTTTCCTGAGAACTGTTTGGGGTGCAAATCCCTGAATTGCTTCACCCTAGGTGCTTCTGCCTCGGGACAATTCATTAAAAGAGCAGTCCGCTGCTGCTGTCCTTCTAGGAGGCCGCGGATCGCCTCAAGCAGAACCATGTGCTCGTTGATCGGAGCAGGGACAGCAGGTGTGAGTGGTAGTGGTGGAGGTGTATTGTTGACATTGGTGCTTGTGTTGTTTGGGGATTCCATAACCTTGAATAAAAAAATTTGGGTTAGGACAGATTCAAAGTATATGAAATGATAAGTGTTTACCCCAATCAGAGCAAAGCTCTGTTCAAATTCCAAGGCGGAAAACGAAGCAACGCTTCTATTTCCCCCAATCAGAGCAAGGCTCTGTTCTGAAAATTAAAATAAAAATTAAAAATTAAAGAAGCAACGCTTCAGCTGACTTGCGCTCTGCGCTGCGCGCCACGTGGCAGTGCAGTTGCGCTAGCGTAGTTGCGCTGCACTCTGTGCTGCGCGCCACATGGCAGCGTAGTTGCGCTGCGCTCTGCGCTGCGCGACACGTGGCAGCGCAGTTGCGCTGCGCTCTGCGCTGCGCGACACGTGGCAGCGCACTTGCGCTGCGCTCTGCGCTGCGCGACACGTGTCAAGCGTAGGTGCGTTTGCGCTAATCAGAATTATAATTCCAGTAAGATCTTTCTGTTCTTGTTAAAAACAAGAAGATTGTCTTCTGTAAAACAGAGGCCCTTGGATCAAAGATCTAACGGTGAGGAAAAATCCCCAAATCACTCAGAGAATGATCTCTTTAACAAATTTAACAAATTAATGAGCACTATATAAAGGCCCCTAGACCCCAATTGAAAAACACATCAACACAGAGAGAAAAACAGAGAATTCCTCTAAAGAATTTTGAGAAGAGCTCAAAGAAAGGAAAGGTAAAAACCTTTAATAAAAGAAGAATTTCTTCTGAAAAGATCAATGATCTAAGAACAAGATCAAGATCTTAAAATAAAAAGAATAAAAAATAAGAAGATCATTTGATCTACACAAAGGCATTGCCTTTTTTATGAACCACTGGTTCTGGAATCTTTAAAGATTCTTTTCTTGAATCCAAAATTGGATCAAGAGATTAAAATAGTGCCCTGCACTTGAAAAATCTGCACTGTTGCGCTCATGGGTTGGCGCAAGCCACCAGAGAGCGCCACGTGTCAGCACCAGAATGACTTGAGCTATGCGCTTTTAAAATAGAGTATTGCTCTCTAAAATTGGCGCAACTCACCAGAGCGCGACACGTGTCAGCAGCGCAACAGCACAGCGCACTGCGCTAACTGCGCTTGCGCTCACCAGAGTGTGACACGTGTCACCCCCACAAGCGCTTGCACTCATTAAGTGGCGCAAAGCGCCTGACAGGCCACATGGCCACTATGAGATGATTAATGCACTGCATTATTTACAGAAGGGCTGAGCCCAATTAAAAAAGGCCTAACAGGCCAAATAAAATGCCATGCATTATTTTAAAGGGTAGAGCCCAAACAAAGACAGATGCTCTGCATCATAAAGGGACAGAGCCCAAATCAAATAGGCCTTACAGGACAAAATAAAATGCAGTGCATGGGCAAATCCCTAGCATAGGCCTAATAGGCCAAAGACAAATGAAAATGTTTAACATCTTCAACTGGACTTAGCTCAATCATGGCCATAAGTCCTCAAATTAAATTGACTGAGCACAACTGCTCCTTTAATCAACCTTGGTTCAATGGTACATCTCTGAACTCCTCTGACCTCTGTCGTTGTAATCCTTCAACGTCGTCAGAGAGGTGATGGATCCCGACGGCCACAAATCCAATGGACCACCATGTCCCTAAACTGGCAATGGACCGCAATGTCCTTAAACTACCTATGGACCCCCACGTCCCTAAACTGGCAATGGACCGCTACGTCCCTAAACTGAAACAATAGATCCCCCAAATGCTCTCTTGTCGGATCTAAACGATCCCGTTTAAGTTGATCTTAGCCTCAAATATGGCTAACGTATCCTTAAACCTTCAAACAGACTTTAGTCCCAAATTGGACTATAGATCCCCCAATCAACTCTGGTTCAAGGGTACATCTCTGAACTCCTCTGATATCTGTCGTTGTAATCCTTCAACGTCGTCAGAGAGGTGATGGGTCCCGACGGCCATACATGTAATGGACCACTATGTCCCTAGAACAATAGAGCCCCTAAATGCTCTTTCCGTTAAATTGATCTTAGTCTCAAATCAGACTAACGTATCCTTAACGAACGTTTAAGTTGATCTTAGCCTCAAATACGGCTAACGTATCCTTAAACTAAAACCCCCAAACCCAAATCTAAGAAAATACGGATTTGAGTAATCCACGTCCTACGGACGACGACATAAATTAGTCTCTGTATACAATCCACGGGAAACCACAAACAAAACAAACACACACGACACGAAGTGAAATTCTGGAGAAGGAGAAAGTTGTTACCGCGATGCGGTAGCGTAATTAACTGCAGGGGCTTGCGCCTGCCGGGAAGAGCATCCCCACAATCAAAAAACCCTCAAGCAAGGGGGAATCTGACGAAGTCTGCTACATCGGCCGCATCCGTCTAAACCTCCGATACACGGTGCCATAAATCAACTTGGCATCTTCGGAGAGGTGGACGGATAAAACCAAATAGCATCTGCCCCGAATCTCAGGCAAGACGTTCAGTCTTGGCCGTCTTTCGGAGGGGAACAAATTCTGGCACGCCCGGTGGGACCTTTTCCTCTTTCCACTCCACACTTCATGTGTCGTGTTTTTCCCGCGATCAAATAATCGCGGTGTGTATATTTTTGGTTGCCCTTAGGGGAGTGGATATTGAAGCCGGCATTTCGTCTCTATGAAGAATGGTATTTGCTCCCACCCTAGCAACTCAGGCTCTGTCATATCCGGCGGAGTCAAGTATGGGTCACTTGCAGCCTCAAATCTCTGCAATCTGGCTCTTCAAGAAATCAACGGGCTTCTTTTTGGGTCGATGCTCCCACCTCCCACCCTCGGTGCCTCAACGCCGATGGAGGAAGCCCAGATAATGTCTGTCGTCCACAGGCAGGCTCCCCAAGCAGTAGCGTTGCCGACGGAATCGGTCCTCAAACAACTGGCACGTGCCAAAGACCAAGGTCGACGCAGGGGGCAGAATATTCAAGCTCTTCAAGAAATCAATGGTTTCAAACTGCACTAACTGCAACAGCAACTCTCGCTCTGTCCCATCTGGAGGAGTAACCTACGGGCCCCAAGCGGCCTCCCTTTTCACTATGCCAGTGGAGCAGGTAACTCAAGCCATCACTGGGCTATTCTTCGGGACCATGCTCCCGCCAACGAGCTTCAGCGCTCCTGTACCATCGCAAGAAGCTCCCAAGAAGTCGTTTTTCAGCGCTCCTGTGCTTATTTACGCCCTACTTTGCATTATACTATATATAAGCACAAAAAAAAAATTATGATAATAAAAGAGTAGAAAGTGAAAAATTATATTTAAAAGATAGGAATGGTTTAAGAAAAACAAGAAAGATAGATGTTTTCTTAAATGAAACTAGTAATAAGTAGTTATGATCTGTTGTCCCAAGGGTTAGTAAGATGAAGGAAATTACTAATCTGAGGATAAAAATAAGCCTGAAAAATAGTTCCTATTCTGGAAGCCAAACATTTGAACGTTGATACCCTACTATACGCACTTACACACAACTTGAAACTCGGGATAGTAGAGAATACCTTGAAATGCTCTTGTCTAAAAGCCAAAGTATGAAGAAAATAAAAGTGGAGAATAAAAGATAAAATGGTGAAAAGAAAAATGAACACTGGTTTTGTTATCACCGAGGCAGCAATAAAAAATATAGCGAGGGTGCTTTATTACCTAGTGCCTTAGACCAACTGGTTTGGGAGCCACTGAAAAGCCTTATGTGTTGCAAGACGACGAAAAACACTTAATTAGTAAGCACATGAGTAATCGGTCGGTTAGTACCTCAATAAGTATTAACGGTCGCATGAAGAATGTGTGAGCAAATTCCATCTAAATATCTATTAAAAAGTATTAAGGTAGATGGACAAGAGTATGATTGCTTGAATTGAATTCTCTGAGTGTGGGGATGTCCAGTTCACACACGTAGGGGTATATGATCAATGTTTGGAAGAAAGGTAGGAATGAAAACTAAAGGCGGTGTTTTATTGAGGGATAATGTGATTTCTAATATTTTTTCATGACCATTAAGATAGGGCTCATAGCAACTGAAAAGCTGGTATGGTTGAAAACTCTTATTTTCAAGTTCTTTTTTTATAGTTCTTATCTTTATATAACTTTCACCATCTCTCTTTTATTATAGGATTTTGTGGGTGTAATCCGTTGAAAACCCTCAGGAGACAACACTCCTCTTACTAGGGATATGCCACTGGCGCCGAGTAAGGAAGGCTGGGGGCAACTCTCCTTCTGGACTGACTCCGCCGACTCCAACGGCGGAAATTGATACTGCTGTTCCAACTGGGAACAACTTTGAACCACTTAGGAAGGTCCACAAGAACTCTCCGACCGCTGTGCTGAAAAGATCTCCTTCATCTATGGAGAGCGCTACAAAGGTGAAGCCGGAACAGCCCCCTCAACGGCTGTCCTCTAAAATCTATAAGGTCTGGCGTCAAGTCCAAGACTCGGTAATTGATCAAGATTATCCCCGCCGACAGAAAAAGGTGAAAGTTCAGCGGGAAGAGGACCGTCCTATCAAGCCACAAAAGACGATAGCTACTTGGGTGCCCACTGCAACGGCCCCCTCAACTCCGACCGCTCACAAGAGGAGAAGGCCGGAGAAAATCCCTGGATCTGCGACGAACTGCAAGACCACTGAACCCAAACACCCCAAGTCTGGGGGCATGATGGTACATACCGTCTATATGGCATCCAGAAAAGAGGATAGCCATGTCTTCATAGGTTATAGACCGCTTACGCGATCAGTGACTAAGGCTCAGGACCAACAACAACAAAAGCTCCAAGAAATGCTGACAGCCATGGCCGCACTTACGGGACCGAAAGCAAGCCCGGAGACATCCTCGGAGCAGCGCCGTAAGCAGGAAACTGATGCCGAGTTTCTTTAGAGAATTCTCGAAAAGAAGGAGAGGCAGCGGAACAAGCTGCCAACATAAAACAAATGGCGTTCTTATTCCAAGACATGGTCGGGATGATGTTACAGCCGGATCCTCCAGCTGAAGATCCTCCGATTATCGTCGAAGACGACCGAGTGGAGATGTCAAACCCTCCCCCGGCTCTTTCAGCGGCTAAGGAGGAGACTATCTCCAAGGCTACTCTGGATGATTACATCGCTCAGCAAATACGAGCTCACCAGGCGAATGAAATGGCTGGGCAGATCGTTAAAACGGGACGACACTATCCAGGATGATATGACCAAATAAGGTACCCGCCGGGATATACGATCCCCAAATTCTACGTATATAAGGGGACGGAAAATCCGCACCAGCACGTTGCTCAATTCAGAGCCTTGTGCGGTAATACTGGGGGTGACGATAAATTGCTGCTTCGCCAATTTGTTGGCAGCTTATCGGAGACAGCGTTTGAATGGTACTCGGAGCTTCCTAACGACTCCGTCAAAACGTTTACAGAAATGGAGTTGCTATTTACCAAACGTTTCGCAAGTGCTAGTGAACGCACCCCAATAACAACATTGATCAATGCCAGGGTGAAGCCAGGTGAAACGTGGGTGCAGTACGCAATACGATGGCGGAACTTATGGTCAAAATGTGAGCAACACATTGACGAAGCACCAGCAGTGGGCATGTTCGTGGGCACTCTTGACCCTCAAGCAATTATTTCCCAATTCATGATGTTCTTCAACTCGACCACGTTCCAGGCCTTGATTGACAAACTGGCCCAAATGGACCAGATGGGTCATAGACCGTCTCCTCCAAAGCCGGAGCCACGAAATGAAAAGGGTAAAGGGAAGTGATTTTTATCGCCAATACCCAACAACAGCCGAGCAACTCAAAGCCGGCCGTTCGCCAAAAGAACGTGCGTCCACGCCCATCCCTCGAGGAGAGACTAGGACGTCCTTACTCGTTTCCTCAGAATAAAACAAGAAGACTGTTTGAGCTGGCAGTGCGCAACAGACTCATCAATCTGCCGAGTCCAAAACGTCTGTTGCAGCCAGGCGATCTCAATAATCCTAATTAGTGCCCTTACCACCGAACGGTAAGTCACCCGATCGAGAATTGCTTCGTCTTTAAGGGATGGATCGAGGATCAGTACCTACAAGGCAAGTTTGCACTGTCTAAAGGGTGGAAGGTAAACCCTCCACAGCCGCACACTCCAAAGAAGATGGACGCACCAGGGGCAACTTGTCATGTGATCTCTCACTCATTGGAGGATGAAGAGGAGGCTCCTTGCGCCGAGAAACCGAGGGCGGGCCCTGAACCAGAAATTCTGCGGCTGTCAGACGAGTTGATTGATGCCTTCCTTAATGAGATTCGTCTGAAAGTTAAAGCCAATCAAGAGCGTAAGATGGCCATACTGGAAGGAGCCAAACACCGCCGACTAAACGAAAGAGTCGAGGCACTCCCATCAAATCAAAAGACATCCGCCGCCAATAAAAACAAATTCAAGACAAGGAAAAGGTTTGCTAAAGCCATATCAATGGGAATGAAGCTACCACCCTCTGAAGAAAACACTCTCGGTGGAGTAGAGATGTATCCTAATTATTGCCTATATCATCAGAAGATCGCACACGCTACTGAAGACTGTGACTCCTTTAAGTGTTGGTGGCAAGGGTATGTCGCTCAAAAGCATTACGTCAACAGAACAAAGCGGGAAGCTCATAGACAGCGAAAAAATACGACAGATGAGTATAAAAGAGTCGCCGGCAATTGTCACAAGGACGAGCCTGGGGGATCACGAGTTCTCACCTTTGGGAATGACCCCGATGAAAAAATAGCCTTCAACCCTCTCTTCAAGGAATCCATCTCTGAAGAATTGAAGAATTATGAGAACATTCATCCGTGCAAGGGCATACTACCCGGAAAGAATCCCGGACCTGCAAATGACGGAGCGAACAAAAAGGATAAAGGAAAGGGAAAAATGACCTTCGTCGCCAACACTCAACAACAGTAGAGTGGCCCTAGACCGGTTGTTCGTCAAAACAATATGTGTCCACGCATATCCCTCGAGGAAAGGCTAGGACTTCCTTACTCGTTTCCTCAAAATAAAACGAGAAGACTGTTCGAGATGGTAGTGCGCAACAGACTCATCAATCTGCCGAGTCCAAAACGTCTGTTGTAGCCAGGCAATCTCAATAATCCCAATTATTGCCCTTACCACCAAACGGTAAGTCACCTGATCGAGAATTGCTACGTCTTCAAAAACTGGGTTAAAGACCAATACCAACATGGCAAGTTCGTCATCTCCGAAAACTGGAAGGTGAACCCGCCACAACCGCACGCTCCAAGAAAGATGGATACGCCAGGGGCATCATGCTCATTCATAGGGAAATCCCCACAGACTGAAAAGTCAATAAACTATAGATTCGCCTCGAATACGGCGACGACGGACCGAAACGTCCTTAAACTAATGATGGACCGCAATGTCCTAAAACTTGCAAATGACCGAAACGTCGTTAAACTATAACCAGCCCGCGGCATCCTCAGGCTGACGTGCTAAAAAAAATAAAGAAAATAAAAATAAAAATAATAACGGTATGTCCATAAGCAAAATGGGCACGGATGAAAACCCGAAAGGGCTCCGTGAGTAAAAAAGCAGGGCTACCGGCGAGTGTTCATGAAAACCCGAGAGGGCGCGACCTCGTTAGAAAAAAAAGAATAAAAAAAATTTACAAAAAAATAATAATAAGACGGTATGTCCATAAGCAAAACGAGCACGGATGAAAACCTGAAAGGGCTCCATAAGTAAAAACAGCAGGGCTCCCGGTGAGTGTTTGTGAAAACCCGAAAGGGCGTAATCTCGTTAAAAGACACTTACAAGGTCCTCTCGACCTTGTAAGGAGAAACAACCCGCGTGGGATCCTTACGACTCACAGGGAAGCAACACACTTGGGGATCCTCACGATTCCTAAGGAGAAATTACACTTGCGAGATCCTCACGACTCGTAAGGAGAATTCTCTTATGGGACCCTCACGGCTCATAAGATTTGAAAGTATTAAGTTACAGAAACCTGAACCTGCTCTTAAGCAAACCCCCACAACCTTCGATATTGCCCTACAAGTGGCTCAATACTGACCCTTGTATATGATCCACGGGCGCGGATAAACATTTCCCTAACCAAGTCCCACCCGTGGCTAGGGATATGTCCATATGGTGAACAACCCTTATAAGTCCTCTCGACTGATAAGGAGAAAACCCTTTTGTAAGATCCTTACGACTTACAGGGAAACATACACTTAGGAATCCTCACGATCCCTAAGGAGAAAACACACCTACGAGATCCTCACGACTTGTAGGGAGAAATACCTTTGTGAGACCCTTACGGCTCATGAAGTCAAAAGCCTTAGTCGACAGGACCTTAACCCTGTTCGCTAAGCCACCTTTGTTCGACATCGACAGAGGCAAATGATGGTTCCTTCTGGCAATATCCCAGTTGTAGCGATGCTGATGCCTAAACCGGTATCAAATTCCAAGCCCTTTCATGGCAAATGATGATCCGCTCCTGGCAATATTCCAGTTGTAGCGATGCTGATGCTAAGATTGGCGTCAGATTCCAAGTTTCACACTTGTGATAAAAAAAACCCAGCGAGCCACACATGCATACGAAATAACCGAAATGATGGGACAACTTGCAATAAAAAGCAGCAAGTAAAAATGTATGAATACAAAAATAGCCGAAATGATGGGGCAACTTGCAATAAAAAGCATCAAGTAAAATGTATGTATGCAAAAAAGCCGAAATGATTAGGCAACTCGCAATAAAAAGTAGCGAGTGAAAATAAAATAAATAGCCGAAATGATTGGGCACCGCGAAAAATAGCCGAAATGATTGGGCAATCGCGACCTTCGCGATATAAAAGCTGAAATGATAGAGCATCGCGGAAAGAAATAAAATGAAAAATATATATAACGAAATTTATGCCCTACATGTGAGATCACAACGATCCCTGTATACAATCCAGGGGCACAAACAAAGAGGGAACCATGCCTTCCCAACAGGCTCCATCAGAAAGTGAAGCCAACTCTCGACGGTTCATAGACAACCTAGAGACAATCTCGACATTTGTCGCAATATTACAGACACAATGTCAACAAACGGAACAAAAGGAAGATCCCTAGCTTCAGGGTCTTAACGCCAACAAAAGACCTCGCGGTCGAAATAAAGCGAAGCGACGGAAAAATCCCAGCTTCATCTCAACAATCATCTCGATACAGCAGATGCGATGTTAACAAAGGCGTTCCTTCGCAGTCCATCAAGATGCAGATACAACGCCAACAAAAGACCTCGCGGTCGAAACGAAGCGAAGCGATGGCAAAATCACAGCTTCATCTCAACAATCGTCTTGATACAGCAGACGAGATGTTAACAACGGCGTTCCTTCACAGTCCATCAAGATGCAGATACAACGCCAACAAAAGACCCCATGGTCAAACAAGCGGAGTAACGGCAAAATCCCAGCTCCACCTCGGCATTCGTCTCGATACAGCAGACGAGATGTCACGACAATGTTCTTCCTCCAACAGGATTCGTACATGACAAAGCAAACAAAGCGAAGGCTAAATTCCTAGCTTCGAAGTCTTAACAGCAAGTCATATAAATCCTGAAAGACAACCGGAGATCATCCCACACCAACGTGGAATGGTCACCACCTCTATGTTCGTCTCGATACAGCAGACGCAACACCATCAAACAAACGGAGCCACGGCAAAATCCCTAGTTCCAAACCTCGACGATTCACCAGCAACCTAGAGACAACCGCGACGTTCGTCTCGATACAGCAGACGAGATGTCACCCCAGCGTTCTTCCTTCAGCAGGGTTCAGATGCGACAATCAAACTAACGGAGCCACGGCAAAATCCCTAGTTCCAAACCTCGACGGTTCACCGGCAACCTAGAGACAACCGCGACATTCGTCTCGATACAGCAGATGCGATGCCAGCAAATGAAGCAAAGGCCAAATTCCTAGCTTCAGGGTCTTGACGGCAACTCACATAAAACCTGAAAGACTATCGGAGATCATCCCACACCAGCGCGGAGTGGTTATGACTCATCGGGGCTCTCCAAAATGAGCCTAACCTCAAGTAAAAAGCGACATGGCAAAATTCCTAACGCTTGCTCTTCCGACGGTCAAACTGCCAAGGAGGATTGCTTGAAGAAGTCTTGTCCAGCCCCCGAAGGGATCAGAGACACGGCAGTCCCAGGGATACTCGAATAACACGATTTCCTATCGAGGAATATATCAGCTGATGCGACGGTACGACGGCCAAAACCCTAAGTATCATAGACCCTAACGGAATTCTGTCGTAAAGAGCGGAGGTTAACTGTGACGTTAGGATATTCTTGCGAGAAATGCTCGATTCGTCTCAACTCGTGAGGAAATTGACGTCTTTGCGAGAACTGCTCGATTCGTATCGACTCGTGAGGAAAAGCCTTAGGCAGCGGGGATTTAAAAAAAAAGCCTGTTTCCTAAGCACTGGGATCCTGTAAGTCGGCCCAAAATGATCTCTTGCATACTATCCACGAGTCTCACTCTCCGAAGTCGAATCTCGACAAGGAGGGAAACAACCGCTTACAGGTCCTCTCGACTCATAAGAGGGAAAATTCTTTTATAAGATCCTTACGACTTATAAGAGAAAACGCACTTAGTAATCCTCACGATTCCTAAGGAGAAAATACACCTACGAGATCCTCTCGACTCGTAGGGAGAAAAGTCTTTATGAGACCCTCACGGCTCATGAAGTTGAAAAGCTTTAGGTAGCAGACCTGAACCTGCTTCCTAAGCCATCACTACTCCCCAAGATGTTCAAGACAGAATGTTCTATATCGCTTACAGGCTATGCTTATTTAAAGAATGTGCCAGTAACAAAGCAGAAAATAAAAGGAAGGAGGCAAAAGATTTGTCATTCATACTTGGAAAGTTTTTACATCAATAAAGGCAATAAACAAAGATATTATCCAAATGATTACAATGGCAAAACCTCAAATCCAGGACATGGATTGAGGAACTCAAAAGTAACCTTGTCCAAGACTTTCCAAGCCTGGCGAACCATCCTAGTGTGCTTCCTTTCACGAGCACGAGCGTCGGGATCCCCACTGATGTCCTCCCCCCTCCGATAGGCAGCAAGTATTGCAGACTGTTGAAAAGCTTAGTGCTAAAGATCGATAAGGTTATCTCGCCTCCTCTTTGAGATTAGGCTCATCAGATACACTGAGTGCACCTTATCCTCGGCGGCATCCAATGCCCCAAGTGGCACACCAGTACAGAACAGAGGAAGCGCTTCCCAAATTGCTCCCACAATAAGCTTTAGGAGAGGAGAACGCCGAGGAAGCAGTTGACCGTTGTATGCGTCGAAGCGGCTTATGATTTCGGCACACTCGGCGTTGGTAAATGCTCGGTTCTGAGAACGGCCGAGTCGGCGGATGTCCCCGTAAGAAATGATCTCGTCAAGGTCGTACATGTGGGCATCCATTACTTCTGTTAAAGAAACCTAACAAAATTAGCAGACGGCCTGATTAAGCAAGACAGTATAATTCATTAAAAAATAGAACGCCATCTTTAACCACCAGGATCTATGAAAAACTCTTAAGAGTTCTTCTATATGATTTGGAAGGAGCAAAGCTCCATTGGTAAATCAGGATACAAGAATTTTTTTTCCAGAGAGCAGAACTCTATTAATGGAACTCTAATAGGGTTCCCTTTAGTTCTCTTTAGACCCCCTTAGAGCAAAGCTCTGCTAAGTGAAACCCTAAATGGGTTTTCTTTAGATCAGGGATCTATTGAGAGCAAGGTTCTTAAAATTGATTTAATTTAATCCAAATTAATTTTTACCTAAAATTCTCTAGAGTTTGAACTTTTAAAAGTGCTTAAATGAAAGAGCAGGGCTGTGAACAAAATTCTTATGAAGAGATGAAAATCATCTAAGGGACCAAAGGTCCTATTTATATGCATTGAAGAGCCGTTTCAACTTCCAAGGGATGGCACGACGGTTGGAATTCTGCCACCGCTGTACTCACGTTTGGAGGCCACGTAAGCGCAACGGCGGGGAGGGGGGGCATTTGTTTATCCCAATCAGAGCAAAGCTCTGTTCAAATTTCAAGGCGGGATACGAAGCAACACTTCTGTTTCCCCCAATCAGAGCAAGGCTCTGTTCTAAAATTAAAATAAAAATTAAAAATTAAAGAAGCAACGCTTCAGCTGACTTGCGCCCTGCGCTGCGCGCCACGTGACAGCGCAGTTGCGCTGCGCTTTGCGCTGCGCGCCACGTGGCAGCGCAGTTGCGCTGCGCGACACGTGTCAAGCGCAGGTGCGTTTGTACCAAACAGAATTAAAATTCCAGTAAGATCTTTCTGTTCTTGTTAAAAACAAGAAGATTGTCTTCTGTAAAACAGAGGCCTTTGGATCAAAGATCCAACGGTGAGGAAAAATCCCCAAATCACTCAGAGAATGATCTTTTTAACAAATTTAACAAATTAATGGGCACTATATAAAGGCCCCTAGACCCCAATTGAAAAACACATCAACACAGAGAGAAAAACAGAGAATTCCTCTAAAGAATTTTGAAAAGAGCTCAAAGAAAGAAAAGGTAAAAACCTTTAATAAAAGAAGAATTTCTTCTGAAAAGATCAATGATTTAAGAACAAGATCAAGATCTTAAAATAAAAAGAATAAAAAATAAGAAGATCATTTGATCTACACAAAGGCATTGCCTTTTTTATGAACCACTGGTTCTGGAATCTTTAAAGATTCTTTTCTTGAATCCAAAATTGGATCAAGAGATTAAAATAGTGCCCTGCACTTGAAAAATCTACACTGTTGCGCTCATGGATTGGCGCAAGCTACCAGAGAGCGCCACGTGTCAGCACCAGAATGACTTGCGCTATGCGCTTTTAAAATAGAGTATTGCTCTCTAAAATTAGCGCAACTCACCATAGCGCGCCACGTGTCAGCAGCGCAACAGCATAGCGCACTGCGCTAACTGCACTTGCGCTCACCAGAGTGTGACACGTGTCACCCCCACAAGCGCTTGCACTCATTAAGTGACGCAAAGCGTCTGACAGGCCACATGGCCACTATGAGATAATTAATGCACTGCATTATTTACAAAAGGGCTGAGCCCAATTAAAAAAGGCCTAACAGGCCTAATAAAATGCCATGCATTATTTTAAAGGGCAGAGCCCAAAAAAAGACAGATGGGACAGAGCCCAAATCAAATAGGCCTTACAGGCCAAAATAAAATGCAGTGCAGGGGCAAAGCCCTAGCATAGGCCTAATAGGTCAATGACAAATGAAAATGTTTAACATCTTCAACTGGACTTAGCCCAATCATGGCCATAAGTCCTCAAATTAAATTGACTGAGCACAACTGCTCCTTTAATCAACCTTGGTTCAAGGGTACATCTCTGAACTCCTCTGACATCTGTCGTTGTAATCCTTCAACGTCGTCATAGAGGTGACGGGTCCCGACGGCCACAAATTCAATGGACCACCATGTCCCTAAACTGGCAATGGACCGCAATGTCCTTAAACTACCTATGGACCCCCACGTCCCTAAACTGGCAATGGACCGCTACGTCCCTAAACTGGAACATTAGAGCCCACAAATGCTCTTTTGTCGGATCTAAATGATCCCGTTTAAGTTGATCTTAGCCTCAAATATGGCTAACGTATTCTTAAACCTTCAAACAGACTTTAGTCCAAATTGGACTATAGATCCCCCAATCAACTCTGGTTCAAGGGTACATCTCTGAACTCCTCTAACATCTGTCGTTGTAATCCTTCAACGTCGTCAGAGAGGTGATGGGTCCCGACGGCCATACATGCAATGGACCACTATGTCCCTAAACTGGAATAATAGAGCCCCTAAATGCTCTTTCCGTTAAGTTGATCTTAGTCTCAAATCAGACTAACGTATCCTTAACGAACGTTTAAGTTGATCTTAGCCTCAAATACGGCTAACGTATCCTTAAACTAAAACCCCAAACCCAAATCTAAGAAAATACGGATTTGGACTAATCCACGTCCTACGGACGACGACATAAATTAGTCTCCATATACAATCCACGGGCAACCACAAACAAAATAAACACACACGACACGAAGTGAAATTCTGGAGAAAGAGAATGTTGTTACCGATATGCGGTAGCGTAATTAACTGCAGGAGCTTGCGCCTGCAGGGAAGAGCGTCCCCACAATCAAAAACCCCTCAAGCGAAGGGGAATCCGACGAAGTCTGCTACATCGGCCGCATCCGTCTAAACCTCCGATACACGGTGCAATAAATCAACTTGGCATCTTTGGAGAGGTGAACGGATAAAACCAAATAGCATCTGCCCCGAATCTCAGGCAAGACGTTCTGTCTTGGCCGTATTTCGGAGGGGAACAATAAGATTCAAGAAATGTGAGTTGTAAAGAATGTTTTTAGTTGCTGGTTCTTGTGTTATATTGCTTAGGTTGTCCACGCAGAACAAAACTGCATGATAGGGTTGCATACAGCTCGACCTGCATGGGCAACCAACAAAACCTGTCACACCCGCTTCCCAGTATACGGGCAGAGGACGCGACTGACCGCTACATATTTACCCTGAAGTAAATACGTTAAGCGTATCTAAGCAATATAAATAAAAATGCACAAGAGAAAAAGACAATAGGTATAATTGAACAACAAATTTATTTATTAACATTCTTTTACAGTACATGGAAAAGTAAATACATCTGAATGAAAGGGATGCATAAACAGTGGCATAACAGAAATGTAAAGTACTGAAATGAAATGTGTACAATAAATCTAAAGCTCTGGGTCGTAGGCCAACTGATCCAGGTCCTCGCTGGTGGGCTCGATCTCCTGAAAATCCGAATCACCTGAAAACATTCCAAAGAAGAAAGAGAAGGAATGTCGTCAGCGAACAATCGCTCGGTAAGTCCCAAAGATGAGAGAGAATTAGAATAGACAGAGAGAGTATATTTTTATAATGTTGTATTTAGTGTTAACGATGTTGTTTGTAGGTTGGTACAGAAGGATGCCAGTGTATACGAGAGGAGTCTCGGTAGACCAGAGACTAAGGTGAACGGAATGTACAAGGAACCGTTTATGCCACGGTACAACAACTAATGAATTCAGGTTAGGTGTGTTAAATCTTGCAGTCTCGTGCCACTTCTAACACCTTCCGTACCAATCTACCTCTTAAACCCCGTGATGTCTTGATTGTATTGTTGTATTATATTGTATTGTATAAATGTATGACTTGCCGAAACCATGATATCAGTAAATGAATGTAACTGGAGAATCATGTAGGTGGAAAGTATATCCATGGTTCGGTTCAGTCAATACAAATTGAATAGATTGAACAAATTGATTATATGGATTCATGGAATCATATTGAATTGTAGTTTGTACTTGAATCATATTCAAGTCAGATTATTTATAATATGACTCGGTCTGAGTCAGAACAATTAGAAAAGAAATTGAAGTCCTGAATTAGGTTTTGGTGTTATCGGTAACCGCTGCACATAGGCGGCAGGATTTGTGTCTTTTTTAAAGACGATTACCGTGTTGATAACACCGTTTGTTAAGTTGTCTACCTTAAATAGACAAACACCCATTTTTCCGTCTCCCTGAGGCTCAAGAGATTGGTCCCGCTTAAACCTACGTTTACTAAGGTGCTTAGGGTAATTTATAGAACTTGAGGGGGTTTTATGTAAAAATAGTTTTTTGTATAATTTTCAAAATACATCCAAGTATTTATTTATCGTCTTTAGAATTTTCATAGATGTAGATTTTATATATGTGACGTTTCTAGTGAATAAAACCTAATTTCATAATATATGGTATTTATTTGTAAAGTATTGAACTTGTATGGAATTGCGTGGTATTTTCATGTAAAGTGATTCTTTTGATTTAGAAAAATTGGAATATTTATATTATATCAAAATAGATATTTTTATGAGACATATATATATATATAATAATAATTTTTAATTTATTATTTTTCTAGAAATCTCATTTTCTTAAGATATTTGTATTTTAAAATTTTTCGAGACCGAATGCACCTTGCGGAAGTCTGCATCTCGCACTACTAAGCTCGAGGATGTGCGATAATCCGCACCATCCCGAACGGGTTCCCCAAAAGGGTTGTAACGGCGCTTTGCAAAGATTTGTTTAAAAATACGTAATCTTGTAGGAAATGGTTTTTATAAGTTAAAAGTATTTAATTGTAAATTCGTATTCCCGTATTCTATGTTCCCGAAAGGTATCATTCTATGTTGCATATGAGTGTTGTGAGGAGGTAGGTCATTACCTCGTGATCTATTTAAAGGTATAATAAGGATAATGATGTTTTATGTCAAAACTAAACTACATGGTATTTTACTGAAAAAGTACGATAAAAATTACAATATGAAATATTTTGCTATGAAACTTATTCATGATATTTTGTTAATGTTTAATAGTCAAGATGTGAGGGTTTGGTATGTTTGTATTTAAGAAAAGATGGAGTTTTTAAGAAAAATCGAATCGGAAGTCGGATTAACTCCGCTTCCATCGGGTTTTAGAAATACGAGTTTTAAGAATAGAAAATAGAAGAGGGAGGAGGGACTTACTTGCTTTTAGGTTATAGAAGAGGAAGTGGGTGTGGAAGGAGGTGCCGGTGTGTCGTTTCGTCGCCGGAAGCTCCTAGGGTCGTCGTCGGAAGTTCGCCGGAGTTTCGCCCTTTGCTAGCTCCACTTGCACACACAAAATCAAGAGATTTTCCTTGAGAGTTTGGACAGAGGTTTGGAAGTGAGGAGGGGTGAGTTTAGGTGTGGTATTAATAGGAAAAACTAGGGTTAGGGTAGATGAAAGGGTGTGAAGAAAAATATATTTAATTTTGGTATTAAAAAGAGTTTTAATTTGATTTTTAATCATCTGTAATAATGCAGGGTTTTTAAAGTGTACAGGGGTTTCCATAAGATCAAGAGGCACAACTTTCAAGAAGACTAACTCAGGTTTTGGTCGAGTTCGGCCGGCGGCGTCGGCCGAGTCAGCCGCGCCTGCCGAGTCAGGCTGGGTCAGGGCTCCACGTGTCTCTTGGAAATTTGTCTACCCCCTGGACCAGTTTGTTTTATATGTGACTTTTGGTTTTTAGGAGTTATGCATGTGTAGGCTCTTGGGCTTCTAAAAATTTAAAAGAAAACAATATAAAAAATAATGTGGGTGATGGGATTTGAACTCTGGTGCTTTAGTTCAGCAGTGCAAGATCTTACCAATAAGCTACAAGCTCCTTCTTGCTATTTAAAAGCAAAACAAATACTTATAATACTCACAGGAAATGCAAATACCCCACGTATACATTAACTTTTTTAAAAAAAAATTGTACACTAAAATTGGAGTTGTTACAGTGAGCTACAAGTTATTTCTTGCTTTTATTTAACAAAATTAACTTATAATCCAATCTCAAGCTGTATAACTCATTTCTGTACATTAAACTGGAAAATTCCGTAAAGTAAATTCAGAGTTGTTATATTCTACCTTCCTTATAAAAATTTCGTCATCGAAATTTACATTTACATAAGGACTAATTTACAAATAAGTAGGGGTATCTTGCACGCATGTCTTCTTCTCGTTTCCACGTTGATTCTCCTGACAAATCTTTTCTCTACATCACTCGGACCAAATTTACTTTCTTATTCCGCGGTGTCTTTACCTTTCGGTCTAGGATCTCAACGGGTTGTTGCTCACAAATCAGGTCAGTTTCGACTGTGAGCTCTGAGTTATCAAGGATATGGCTGGGGTCGCTCACATATCTTCGTAGCTGGGATATGTGGAACACGTTGTACACTCCTTCTAGTGAGAGTGGTAGTGCTAAACGGTATGCCACTTCTCCGACTCATTCAAGAATGTCGAATAGTCCTATGTATCTTGGCCTGAGCTTACCCCTCTTACCAAAGAGGATCACTCCACCGTTTGAAGAGATCTTTAAGAAAACATGGTCTCCAGGTTAGAACTCCAGGTGTTGGCGCTTTGCATCAGCCCAATGCTTTTGGCTATCTTGGGCTATGCGCATTCTTTCCTTAATCGTGCGAACTACGTCCACAATTGCCACGATCATCTCTGGTCTAAGGAGTTCACGATCTCCGATGTCGTCCCAACTTAGTGGTGAACGACACTTCTGTCTGTAGAGTGATGCGAATGGTGTCATTCCAATACTCGCCTGATAGCTGTTGTTGTATGAAAACTCCACAAGGTGTAGATAATCTTCCCACGAACCTCCTAAGTCTAACATACAAGATCTTATCACGTCCTCCAGAATCTGAATTGTTCGCTCGGATTATCCATCCGTTTGTAGATGGTAAGCCGTGCTGAAGTTCAGACTCGTTCCCAGGCTAGCTTGCAGACCCTGCCAAAACTGTGATCGGAATCTGGTATCACTATCGGAGATGATGCAAAATGGTACTCCATGTAATCTCACAATCTCCTGCATGAGTTCATGGGTATCAATATAGTACATTTTGAGGTTAAATCTTACTTTAGATTCATGCTTACCTCCATGTACTTCTTTGCTAACGTCTCAGTAGATTGGCCAACTCAAAAGGGAATAAAATGAGCCGACTTGGTGAGTCGATCCACAATAACCCATACTGCATCATTACCTTTCGTGCTGCGAGGAAGGGCAGTCACGAAGTCCATGGTAATGTGCTACCATTTCCATTCTGGGATTGGTAACGGCTGAAGTAGACCAGCAGTTTTGTGATGTTCAGCCTTCACTTGCTGACACACCAAACACTTAGCTACGCTTCTGGCTACTTCGCGCTTCATTCCATGCCACCAGTAATGTTGTCGTAGATCCTTATACATCTTTGTACCATCGGGGTGTACAGAATAAGGAGAGGTATGAGTTTTTTCATCAACTCTTCTCGAACTGAGCCATGTGGCACACACAATCGACTTCCAAATCTCAAGGATCCATCTTTGTGGATGATGAAGTCAGTTCTAAGTTCACTTTCTACTTGTCCTCGGATCTTTTATAGCTTGGCATCATTTGCTTGAGCTGCTTTGATCTGATTGACAATACTAGACTGGACTTATAAGCTCATCAAATACCAAGCGTTACCTGACATAATTACCTCGATCGTCAATCCGTGCAATTCCTGCTGTAACTTCCACTGAGCGGTGAGATTCATTGCTAACGGCTGACGGCTAAGTGTATCACCTTCCCAGGATGATACTGTAGGTTGATGCCGAAGTCTGCCATGAGTTCTAGCTATCTTCTCTGTCGCATGTTCAATTCCTTCTTAGTAAATACATACTTCAGACTCTTGTGATCAGTGTATATATCCACTCTTTCTCCCAGAAGATAGTGGCGCCAAATCTTAAGTGCAAAGATAACGGTTGCCAACTCCAAATCATGTGTTGGATAGTTGCGCTCATGAACCTTTCGCTGTCTTGATGCAAAAGCTCCAACTTTCCCATGCTGATATAGAACACATCCTAATCGCTTACCGGACGCATCACAATTTACAATGAATCCTCCAGATTGATCTGGTATTACAAGGATATGAGCTGAAGTTAGTCTTGATTTGAGTTCTATAAAAGCTTGTTCACATGCTTCTAACCACATGAATGCTTCATCTTTACGTGTGAGCTTGATCATGGGTGCTGCAATCTTTGAAAAACCTTTAATGAATCTTCGGTAGTATCCTGCTAATCCCAAGAAACTTTGTATATCTTTTACAATCTTTGGTGTCGGAAATTTGCTGACAGCTGACATCTTTGCTGGATCTACTGAGATTCCTTCGTCTAAAAAAATATGCCAGAGAAATCCGACTTGATCTAGCCAAAATTCACACTTGTTGTACTTTCCATAGATTTGATGTTGCCGCAATGTCTTCAGGACAATCCGTAAATGCTCGCCGTGTTCTTTCCGATTCTTTGAATATTCCAGGATGTCATCGATGAAAACAACAACAAACATGTCTAAATACTCTCAGAAAACTTGGTTCATCGGATCATAAAAATAGCAGGTACATTGGTCATTCCAAATGGCATTACGAGATACTCATAATGACTATATCAAGTCCTGAACGCCATCTTCGGAATATCGAACTCTTTGACCTTCATCTGATGATAACTCGAACGAAGATCTAGTTTCGAAAATACACAAGACCCACTTAGCTGATCGAAAAGATCATCGATGCGAGATAGTGGATATTTTCTCTTAATTGTCACTTCGTTCATAATCCACACACATACTTTATGAACATTCTTTCTTCTTCATGAGAAAAACGGGAGATTCCCGGCTTGAAGTACTGGGATGAATCCAACCTTTTTTCAGGAGTTCGTTCAACTGAGTGCGGATCTCTTTCAATCCTTCTGGACTTAACCGGTATGGAGCTTTGATTACCAGTTGTGCACAAGATATTAATTCAATGCTGAATTGAAGAGCTCGAACGGGAGGCAAACCTGTTATATCTTCAGGGAACACATCCTCAAACTCTCGAACTACCTCTATCTTTTCTTCTTCCGCTGGTAGAGTAAACAATTCTGCATTCTTTGGTTTAGCATGGAAGATTCCTGGCTCCAAAGTTCTATCTCCACTCTTGAAGTAGAAGACTGGGTGATCTGGTATCTCAAATAGTACCTTTCTTTGACGGCAGTCAATCGTAGTATAGAAAACTCCCAGCCAGTCCATTCCCAACACAACATCGAAGTTTGGGATGTCCAGTACTTTGAAATTCGCATAAAATTCTCGTCTGCAAATTACAGCCGGGCACTGATCAAATCCCATAGTTGCTTTCAATACTCTATTCCCGGAACTGACATTCCATCTTGAAATAAGTGGCTTCACGAGAATCGTTTGTGTTCTTACGGATCGTTGCGATATGAAGCAGTGTGGCCCTCCAGTGTCAAACAGTGCGAGTGCAGGAAGGGTGGCTACTAGTATAATACCTAAGTTATGTAAGATCGGTTTAGATACGGGAGAAATATAGAGGTATACAAGGATTGAAAAGATGTGAAAGGATTGGGAAGTGCCAGTGATAACTTGGCCAGTGGCTTCGGCTTCTTCAACCATCATTATGAAAGCATGATGTCTGGGTACATTCCTCCTTGCTGGAGGCACATTCCTCTATCCCTGGGGCACGTTTCTTGCCCTTGAGGCACGTTCCTCTGTGCCTGATGGAATTGACGAGGATGCTGTGCGGGAGGTCCACGTGGAGGAGGTGCAGGGAGAGCAAGACGAGGTGCAAGAGCCTGAATAGCTGGCCGCTGCGGGACCGTGATTGCGGGTCTAGGTGTTGGAGCTAGGTTGAGTCGATATGGACATGCTCCTTTGGCGTGAGTGGATGCGCCACAAACTAAACACAGGCCATTTACACGCCTGCAGTCTTTCCCCATGTGTCCATTCCTCTTGCAGTAGAAGCAAAAGTCTAGACTGGGTCGGTTAAATGTTCTTCCCGGTCTCCTAGATGCAAAAGTTGGCCTGGAAGAAGCTCTTCCTGCCATCTGTGTAACAGGGCGCTTCACACCGGCAGTCTGAGGTCTGCCCTTTTTCTTCACCACTGCCTCATAGCACTGGGCAGCCTTCAGAGCAAGTTCATGGGTTGGGAAATCCCCTGTAGTGAGTGCATCTTGGATTTCCGGGTCCAACCCTTACTGAAATCGGCATGCCCGGATCTCAGCAGTAGGAATCAGGTGTGCTGCGAACCTATTACGGTCTTGTGTTAGCAGTGTAATAAGTGATATGAGGAATTTGATTATTGATACAGTCTCTTACCTACTAAGCATGGTAAACTCAACATCGTATTCATCCACGAACTTTCTCCACATCGAGCCTTGTTGTAAGTGGATGAACTGATGTTCCATGTTGAAATGGGCAGTCTCATGGAAGTACTTCGCGTCAAACATATCGCGAAACTTCTTCCATTCAATCGGTTGGACGAGACGGCTTTCTTCAGCCTCCCACCAGACTCTGGCATTGTCTGTTAGTTGTAACTTTGCAACTCTCACCCAAGCAATCTCTGGCACTTGTGCTGCTGCCAAGTTGTTCCTTCATAAAAAGAGAGAAAAGGGGAGAAAATTCTCCACTACTCAAGCCTTACGTGTTAAACACGTAAGTGCCTATATACAAAGCATATAAGCACTGTAGTTAAAACAACTCATAGGCTAAATAAGCCTCGCGTGTTAAACACGTAAGCGCCTATATGCAAAGCATATAGGCGCTACAGTTAAAACAACTGATAGGCTAAATAAACCTCACGTGTTAAACACGTAAGCGCCTATATACAAAGCATATATGCGCTTTAGTTAAAACAACTCATAAGCTAAATAAGCTTCACGTGTTAAACACATGAACGCCTATATGCAAAGCATATAGGTTTGCATATAGGCGCTGTAGTTAAAATAACTTATAAGCTAAATAAGCTTCACGTGTTAAACACATGAGCACCTATATGCAAAGCATATAGGCGCTGCAGTTAAAACAACTTATAAGCTAAATATGCCTCACGTGTTAAACACCTGAGCCCCTATATGCAAAGCATATAAGCGTTACAATCAAACAATTGATAGGCCAAATAAGGCCCACGTGTTAAACATGTGAGCGCTTATATGCAAACCATATGAGCGCTGAAAATAAACAAGACAAAACCCATGCTAAGGATTTCGTGTTAAACACGTGAGTTCTCCTGCCACATAAATTGGCAGCGCTCACATGCAAAGCATGTGAGCGTCCCAATTTTAAAATACTCACATCTAATTCTATATGATAGAATTAAATTCTATTTGGGAAATATTTTCCCTGATTTTTCTAATATGGAAAGATTTTTCTCTAACAAAGAATCTTGGATTTAAAATCCAATTGTGATAAAATATCACCAATTAAACTATCTGATAAGATTAAATTCTACATGGGAAATATCTCCTTAATCTTTCTCAAACTAGAAAGATCTTCTCTGTTAAACAGAGGACTCTTAGATCAAAGATCTAATGGTGATTATAAAATCACCCACCGATCACCTGATAGAATGAAATTCTATCCTAGTAAAAATATTTCATGATCTTGTTAAACAAACAAAAAAAACCTTCTCTTTTAAACAGAGAGCCTTTGGATTAAAAATCCAACGGTGAGTAAAATTTACCAATTGATCTTAAAAATCATTTTTTGATTGATTATGAAATCAGTCATGATCTCTCAGTTAGAGATTTCCTTAACAAGTTGATCTTTTTTCTTCTCCTATAAATAGGAGTAAGAAGATAGAGTAAAAAAAGAACATCAAGAGAGGAGAGAACTTCCCACAAGCTTCTGCAAAAAAAAGAATATAGTGAGCTCTTGAAAGAAGAGAGAATTTAATTCTCGTAGAAAAGGGCTTTCCATGTTGAAACCCTAGGTAAAGAAAACACAGAGATCATATTGTCTCTTCTTTGCCTATATAAAGGTTTAACCATTCATATAAGAACTTAGTTCTTTCTCTGGTTGATATTTGCAGAAGCAAATCTCCCCACAAGTTGAGAATTTAATTCTCATCGGAGAGATTTTGTTCTGCAGATTCAAAACTTGGGGGAAAAGAACTAGGTTAAAGAAAAAAGAAGAAGAAAGAGAAAGAACTGGAACATATGGGAATTTAATTCCTTTAAAAGGAAAAAATTAGGATTTAACCCTATATAAAGAACTTGGTTCTTATAAAAGTATAAAAGAACTTAATTCTTCAATAAAATCAATGATGATGATCCAAGATCTTCAAAACCGAAATCTTGATTATCATCAATGACTAAAATTATCGTTAACAAAGATCAATATCTCTGAAAACAAACAACAAGAATAACTTGGCGTCTCATTAGTTCTTAGCACTGTTATGGAGCCTTACATGTTTCCAACGAAAGTGCTTAAAAAAAGCAAAAGAAAAGCTAAAACTGCCTTACGTGTTTCCCACGTGGGCGCCTGAAGAGCAAAGAAAAACTCCTTTGTCAATTAAGCAGCCATCAAATAAAACCCTAAAATAAAGTAGTCACGTGAAACGCTCTTAGAAACCCAAGTGCTTAGCACTTCTGTAAAAATAGGGGAAGTGAACAAATGAAACCCAATGCCCAGCACTCACGTGCTTCCAACGTGAGTACCATGCAAAGTGCTCAGCACTTTATGATTAGTCAAAATGTCTAAAGTGCTACACACTAATTGGCGCAACGCTCATATCTGAGCACCTCACGTGTATCATACGTGAGCGCCACGGGACTCTAGTTCTTAGTACTAATCCAGCGCCTCACGTGTTTCACACATGAGCGCTGCATGCCCCAGTGCTTAGCACTTTAGGGTAATTATGGAAACTCAATCTCAGCCCAAAATTGGCTAAGTTTCCTGAGATTAAACCTCTTTATTTTTTAAATCGATCGAGCCCATATGCTCTTGATTTCCAAGGTCTCAAATATGACCACAAATTCTTAAGTCCACAACAACCCCTTTTCCCTCAAATACGGGATTTGGTTTAAGGGTACATCTCTTCACACCTTTGATACATGTCATTGTAATTCCTCAACGTCTTTAGAAAGGTGGTGGGTCCCGACGACCAACAATTTCTTTCGTTGATGCACTTCCAAATTGACGTGCATGCCTCAAATCGGATTGTACCCCCAATTGGGCACGTTCCATATTAACATTGTTCACTTCGTCACGTAACAAATACGCGTGCGCGCAAGATGAATGTCGGACCGAGAAGTCCTTAAACTAATTATTCGCCTCAAACATGGCAATAATGGACCGAAATATCCTTAAACTAAAATCCGTCCCCAAAATGGGAATGTTGGACCGAAATGTCCCTAAACTAATATTCGCCTCAAACATGGCAATAATGGACCTTAAAATCCTTAAACTAAAATAATTGGGCCCGAATGCTCATATGTTTAAGTCAACCTTAATCTCAAATCAGATTAACGGTCTTTAAATAAACCAAACCCAAATCTAAAAATATACGAATTTGGACTAATCCGCGCCCTATGGGCGACGACATAAACTAGTCTCCGTATACAATCTACCGGTAACCAAAACAAATAAAAACATAGACAACACGAAATGAACTTCCGAAGCAGGAGAAAGTGGTTATCATAATACGGTAACGTAATTAACTGCAGGGGCTTGCGCATGCAGGGAAGAGCGTCCCCACAATCAAAAACCCCTCACAAACGAGGGGGAATCTGATAAAGTCACGCTACAACGGCCGTGTCTATCCAAATCTCCAATATATGGTGCCATAAATCAACTTGGTATCTTCGGAGAGGTGGACGGATAAATCCAAATAGCATCTTCCCCTAGAATTCAGGCTAGAAGTCCCAACTTCTCGGTCCCTGTCTTTCAGCGGTGAACACAGGTCATCTTCTATTGACTGAGCTCATTCTTCTGCATCAAGTAGGCTCTCTTTCTCAGAGAAATGTTTCGGGTGCAGTACCCGGAATTGCTTGACTCTGGGTGCCTCGACTTCGGGGCGGTGCATGCGAATAGCAGTCTGCTGCTGCCGACCCTCCAAGAGACTATTGATCACCTCAAGCAATACCGTTTGCTCGTTGATGGGAGCTGTAACGGTAGGTAGTGGTGGTAGAGTAGGCGGTGGAGTGTTGCCATTGACGTTGGTACTCGTGTTGTTGGGAGAATTCATGACCTTGATAGAAAAGAAATGTTATGATAGATTTAAGGAATTTGAAATGTATGAAATGTATAGTTACTGATTTTTATAATTCTTGTGATATATTGCTTAGGATTCCATGCAGAACTGACCTGCATGGGCCACCAACAAAACCTGTCACGCCCTGCTTCCCAGTGTACGGAAACGGTGACGTGGCAGGCCACAACGTATTTACTAAGAAATAAATACGTTCATAAATAAGCAATATATGTAAAAAAAATACACAAGAATGACAAGTGATATAAAATGAACAGCAAATTTTATTAACATTCAACTTTACAATACAACTGTTTTAAAAAGGAAATATACAATGATATAAAGCAATGGCTAAGCAGTGGCATACAAAATAAAAGTAAGTACAAGGAAAAATAGTAGTCTTGTTGAGCAGTAAGCTGGTCCAAATCCTCCTGACTCGGCTCGATCTCCTGAGAGTCCGGTCCTCTTGACGAACATTCCAAAGAAAGAAATAGACAGGAATGTCGTCAGCAAACTAGCGCTCGGTAAGTCCCAAAAGAAGGAATGGAATATAACAGTAATGAGAATTGAAATGGTAAGTTGTACAATTATATGTTTGTTATTCTAACGTGGTTGTTTGTACCTTGGTACAGAAGGTATTTGTGTATACAAGAGGAGTCCATCTTACCATGTGGACTATGGTAACATGTAGTACAAGGCCCCGTCAAAACCCATGGGACAACGGCACGAGAGTTCATGTAGGTGTCTTTTAAGTGACCATCTCGTGCCACGTTAATACGTTCCGTATCAATCTACCACGTTATTCCCGCGTAATGTATTGTATCGATTATAGTTATAAGTCTTGCTGAAACCATGGATGCAAGTTGTTCAAGTAGTCAGGTTCAGAATGTAATCTTGTAGTCATGTCAAGTTATAGCCATGGTTCGGTCAAGTCAAGTCATGTATTCAGGTTTGATATTGAAGTTTGAATTCAGGTATTCAGGTTCATGTTCAAGTTATACATGTTAGAATTTGGATTCATATTTGAATTGGACTCTGATTTGAGTTTAGATGCAGATTTATATTTAGACTCAAACTTGAGTCAAACACTTGTAACTGATTTAGATCCTGAATTAGATTCGGGAGTTATTGGTAACTGCGGCACATGGACGGAAGGATTTGTGGCTTTTTATAAAACAATTACAATTGATAGCTCTATTAAATTTTTCTACCTTAAATAGGCAAGCACTCACTTTCTCCTGCTTTCTGGGGCTCAAGAGAATTGATCCCGCTTAAACCTATATTTACTAAAGTCCTTAAATGTTGTTTTATATAACTCGAGAGGGTTTTATGAAAAATATTTTTAATAAAGTTTCCAAAATAAAGCTTGAGAAGTTATTTATATTATTTAGGATTTTCATGAATGTGAATTTTAAGGATTTAAGGTATTTTAGTGATAATAGCTTAGCATGGAAAGTTCATGATATTTTAATGTAAAACTTATCTGTTGTTGGTATCTTGATGGTATTTTGATGAAACTTATAATTGTTTTATTTTTTAAAAAAAATTGTAAGTTTATTATATTTTGAAAATATATAGATTTGTACCTTTTTATATAATTATTAAAAAATAAATTTTATTTAAATAGAAAAATGCGTTTTTCTTAAAAATCGTATTTAAAACCTTTTGAGTCCGAATGCTCCGTGAGGAGCTTTGTATCTCGCTCTACTAGCCCAAGAATGTGTGATTGATTCTGATTTTGGAAAGAAGTGTTTTGTAAAATAAAGTAACCGCAATCAATAACGGTGTCGCTGGTAGCTAGCCGAGATGAGTACGGGTCGTCCTCAGGGAAACGCCGAACCTTTATCTTAGTTTAGACGAGTTGATTGAAATATGGATGGTTTGTTCTAGATCTACGATATACGGATGTAGATTTTATGAAGAAGAGACTTGTAGGGTTCATAGAATTTGGTATTAATGGATGATTAATTAAAGATGACTCTTTTTATCTTTTAATAGATTTAAAACTAGATCGATAGTGATGAATGAAGATTAGGGTTTTTGGAGGGAATAGAGTTCCCACTCTTGACCCTTATCTTTTCATTGACCTCTATTCATGTCTAACATTTACCAAAATAATTATTAATCTAATCTCAAATCGCGGTCGAGACTATCAATAAATTGGTAGCACGCCCGATAAGAATGTTAACATTTACTTTGCTAAAATTTATAAACTTTATAATGTATAAAAGGAGTTAAATGATTTTATCATCCATTGATCTACCCTAGCCTACGAACCCTAGCAAGCATAGAATTACTCACGCATGGTTGGATAAGAAGAAGAAAAGATAGAGATCATAATATAAATGCAGAAAATAATGCAGAAATTAAATACAGAAAGTAAAATGCAAAGAACTAAACTAAAAATCTACATTTTTATTAATCAACTATCATTTACAAATCCGTCGAATTTAGAGTACAAGAACCCTAGTTTATGCTCCCGATCTCTGTTCTTGTTGGAAGTAGATGAACAGCCGATGATCAACCCGGATACGTGGATCGTCTTAGACCTCTTGATCTCTTCGGTTTTGATGATTTTTCATATAAAACTCTAGCTCCTTTAAATAGTCATACAAACAGAAAACTCTAGATCCCATGTATTAGGGTTTGTTGATACGATCACACCCACAAAATCCAGAATCCTACGGCCGTGATATTGCCGCGGATCCACCGTATATACATAGATTTGGCCACGGTTGGGCGACGGTATAGTGGGATCTCGTTTTGAAATTTCTTCTGCTTTTAGGTATTGACACGTGGAGATTATTTCAATATCTGGATTCTTCAAATCTTCTTCTGAGTCTCTGTCATTCATGATTTTACGATTTGGTTCAACTTTATCGGCAGATTTTATTCCCGGCATCTCGGATCTGCTGATCTACACATCTGAGCTCATATTTGCACAATATCTCAATTCATATTAGTAATAGCATTTGTTTTTATTTTGAGATATTATCCTAACCATTTTATATGATACAATATTTTAAGAATATTGATCAGGGATATTTAATATGATATGCATATTTAAATTATCAAAATATCATATAAATATTATATGCATATATTTTCCTTCATAATATTAATTATAATATATAAATACATGATAAAGAGTATATTGAAGATAAACCCACATATGTTTCATAATTACAATAAACACATTTAAATACTTAACAGAAGTAAGAAAAATGTTCCATCAAATATGCAATATTTTCGACTGAACAAATACCCCCAAACTTAACTTTGATCGTCCCGAGCAAACTAGTTATTCAAGAGAGGGAGAAAAAGGAAAAGAAAAAACCTAGCACACTTTCGTAGGCAACAGGATTGCACTTAGCACGTGCAACAAGCCTTTAAACCTCTAGGTGTCCCTAGTAGGAGGAGTGTTATCTCCTGAAGGTTTTCAGCGGATTACACCCACAAAATCCCATAATAAAAGAAAGATGGTGAAAGTTACATACAAACATAAAGAACATATAAAAGAAAGAACTTGGAAAGAAGCGTTCCAAACTATACCAGCTTTTCAGTTGCCATGAGCCCTATCTTAATGGTCGTGAAAAGATGTCAGCAATAACATCATCCCTCAATAAAACATCGCTTTTAGTCTTCTTCCCTACGTTTCTTCCAAACATCGATCATATACCCCTATGTATGTGTAAAAGACATCCCTATACTTAAAGAATTCAATTCAAGCTATCATACTCTTGTCCATCTTCCTTAGTACTTTTTAGTCGGTAAATATTTTAGATGGAATTGCTCACACATTTTTCATGCGACCGTTAATACTTCTTGAGGTATTAACCAACCGATTACCAAATGTGCTCACTTATTTTGGCGTAATTAGCAATTTTCTCGTCTTTCAACTCCTAAGGCTTAGCAGTGGCTCCCAAACCAGTTGGTCTAAGTCACCAGGTGATAAAGCACCCACGCTATATTTTTTTATGCTGCATTAAGTAATTACAACACCAGTGTTTATTTTTCTTCACCATTTTATTTTTTTTATGTTTCACTTTTTTTCATTGATCTTCATACTAAGGCTTTTAGACAAGAGCATTTCAAGTTATCATCTACTAGGGACGGATAAACAATTGACCCTGTGGTCGGTTGTTGATGTTGCATCTGTATCCTGCTGGAGTTAAGAAGGAACGCCGGGGTGACATTGCATCTGCTGTATCGAAACGAACGTCGAGGTGGTCTCTAGGTTGTTTGTGAACCGTCGGGACCTGAAATTAGGGACTTTGCCATGGCTCCGAGATAGTCTCTAGGTTGTTGGTGAACCGTCGAGACTTGGAACTAGGGACTTTGCCACGGCTCCATTGTTTTGACCCTGGGGTCTGTTGTTGACGTTACGTCTGCATCCTGTTGGAGTGAGAAGAAACATCGTTGTTGATCTCTAGGCTGTCTGTGAGCCGTTGAGATGAGTGTCGAGATGGTCTCTAGGTTGTTCATGAACTATCGAGACTTGGCTCTCCCTTTGACAGAGCTCGGTGGGGAAATGTGGTTCCCTTTTCGTTTGTGCCTATGGATCGTATACAGGGGTTGATGTGGACTCACCTGCAGGGCAAAAGTTTCATCATCTTTTTTATTTCTTTCCGCGATACTCTATCATTTTATCTTTTTATATCGCGAAAGTCGCGATTGCCCAATCATTTCGGCTGTTTTATCGCGGTGCCCAATTATTTCGGCTATTTTTTTCTTTTTACTCGCTGCTTTTTATTGCGAGTTGCCCAAACATTTCGGCTGTTTTTATATACATATATTTTACTCGCTGATTTTTATTGCGAGTTTGGAACTTGAGATCTGATCCCAAGTTGATACTGGTCGACAACGGCAGCGACAAGAATCTGTTTACTTCCGAAAATGGAGACGAAACGGGATGGACCATCTTGCCTGAATTTGGGAGCATATGCTATTTGGGTTTATCCGTCCACCTTTCCGAAAATACCAAGTTGATTTATGACACTATGTATCGGAGGTCTGGACGGATGCGGCCGTTGTAGCAGACTTCGTCAGATTCCCCCTCGTTGTGAGAGATTTTAGATTGTGGGGACGCTCTTCCCTGTAGGCGCAAGCCCCTGCAATTAATTACGTTACCGTGTAGCAATAACCACTTTCTCCTGCTCCAGAAGGTCACCTCGTGTCGTGTGTATTTGTTTTATTTTTGGTTGCCCGTGGATTGTATACAGAGACTAATTTATGTTGTCGTCCGTAGAGCTTGGATTAGTCCAAATCCGTATATTCTTAGATTTGGGTTTGGTTCGATTTAAGGATCGTTAATCTCGTTCGAGATTAATATCAACTTAAATGTTTGTTAAGAATACGTTAGCTCAATTTTGAGACCAAGATCCACTTAACAGGATTCTGGGATCATTCAGACCCAACAAAAGAGCATTTGGGCTCTATTGTTTTAGTTTAAGAACGTTTCGGTCCGTTGTTAGTTTAAGGACGTTTCGGTTTGCAGATCACCATTTTTGAGGTGAGGGTTTAGTTTAAGGACGTTTCAGTCCGTATTGGGATGTACCCATCGGTTTAGGAATGCACCAAAGAGTTGTTGGTTGTTGGGACCCACCACCTCTCTGAAGACGCTGAAGAATTACAGCGACGTGTATCAGAGGTGTGAAAAGATGTACCCTTAAACCAATTTCCAGATTGAGGGGAGGTGTGAGATGAATATCCTGTTGGAAGATCAGTGGTCCTGTTTGGGACTAAGACCAACATGGAAAATAATGCGCATATGGGCTCGGTTGATCTGAATTAAGGATCTGGTCAACTTGGACTCAGCCCATTCAGTCTTTGTCTTTTAAACTCGATCTTTGTCATTTAAATAAAGTGCTAAACACTTGTTTGGGCTCAGTCCCCTTTCTGTGCGAACAATGCTGGGCATTTATATGGGTTCTGATGCTCACATTTTACTTTACTTTCCCCTCCTTTTGTTTTTATGGAGTGTTAAACACTCTTTATGGTGCCCACATGCGGAGCACGTGAGGCGCTTGGTACTGAGCGCCAACCACTGAGTGTTAGGCACTCCTTGTTGAGTAGCGCCCACGTGAGGGGCACGTGAGTCGCTTGGCGCTGAGCGCCAACCACTAAGTGCTGGGCACTCCTTATTGAGTAGCACCCACGTGAGGGGCACGTGAGACGCTTGGCGCTGAGCGTCAACCACTGAGTGCTAGGCACTCCTTATTGAGTAGCGCCCACGTGAGGGGCACGCGAAGCGCTTGGCGCTAGGTTTTCTTTGTATATTCTGTTCTGAAGAGTTCAATTCTCTGTTCTTTTCTGGATCTTTGATCCCCAAGAATAAGTCCACCCCAGTGAGAATTAAATTCTCATTTGTGGAATACTTGTCTCATGGATCTCTTATCCAGAGAAAGAACTAAGTTCTTTTATAAGGGTTAAACCCTTGGATATGCAGATGAGATACTCTGATCTCTATTATTTTTATTTACCTCGACGAGAGGTATTCTTTCTTCCCTCTTAAAGCTTTCTTCTTGCTTACCCTCTCTTTTTATTTTTGAAGTTTATGGGGGGCTTCCTCTGTACAAGACTTGAAGTCTTGGGTCCTTTATATAGTAGAGGCAAGTTTGTTGATTTAGTTAAAGAAATCTCTCATTAATAGATATTTAATTGATTTGGGGATTTTATCCACCGTTGGATCTTTGATCCAAGGAATTCTGTTTTACAGAAAATATCTTTCTTTTTTTTAACAAGATTAGGGAAATATTTTCCCATACAGAATTTATTCTGCAGATAGGTGATTTTTAATCACCATTGGATTTTTAATCCAACAGTGCTCTGTTTTTCAGAGAGTAATCTTTCTTTTTTAGAATGATTTGAGGAATATTTCCTCAGCAGATTTTAATTCTGCGTTTTGATGATTTATCACCTCCGTTGGATCTTTGATCCAATGGCTCCGTCTAACCGCGAGATTTTAGTTCTGACGCTGGCGCCCTCGTACGAGGCACGTAAGGCGCTGCCTAAGAATTTATAACTCTTGGCACTAGCGCCCTCGTGCAAGGCATGTGAGGCGCTGCCTCAGAGTTTTTAAACTCTTGGCACTGGCTCCCTCGTGCAAGGTACGTGAGGCGCTACCTTTCAAATTTTGAACAGAGCTTCGCTCTTTTATTGGGGGAAGCAAATGCCCCCCACCGTTGCACTCATGTGGCTCACACGTGAGTACAGCGGTGGCAGCTTTTCCACCGTTGGATCTTCTTGGAAGTTGAATCGTCTTCCTGTGCCTATAAATAGAGACTTTGGCCCTTGATATGACTGTTGTTCATGTTCTCTTGTTCTTCTTGGAGAATTTAATTCTCTTTTCAGAGCTTAGATCTCTGCCCAAAGAAATCATTTCTAGAGTTAGAACTCTGCCCCAAAATTTGGTAAGGATTATAATCGAACCCATGAACAGAGCTTTGCTCTTCTTAGATCGTTGATCTTAAAATGTATTCTAGGATTGCTTAACCCATTAATCAGAGCACTGCTCATCTTCCGTGAAGAACTCTTAGAGTTTCTAGGATTTTTCTTTCAGAATCTTAAAGATCTTGGGGTTTTGCCCTGTTAAAAAGCTTTGCTTTTGAGGGTTCTGTTAGATTATCCCATTGTTTTTACAGAGCATAGCTTTTAGAATTTAGGGGAGGGGGGATTTTATTCCCCTCTTAATTAAAGTTGACAGATGTGAAATCTGTTTGCAGAGCATAGCTCTCGAGGGAGTTTAATCCTTAGCCCAATGAGGTTTCTCATTAAATGAGAATCCTTTTAGGATCCCATCCTTTGGGTGTTTTTTTTGCTTCCTAAGTTGTTTTTGGCCATAATTCATTTTGCAGTGATTATGCCTGGTCCAGTTCCTTTCGAGTCTCGCATTTCCATGCCCACAGGGCCCTTTTCCAGACGTGTATTCTCCATGGGCGCCGTGAATAGACGGCGAACATTAAGCGAGTTTATCGAAGATCTAGATGCCAAGGTCCTCTCTTCTGCTATGGACTTTGCCGCCGAAGTCAGTCCAATGCTGGCGACGCTCGTGAACTTCCATAATAAAGATCAAGTATGTTCTTGGGTTGATTATTGCAGGAAGATTGAGGCTTGCCTGCATGAGATTGAGCTTAAGCGTCTCGCTCCTGAGGTGTTGGCTTCGAACTCTTAATGGGCTGCTTAGGTCGAGCAGAGTGTTCCTTTTATTCGTCATTTTGAACAAGAGGCGGCCCTGAGGCGAGAGGAACATGAGACGGCTTCCAGCGAATCCGTCCAGTTGCATGCCCAGGTTGAAGCGAATGCTGCGCAACTAAAAGTTATTTTTGACAATCTCCAACGATGTATCTCGGATGGGTTGACGCTAAAGCGGAAGCTTGATTTCACCGAGTGAGTCATGCAGGACCACGAAGCTGCCAGGCAAGAAATCGCTGAAAAGCTTTCATCCTGTCTGCAGGAACGGACTCGAGTCGAAACGGAGTTGGCCGCCGTGGCTGAACGCGAGAAGATATTGAAGGGAGCGCGAGAGCGACTTGTCGATTTGTTGAAGACGTCTCCTCCTTAATAAATGTCATCGGACACCTTTTCTTGTACCGGCTGTGAACTTCCGATTCAAGAATGTATCCATTTTGATGAAATGTATCTTGTATCCACTTGAATTCATGAATAAAAACATATTTTTCTTCATACTGGCATTTTTCTTTCTTTTGTTGTCTTGTCTTACCATAAAGTAGTTTATATACTCATTTCGGAGTGTTTAGTCCACCTCACTTGGGTTTGTGGGTATACTGGTCCTAATGTCATAGCTAACCTCTGCTCTATATGACAGGGGTCCGTTAGGGTCTGTGGTACTAGGGTTTTTGTCCGTCGTACCATCGCTTTAGCAGATGCATTCCCCGATACGCAATCTTGTTGTTCGAGTAGTCCTACGACTGTCGTGTCTCTGATACCTTTGGGGCTGGACAAGACATCTTTAAGTAATCTCCCAGGTCCTATTACTGTTGGGAGAGCACGTTCTTCCTAGAAATCGTGAGGATCTCTAAGTGTTCATCGCCTCCGTGAGTCGTAAGGATCCCACTCGGGTATTTTTTCCTTACGAATCGTGAGGACCTGTAAGTAGCTTCTTTATTTTAGTGGCAGGTAACTTTGGCAAATGTGGCCCGTAGATAACCTATCTTGACCTCCTCGCAGGACAGTGATGGCTTAAGAAACAGGTTAGGATATGCCGCCTAAGACTTTTCAACTTTATGAGCCGTAAGGGTCTCATAAAGACTTTTCTCCCTACGAGTCGAGAGGATCCCGCAGGTGTATTTTTTCCTTAGGAGTCGTGAGGACTCCTAAGTGCGTTTTCTCTTGAGAGTCATAAGGATCTCACAAGAGAATTTTCCCCCTTATAAGTCGAGAGGACTCGTAAGTGGTTTTTTCCCTCCTTATCGATATACGATTTTGGAGAACATGGTCCGTGGATAGTATACAGTAGTCCATCTTGGACCTACTTCCAGAGCCACAGTGCATAGGAAATAAGTTGATATCCCCATTGCCTAAGGCTTTCCACCTTCATGATCCGTGAGGGTTTCATGAAGATGTTTTTCCCTACAAGTCGAGACGAGTCGAGAAGTTCTCGCAGGAACATTGTTTTCCCTACGAGTCGAGATGAATCGAGAAGTTCTCGCAAGAATATCCTAATGTCACAGGTAACCTCTGCTCTTTACGACAGGGGTCCGTTAGGGTTTGTGGTACTAGAGTTTTTGGCCGTCGTGCCGTCACGTTGGTCGATGCATTCCCCGATTCGCAATCTTGCTGTTCGAGTAGCCTCGCGACTGTCGTGTCTCTGATCCCTTCGGAGGCTGGATAAGACGTCTTCAAGTAATCTCACAGTTCATATTATCGTCAGAAGAGCAAGCGTTAGGGATTTTCCATACCGCTTTTTACTTGAGGTTAGGCTCAATTTGGGAGCCCCGATGAGTCATGACCACTTCGCGCTGGTGTGGGATGATCTCCGATAGTTTTTCAGGTTTTATTTGAGTTGCCGTCAAGACCCTGAAGCTAGGGTTCTTCCTTTGCTTCGTTTGTGGATATTGTGTCTGCTATATTGCGACAAATGTTGAGGTTGTCTCTAGGTTGTCTGTGAACCGTCGAGGCTTGGAACTAGGGACTTTGTCATGGCTCCGAGGTAGTCTCTAGGTTGTCTGTGAACCGTCGAGGCTTGGAACTAGGGACTTTGCTATGGCTCCAAGGTAGTCTCTAGGTTGTTGGTGAACCGTCGAGGCTTAGAACTAGGGACTTTGCCGTCGAGGCTTGGAACTAGGGACTTTGCCAGGGCTTCGTTGTTTTGACCCTAGGGACTATTGTTGACATCATATCTGCATCCTGTTGGAGTGAGAAGAAACGCCGTTGTTGATCTCTTGGCTGTCTGTGAACCGTGGAGATTTGTAACTAAGGACTTTGCCATGGCTCCGTTTTGTTAACGTCGCGTCTGCATCCTGCTGGAGTGAGAAGGAACGTCGTTGTTGATCTCTAAGCCATAGATGTTGCCGTCGAGACCTGGCTTTCCCTTTGACGAAGCTTGGTAGGAAAAATGTGGTTCCCTTTTCGTTCATGCCCATGGATCATATACAGGGGTTGATGCGGACTCACCTGCAGGGCAAAAGTTTCATCATTTTTTCCGTGATGCTCTATCCTTTCAGATTTTTATATCGCGAAAATCGCGATTGCCCAATCATTTTTGCTTTTTGTCGCGGTGCTCAATCATTTCGGCTATTTTCTTTTTACTTGCTGATTTTTATTGCGAGTTGCCCAAACATTTCGGATGTTTTTATATGCATATGTTTTGCTCGCCAATTTTTATTGCGAGTTGCCTCATCATTTCGGCTATTTCATATGCATCTTTTTCTTGTTGATTTTTGCGAGTGTGGAACTTGAAATCTGACACCAATCCTGGCATCAGCACCGCTGCAACTGGCATGTTTCCAGGAGCGAATCATCATTTGTTGTGAAAGGACTTAAAAATTAACACACGTTCAGGCATCAGCATCGCTACCACTGGAATATTGCCATAAGCGAATCATCATTTGCTTTTGCTTATTTGAACAAAGGTGGCTTAGTAGACAGGGTTAGGATTCTGTCGACTAAGTCTTTTGACTTTATGAGTCGTAAGGGTCTCATAAAGGGTTTTCTCCCTACGAGTCGAGAGGATCCTGTAGGTGTAGGTTCTACTTAGAAGTCGTGAGGACTCCTAAGTGATATTTTCTCTTGCAAGTCGTAAGGATCTTACAAGAATGTTTTCTCCTTACAGGTCGAGAGGACTTATAAGTGTCATTCACCAAATGGGAAACTTCGCACCATTGGTGGAACTGGGCGAGGGAACGTTTATTTGTGCCCGTGGGTTGTATACAAGTGCCAATATTGGACCGCCTGTAGAGAAATTTGAGGAATGCGATGGCTTAAGAATAGGTTCAGGTTTCTGTATCTTAAGGCTTTTGAATCCTGTTGTTCCCCTCCGAATACAGAGACGAGTACCGCGTAGGTTCGTCTTGCCTGAGATTCGGGGCAGATGCTATTTGGTTTTGATCCGTTTACCTCTTCGGAGATGCCAAGTTGGTTTATGGCACCGTGTATCGGAGGTTTAGACGGATGCGGCCGATGTGTTTCACTTCGTGTCGTGTGTCTTTGTTTTGTTTGTGGTTGCCTGTGGATTGTATACGGAGACTAAGTGATGCCGTCGCCCGTAGGACGTGGATTAGTCCAAATCCGTATTTACTTAGATTTGGGTTTGGTGTTTTGGTTTAAGGATACGTTAGCCATATTTAGGCTAAGATCGACTTAAACGTTTGTTAAGAATACGTTAGTCTGATTTGAGACTAAAATCAACTTAACGGGATCGTTTGGATCTGACAAAATAGCATTTGGGGGGGCTCTATTATTCCAGTTTAGGGACATAGTGGTCCATGTTCCAGTTTAGGGACATAGGGGTCCATATTCCAGTTTAGGGACGTGGTGGTCCATCGCCAGTTTAGGGGCGTAGTGGTCCATATTCCAGTTTAGGTACGTGGTGGTCGATCGCCGGTTTAGGAAAGTGGTGGTCCATCATTAGTTTAAGGACGTTTCGGTCCAACATTAATTTAAGGACGTTTCGGTCCAATATTAGTTTAAGGACGTTTCGGTCCACGAGTTTAAGGACCTCGCAGTCCATATACGTATGTGGTCATCGAGACCCGTCACCTCTCTGACGTCGTTGAAGGATTACAACGACAGGTGTCAGAGGAGTTCGGAAATGTACCCTCGAACCGGAAGTAAATTGATTTAAGAGAGCAATCTTGCTCAGTCAATTTAATTTGAGGACTTACGGCCAAAATTGGGCTAAGTCCAGTTGAAAATGTTCAACATTTTATCTGATTTTGCCTTGCATTTCATTTTATTTTTATTTGGGCTCTACCCATTTATAAATGATGCAAAGCATCTACTTTGTTTGGGCTCTGCCCTTTTTAAAATGCATAGCATTTTTATTATTTCGTTTGGGCTCTGCCCATTTATAAATGATACAGAGCATCAATTCTGTTTGGGCTCTGCCCTTTTTATTGCGTTACAATTTCATTAGGCCTGCTTGGTCTTTTTGATTTGGGCCTGGCCCTTTAGGAAATGCATTGCATTTATCAGGCGCTTTGCGCCAATCAGAGAGCGCAAGCGCTTGTGGTGTTGACACGTGTCACGCAAGCGCAGTGCGCTGCGATAATGCGCTGCGCCTGCGTTGCTGACACGTGGCGCGTTCTGGGGGCTTGCGCCAATCCAGGAGCGCAACAGCGCAGTTTGCAAGTGCAAGGCACTATGATTTGAGAATCTTTTGGAACCAATGGTTCATGATAAAGTGCAAAGCACTGTTTGTTTTCTTCGATCTAATGAGAATCAAAGAAAACAAGTATTTCTTGTTTTTCTTGTTTTAAAAAACCAGTGGTTCATGAGAAGTGCAAAGCACTGTTTATTATGTGAAGATCATTGATCTTGTTCTTAGATCAATAATCTATTAGAAGAATTTTCTCCTATTTTATGAAGGTTTTTTACCTTTTTCTTGAAACTTTTTCAGAGTTATCCCTGTTAGAAGCTCTTGATTTCTCAAAAAAATGTTGATCCCTTTGAATTGAGGTCCAGGGGCCTTTATATAGTGCCCATAAATTTGTTAAAGATATCTTTCTCTGAGTGATTTGGAGAATTTTCCCCACCGTTGGATCTTTGATCCAAGAGCTTCTGTTTTACAGAAGAAAATCTTCTTATTTTAATAAGAACAGAAAGATTTCTTTGAAATCTTAATTCTGTTTGGCGCAAACGCCCCAGCGCGTGACACGTGTCAAGCAGCGCACAGCGCAGCACAACTGCGCTAGCGCATCTGCGCTGACACGTGTCGCGCAGTGCAAAGCGCAGCGCAACTGCGCTAGCGCATCTGCGCTGACACGTGTCGCGCAGCGTAGTGCTTGCGCAACTGAAGCGTTGCTTCCTTTTGTTTTTTAATAGAGCTTTGCTCTGATTGGGTGCGCTGCTTTGGGCGCTGCGCTGATATATCTGCGCCTGACACATGGCGCGTTGCGCGCAGCGCAAAGAATCTGAAGCGTTGCTTCATTTATTAAAGTTTAAATTTTCAAAGCAAGGTTTTGCTCTGATTGGGGGAAGATGAAGCGTTGCTTCATCTCCCGCCTAGGAATTTGAACAGAGCTTTGCTCTGATTGGGGTAAACAAATGCCCCCCCACCGTTGCGCTTACGTGGCCCCAAACGTGAGCGCAACGGTGGCGGAATTCCAACCGTTGCAGCAACTTTGGAAGTTGAAAGAGCACTTGATGCCTATAAATAGGACCTTTGGTCCTACACAGATGATTATCATCTTTAAAATTCTCATTTTCAGAAACTTCAGAGCTTTGCTCTTGCCTTCAAGAACTCTCAGAGTTAGATTTTCTTTAAGAGAAACTATTTAAGTAAGAATTAGTCTTAAATTAAATCAATTTTAATTAATAGAGCTTTGCTCTGATAGATCTTTGATCTAAAGAAAATCCTTTTGGGGTTTCACCAAATAGAGCCTTGCTCTCAGGAATCTGTTTCAGGGTTTCTTAACTCATGAACAGAATTTTGCGTCTTTGGCAAAACATAGATCTCTTTGATCTAAAAAAAAGATGAACTCTTAAGAGTTCGAATATGGATAATGAGAATTAAAAATGGATTTTTGTATTTAATGGATCATATCATCTTTTAATAGTAATGATCTTAGAGTTCTCGGGGGATTTCTTTAAATTCCCCTTATTAGGGTTTTGGTAGTTACTCCTGTTTGCAGAGCGTTGCTCTCGAGAAGTTTAACTCTCTGTGTATTTTTTATCGCTAATCTTCCTGTGATGTTTCCTTCAGGCATAATGGCGGTGCGTCTATACAGCCTGCATGAATTCATCACCTACGAGGATATCCGTGTACAGGGCCGTCAGCAAAACCAAGAGTTTACGGATGCCCAGTGTGCGGAGGTCATGGGTCATCTGAACCCACGTCTTGGTTGGTTGCTCCCCCGCCGCTCTGCTCTCTTGAAAGTCATGTTGGGAGCCATTTGGAGAGCACTTCCGGGGTTCCACGAGGCCCTACCACTCGATGCGCTGGATGATGCCGAAGAAAAGGTGCATTCAGTGTACCTGTTGGGGCTGATCTCGAAGAAACGGCGGGATAGCCTCATCGAAATCCTGCATCAAATTTTCCAGCAGACGATGATAGTCGCTGCTTATCGAAGGTTGGGTGGGCTTGCCGAGGATCTTGACACACAGGAGAGCGAGAGGTTGCGCACGAGAATAATCCGAAAGGCCAGAAGAACTCTGAATGGCCTTACTTTTGAATTCCTCAATCCGTGCCCTGGATCTGAGGTTATTCCATTGTAATAATATTTTTCGTTCATTGCTTTTATGATTGTAAGAACTATTGGCAATATTAATGGAAAAATTTTATCCCAGCTTGTCTTTATTTTTCGTTCTGAGTCTTTTGCTTGTGCATGAATGAGTGTGTCTCGAACGCCTGATCAAATGTAAATCGGATGCTCTTTCTGTTGCTTTCTTCTTTCTCTTATTATCGGCATGCTATCTTAAAAAATATGGTTGACAGATAATAGAGTAAGCATCTTGGTTTCTTCAAGAGATAGCGATGGATTAGGCCGCAGGTTCAGATCTGCTGCCTAAGACTTTTCAACTCTATGAGCCGTGAGGGTCTCGTAGAGATCTTTCTCCCTACGGATCGAAAGGATTTCATAGGTGTGTTTTCTCCTTAGGAATCGTGAGGACTCCTAAGTGCGTTTTCTCTTATAAGTCGTAAGGATCTTATAAGAGAATTTTTCCTTCCTACGAGTCGAGAGGATTTATAAGCGGTTGTTTCCCTCCTTGTCGAAACTCGACTTTGGAGAGTGAGACACGTGAATAGTATGCAAGAGACCATTTTAGATCGACTTGCAGGGTCCCATTATTCAGGAAGCAAGTTTTTTAGTCCCTGCTGCCTGAGGCTTCATCTTGTAAGTTGAGACGAATCGGGAATTTTCCCGCGGAGACATTGGTTTCTCTGCGAGCCGACGCGAATCAGGAGGCTCTCATCAAGGATTGTTTGTTTCCTTGAGTTGAGGTATTTGCTAAGGATTATTTGTTTCCCTAGCGCCAAGGATTATTTGTTTCCCTGGTGTTGAAACGAGTCAAGAATTTCCCACGGAGGCACTGGTTGCCCTGCGAGTCGACACGGATCAGGAGGCTCTCGTCAAGGATTGTTTGTTTCCTTGAGTTGAGGTATTTGCCGAAGACACTGGTTTCTTCAGAATTGGGGTGAACCGTCGAGATTTGGCTTTATTTTCTGGCAGAGTCAGTTGGGAAAGTATGGTTCCCTCTTTGTTTACGCCCTTGGATTGTGTACAGGGATCGATGTGATCTCAGCTGTAGGGTCAAAGTTTTATCATCTTTTTTATTTCCGCGATGCTCTACATTTCAGCTTTTATATCGCGAAGGTCGCGATTGCCCAATCATTTCGACTATTTTTCGCGGTGCCCAATCATTTCGGCTATTTATTTTATTTTTACCCACTGCTTTTATTGCGAGTTGCCCAATTATTTCGGCTATTTTGCATGCATACATTTTTACATGCTGCTTTTTATTGCAAGCTGCCCTATCATTTCGGCTATTCCGTATGCATGTGCGGCCCACTGGCTTTCCGCCGTAAACCTGGAATTAGACACCGATTTCGGCATCAGCACCGCTACAACTGGGATATTGCCAGGAGCGAATCATCATTTGCCTCCGTCGATGTCGAACTGTAACACCCGAGCCCAATGCTACTACTTTCAGTTACCGTTCGAATGTAGTGCGGCACTTATTTCATTCATCTTGGCCTGCTTGACACCCCTAACCCTGTTGTAGCGTCCGTGCATCGTGTTCTCGTCCCGTTCAGTGAAACGGGCGAGTTTGGACGGCTACGTGCACGTACGTGTGTCCGTTTTGGGGGTATGCTTTTCGATCATAAAACACTTCATTTTAAATTTTGGATCCCGCCTAAAATTCTATTATTTCAATTTCAAATTTTTGGACCCGACCCGGGCATGATTTGGAAATGTTTTAGTTTGCGCCAAAATCCCATATTTTAATATATTTAAACCATCATATATAATTTAGTTAACCATATAATATTTTTACAATATTTTATATCCTTCTCAATTTATTCTCTCAGCCAATCGCAACCTCCCCTTTAACCCCGTGGGTCCCTCTTCTCTCTCTCTCGCTCTCTCTCTCTCTCTCCACTTTTTCTCTCTCTCTCTCATATATTCTCTCGTACTTTTCTTTATCATTCTTTCTCTTCTTGCTTCATGTCTCGTTTCTCATTTTTTTTAACTGTTCTTTTGTTGCCAGAATTCCGTCGTGCCGGTGAAGCTTCACGATGTTCCAGCGAGGTACCCTGACCCGTGTGGTTCCTTTGTTTGTCGTTTGGGTTCATTCCGTGAACCGTGCGCCCGTCGCGAGTTTTCCCCGCCGACAGTTAACGTTCCGTTTTCCCGATTCGCGACCCATCGAGGAAAGTTAATCTTGCTACATGCTATATAATTCATTTTATACCTATTTAAATAAATACCATACCTATAGTTTAAATCTAGTGCCCCATGTTTAATTTTATAACGTTTCGATGTTCCGTTTGCATCCGTTTATATCATATTAAATCTAGATCATAAAAACTTATCTTGTGACATACTAGATTACATTATACTGCATCCATATCAATTAAAATATATATCATCGTAATATTTCTTATTATTATCTTTAATTAGTTTATAATCTGCATTTTATAATATTATATATTTGAAAATATTATAGTTTACACATGAAACGTCGTTGAAAAAGCGGATACGACAAATCTGAAATTTACTGTACACCTTACCTTATAAAATTCATTATAAATCATAGAAAAATCATTAGTATACGTTCTTTAGTTCGTTACGAAGATAACTCAGAATACTATAACTCTATGAAATATTTACTTGTAAAATAAATTTTTTAAATAACGTAAAATGCAAATGAAAATGTCTCCAAACTGCTGTCCAGGGAAATTCCAGCAGCAAACTTTCAACTTCGAATGTTCATAACTTTTTGTAGGGATAACCTGAGATGCTTATACTTATAAAACTGAAAACCTTATTGAATTATCTTTGTTTTGGTATAAGACACGTCCTTTTTGGAGAACGTTTGTTATTTTTAAGCTATTTTACAAATTAGGGTGACGCTGAATTTCTGAACGGAACTTTCTTGTGCATGGTTAATCAATACCACTTTTATAGTTATTAATCGCTTTGAATATGCTATCCATATTAATATTATTATATCAATATTTATATCACATATTGTTTAGTTGTACATCCCACATTACCATTTTATAGTTTTATAACTTTTCGGATACCCGTTTGCATCCATCGCATTTAAGATACATATAATTGCATCCATAGATCACATTACTACATAATAATGTGATATTAACACTCCATGTTTAATAAATTGCATCCTAATTAATATTAGAACTATAAATGTAACCCTAATCGATAACGGTGCATCCATATCCTTGAAATTATATCTATTTGCATATCATATTACATGTTCCAGTTCATTGTTCTGATAGTACTCATGCTTGTTTATTTATACACATGCTTATGTTAGTTTGATTATGAGCACCCACATGATATCTTGTGCTTCCTGACATGACCTGTTACACTTCCTACTTGACATGACATGGTACCGTACACTCTTGACATGACATGACACCTTTATACATTACCTGGCTTGACCTGATGTACCATGGCTTTACCTGTTACCTGATCTTGTGTCTAATGCCAACAAACATAACATGTAGTCCTCATGGACCGTTCCTGTTGTCTATCCAGACAAACCTGTTTACCTGATCCGGTGTTGGCATTAGTTTCTTGATTTCGGAATACCTGACTTGACACACACATATAACTTGGGGGTATGGGGAAATCAAAGGTGAAACCTGACTTGTAACTCGACAGTTCACTACCTGTCTGGGTGTACACATTCTTGTTTTGTGCCTAGCGGCATGTCTCGGTTTCGGCCGAGAATATTGTGGCCGTGGTCCCGGGTATGCACGGGATACTATCGAGTGTACACATTCCTGTTTTGTGCCTAGCGGCATGTCTCGGCTGCAGCCGAGAATATTGTGGCCGTGGTCCCGGGTATGTACGGGATACTATTGAGTTACATCGATGATTCATCAATTTGGTTTCAAAGACTTTAGAACAGAAAACCTGATAGAATAGTTTAGTTTACCCACTATACACTACCCTGCACTGCTCTGATTCTTGTTATTGTTACCCCTGCTTTATTCATGTTTATATTCGCATTGCCTGTTTATTATGTTATTACTTGATGACTTGACGCGCTGACGTCTGGGTTTTGCATGGCCCAGATTCTTCTACCCTGTTGCAGACTGATTAGGAGTTTTGCCGCTGTTAGACGAGCGGTGAGGTTCCTGTCGGTATGTAATTTCACTCCAGGTGTTTCATTTATTGTATCTTTTGGCTTCCGCATATTATTATCTCTTAACTCTTTTACTCTGGTTTATGGACATGTACTAGATAGTTAGTCTACTTTCCTGTTTTTGATATCTCCACAGCCGTAATGTGACTGTAGAAGGATTTTTCCTATCCACAGGTAGCATGGTTGGCTATGTCACGTGCCCACTTTAGTGTACTTTGGGAAGCGGGGCGTGACATGGTTCTTTTGGTATCAGAGCCATAGGATAGTCGGGTTGATTCTTTTGTAGTTGGGTATTGTACCCAATACACGAATCAGAATACCCGTGTTTAGGAAACATGTCCTGCCACCTTGCCGTTTAATCATTCTTGAATCACATTCTTCCTGATTATATCTTTTACGATGTGCAAACTTCCTTTGCATATCGACTCGAAAACCTGATTCCTTGTTATCTCTAGGACTTAGGCGACTTGGATGGAGTTATGTAATTGTGGCTATGATACCGCGGCATAGTTACAATGCGGCACTCTATTTAAGTATCTTGGAGTTCTAGCCTTGATCTATATTTCGAATCTATCATCATGCAAGTGTTGGGATTTGTTATGGCCGGTAAGAATTTGAAGATGTACCAGAGCGTGTGGACGAACCGCCATGCTTGGAGTAACAAGGGAAATGCTGGAGAATCAAAAGAAACGGACCGAGCTGATTCCGCAGCAAGCGGACTCGTTTCAGGAAGGTTTGCAGATCGTTCAGCAGTCTGTGAACAATGTTGGAGCTAAGCCAGTTGACCGAGTAGGGACAGTAGCAGATTTCAGACACTTGGGTCCGTCTACATGTACTGGTTTGGAGGAACCGTTACCAGCAGAGCAGTGGTTAGTGGACACATAGAGAACTTGCTTATTGCGGCACGGATTCCAGATGAGAAAAGAGTGGCTGTGGTACGCATTCAGTTTGTGGACTACGCCCGAGATTGGTGGCTTGTGGAAGAGAACCGTTTGCCCAAGACGATTTAGTGGGCGGATTTTTCAAAGAGTTTCCTGGAGAAGTTCTTCCCGCGGACTGCACGGGAGGAATTGGAAGAGAAATTCATCAGGCTAAAGCGGAATGGAGCACCCGTAGATGTGCAAGCAGCAGAATGGACAAGACTCAGTAGATTTGCTGGACCTTTAGTTGCCAACGATGCAGACAGGGCACGGAGGTTCATGCACAGCTTGGACGTGGACATCCAGAGGCAGACTGTCTCCCTGGGTTTGACCACTTTCTCACAAGTAATTGCGGCAGCCGAGAGCAGCAGAGTTTATCTGGGATGAAGGGGAGTTTGCAGCAAACAGCAGTTGCGGTAAGGAAGCAGTTCTGTCGGGCCAGTCGAGTTTAGGGCTAGGCCGACAAACAATATTCTTGCAGTAATGGAAGTTGATGAGAGTGAAGAGCCGGCTGTTGTTCGCAATTTTATGGACGTGTTTGGAGATATATCGGGTTTACCGCCGAAGCAAGACGTGGAGTTCGCAATTGATCTTATTCCTGGTGCAGCGCCAGTATCCAAAGCGTATTATCCTATGGCACCAGTAGAGTTGGAAGAATTCAAGAAACAGGTTACTGAATTGCTTGAGAAGGGTTGGATTCGAAGCAGTAACTCGCCTTGGGGATCTCCAGTTCTTCTAGTAGAGAAGAAGGATGGCACAAGAAGGATGTGCATCAACTATCGAGAATTGAACCGGGTGACTATTAAGAACAAGTACCCGATCCCTCGCATTGGCGAACTTTTCGAGCAGCTTAGTGGCGTGAGGGTATTCTCGAAACTGGATTTGCGATCCGGATATCATCAGGTCCGAGTGAAAACAGAAAATATTTGCAAGACGGCGTTCCGAACTCGGTATGGACATTACGAGTACTTAGTGATGCCCTTCGGAGTAACGAATGCGCCGGCAGTATTCAGGGACTTGATGAACCGAATCTTTTCACCGTTCTTGGACCAGTTTATCGTGGTTTTTTTTATTGACGATATTCTGGTTTATTCGAAGAGTTTTGAGGAACATTCTGAGCATTTGAAGATCGTACTACAGACATTGAGACAAGAGAAGTTATACGCGAAGATGAGTAAGTGCGAGTTTTGGCTGGAAGAAGTGAAGTTTTGGAGCATGTTGTGTCTGGCGACGGAATTGCCGTCGATCCCGAAAAGATTGTAGCAGTCCGAGATTGGCCGATTCCAAAGAATGTTGCCGAGATAAGAAGTTCCTTGGATTGGCCGGATACTACAGAAGATTTGTGGAGAACTTTGCTCGTCTGGCGGAGCCGTTGACCAACCTTACGCGCAAGGAGGTACCTTTTGTATGGACGGATAAGTGTGCGTTAGCTTTTGAGACGTTGAAGCAGAAGTTGATAACCGCCCCTATTCTGACCGTGCCAGACAATTCCGGAGGATTGGTGATTCACAGCGACGCATCTGGGAAAGGATTGGGATGTGTTTTGATGCAGCATGGGAAGGGTGTAGCATACGCAACGAGACAGTTGAAGACCCATGAGTAGAATTACCCAACTCATGACTTGGAACTTGCGACTGTGACTTTCTCTTTGAAGGTTTGGAGACACTACCTTCTAGGCGAAAGGGTCGAAGTTTTTACTGATCATAAGAGCTTGAAGTATGTGTTCACACAGAAGGAGCTTAATATGAGGCAGTGTAGATGGTTGGAGCTGATGGCTGACTACGATCTTGATCTTAAGTACCATCCGGGGAAGGTTAACGCCGTGCCGGATGCGCTTAGTCGGTTACCAGCAATTCAGGTGTTAACTACGCAGAAGGAGATCGTTGAAGATTTTCGAAAATTTGACTTGGAGGTTGTGCTATCGCATTCTACGGGACAGTTGATGCAGCTGCAAGTACAGTCATCATTGATCGAGAATACTAAAGCAGCACAATCGCAGGATCCTAGACTGCAAAAGTTTCGAGGACAGGTTGAAGCCGGACTACGAACAGATTTATTAATCCCCGAAGATGGTTCGTTGAGGTTTGGTACCCGTTTGTGTGTGCCAAAGGGAGATATTCGTGAAGAGCTTATGAAGGAGGCACACAGTTCAGCTTATTCTGTACATCCAGGAGGCACAAAGATGTACCGAGATATTCGACAGCATTTCTGGTGGGAAGGCATGAAACGGGAGATTGCTCGCTTTGTGGCAAAGTGCTTGGTGTGTCAGCAAGTTAAGGCTGAACATCAAAGGGTTGCTGGTTTATTGCAACCACTTCCGATTTCTCAGTAGAAGTGGGAATATATAACAATGGATTTCGTGACGGCTTTACCGCGAAGTCCAAAAGGCAACAATGCTGTATGGGTAATTGTTGATCGTTTGATCAAGGCTGCTCACTTCATTCCTTTCCGGGTTGGTCAATCAACAGAGACTTTGGTGGAGCGGTACATGCAGAAGATTGTAAGATTGCATGGGGTACCGGTGAGCATCGTGTCCGATCGGGACACTCGGTTCTTATCACACTTTTGGCGGAATTTACAGGAAAGTTTGGGGACTCGATTGAAGTTTAGCACAGCTTATCATCCTCAAACTGATGGTCAGTCGGAGAGAACGATCCAAACTCTTGAGGATACGTTGAGAGCATGCAAGTTGGACTTCAAGGGGTCTTAGGAGGATCATCTACTTTTGGTGGAGTTGTCTTACAACAACAGTTTTCAGGAAACTATTCAGATGGCTCCATTTGAAGCTTTGTATGGTCGTAAATGTCGTTCACCTGTTTGTTGGGATGATGTCGGTGAACGAAGATTATTGGGACCAGATTTGGTTGTGCAGACATTTGAGAAAGTTAACACTATCAGAAATCATATGAAGGCAGCACAAGACCGACAGAAGAGTTGGGCAGACACGTCAAGAAGACCTCTAGAGTTCGCCGTGGGTGATTTGGTATTCTTGAAGATATCACCGACTAGAGGGGTGATTCGTTTTGGAAGTCGAGAAAAGCTTAGTCCTCGATTCGTTGGACCCTTTGAGATCTTGGAGCGTGTTGGTGAGGTAGCGTATCGTTTGGCGTTACCGCAGTCCTTGGCGAATATGCACGATGTGTTTCACGTATCTCAACTCCGTAGGTATGTTCAAGATGAAACACACGTATTGGATCATTCGGAGCTAACAGTACGAGAAGACTTGACTTTTGAGGAGCGACCGATTGGAATCGTGGATCGAAGGGAAAATGTTCTTAAGAACGAGGTAATCCCTCTTGTGCTTGTTCCTTGGGGTAATCACTCACATGGAGAGTCCACTTGGGAATGAGAAGATGAAATCCGGCAGAAGTTTCCTCATCTTTTCTTGTAGTTATCTATCTTTGTATTCTTGGAATTTCGAGGACGAAATTCTTTTTGTAGTTGGGTATAATGTAACACCCGAGCCCAATTCTACTACTTTCAGTTACCGTTCGAACGTAGTGTGGCACTTATTTCATTCATCTTGGCTTGCTTGACACCACTAATCCTGTTGTAGCGTCCGTGCATCGTGTTCTCGTCCCGTTCAGTGAAACGGGCGAGTTTGGACGGCTACGTGCACGTACGTGTGTCCGTTTTGGGGGTATGCTTTTTGATCATAAAACACTTCATTTTAAATTTTGGATCCCGCCTAAAATTCTATTATTTCAATTTCAAATTTTTGGACCCGACCCGGGCATGATTTGGAAATGTTTTAGTTTGCGCCAAAATCCCATATTTTAATATATTTAAACCAACATATATAATTTAGTTAACCATATAATATTTTTACAATCTTTTATATCCTTCTCAATTTATTCTCTCAGCCAATCGCAACCTCCCCTTTAACCCCGTGGGTCCCTCTTCTCTCTCTCTCCCTCTCTCCACTTTTTCTCTCTCTCTCATATATTCTCTCGTACTTCTCTTTATCATTCTTTCTCTTCTTGCTTCATGTCTCGTTTCTCATTTTTTTTAACTGTTCTTTTGTTGCCGGAATTCTGCCGTGCCGGTGACGCTTCACGATATTCCAGCGAGGTACCCCGACCCGTGTGGTTCCTTTGTTTGTCGTTTGGGTTCATTCCGTGAACCGTGCGCCCGTCGCGAGTTTTCCCCGCCGACAGTTAACGTTCCGTTTTCCCGATTCGCGACCCATCGAGGCAAGTTAATCTTGCTACATGCTATATAATTCATTTTATACCTATTTAAATAAATACCATGCCTATAGTTTAAATCTAGTGCCCCATGTTTAATTTTATAACGTTTCGATGTTCCGTTTGCATCCGTTTATATCATATTAAATCTAGATCATGAAAACTTATCTTGTGACATACTAGATTACATTATACTGCATCCATATCAATTAAAATATATATCGTCGTAATATTTTTTATTATTATCTTTAATTAGTTTATAATCTGCATTTTATAATATTATATATTTGAAAATATTATAGTTTACACATGAAACGTCGTTGAAAAAGCGGATACGACAAATCTGAAATTTAATGTACACCTTACCTTATAAAAGTCATTATAAATCATAGAAAAATCATTAGTATACGTTCTTTAGTTCGTTACGAAGCTAACTCAGAATACTATAACTCTATGAAATATTTACTTGCAAAATAAATTTTTTAAATAACTTAAAATGCAAATGAAAATGTCTCCAAACTGCTGTCCAGGGAAATTCCAGCAGCAAACTTTCAATTTCGAATGTTCATAACTTTTTGTAGGGACAACCTGAGATGCTTATACTTATAAAACTGAAAACTTTATTGAATTATCTTTGTTTTGGTATAAGACACGTCCTTTTTGGAGAACGTTTGTTATTTTTAAGCTATTTTACAAATTAGGGTGACGCTGAATTTCTGAACGGAACTTTCTTGTGCATGGTTAATCAATACCACTTTTATAGTTATTAATCGCTTTGAATATGCTATCCATATTAATATTATTATATCAATATTTATATCACATATTTTTTAGTTGTACATCCCACATTACCATTTTATAGTTTTATAACTTTTCGGATACCCGTTTGCATCCATCGCATTTAAGATACATATAATTGCATCCATACATCACATTACTACATAATAATGTGATATTAACACTCCATGTTTAATAAATTGCATCCTAATTAATATTGGAACTATAAATGTAATCCTAATCGATAACGGTGCATCCATATCCTTGAAATTATATCTATTTGCATATCATATTACATGTTCCAGTTCATTGTTCTGATAGTACTCATGCTTGTTTATTTATACACATGCTTATGTTAGTTTGATTATGAGCACCCACATGACATCTTGTGCTTCCTGACATGACCTGTTACACTTCCTACTTGACATGACATGGTACCGTACACTCTTGACATGACATGACACCTTTATACATTACCTGGCTTGACCTGATGTACCATGGCTTTACCTGTTACCTGATCTTGTGTCTAATGCCAACAAACATAACATGTAGTCCTCATGGACCGTTCCTGTTGTCTATCCAGACAAACCTGTTTACCTGATCCGGTGTTGGCATTAGTTTCTTGATTTCGGAATACCTGACTTGACACACACATATAACTTGGGGGTATGGGAAAATCAAAGGTGAAACCTGACTTGTAACTCGACAGTTCACTACCTGTCTGGGTGTACACATTCTTGTTTTGTGCCTAGCGGCATGTCTCGGTTTCGGCCGAGAATAATATGGCCGTGGTCCCGGGTATGCACGGGATACTATCGAGTGTACACATTCCTATTTTGTGCCTAGCGGCATGTCTCGGCTGCAGACGAGAATATTGTAGCCGTGGTCCCGGGTATGTACGGGATACTATTGAGTTACATCGATGATTCATCAATTTGGTTTCAAAGAATTTAGAACAGAAAACCTGATAGAATAGTTTAGTTTACCCACTGCACACTACCCTGCACTGCTCTGATTCTTATTATTGTTACCCCTGCTTTATTCATGTTTATATTCGCATTGCCTGTTTATTATGTTATTACTTGATGACTTGACGCGCTGACGTCTGGGTTTTGCATGGCCCAGATTCTTCTACCCTGTTGCAGACTGATTAGGAGTTTTGCCGCTGTTAGACGAGCGGTGAGGTTCCTGTCGGTATGTAATTTCACTCCAGGTGTTTCATTTATTGTATCTTTTGGCTTCCGCATATTATTATCTCTTAACTCTTTTACTCTGGCTTATGGACATGTACTAGATAGTTAGTCTACTTTCCTGTTCTTGATATCTCCATAGCCGTAATGTGACTGTAGAAGGATTTTTCCTATCCACAGGTAGCATGGTTGGCTATGTCACGTGCCCACTTTAGTGTACTTTGGGAAGCGGGGCGTGACACGAACAAAGGTGGCTTAGCGAACAGGGTTAAGGCGCTGTCGACTAAGGCTTTTAATTTCATGAGCCGTAAGGGTCTCACAAAGGTATTTCTCCCTACAAGTCGTGAGGATCTTGTAGGTATATTTTCTCCTTAGGAATCGTGAGGATTCTTAAGTGCATGTTCCTCTGTAAGTCGTAAGGATCCTACAGGAGGGTTTTCTCCTTGTAAATCGAGAGGATTTACAAGGGTCGTTCACCATATGAACATATCCCCAATCATGGATGAAACTTGGTTAGGGGAATGTTTATTCGCGCCCGTGGATTGTATACAAGGGTCAATATTGAACTACTTGTAGGGCAATATCGAAGGTTGTGGGGTTGCTTAAGCACAGGTTTAGGTCTCTGTAACTTAAGACTTTTAAATCTTATGAGCCGTGAGGGTCCCATAAGAGAGTCCTCCTTACGAGTCGTGAGGATCTCGCAAGTGTATTTTCTCCTTAGGAATCATGGGGATCCCTAAGTGTGTTGCTCCCTTGTGAGTCGTAAGGATCTCACGTGGGTGGTTTCTCCTTACAAGGTCGAGAGGACCCTATAAGTGTCTTTTAACGAGGTTGCGCCCTTTCGGGTTTTCACAAACACTCGCCGGTAGTCCTGCTGTTTTTACTCACGGAGCCCTTTCGGGTTTTCATCCGTGCCCTTTTTGCTTATGGACATACCTTTTTTTTTATTCTTTTTATTTTTATATATATTTTTTTTACGAGGTCGCGCCCTTTCGGGTTTTCACGAACACTCGCCGGTAGCCCTGCTTTTTTTACTCACGGAGCCCTTTCGGGTTTTCATCCGTGCCCTTTTTGCTTATGGACATACCGTTTTTATATTATTATTTTTTTTATTTTTATACATATTTTTTTTTATTGATCTCATCAGCCTGAAGATGCTGTAGTAATAGTTTAAGGACGTTTCGGTCCGTCATTAGTTTAAGGACGTTTCGGTCCGTCATGGAGAAGATTGGCTACTGCTTATAGAGTTTGAGCTGAGGAAGATAGCGAGCGGACATAGTCGTCGTCATCTATCATTGACCTAGGCTGTGGCTCATTAAGCATAGTATTTCTTTAGGAAGCGACCGTTTATTGGCCTGAAAGGCCTTTCACCGTGCATGTCCATGAGTAGATATGCCCCACCCTGATAGACCTTATCTATGATGTACGGGCCTTCATAGTTTGGCTCGAATTTTCCCCGCTTGGCGCGATTGGGGATCATAGGCCTTTTGACCACCAGCACAAGTTCGCCTTGGCGGAATGTCCTCGGTCGGGTCAATCTTTTATATGAGCGCGTCATCTTTGCTTTATAGGCCTCCAGATTTTGCTGCGCTATGAGCCGGGTCTCATCGAGGGCATCAAGCTCCTCAAGCCGAAGGTTAGCATTTTCTTCATCTGTTAGCTCGCAGTGGACTGCCACTCTTAGAGAGGGTAACTCTATTTCGAGGGGGAGTATTGCTTCCGTACCGAATACCAACGCGTACGGCGTTGTGTTCGTGGCCGTCTTGAACATAGTTCGATACGCCCAAAGAGCCTCTTGCAGTCTCTCGTGCCAGTCTCTCTTATTTCGGGACACCGTCTTTTTCATGATTTTCGTCAGGGTCTTATTGAAGGCTTCAGCTAGACCATTAGCTCACGGATTGTAAACTGAAGAATATCTCCAGTCTATATTATACTGCTGTGCGAAACGACTGATCTTGTGGCTTCTGTAGGCTGGCCCGTTATCGGAGATGATCCGTCTTGGCGTTCCAAACCGATATATGATGTGCGTCTTGAAGAAATGGAGGATATTCTCCGTCTTCACTTCCCTCAACTGTACTGCTTCTGCCCATTTGGAGAAGTAATCAGTCATCGCCAGGATAAAACGATGTCCTCTAGACGATGCTGGTTCGATGGGGCCGACTATGTCAGTTCCCCACATCTCGAACGGCCAGCTAGCCACCGTTGGATGTAATGGATTTGGATGTTGGTGGATGAAGTCCCCATAAATTTGGCACGAGTGGCACTGCTTCGCATACTCAAGGCAGTCTTGGATCATCGTGGGCCAGTAGTAGCCCAACCGTTTAATCTTCAACTTCATCTTCGGGCCCGCTTGGTGAGAACCGCAGAGTCCGTCATGAACTTCCTGAACGATTCTTTTCGCTTCGTCAGGTCCGAGACATCTCAGCCACAGAGAATCAAGTGACCTCTTGTACAGAGTTTCATTGACGAAGGCGAAAGATAGAGCTCGTTTCATGAGCTGATGTCTTGAGGACGCATCTTCGGGCGTTCGACGGTATTTGAAGTAGTCTATAAAGACTTCTCTCCAATCCTCGGTATTTTCCCGATCTTTTATTTGCAGGGTCGTCTGCTCAGTCGCTCCCTTCTCTTCGGGTGATTCCGGAGGTATTTCTGCTGGGGCAAGCACCCGACGGCTTTGTACCACGATTCTTACGTCATCGAGGTTCTCATCGGCCAGTTCCTTGGCGAGCTTGGCCAACGCATCCGCTTTGCTGTTTTCCGCGCGCGGTATGTTCTCCAAAGTATAGGAAGGAATTTGGGTCAACAGTTGCTGCACCTTTTCGCCGTATTTCACCAACTCTGGTTTGCACGTTTGGTAGTCACCGTTTACTTGACTAACGACCAGCTGGGAGTCTCCGTATATGAGGAGGTTTTCAATTCCCATGTCGATGGCGATCTCGAGGCCTGCTATCAAAGCTTCATATTCGGCTTCATTGTTTGTCCTCGGCTCTGTTAGGGAGAAAGCAAAACGCATTATCCCTCCCTGTGGAGTTACAAAGATGAGTCCTACCCCCGATTTGATTATAGGGTTACTTTGTTTGCGCTTCTTCACGGAAGATACTCCATCGAAATAGAGCTCCCATCGGGTATCACCACCGTCGATCGCATCAAACGCATGTTCGTTTGGAAGATCGCAATTTAAAGGAGAATCGGCGGGTATCGGATGCTCAGCGAGAAAGTCGGCGATGGCCTGGCCTTTCACTGCCTTGAGAGGTTGATACGTTACCAAGAACTCCATTAAGAGCAGGGCCCATTTAGCGAGTCGTCCCGTCAATATGGCCTTTGACATTAAATACTTAAGATAGTCCACCTTCGAAATAAGACGGACTTCATGCGCCAACGCATAGTATCTAAGCTTTGTTATCGCAAAGATCAACGCCAGGAAATGTTTTTCAATGGGGGAGTAGTTGCTTTCTGCCCCCAGCAGAACTCGACTTAAGTAGTAGAGTGCTCTTTCCTTCCCTTGATCGTTCTCTTGTGCCCATAATGCGCCCAAGGAGCCTTCGAGAGCGGTTGTATAAAGAATGAGGGGCTTTCCCTTGACCGGAGCATCCAGCACTGGCGGGTTCTGCAGGTATTGCTTGATTTCATCTAGCGCGCTTTGGCATTTTTGATCCCAGACGAACGGGGTTCCCTTCTTCATCAGGTGGCTGTAAGGACGGCACCTTCCTGAAAGGTTGGCTATAAATCGCCGTATATACGCGAGCTTTCCTTGGAGAGACCGCAGCTGTTTGAGAGTCCTTGGCGGAGGCATTTCCATGATCGCCTTGATCTTTGACGGATCTATTTCAATACCTCGGTGTCGGACGATGAATCCCAGGAATTTTCCCGAGGAAACTCCGAATGCACACTTGAGAGGGTTCATCTTCAAGTCGTATTGCCGAAGGCGTTGAAATACGCTCTTCAGATGCTCGAGATGTTTCTCGTATGATTTTCTTTTAACCACGAGGTCGTTGATATAACATTCGACGATTTCGTGTATAAGGTCATCGAAGATCTTCGTCATGGCCCTTTGGTAGGTGGCACCGGCATTCTTTAAACCGAAGGGCATCACCTTGTAACAGAATATACCCAAAGGAGTCCTGAAGGCGGTGTGCTTCTGGTCTTCGGGATGCATTTTTATTTGATTATATCCTGACGAGCCGTCCATGAAGGAGAAAACCTCGTGAGTGGACGTATTGTCTATCATCAGTTCGGTGACTGGCACTGGGAAATCGTCCTTCGGGCAAGCTTTATTAAGATCCCGGAAGTCTACGCATATGTGCACTGTCCCATTTTTCTTCATCACCGGGACGATGTTGGCGATCCATTCAGGGTATTGAACTTCCTGGATGAAGCCAGAGTCGATCAGCTTCTTGACCTCGGCGTTGATACTCATCTCAAGCTCGAGCCGCATTCTTCTCGGCGCCTGTTTGACTGGCTTGACGTCCGGAGATATCGCCAATCTATGCACAACAATTTCTGGATCTAGTCCCGGCATTTCGAAATAGTTCTATGCGAAGCAATCTCTATGCTGTAGAAGCACGTCCTTTAACGCAACCACCCTTTCTTCAGATAGCAGCTCGCTGATGAATGTCGGTCGCGGGTCATTTGCCGTTCCCAACTCAATTTTCTTAAGATTATCTGCAGAGGTATGAATTCCATCTTCCAGCTCTTTTGGCGCTGGTGGAAATTCTGAGATTACCTCGTCATTGCTGTTTTCGAAGCACCAGGGAAGGTTGTCCATGTTCTCGGGCTCTTCTTTTGATATCGTTATCACGTGACAAGTACGAATTCGCTTCCAATCCCAATGTGGAACTAGTTCTTTTTCTGTGGCCTTGGGTTCGTGCTTTTATGGCGGCGCTACCCTCCAGTTGTCGGACAGAGCGAACTTGCCAAGCTGGTACTGATCTTCAACCCAATTTTTGAAGGTGAAGCAGTCTTCGAGAGGATGCCCTACCACTCGGTGATAAGAGCAATAGTCTGGGTGTGAGACCTCGCCTGCTTGTTCGGGGTGTTTAGACTCCGGCAGTGTAAGCATCTGATGTTTTAAAGCGAGGTCAAGTATTTTCTTCTTCTTGTCTCGAGGAAAAGAGTATGCTCGACTCATTTTTCTCATGAGGGATAGATTGGAACCGCTCGATTTTCGCTCGCATAGCCTCTTAGCCCCGCTTCGTTGCTGTTGAGCGCCTTTTTCGCGTTTCGACTTGTTTCTGCCTCTGCGTCGGGCCTTCTTTATAACAGGTTGACAAGAAGCGGCATTTTCATCTTTCACGGCCTGTTGGAGAAGGCGTTGCATTTTGGCTTTCTCGTAGATGACCATTTCGCGGTTATGATTGTCTCGGACTTTTTGACCCGCTTCCTTTATAAGCTTGTTCATTTTTTCTTCGAACGACGGACTGGGCTCCTTTGCATTTGGAACTTTCACTAGCTCAGGATTAGCGTCCTCCCATTGAGCATCCGCTTCTTCATCGAAGTCATACATGACATAGCAGCTGTTTAGTAGCTCTCGTTTCTTTGACCGGATGTATCCAAGTCCTTTTGTCTCCATTCTCCCATTAGGCAGTTTGCGTTGAGTCCCGGGAACGTTCCAGACTTTGTCATAGAACTTGGCTTTTCGAACGGTCTGCTTGAAGGATATCCCCTGGTGTTTCAGCAGCTTTTTCAAACCTTCCGTATAATATTTGGGCAGACGGATAGGCTGAAGCCTGTCGAGCGTAGGATCCGTGCCATGCCAGATTTCTTTCTCCACTTTGGTTTCTTCAGAGCGGTAGAATAGAATTGCTTTTTTGCTTTCTCGTCTGGGAGGGATATAGAACGTTTGTAGCTCTTCTACATTGTAAACATCAAGTGCATCCAGTTCTTTACGGTGTTTAAGCGGCACTATGGCGACTTGTAGACTTTGTTCGTCATCAGTGAACGTTCGTATTGAAGGTCGAGCAGAGAATATAGCATGGACTTCATCTTCCGAGTCGTTACCAAAGATTAACGTAGGAGTGGACGGTCCTGGCTTGTTGTGTTGGGGCAGACCCGAATACACTATCTTTTCTTCCTCTTCGGTATCACTCCCGAAAACAGGGATGGTGGCGTTAGTTTTGTTGTCCGGCTTGTGACACCTTTCCGTGTCTTCGAAATCCGGTAAGAAGTATTTGGCATCTTCATATTTGCGAACTTCGTTCACGGAAAATGGATTCAGTTCTCCCGCCACGGTATACTCAAGACCATCCTTAGCATACTTCATACACTGATGTTGTGTAGAAGGGATGACGTTGTATTCGTGTAACTATGGTCGGCCAAGCAAAGCATTGTAGCATGTCTTGGTGTCTATGACGTGGAACTTAATGTCCGTGACGAGTAGCCCAAAGCGTAGCGTCAGTATCACAGACCCAAGAGTTCTTGATGACTGGGAGTCGAACCCGAAGATGGTGATCTTATCCCGAGCAAGGTGCTGGACGCTCATGCAGATTTCTTTTAACACTCGCAGGTTGAGGAGATTAACGGAGGATCCATTATCGATCAGGATTTTGCCTATCTTTATATCGTGACAGTATCCTGAGACGTAGAGGGGGCGATTGTGTTCGTACGTCCCAAGGAGAAGGTCTTCATCACCAAAAGCGACATCGGAAGTGTGCACTTCCTCCAATTCATCCTTCATCTTTTCTTCAGCCAGGAAAGCTTGGAATTGCTCCGGATCCTGTAGTGCTTTGATTAATGAATCTCTCGCCTCCTTTGATAGGAAAAGGGCGTCAAGAATGCTGAGCTGTGAGGGTAGCTTCCTCAGATGCGCTAAGACGTTGTAATCCACCTTATTTCTCTTTGGCGGGTTCTTGGCATTTAGTTCTTCCACCACTTGGTCATCTAAAACGATATCTTCAGAGACCTTTTCTTTCCCTTTATCCTTTCTGTTTAAGGGTCCGAGATTCTTTTCAGGCAGCGTCCGATTACGCAGCCGGATGTTTTCGCAAACCTTCGGCTCTTCTTCTTTTCCCGAAGTGGACTCTTTAAAGAGAGGGGTAAGCTCCAGCTCTTCATCAGAATCGCTTTCGAACGTAGGCACTTGTGACCCCCCGGCATTAACCATGCGACAATCACCGGTAATTCTGTTAAACTCTTTGGTCATATCCTTCTGCTCCCGACGAGTTTTGCGCTTTTCCCGCTTAAAGTGTTGTCGATGAGCAACATATCTTTGCCACCATCTATCGAAAGTTTTGCACTCTTGAGTGGGGTGCGAAACCTTCTGATGATATAAGCAATAGGAGGGGTGCATTTCCACTTCACCGGTGATGTTCCCTTCGGAGGATGGTAGCTTCATGCCCATTGATATGGCCTTAGCAAACCTTTTCCTCATCTTGAATTGGCTTTTGTCGGTAATGGAAGTATTTTGCTCCAGCGGGATCGTCTCAGCTCTTTCATCAAGTCGCTGGCACTTGGCCCTTTCAAATATGACCGCCTCGCGTTCTCGATCAGCTTTACTTTTCAACCGAGCTTCATTACGGAATGCGTCAATTACTTCATCTGATGGCCCCAGGATTTTTGGTTCAGGATCTGCCCCCAGCGTTTCAGTACAAGGAGTCTCCTCATCGTCCATGAACGAATGGGAAATCACATGACAGCTCGACACGCATTCTTCAGATTCATCCGATGAACTTTCTCCCTCATATTCCTCTTGCAAGACATGATCGAGGAACTCTTGGAGTGTAATGGGAGTCCGTGCCTTCTGGTTGTATTCTTCCAGCGCGTCAATTTGTTTTTGCAAGTCCGAGCGCTTGTCGCCAGGCTTCAAGGGCTTCTTTGATTTCTTTTTCTTCTTCTTCGAAGATTTTGACGGCTGGTTGCGAGTGCTCGAGTCACCACCATCGGTCTTTGGAGTTGGACGTGGCTTCAACATCCCCTCAATGATCTGCGGTTCCAACGGGTTCTTCCACCTAATCGCCGGACATGTCTGAAGATCGTTTAGCATCCTCTTTTTCTTGGCTGATAATACAACCTCCTTAGGAGCTTCTTCAACGACGGAGCATGTTGCCCCCGGCGTATTCGTCCCCTTAGAGGTGTGGAGCTGCGGGGGATTCACTTTCCATTTGTCAGATAACGCGAATTTGCCCTGTTGGTACTGGTTTTCAAGCCAATTTTTGAAAACGTAGCAATTTTCGATCGGATGGCCCAGTACTCGATGATAAGGACAGTAGTTGGGCTCATTGACATCATTTGGTTGCAACAGACGTTTTGGATCCGGCAGATTTATGAGTCGGTTGCGCAACGCCAGCTCGAATAACCTTCTCGTTTTATCGAGGGGAAAAGAGTAAGAACGTCCTAGTCTCTCCTCAAGGGCTACGTACGGACGCATATTATTTTGATGAACAACCGGCTTCGAGTCGCTCGGTTGTTGTTGAGCATTAGCGACAACGATCGATTTTCCCTTCCCTTTATCATTTCGGGAGTCCGGCTTTGGAAGAGGGGGTTTATGGCCCATCTGATCCATTTGCGCTAGCTTGTCAATCAAGGCCTGTAAGGTAGTTGGCTTGAAAAACATCATAAATTGTGAGATGGTTGCCTGCGGGTCAAGGGTTCCCACAAACATACCCACCGCGGGAGCCTCTTCAATGTGCTGCTCGCACTTCGACCATAAGTTCCGCCATCGTATAGCATATTGAACCCATGTCTCGCCTGACTTTACCCTGGCGTTAATCAGTGCCGTCATCGGGGTGCGTTCACTGGCGCTTGCAAAACGCTGAGTAAACAACAGCTCCATCTCCGCGAAGGTCTTAATAGAGTCATTCGGGAGATCAGAGTACCACTCGAACGCCGTATCTGATAAACTTCCAACAAACTGGTGAAGCAAAAGCTTGTCATCACCGCCGTTGTTGCCGCAGAGTGCCCTGAACTGGGCAACATGCTGGTGAGGATTGCCCGTCCCCTTGTAGACATGGAACTTGGGAATTGTGTAACCTGGCGGGTACTTGATTTGGTCATACCAACTTGGATATGGCCGTCCCGTTTTACGATCTGGCCAGCTGCTTCAGCCGCATGATGAACCCGTATTTGTTGGGCTATATACTCATCCAAATCAGCTTTGGAGATTGTATCCTCCTTAACTGTTGATAGGGCTGGCGGAGGATTCGACGTTTCTCCCCCATCGTCACCAAGGACGATCGGGGGATCTTCAGCCGGAGGATCTTGTTGTATCATCATCCCTACCATGTCTTGGAACAGGAGGCCCATACGCTGTATGTTGGCTGCTTGCTCAGCAGCCTCTTTGTCCTTCTTCTCCAATATTCGACGAAGGAATTCGGTGTCGGTCTCTTCCTCTTGGCGTTCCTCCGAGGACGTTTCAGGGTTTTCTTTTGGCCCCGTAAGTGCGGCCATAGCGTTCATCATCTCTTGGAGTTTTTGCTGCTGCTCCTGCGCTTTGGTCACTGATCGCGTAAGCGGTCGATGACCCGTAGATATGCGACTGTCCTCCTTACCAGATGCCACATAGACGGTATGAACTACAATGCCCCCTGTCTTAGGACGTTTGGGTTCACCACTTTTGATATTCGCCGTGGGCGCAGGGGTTTTCTCCGGCCTTCTTCTTTTGTGGGCCGTTGAAGTTGAAGGGGCCGTTGCAGTGGGCACCCTAGCGATTGTTGTCCTCTGCTGTTTAATAGAACGGTCCTTCTCTTTTTGCAACTTCGTCTTCTTTCGTTGACGAGAGTGATCTGGGTCGATCACGGAGTCTTGAACCCTTCGCCAAACCTTGTATATTTTTGAGGATAGTCGTTGAGGGGGCTGTTCTTGCTTTGAGGATAGATCTTTTCAATATAGCGGTTGGAGAATTCTTACGTACCCTCCTCAGCAGTTCAAAGCTGTTCCCAGTTGGAACAGCAGCGTTGACTTCCACCACTGGAGCCGGTGGAGTTAGCCCTGAGGGGGAGTTGCCCCCTACCTTCCTTACTCGTCGCCAATGGCGACGTCGAGCATGACGAGCTGTTGGGACTGGCTCGGAAATTGAGACAGCTTCTTTTTTCCCCCTGTCTGAATGAGGCGCCGCTGGTGTTAACCTCTTAAAGACTGAGGTTGTCTTTTGAGGGGTGATATTCAACCTGTCGAAGACGGATTCTCGAGCAGGGGGAGGAGCAGGAATCGTCAGTCTTGAAAAGACTGACTCTTTGACAGGGGAAGCCGTCTTGACGACTTCTGGAGCAGCAGTTATTGCCTTCCTTGGGACAGCCAATTTAGAGTTCTGATCCAGCCTGGCGAAAACAGAGGTTGTTGGTTTGGTAGTGGGTGACCCGTTGACAGGGCCGTCGTAGCAGTGAGCCGGTCGAAGACCGACTTCTTGTTCCCTTCCGATGCAGGCATTGGCATAGAGAAGCTTGTAGGTGGGATCATGGTCCCGAAAAATAGGCCGGTGGTGGCCTGGGTCACCTGTTCTACCGGCAGAGCGAGGAAGGAGGCCGCTTGGGGCCCATATTCTACACCTCCAGGGGAGGTGGAGCATCCGTTGCAGTGGCACTTCGAGCAGTTAGTGCAGTTAGAGGCCATTGATGCTTGAGTTCTGCGCCAGGAAAAATACCAAATCTTAGTAACTTAAAATCCAAAGGCAACCATTTAACAAACCGCGATTGGTTCGCGAAGACGACACACGAAGTGTGGAGTGGAAAGAGGAAAAGGTCCCACCAGGCGTGCCGGAATCTGTTCCCCTCCGAATACAGAGACGAGTACCGCGTAGGTTCGTCTTGCCTGAGATTCGGGGCAGATGCTATTTGGTTTTGATCCGTCTACCTCTCCGGAGATGCCAAGTTGATTTATGGCACCGTGTATCGAAGGTTTAGACGGATGCGGCCGATCTAGCAGAATTCGTCAGATTCCCCCTCGCTTGAGGGGTTTTTGATTGTGGGGACGCTCTTCCCTGCAGGCGCAAGCCCCTGCAGTTAATTACGCTACCGCATCGCGGTAACAACTTTCTCCTTCTCCAGAATTTCACTTCGTGTTGTGTGTGTTTGTTTTGTTTGTGGTTGCCCGTGGATTGTATACGGAGACTAAGTGATGCCGTCGCCCGTAGGACGTGGATTAGTCCAAATCCGTATTTACTTAGATTTGGGTTTGGTGTTTTGGTTTAAGGATACGTTAGCCATATTTAGGCTAAGATCGACTTAAACGTTTGTTAAGAATACGATAGTCTGATTTGAGACTAAGATCAACTTAACGGGATCGTTTGGATCCGACAAAAGAGCATTTGGGGGGGGGCTCTATTGTTCCAGTTTAGGGACATAGTGGTCCATGTTCCAGTTTAGGGACAAAGGGGTCCATATTCCAGTTTAGGGACGTGGTGGTCCATCGCCAGTTTAGGGACGTAGTGGTCCATATTCCAGTTTAGGGACGTGGTGGTCCATCACCGGTTTAGGGACGTGGTGGTCCATCATTAGTTTAAGGGCGTTTCGGTCCAACGTTAGTTTAAGGACGTTTCGGTCCAATATTAGTTTAAGGACGTTTCGGTCCACGAGTTTAAGGACCTCGCAGTCTGTATACGTATGTGGTCGTCGGGACCCGTCACCTCTCTGACGTCGTTGAAGGATTACAACGACAGGTGTCAGAGGAGTTCGGAGATGTACCCTCGAACCGGAGGTAAATTGATTTAAGAGAGCAATCTTGCTCAGTCAATTTAATTTGAGGACTTACGGCCAAAATTGGGCTAAGTCCAGTTGAAAATGTTCAACATTTTATCTGCTTTTGCCTTGCATTTCATTTTATTTTTATTTGGGCTCTACCCATAAAGGATGCAGAGCATCAATTTGTTTTGGGCTCTGCCCATTTATAAATGATGCAAAGCATCTATTTTGTTTGGGCACTGCCCTTTTTAAAATGCATAGCATTTTTATTATTTCGTTTGGGCTCTGCCCATTTATAAATGATGCAGAGCATCAATTCTGTTTGGGCTCTGCCCTTTTTATTGCGTTACAATTTCATTAAGCCTGCTTGGTCTTTTTGATTTGGGCCTGGCCCTTTAGGAAATGTATTGCATTTATCAGGCGCTTTGCGCCAATCAGAGAGCGCAAGCGCTTGTGGTGTTAACACGTGTCACGCAAGCGCAGTGCGCTGCGCTAATGCGGTGCGCCTGCGCTGCTGACACGTGGCACGCTCTGGGGGCTTGCGCCAATCCAGGAGCGCAACATCGCAGTTTGCAAGTGCAAGACACTATGATTTGAGAATCTTTTGGAACCAATGGTTCATGATAAAGTGCAAAGCACTTTTTGTTTTCTTCGATCTAATGAGAATCAAAGCAAACAAGTATTTCTTGTTTTTCTTGTTTTAAAAAACCAGTGGTTCATGAGAAGTGCAAAGCACTGTTTATTATGTGAAGATCATTGATCTTGTTCTTAGATTAATGATCTATTAGAAGAAATTTCTTCTATTTTATGAAGGTTTTTTACCTTTTTCTTGAAACTTTTTCAGAGTTCTCCCTGTTTGAAGCTCTTGATTTCTCAAAAAAATGTTGATCCCTTTGAATTGAGGTCTAGGGGCCTTTATATAGTGCCCATAAATTTGTTAAAGAGATCTTTCTCTGAGTGATTTGGGGAATTTTCCCCACCGTTGGATCTTTGATCCAAGGGTTTCTGTTTTACAGAAGAAAATCTTCTTATTTTAATAAGAACAGAAAGATTTCTTTGAAATCTTAATTCTGTTTGGCGCAAACGCATCAGCGCGTGACACGTGTCAAGCAGCGCACAGCGCAGCGTAACTGTGCTAGCGCATCTGCGCTGACACGTGTCGCGCGGTGCAAAGCGCAGCGGAACTGCGCTTGCGCATCTGCGCTGACACGTGTCGCGCGGTGCAAAGCGCAGCGGAACTGCGCTTGCGCATCTGCGCTGACAGGTTGCGCAGTGCTTGCGCAACTGAAGCGTTGTTTCCTTTTGTTTTTTAATAGAGCTTTGCTCTGATTGGGTGCGCTGCTTTAGGCGCTGCGCTGATATATCTGCGCCTGACACGTGGCGCGCTGCGCGCAGCGCAAAGAATCTGAAGCGTTGCTTCATTTATTAAAGTTTAAATTTTCAAAGCAAAGCTTTGCTCTGATTGGGGGAAGATGAAGCGTTGTTTCATCTCCCGCCTCGGAATTTGAACAGAGCTTTGCTCTGATTAGGGTAAACACCTGTGAGCCGTGAGGGTCTCATAGGGGGGAATTCTCCTTGTGAGTCATGAGGATCTCACAGGTGCATATTCTCCACAGAAATCGTGAGGATTCCTGAGTGTGTTGCTCCTTTTGTGAGTTGTAAAGATCTCACACAGGTATATTCTCATCATAAGGTTGAGAGGACCTTGCAAGTGCACATGAATTTTTTTATGAGTCTGCGCCCTTTCGGGTTTTCAAAAACTCGCCGGTAGCCCTGCTGTTTTTACTCACGGAGCCCTTTCGGATTTTCACTCGTGCCCATTTCGCTTGTGGAAGTACCGTTTTTTTTTCTTTTTTTAACAACGAGATTGCGCCCTTTCATGTTTTCACAAGCTCGCCGATAGCCGTGCTGTTTTTACTCACGGCGCATTTTCGGGTTTTCATCCGTGCCCATTTCACTTGTGGACATACCGTTTTTTTTCTTTTTTTTAACAACGAGATTGCGCCCTTTTGTGTTTTCACAAGCTCACCGATAGACCTACTGTTTTTACTCATGGCGCCCTTTCGGGTTTTCATCCATGCACATTTCGCTTGTGGACGTACCTTTTTTTACCCCTCTGTTCACCAATGAAACTTATAGGGGACTTAGCCAACGAGATTTGAATTGCAGTCCTCGCTGCTGGGACTTGTGGATTTGAATTCCATTATCGCCATGCTTGAGGCGACGTATTAGTGTAAGGACATTATGGTCCATCGTTAGTTTATGGACATCTCGGTTCGTTGTTGTTTAGGGACATCTCGGTCCATTGTTGGTTTAAGGACATCTCGGTCCATTACCAGCTTCGAGGCAAAGTTTTGTTGGATACTACTTATAGAGTTTAGACTCAGGAAGACAACGAGCGGACACGAGCGCCGTCATCTATCATTAACCTGAGCCGTGACTTGTCAAGCGCATTTATTAAGGAACCGACCGTTTATTGGCCGGACGGCTCTTTCGCCATGCATATTCATAAGCAAGTAGGCCCCACCTTGGTAGACCTTATCTATGATGTACAGGCCTTCATAGTTTGGCTCAAATTTCCTCCACTTTGCACGGTTGGGATCATAGGTCTTTTTACGACTAGCACGAGTTCGCCTTAGCGGAATGTTCTTGGCCTAGTTAGTCTTTCGTATGAGCGCGTCATCCTTGCTTTGTAAGCTTCTAGGTTTTGCTGCGCCATGAGATGAGTTTCATCAAGGGAATCAAGCCCCTCAAGCCGAAGATGAGCATTTTCATCATCCGTCAACCCGTATCGAACTGCCACTCGTAGAGAGAGTAATTCTATCTCCAAGGGAAGTACCGCCTCCATGACGAATACCAACGCGAATGGCGTTGTATTCGTAGCCGTTTTGAACGTGGTTCGATAAGCCCAGAGTGCTTCATGCAGCCCCTCGTGCCAGTCCTTTTTATTTCTGGACACTGTTTTTTTTTATGATCTTCGTCAGGGTCTTGTTGAAAGCCTCAGCTAGGCGGTTAGCTTGGGGATTATAGACTAAAGAATATCTCCAATTTATATTATGCTGCTGTGCGAAGCGGCTAATCTTATGGCTCTTATAGGCCGGTCCATTATCCGAGATGATTCGTCGCGGAGTGCCGAACCGGTAGATGACATATGTTCTGAAGAAATGGAGGATGTTCTCCGTCTTCACATCACTTAGCGGTACTGCTTCTGCCCATTTAGAGAAGTAATTGGTTGTTGCCTGTATGAACCGATGTCCTTTGGATAACGCTGTGTAACATTTTGAAATATTTTAGATAACTAATTATTTTATCTATTTAATTAAATTATTTTATTTTAATTTTGTTTGTAATAAAAAGGCCTTTTAAATATGTGGTAGAATAGTTTAGTAAAGAAATAGTTTGTTTTTACAATAAGAAATGTCATGAGGGGTTTTAGTGAAATGTTAGCATCCTTATGTAAATTAATTTTAGGTGTGGGTTATTATGTAAATGTGTTGAATTAGGGTTATGGTTATATTAAACCTCATAGACACCATACCTTAGGTTGCACATCAAGCCCACACCTCCTCCTTGCATGAATAGCACACCATCCGTTATGTTGACACCACCTCCTAACCTTATCACTCCATACTTTTATCTCTTCTTATCTGTTCAGTTGATATATTGAGATTTAAAAGAAATTCCTAGTTAGAAAACAAAGTCCTAGACCTCACTTAAGAAAAATAAAGAGAAATAGCATGAAAGACTAAGTGTTGTGCTCTTACCTCAACCATCAAACTAGGATGAATCAAGCTTGTACATCTTTGAAGAAAAATTTTAGTTGATCTTCTAGATTGGTATAAATTCCCACCCTGTAGTTCTTTTAGTTTAATTCTGTTTTAGTATAGAAATAGGATATCGGAAATATCGTATTTGGAAAATTTAGACTCTGTTGTGAATCTGCTATAGTCTAGATAGATTATAACAAAATCAAACAGTACCTTAGCCATAATGATTGGACCTAGCATACACACCTGAAACATGAAACCATTCCCTGAACAAACGGCCGGCGACACATGCCACAAATCCGAGCTCGCCGGTTTTTCAATGGAGTTAGGTGTTATTTTTTCTAGGGTAGCTCTCTGTATGTATTATAGGGTGTATGGTATTGTTAGTTTATGTTAATTATTCAGTGTGTAAAATCTGGAAGCTAATATCAGTTTTGGAGTGAAAATTCTTTATACGACACAGATATATCATATCATGAGTTCTGTTTTTACCTGTTATGAACAGAATAGGGTTAGCTCAGATTAACTTAAGTTCAGTTAACTTACGATATCCTCACATAGCATGTTTAGTATGTGATGTATCATAAACTAGGATATTTGTGATATTTAGCATACTAATATTGAATCTGAAACCAATAGAACAACTAGTAACACCATAAGTATCTTGAGACCACTAGGAGACTACACTTAAAACCCTAGCCCCAAACCCCCTACTTAATCCGGCAACATACCCCAAATTTCTGAGCTCACTGGCACCCTTCGGTTTTTGGTGTTAGTTTTTCTTCTGTGACTTTGTTTAGGTAATTTATGATTTATAGTATTGTTTGTTTTGTCCCAATATTCATACAGAGAATCTGGGAATGTTTAGTTTGGCTTTTATTAAAGTTTCCGACACATCGATATGATTTTCCGTATTTCTGTACTGCAACTGAAATGTTGATGTTCGTACGTTAAGTTCAGAGGCATTTGATCATCTTTGGGGTAAGTGAGCTGTAGGTTCTAACTTTTGGGTGCTTAGCTCGTTGTTTTAGTTTTCAATATGATATTTACATCGATACAATTTTAAATACGATTATAGGTGCGATCATGAAGAATTCCGAGACAGAGTTAGCGGACATAGCAGCGTGGATTTCAGCAAGCTCATCAAGTTGGTGAGTAGATTTATATCTACGGGGGAAGTCGGGTGGATGGCGTATAGCACCCCCGCAACCTTATAAATAGTATTATGGTATCTAGATAGTTTAGTATTTATTCAAGATATTGATTTTGGAGATAGTTTGCATCTAGCATGATATTCAATTGCATTGCATGTAGTTAAATTATGGTTTGGTAAGTTAGTGTGAAGGATTATGACGTTCTAGAGATGATTTAGATATAGCGATACAGTGAGGTATTATATGAGAAACTATACGATTAAAATAATGAGAACCGTATGCCGAATAACGGCCAGGTTACCTTTAGACTCGTACAAGATGATTATAATTACTTTACTTTCTTATGTTATAATTATTAATGTTATACGTTTCCGTAATACGAACGCTCTGATAGAACACTGCACAACTACCAATGAGTACTATACTGCACAAACACGTATACATATGTTAGACTACACCTCATTGGTATTGTCGTGTCACTGTAGAACCATTCTATTATATAATGCGTGTGTGTGTGTATATATATATATATGTTGATATGACTAGGCTATTACACCTGTAAAACACTTGCACAAATACTAATGATTGACATGCTGCATGAGCACAGACGCGTATGTTACACCACACATCATTAGTAGTGCCATGACACAGTAGAATTGATATCTTTATACCTGTATGATTTATTTACACATTCTTCCTTTAATTCCTATTGCGTATTGCGAATATCCGTACTATAGATGTTAAAATCGCTTCTTATGAATTTTCTGGATATTTTACTCCTGATGATATATATCAGTAGTATGGGACGCTGTTATACATGTATATATATAATATATCATCAGTATGATCTATGTAAGTATTCTCATTCTTTACTTAATATTTCTGGATATGATGAGTTAACGTCCACCATGAGTTTTATGTTTTATGATGGTATTATTCCGAACCGAGTGGGGGAGCTATACGGTTTTGGACTTGTTACTTATCCGGACTGAGTGGGGGAGATATACAGTCAGATTCATGGTAGATCCGGTTCGAGACCGAGGGGCAGGAAAGCCGCATTATAGGCGGGGAGCCTAGCGAAGATGCTCGATACCGGAGATAAAGATGAGCACGGTAGATATCCCGGGAATACTGATCGGGGTTCGATTGGACACGGCTGATATCCAGGGAATACTGACCGAGGCCAGGGATATCGGATGGCGATCATCTGTTGAGATGGTGTTGACGGTATCTGCATTTACGTGTCGGTGATGGACACGAGAGATTTCTGATTTCGGGTGTCGATACTAGACATCCATATATATATATATATATTGAAATGTTGATATCATAAGGTACACAGTTAGATTATAATTATTGTAGCCGACTAGGACTGATCCTGGGGACAGTACCTGTATATATTCGTACGGACATTCATGTACACAAATAGGGATTTCAAAATCGAGCTATAGCCTCATTATTTTGACGTGTCTGACATGACATTGAAATCTTTTAAATTGTAAACATCTTAACACTATTCATGAAAATAGCAGGACGTATATCTTAAATAAGATATCTATTATATTTCTTACTATCACGTCCTCTTTATGCCGTAACATATCTATTCCGCGGCTATTTTAAAGAAGAGGTTTATATATCTATTTTTTCGGTTACATTGGGCTTATACTTAGATACAGGTCATTTGCATTTGATATATTTTACTTGGGATTGCATGATAGATAGTGTTGCATTATGATACATATGTATATCATATTATATTAGTACAGTTAATGATAGTACTTTATTTATGACCTAGGTATCGTCGTGCATTTCGAGTTCTACTTTTAGATATACTTTTATTTACTGAGTTGGCAACTCATCCCCGTTGTGCCACAGTTTCCTGCAGGTTTACCGCTTGGATTATCAGCGGCTTGGGCACACATTCTTTTCGGCGATTGATAGGGAAGTGGGTTACTATTGTATCGTACTCATACTTGATTTTTTATATAATCTTATATCTAGTAAAACTCCATCAACTTAGAAAGGGTATATTGTGGACTTAGAAGCGAGACTTAGAGTTTGTGTGTTGTGATGTCGCACTCATGGGAGTCGACCATTTTAGATTGTTGATTTTGTTTTGCTTTCCTTTTCTTCGCCATTGTGCGTCGTATATTGTTTGCTTGGCTGCTCCACCGTTTGGGCGTGGAAGCTAGCTCCCGTTAGGATACTATTTATATTATTATGTTGTATCGGTTTTTATACAAAATCCAAAGGAGGTGTTGTAAAATTTCAAAACGCCATAGATGCTTTTCAAACATACTTAGTTAAATTTAAACGTTATTTAAACTGATTCCATCTAATGACTATTTTAAACTCACCTCCAATATTTTTCAAAAAGGGTTTAGATTCCGGGTTTCGGCTTACTTGAATCGCGTCGACATCTTTAGATGTCATGTGATTTAAGTGCCGGTCACGTGCCACATTTGGGTCGTGACAAAGTTGGTATCAGAGCGTTTGGTTTAACTTTTGTTCGAGTCTAGGTTTGACTATATGGAGTCCGGGCATACACTTTTGTTACCTAGGCTTGACCTTATAGGACTTAGACTTGACTTTAAGGGTCTTATACCCGAACTTTCGTTATATAGGATGACCTTGGTTGATGGAGTAGGTACTAAGTAGAGTGACATACCATACATATGTTCCGCAACATATTTACGATATGATATTCTGCCTAAGTTACCTTAGGATTTATATCTTGAGGTCTTCCTTCTATTCATTCTATTGATCTATCCTCGTCAATGCATATTGATTGTTCCGGTCACCATGTTTATGGAAGCCGAGAGTGCTGCGGTTAGAGATACAGTCAGAGCAGACTTGTCTGGGACAAAGACTGACCAGGGTGACTTTCCGGTGATACAGAGACATGTCGTTTATTCATATTCAATCAGGATCTAAGGTTGAAGCGAGTTTCTTTGGGATCCACACCAGAGGGTCGAGTCATTGCTGGAGATCAGTCAGACATGAGGAGTGATCTTTTTCCCTCTCCAAAGATCGTGGTGTTGCGTACTGTTCAGGCAACAGTACCAATCATTGCTGAGGTTATCGAAATGCTGCTTCCAGAGTTCACAAAGTTAAAAGTTGACAATAGTTACAAGCACAGATGGATCAACAGGATTAGTAGCCGTTCAGATGTGGGATGGTTAGGACTTTTAATCCGTTGTGGCACTCCGATACAAGATCGGTGGAATTAATTTACTTCTTCAGATGGATCTTGCTCAGACTTGATGCAAGTCACTCCAGAAAGAGATCGTGCGGTAAGTTTTCCTCCGATGAATTGGGACGAGTTTTCGAAGGTGAGCTTAGCCAGATTCTTCTACAGAGTATCAAGATGCCGGATTTGTGTTTTTGGAAGTCTTGTGAGGCTCCAGGCATGGTCATAATCGAGTATGACTTGCAACTCGTATGATTATCGTGATACGCTCCTTAAGTGGTTGATATTGGAGATCTATGGAACAGGAGATTGGTGCAAAGTTCTAGTAGATAGTCGTTCTTCACAATTGATATTGAAGATGCATATACTGAGACACGTACGACTACACTTTCAGGAGGAAATAAAAAAGAAATGACAGTGGTTACTAAAGAGACAGTGGATTCAATAATGAGTACTGGTTCTGGACAGGCTGGATAGCTGAGATCGGCAGGAGACTTGAAGGGGTTCTTTCTAGAAGTTGATAATAAGTAAGATTGGACCCAGTATCAGTTGTTAGCACACAAGCAGAGGATAGAGATTTCCGTTATCAACATGTTGTGTTACAAGAGACTGGACTACTGGTTAAGAAGATGTGATGGGATGTATCAGCAATAAGACGAATGGTATCGTTGCTCCTCATTGAACGATCGCATAAAGAAGCCCTGGTATTAGAGATCCGCAAGAAGAACCAAAATTCAGAGACAGAGAACGTTAAAACATGGCAGACGACAAGTAGTAATCCTTGCTATGCCAATTCCGGTGATATAAACACCTTCCGTCATTGAAGAAGATAGGCTTCGATATCCTTTGAGTTCGATTTGCGTTTTTATGATTTAAAACATTTCATTTTCACCGTTGGAGAAAGGACAACTCAACGTCCATTATTTTGATATATGTATTTTGAGGATTCGAGAGTCAAGTTATGTTTTGTGCACACCAGGTGCACTTGATGAAATTTCCATGTACAATAATTTCATTTTGATTTATGTTTTGTGCACACCAGGTGCACTTGTTGAGATTTCGTGCGAGATGACTGCACTCGATTGGAGTTTTATGTACACCGGATGCACTACACTGATATTTCCATGCACATCAGATGCACATGGTTAAGAGATTTTATATATATATATATATATATATATATACCCAAGGTATACTTGATTTTGATTTTGTGCACTATGATGCACTTGAGATTCATTTTGTGCGCCCCGATGCACTTGATACTATTTTGTACACTTGTTCCATACACAGTAGATGCAGTGGATATCGTTTCGTGCACGCCTGTTGCACTTAGAGCTGTTTTGTTTTCATGCACACCGTAACGTGTAGTTTGATATTTGCACGCAAACCCATTAGGGTTGATTTTGTTTTCGTGCTTTGCACTTGATGTGAATTTTTCGCTTGGTCGTATGCACCGATATTGCACTACGATTATGGCATTTATGGTGTACTTAAGATACACAACGGTTTTCGTATTTGGCAATTTGCATCACAACTGGAGTAATTCTCATTGCACCCGCTAGAGTTACAGTTATGTGAGTTTTATATATTTTGATGTTTCACGCACACGGTTGCGTTATGATGCATTTTAGCTCGTATGGGACTTTGGAGTTCTGTTATATCGAGCGGATTTTATGTTTTAAAATCGGACCCCAGAAAATTGTTTTGAATTCGAGCAGATTGGATTAAGAAAAAATGTTTTAAGAAGAGAATTTAATTTAAATTCGGGGACTGAACTTTCTTAAGGGGGGAATATTGTAACATTTTGAAATATTTTAGATAACTAATTATTTTATTTATTTAATTAAATTATTTTATTTTAATTTTGTTTGTAATAAAAAGGCCTTTTAAATATGTGGTACAATAGTTTAGTAAAGAAATAGTTTGTTTTTACAATAAGAAATGTCATGAGGGGTTTTAATGAAATGTTAGCATCCTTATGTAAATTAATTTTAGGTGAGGGTTATTATGTAAATGTGTTGAATTAGGGTTAAGCTTATATTAAACCTCATAGACACCACACCTTAGGATGCACATCAAGCCCACACCTCCTCCTTGCATGAATAGCACACCATCCATTATGTTGACACCACCTCCTAACCTTATCACTCCATACTCTTATCTCTTCTTATTTGTTCAGATGATATATTGAGATTTAAAAGAAATTCCTAGTTAGAAAAAAAATTCCTAGACCTCACTTAAGAAAAAGAAAGAGAAATGACATAAAAGGCTAAGTGTTGTGCTCTTACCTCAACTATCAAATTAGGATGAATCAAGCTTGTACATCTTTGAAGAAAAATTTCAGTTGATCTTCTAAATTGGTATAAATTCCCATCCTGTAGTTCTTTTAGTTTAATTCTGTTTTAGTATAGAAGTAGGATATCGGAAATATCGTATTTGAACAATTTAGACTCTGTTGTGAATCTGCTATAGTCTAGATAGATTATAACAAAATCAAACAGTACCTTAGCCATAATGATTGGACCTAGCATACACACCTGAAACATGAACCCATTCCGTGAACAAACAGCCGGCGACACATGCCACAAATCCGAGCTCGCCGGTTTTTCAATGGAGTTAGGCGTTAGTTTTTCTAGGGTAGCTCTCTGTATGTATTATAGGGTGTATGGTATTGTTAGTTTATGTTAATTATTCAGTGTGTAAAATCTGGAAGTTAATATAAGTTTTGGAGTTAAAATTCTTTATACGACATGGATATATCGTATCATGAGTTCTGTTTTTATCTGTTACGATCAGAATAGGGTTAACTCAGATTAAATTAAGTCCAGTTAACTCACGATATCCTCATGATTGATGAGAAAAAGTGTGTTTTTGTAGTTAACCGCAATCAGAACGGTATCCCGTGTAGCTAGACCGAGGTGAGTACGGGTCGTCCTCAGGGAAACGTTGAATCTTTTACTCTTACTTTAGATGTGTTGAAAAAGAGAGGAGGGATAAAGAATGTTGTGGAAAGGTTTCTAGATCTACGTTAAGCAAGAATGCAAAATATATAGATCTAGATTATTTTAGAGATGTAGTTAATATAATAAGAGGGCTTGTAGGGTTCGTTAGAATTTAATAGTTATGGAAGATTAATTAAAAGTTACTATTTTTATCCTTTAATAGATTTAAAACTAGAACGACGGTGATGCATGTAGATTAGGGTTTCTGGAGGGAAAAGGAATCCCACTCTTAACCCCTATCTCGACACGGAACTCCGTTTATATCTAGCCTTTACCAAAACAATCATTAATCTAATCTCTAATCGCGGTCGAGGCTAACAAAGAATTGGTAGCGCGCCCGATTAGGATGTTAATGATTCTTTTGATAAAGTTTATAAACTTTATAGGACTTAAAAAGAGTTTAGGGATGTTCATCATCCATTAGCCTACCCTAATCCTACGAACCCTAACAAACGGAGAATTACTCGCGCATGTTGGGAGAAAAAGAGATGGAGAGAAAATGCAATAAACTACCTTTATTAATCAACAAGATCAAGTACACTTTGATTCCTTAGAAAATGATTACAAAAACCTAGTTTGCTTCTCGATCTCTTCTAAGGAGGTAGATGAACCGTTGATGATCAGCCTGGATGCGTGAGCCGTCTTGGACTTCGTGATCTCGTCGGCTTGATGATTTTTCCAAGGGGCTCTCGGTCCTTATTTATAGTCCCAGAGCCAGAACCTTAGTTTCCTAATATGGTAACTAGTTGTTACGATTTTTAACCAAAAAATCCAGAATCCCAACTCCTCAAATCCACGGCGGAACCGCGGCCGTTGGATGGGTTTGACCGCGGATCCGCGGTCTTATGGTGGGATCTTGGCCTTCAATTTCTGGGGCTTCATCTATGTAGCTCTTGGTGATCTTTTGACATCTCTGGAAACTAAAAATCTTTTCTACATCACTGCCAGACTTGATTTCTTTAGTTTACTTTCTTAATTAGGCAGGTTTATTCTAACAACTTTGATTTCCTTTATTTCAGCCCTGAAAATTCTGCACAACAAACTCAACAAATAATATTAGTAGAGTTTGTTTTATTGAGATATTAACTTAACCATTAAGAATTGGTCAAAGGTATTTAATAAGGTAAGCATATTTAAATGGGCCAAATGTTACATGGATATTATATGCTTACTTTTTCCTACCAAATGTTAATTATAACATATAAACACATGAAAATAGTATTTTTACAGATAAACCCTCACATGTATCATATATTATAATAAACACCTTTTATTATATAGAAATAGTAGGAAAAATGTCATATTAAATGTGCAGTTTTATCAACTGAACACCTCACGTAGCATGTTTAGTATGTGCAGTATCATAAACTAGGATATTTGTAATATTTAGCATACTAATATTGAATCTGGAACCAATAGGTGTAACCAATAGAACAGCTAGTAACACCATAAGTATCTTGAGATCTCTAAGAGACTACACTTAAAACCCTAGCCCCAAACTCTCTACTTAATCCGGCGACATACCCCAAATTTCTGAGCTCGCCGGCCCCCTTGGGTTTTTGGTGTTGGTTTTTCTTCTGTGACTTTGTATATGTAATTTATGATTTATAGTATTGTTTGTTTTGTCCCAATATTCATACAGAGAATTTGGGAATGTTTAGTTTGGGTTTTATTAAAGTTTCCGACACTTCGATATGATTTTCCGTATTTCTGTACTGCAACTGAAACGTTGACGTTCGTACGTTAAGTTCAGAGGCATTTGATCATCTTTGGGGTAAGTGAGCTGTAGGTTCTAACCTACGGGTGCTTAGCTCATTGTTTTGGTTTTCAATATGATATTTATATCGATACGATTTTAAATACGATTATAGGTGCGATCGCAAAGAATTCCAAGACAGAGTTGGCGGATATAGCAGCATGGATTTCAGCAAGCTCATCAAGTTGATGAGTAGATTTATATCTATGGGGGAAGTCGGATGGATGGCGTATAGCACCCCCGCAACCTTATAAATAATATTATGGTATCTAGATAGTTTAGTATTTATTCAAGATATTGATTTTGGAGATAGTTTGCATCTAGCATGATATTTAATTACATGTGGTAAAATTATGGTTAGGTAAGTTAGTGCGAAGGATTATGATGTTCTAGAGATGATTTAGATATAGCGATACGATGAGGTATTATACGAGAAACTATACGTATTAGTAATGATGAGATCTGTATGCCGAATAACGGCCAGGTTACCTTTAGACTCGTACAAAATGATTATAATTACTTTACTTGCTTATGTTATAATTATTAATATTATACGTTTCCGTAATACGAACACTCTGATAGAACATTGTACAACTACCAATGAGTACTATACTGCACAAGCACGAACACATATGTTAGACTACACCTCATTGGAATTGCCATGTCACTGTAGAACCGTTCTATTATATAATGCGTGTATGTATGTGTGTGTGTGTGTGTGTGTGTGTTTATGAATAGGATATTACACCTATAATACACCTGCACAAATACTAATGATTGCTATGCTGCACGAGCAGAGACGCGTATGTTACACCACACATCATTAGTAGTGCCATGATACAGTAGAATTGATATCTTTATACCTGTGTGATTTATTTACGCATTCTTTCTTTAATTCCTATTGCGTATTGCGAATATCGGTACTATAGATGTTAAAATTGCTTCTTATGGATTTTCTGGATATTTTTACTTCTGATGGTATATATCAGTGGTATGAGACGTTGTTATATATGTATATATATATATAATATATCATCAGAATGATCTATGTAAGTATTCTCATTCTTTACTTGATATTTCTGGATATGATGAGTTGACGTCCACCATGAGTTTTATGTTTTATAATAGTATTATTCCGAACCGAGTGGGGGAGCTATACGGTTTCGGACTTGTTAATTATCCGAACTGAGTAGGAGAGATATACAATCGGATACATGGTGGACCCGGTTTGAGACCGAGGGACAGGAAAGCCGCATTATAGGCGGAGAGTCTAGCAAGGATGCTCGATACCGGAGATAAAGATGAGCACGGTAGATATCCCTGGGATTCTGATCAAGGTTCGATTGGACACGGCTGATATCCAGGGAATACTGACCGAGGCCAGGGATATCAGATGGCGATCATCTGTTGAGATGGTGTCGACGGTATCTGCATTTACGTGTCGGTGATGGACACGAGAGATTTCTGATTTCGGGTGTCGATGCTGGACATCCATACATATATATACATTGAAATGTTGTTATCATGAGGTACACAGTTAGATTGTAATTATTGTAGCCGACCAGGACTGATCCGGGGGACAGTACCTATATATATTCGTACGGACATTCATGTACACAAAAAGGGATTTAAAAATCGAGCTATAGCCTCATTATTTTGATGTGTCTGATATGACATTGAAATCTTTTAAATTATAAACCTCTTAACACTATTCATTAAAATAGCATAACATATATCTTAAATAAGATATCTATATATTTCATAGTATCACGTCTGTTTTATACCGTGACATATCTATTCCACGGCTATTTTAAAGAAGAGGTTTATATATATATATATATATATATATATATATATATATATATATTCGGTTACATTAGGCTTATACCTAGATACATGTCATTTGCATTTGATATAATTTACTTAGGATTGCATGATAGATAGTGTTGCATTATGATACATATGTATATCATATTATATTAGTACAGTTAATGATAGTACTTTATTTATGACCCAGGTATCGTCGTGCATTTCGAATTCTACCTTTAGATGTACTTTTATTAACTGAGTTGGCAACTCATCCCCGTTGTGCCACAGCTTCTTGGAGGTTTTAACGTTTGGATTATCAGCGGCTTGGGCACACATTCTTTTCAGCGATTGATGGGTAAGTGGGTTACTATTGTATCATACTCACACTTGATTTTTTATATGTTTTTGTATCTAGTAAAACTTCATCAACTTAGAAAGGGTATATTGTGGACTTAGAAGCGAGACTTAGAGTTTTTGTGTTGTGATGTCACACTCATAGGAGCCAACCATTTTAGATTCTTAATTTTGTTTCGCTTTTCTTTTCTTCGCCATTATGCATCGTATATTGTTTGCTTGGTTGCTCCACCGTTTGGGCATGGAAGCTAGCTCCCGTTAGGATGCTAGTTATATTATTATGTTGTATCGGGTTTTATACAAAATCCAAAGGAGGTGTTGTAAAATTTCAAAACGTCATAGATGCTTTTCAAACATACTTAGTTAAATTTAAACATTATTTAAACTGATTCCATCTAATGACTATTTTAAACTCACCTCCAATATTTTTCAAAAAGGGTTTAGATTCCGGGTTTCGGCTTACTTGAATCGCGTCGACATCTTTAGATGTCATGTGATTTAAGTGCCGGTCACGTGCCACATTTGGGTCGTGACAAAGTTGGTATCAGAGCGTTTGGTTTAACTTTTGTTCGAGTCTAGGTTTGACTATATAGAGTCCGGGAATACACTTTTGTTACCTAGACTTGATCTTATAGGACTTAGACTTGACCTTAAGGGTCTTATACCCGAACTTTCATTATATAGGATGACCTTGGTTGATGGAGTAGGTACTAAGTAGAGTGACATACCATACATTTCGAACGGCCAATTAGCCAGTGTTGGGTGTAGCGGATTTGGATGCTGGTGGATGAAGTTCCCGTGAATTTGGCACGAGTGACACTGCTTCGCATATTCGAGGCAGTCCTGAATCTTCGTGGGCCAATAGTAACCCATTCTCTTGATCTTCAGTTTCATCTTTGGTCCGGCTTGATGAGAACCGCAGAGTCCATCGTGAGTTTCTTGGACGACCCTTTTCGCTTCTTCTGGTCCCAGGCATCTAAGCCACAGACAGTCGAATGATCTCTTTAAGTATCATCGACGAAGGCGAAAGACAGGGCTCGCTTCATGAGCTGATGTCTTGACGACGCGTCTTCGGGTGTTTGATGGGATTTGAAGTAGTTTATGAAGACTTCTCTCCAATCCTTAGCTTTTTCCTCGTCTTCTATTTGGAAGGCTGCTTGTTTGGTCGCTTCCTTTCCTTCAGACGACTCCGGAGATATTTCTACTGGCGTGAGAATCTGACAGCTTTGCACAATGATCCTTACGTCATCGAGATTTTCGTCGGCCGGTTCTTTAGTGAGTTTGGCTAATGCATCCACCTTGCTATTTTCTGTACGCGAAATGCTTTCCAGAATGTAAGAGGGGATTTATGTCAGCAATTGCTGCACTCTCTCGCCATATTTTACCAACTCTGGTTTGCATGTCTGATAGTCGCCATTCACTTGGCTAACGACTAGCTGGGAGTCTCTATATATGAGGAGGTTTTCGATTCCCATGTCAATAGTGATCTCAAGACCCGCTATCAAAGCTTCATACTCAGTCTCGTTGTTTATCCTCGGCTCTGTTAAGGAAAGGGAGAAATGCATTATCCCTTCTTGCAGGGTCACGAAGATAAGGCATATCCCAACTTTGATTATGGGGGTGTTGTGCTTTCGCTTCTTCAAGAAGGACGCTCCGTCGAAGTAAAGTTCCCCTTGGACATTATTTTCCTCCGTCTTCTCTTCGATTGTGTCGAACACGTGTTCGTATGGAAATTCGCAATTTAAGGGAGAATCGGCTGGTATCGGATGCTCAGCGAGAAATTCGGCGATGGCCTCGCCTTTTACTACATCGAGGGGTCGATATATAATCGAGAACTCCATCAAGAGGAGGGTCCATTTGGCAAGCCTTCCGGTTAGTATGGCTCTTGACATCAAATATTTGAGAGGATCCACCTTTGATATGAGATAGACCTTATGTGCCAAGGCATAATGTTGAAACTTCGTTATCGCAAAAATCAGTGCCAGGCAGTGCTTTTCAATGGGGGAGTAGTTATTTTCTGCCCCCAGGAGAACTCGACTCAAATAGTAGAGAGCTCTCCCCTTCCCCTGGTCGTTCTCTTGTGCCCAAAGCGCGTCTAAATAACCTTCAAGGGCTGTTGTGTACAGGATGAGGGGCTTTCCCTTGACCGGAGCGGTCAGTACCGGCGGGTGCTGCAGGTATTGCTTGATTTCGTCCAATGCACTTTGGCATTTACGATCCCAAACAAACGGGGTCCCCTTCTTCATTAGATGGCTGTAGGGGAGGCATTTTCTGGAGAGGTTAGCTATGAACTGTCGGATATATGCGAGCTTTCCTTGGAGAGACCGCAGTTGCTTGAGAGTTCTGGGCGAGGGCATTTCCATAATTACCTTGATATTTGACCGGTCTTGCCCCCAGCTTTTCTGCGTCATTTTCTGACTCTGACGGGGTCTCTTCGTTTTTTAACAACGAATGAGAGACCATATGGCAGCTCACTACATAATCCTCGGGTTCTTCTGACGAGCCGTTCCCCTGATCAATCTCACTATCTCCGTTCTCAAGTATGTGGTTGAGAAACTCTTCGAGTGTGACTGGGGTCCGCACCTTCTGGTTGTACTCCTCCAGTGCGTCGATATATTTTTGCAGGTCCGTGTGCTTGTTATCAGGTTGTATGGGCTTCTTGGTCTTCTTCTTTTTCTTTGAAGACTTTGAAGGCCTGACCTGGGTGTTTTGTCCATCGTTACCAAATTTCGGCGTTGGACGCGGTTTAAGCATCCCCTCAATGATCTCGGATTCTAGCGGGCTTTTCCACCTGATACGCCTAGCGCCTAGCGCCCGGGAGGGAGGGGTACGACGAATACATTGATTATCGCCGGACATACTTGAAGATCCTTCAGCATTCTTTTAGTTTTAGCTGAAAGGACAACACCCCACGGAGCTTCTTCTAAAAACGAGCATGATGCCCCTGGCCTGTCCACCTTTTTAGGAGCATGCTTCTGTGGTGGGTTCACCCTACAGTTTTCGGACAGAGCAAACTTGCCTTGCTGGTACCGGTCCTTGACCCAATTTTTGAAGACGTAGCTGTTTCCCCCAATCAAAGCAAAGCTCTGTTCAAAATTTGAAATTTGAAATGAAGCAGTGCTTCATAAAAGCGCTGGCGCCAAGAGCGCTAAGAGTCAAAGACTCTGAGGCAGCGCTCACGTGCAAAGCATGAGAGCGCTAGCGCCAAGAGCGTAAGTGCTAAGAGTCAAAAACTCTGAGGCAGCGCTCACGTGCAAATCACGAGAGCGCTAGTGCCAAGAGCGCCAGCGCTAAGAGTCAAAGACTCTGAAGCAGCGCTCACGTGCAAGGCACAAGAGCGTCGAGCGCTAGAACTAAATGTTCTCCACCGTTGGATCAAAAATCCAACGAAAATGATAAATCATCAAACTACCAGAATAAAATTCTGTTGAGGGGATACTCCGCAAATCTTTCCGAACGGGAAAGATTGTGCTCTGTAAATCAGAGCACCGTTGGATCAAAAATTCAATTGTGATTAAAAATCACCAAGATATAGAACAATCTCTATATGGGAAAATAATTTCCCAATCTTGTTAAGTAACAAGAAAGATATCTTCAGTAAAACAGAAGCCCTAGAATCATAGATCCAACGGTGGGAAATATCCCCAAATCAATTAGAGAAAAGATCTTCTTAACTGATTCAACAAATCAGCCTCCACTATATAAAGGCCCTAAGACTTCAAGTCTTGCTTGGAAGAAACTCCCCATAACTTTCATACAGAGGAACCCCCCCCCCCAAACTTTAAGAAATTTCAAAGAGAAGAGCAAGCTCTCGGAAGAAGAAATTTTCTTCAAGGTTAAGAAGAGAGATAATAACATCTCCTGAATTTTTGAGAGTTCAACTCTCACATCATAAGAACTCAGTTCTTTATATAGATCACAGATCCACAAGACTAGGTTTTTCATAAAAAAAACCAAGAGATTATAACATCTCATCAAAAGGAGAACTTAGTTCTTAGATCTACGAGACAAAATCTCTTATGAATGAGAATTTAATTCTCAGAGCACAAAGTTAATCAGAACTAACAAAGAAGAGCCTTAGCGCTCCAATTTAAGAAGAAGCGCCTTAGCGCTCCAAGTCTGGCACTCAGCGCTCCAAGCGCTATTTTAAAGAAGCGCTTCAGCGCTCAAAGTTTGGCGTTCAGCGCCCATCGCTTCAAATTTGGCGCTAAGCGCTATGCGCACCGCGTGCTCCTCACGTGTGCTCTATTTCATAAGAAGCGCTTCAGCGCTTCAAGGCTGGCGCTCAACGCCAAGCGCACCACGTGCTCCTCACATGGGCGCTGAAGGAACACAAAGTGTTCTTTAAATAAAGCCTTAGTGCCATAAAAGTGTTCAACACTCAGCGAAAGACAAAAAGGAAAAGGAGGTGTTATAACCCAAATTAATGCTCAACCATTGAACAAGAAAGGACTGAGCCCAAACAAATGTTCAACACTCAAACAAATGTTCAACATTTTAATCAAAACTGAGTGGACTGAGCCCAAGTTGGCTACAAGTCCCTAACTCAGACCAACCGAGCCCATGTGCTCACAATGTCCTTAATTGATCTTAGTCCCAAACATAACTATAGATCTCCTAATTAACATTGGTTCAAGAGTACATCTCTTCACACATCTGATATGTGTCGTTATAATTCTTCAACGTCTTCAGAGAGGTGGTGGGTTCTGACAACCAAACACTCTATGGACCGCAACGTCCTAAAACTAACAATGGACCGCAACGTCCTAAAACTAACTACGGACCGCAACGTCCCTAAAATAAACACTATAGACTATGATGTCCTTAAACTCCATAGACTATGATGTCCTTAAACTTATGAACCGCAATGTCCCTAAACTAAAACAATAGAGTCCAAATGCTCTTTTGTTGGATCTAAATGATCCCAAAATCCTGTTGAGTAGATCTTAGTCTAAAATTAGACCAACGTATTCTTAACAGACGTTTAAGTTGATCTTAGTCTCAAACGAGATTAACGATCCTTAAACCCAATCCAAACCCAAATCTAAGAAAATACGGATTTGGACTAATCCACGCCCTACGGGCGACAACATAAATTAGTCTCCGTATACAATCCACGGGCAACCAAAAATAAAATAAACATACACGACACGAAGTGACCATCTGGAAAAGGAGAAAGTGGCTACCGCGATACGGTAGCGTAATTAATTGCAGAGGCTTGCGCCTGCAGGGAAGAGCATCCCCACAATCAAAAACCCCTCATAATGAGGGGGAATCTGACTAAGTGTGCTACATCGGCCGCATCTGTCTAAACCTCCGATATACAGTGCCATAAATCAACTTGGAATCTTCGGAGAGGTGGACGGATAAATCCAAATAGCATCTGCCCCTAAATTCAGGCAAGACGACCTACGCGGTTTCGTCTCTGTTTTCAGCGGTAAATAGTAGCAATCCTCAATTGGATGGCCCAATACTCTGTGGTAGGATCATTAGTTGAGACCGTTGACGTCACTAAGCTGGAGTGGACGTCTTCGATCCGGTAGAGTGATAAGTCTGTTGCGCACTGCCAGTTCGAACAGTCTCCTCATTTTATCCCGGGAAAATGGGTAAGGATGTCCTAGCTTCTCTTAGAAGGATCAATGTGGGCGTGTGTCGCTTTGGCGAGCAAGATTTTTCGGGTCAATTGGTTGCTGTTGAGAGTTGGCAACGAAGGCCGCTTTCGCTTTGCCTTTTTCATTCCGGTGATCCATTTTTGAAGAGGATGGCCTATGGCCTATCTGGTCCATTTGGGCCAGCTTGTCGATCAAGGCCTGGAAGGTAGTCGTCTTGAAGAACATTATAAATTGGGATATAGTCGCCTGAGGATCAAGGGTCCCTATGAACATGCCCACGGCAGGAGGAGCTTCTTCTATGCGTTGTTCGCATTTTGACCATAGGTTCCGCCACCGAATTACGTATTGAACCCAGGTCTCTCCTGGCTTCACCCTGGCATTGATTAATGTCGTGATCGGGGTACGCTCGCTTGCGCTGGCGAACCGCTGTGTGAATAGTAATTGCATCTCCGTGAATGTTTCGACAGAGTCATTTGGAGCTCGGAGTATCGTTCAAATGCCGTCTTCGATAAGCTGCCAACAAACTGGAAAGGCAGCAGTTTGTCGTCGCCTCCAGTATTACCGCACAAAGCTCTGAATTGAGCAACGTGCTGGTGTCGATTTCCCATCCCCTTATACACATGGAACTTAGGGATCGTATATCCTGGCGGGTACTTGATTTGATCGTACCATCCTGGATAAGGTCGCCCAGCTCTGACGACTTGGCCAGCCGCTTCACTCGCTTGATGAGCTCGTCTTTGTTGAGCTATGTAGTCATCAAGGGTAGTCTTGGAGATTGTCTCTTCCTGGGCTGCTGACAGCCAGAGGAGGGTTTGACGTTTCTCCTCTGTCGTCTTCGATGATTATCGGAGGGTCTTCGGCTGAAGGGTTCGGCTGGATCATCATCCCAACCATGTCTTGGAACAGAAACGCCATCTGCTTTATATTAGCGGCATGTTCTGCGGCCTCCTTATCCTTCCTTTCCAGCACCCTTTGCAAGAACTCGGTGTCAGTCTCTTGTTCCTGGCGCTGCTCAGACGTTGATTCCCGGCTTTCTTTCTGCCAGGTGAATGCTGAAATTTTCATCGGCATTTCTTGGAGCTTTTGTTGCTGCTCCTGAGCTTTTATCAACGACCGAGTGAGTGGTCGATGGCCTAAAGAAGCATGGCTTTCCTCTTTCCCGGAAGCCATGTACACCGTGTGCATGATCATGCCCCCATACTTGGGGCGTTTGGATCCATCACCCTTAGGATTTGCCGCCAGTGGTTGTAAATTCTCTGGCCTTCTCTTTTTATGACAAGTCGAAGTCGAAGGAGCTATTGTAACAGGCGCCTGAGAAGTCCCTCGCTGCATGCTAAAGGGATGACTTCCCTCTTGTCGAACCTTCATTTTCTCCGGTCGACGAGAATAGTTTTTGCTGATCACAGAATTCTGAACTTTCTTCCAGACTCTGTGGATTCGGGAGGACAACTGTCACGACCCGAAATTGGCACGTGACGGCCCTAATACTACGCAACATCTATAGGCGTAACGTAGTAAAAGAAAGCCAAAACCAAGAAATCTAAACCATTAAAATACCAGAAAAGATAAGAAACATTGTTTAAAAGTCTTTGAAATCACAACCCAAATTCTTTAAAAGTCCAACTTTATTTCGTTTAAATTTCGGCAGCACCTCCTTTGTAAAAACCAACCCCAAAAATGAGTACAACATAAATATAAAGTAAAGCATCCCCAACGGGAGCAAATCCACGTCCAAAGGCGGAAAACAATCACCACCACAAATATACGACGCCGTAGCGAAGAAATAGAAGACGATAGAAAGGAAACTGTATAAAAGACAACAAATCCAACACAATATACAACATCGTCCTCACCAAGTCTCTGAGTCACTATGAAAATAGTAGATGGAGAGTACAGGGATACAACGAATATACAATACAATGAATAACCACAAAACCCACCTAAGCAAACTGCACACTGTGAGCTGATGCGGTATCCGTAGCAAAAGATGATGAGATGTGTGATAATAGCCTATCTCTGACTATCCTGAGGAGCACCTGCAAACACTGTGGCACAACGGGGGTGAGTTTCCAACTCGTGAATAGTAAATAACATATGCAGGTAATCGCAAGTATGCACGTAAAGCGTGAATCTAAGATATGCAATTAACAGTAATAACATGTCATATGAATGCAGAATAATAGAAAGTACACTAGCAGGTACAACCAATATATATAAAGCAATAATGATATGATAACAGTATGCAATAATCATGCGATAGGGATATGAAAATGTAAATGTGCAAAATCATGAAAGGTACACTAACAGGTACTACCAGTACATGAAGCAGTGCACAAACAGATAAGGTGAGGTATGGAGAGAAGTATGTCATTTCCACGGAATTCTGACATCGTGGTAGGATCACAATCCAGCAAGACAATTTAAATACCAATTCCTCAAATCAGCCCCCAAATTGGCTCTCATATTATCTAAGTATCACATCTCCTCAATTGCACAATATCAAGTATATCTCATATATCCCGAATGTACAACCTCAAGTATATCTCACATATATCGAATGTACAATCATCAAGTATATCTCGTATATATCGAATGTACAAAATCAAGTGGATCTCATATATCTCGTATGTACAATATCAAGTATATCTCACATATCTCGAATGTACAACAGCAAGTAGATCTCATATATCTCGAATGAATCTCTTATATCCCGAGTCAAATCTCCAGCAAAATTCTAACATCCTAAAAATAATGGCGTAAATAAATATGATGAGGTCAATACACATATATTAGCGTCCCATTCCACTAATATTGGTGTAAGGGTATATATAACAGCGGCTCAATCCCCTGTTATATATACAAAGGAGTAATTAGAAATATCATGAAACCAATGTGCCAAGCATCGACACAGAAATGCTGATCCATCAGGTGCTGTCTCCATGACTGGCCCCCTGATAGGTACGTATCATACGCTATCCCGAAAGCTCGAGTGCCTAGCTCTGACCCTCGCCTCTTGACGTATCCATACGTACATGACTCCCGTTGGTACGGTTCCCCTAAGCCTCATCGCCTGACACCACGACATCGTTCTTGCTTCGGGGTACCTCCGGTCCCCACCATGTACCCGCACACGGACCCCTCCTTTCCTCGCGTGGGGTATACACATCGTAAATGACAAATATCATGGTGGCTGCTGAAATATCATATCAAGGGAAACCGGGTTTTTCAAATAATGCATAATTTCATGAACTGCCACGGTTCCCAAATCCAGAAAATATCATGAAAAATCCATATCTCAATGCGAAAATCCATGAATAAAGTATACGCATCATAAATCTGAAATGCGAGCATATAGAGGAAAAGCAGCAATTAACTGTAACAAATTAATATAATATCATGCGGTTCCTAATCTCTCCAATTCTAAAATAACATCAAGTAAAGGTAAACATATAGCTATAAACAGATATATGTGCAACATAAAGGTATAGCAAGATATATGTATCTACCTATAAGTAATGTTGTAGTATACCCCCTGGGTATAAGTGAAGTATGTGTGCAAAGTATACCTGTAGCTATGACATAAAGTGTGTATGTACCTATCACTAATGGTACGATACTCTATAGGTATACAGGTATCTAACACGTAAGTATGTCAGAGCATATATGTAAGCATGTAAGTATACATGTATGCTATAAGTCAATACGTAAAGAAATATGAATCAAATTCTCAATGTCCGTAACCAAGCAATATCATATCTATAAGTGGGTTGTGCGTGACATGGCAATTATTGACGGTGTGTGTAGCATACAATCAGTGCTCGTGCAACATGAATCGTCAATAATATGTGCAGTGTCCTACTACTACTAGTCCAGGCACAACTACATCTAAGTAATAGGGTAAATGCGTAATTCTAATAATAACGTAAAATATGCGACAAGTAATAAAATCTCTAGCCCTGGCGCATAACGCCATGCGGGCGATTCCCCTGTAGATGTTAAATCTACTCACCAACGTTTCAAGCTAGGTGAATCCTACCACCTGCTTCCCCTTGTCGTAGCGTCCGAAGTCCCCGCTTGTGAACCTAAAATTTCACAAACACATCATATAAGCATATATTCTACATCGACGAAAAGACATCGAAACGCAAGAATAACGCCCTGAAAATTACACTGCGTGCTTAGCGCATCTAACGCGCACGACATCGGTCAAAAATCCTAACTAGGGTCGCTAAACTACGAAACACCTAGTCTAGATTCCGATCGTCCCGATCGCGCATTCAAAACACAATAATAAACGTGGACTCAAAATAAATAACGTCGCAACGTCAAAAGAAACCCACGCCTAAAAGTTACCGAAATCTAGTAAGCGGTACTTATCTTTATAGCACAAAACTACAAGTTTTACCAAAACTATAATTTACAAATATCTTCAAATAGCAAGGTTAAACCATTTAAACCATTTCTATATTTTTAAACTTGCTTAATTAAGTTTTAGCAAAAACCTAGTAAGCAAAAACCCTTAATCAGACAAAGTAGTAATTAACAAAAAATAGCATTTTCTACTAGGTTAAGCTTTTCCAATTCACAAATTAACACTTCAATTAAATATTAAACACTTAAATTAAGCTTTAACCTTAACTTGAATTTCTAAAACCATCTCTAGAATTTTGAAACATGAAATTTAAAGCTTTAACTAACATCTAATTAAGCTAGCATAAAGATTTAAACTTAACAATTAGAGATTAGGGTTAGGGTTTTATATCTTCAAGAACACCACTTGAATCAAGAATAAAACCAAACTTTAGCCTTCAAAATCCTCACTAGAATGAAGATCCAAGCAACTTTTGTGAAGAAAAATGAAGGTTTTGGATTTTATTTGAATTTCTATGAATTAAATTGGATTTTTCATGATTTATTTGTGCAAGAAATGATGAAAAATGAGTGAGGAAGAACAAGGGAAGCAAAGGGGAGAGAGAGGCCGGCCAAATGATGAAGATAAGGGTTTTTGGTGAATTGTAGAATTTTCTAGAAGAAAATAGAATAATAGTATAATAAAACAAAAAGCTTATGTTCACACTACTTTTCTTTTTCTTTTCTTTTTTTTAAAAAAATAAATCCTTTCACCATAAAAATCTAGATATTTAAAAAAAAAGGTTCTAAAATAATTTTGGTGATAATTTTCAAGATTTTTCATTTAGAAGAAATTTCCCGATTTACGTGCATATTTTACCGGCTAAAATAATATTTTATTTGGGAAAAATTCTATCTGAACCAAAACCTCCCAAATACCCCTAAAGTTCGCGCACAAGCTTTATTTTAGCTAACAAAGGTGCCGGTAAGCTTATACGGACGTTTGATCGAAATCGGGTTAAAACGGGAAAAACCGACAATTTTGCCCTAAAACGGGAAAATTCGCAAAACGATTTCAAAAACGTTACAATCTCCCCCTTATAAAAATTCGTCCCCGAATTTAAATTTTTCACCAAGCATACCTTCAAAGAGAAGAGTACAAAACTCCTAAATCTCGCTCGCAGCCTCCCAAGTGATCCCCTCACTATACGGCTACGTCCAAGAAAACTCTCCACAGATGGCAAGACCCTTGATCGAAGTTTCTCCACCTGCTGAGCCACTAACACGCATGGCTCCTGATGAACGAAAAGATCGAGTCCTAACTAATGGTCTGTTCTGAATCATGTGAGAAAATATGAAGGTAATTGCAAAGTATTAACACAAAGAATGCGGGGTGAAAACTCAATAATCTGGGGGGAAGTGCCAAATTAAAGGCAACGAACTAACTCGCTTAAAGGATCTCAAAAGGACCTACAATCCTGGGATAAGTTTCCTAAAACTCCATACGTCATTTATCGGAAAATCCATAGGAATACATAATCTCCCACTGCGAACTCAGGCCTGCGACCACCCTGGTCGGCATAAGATCTCTGTCCGCACAGGAAGGTCATCATCCTGACCTGAACAACTGGATCATCTCCGAAGTCTCTAGACTAGCTGAGGTCCAAAAATCCTACTACGCAGAGTCAGAAAAACAGACTGGCGATCGACACGACCTGTCTAAACCTAAAGGTTGCCAATTGGAATGTCTCCTGATAACAGCTATCAAAGAAGTATCCAACAATGGCGAGTGACGATCCCAACTACCAACAACAAATTAACACAAACGCAAACAAGACAAACACCTCAAAACGAAATCCGAAACTTCACTCTTCATCCCTGCCCACCCGTAACTATCTCACAAGTCACGCTGCAAATTGGTGGAACTTGAATGAACACCGAAAGTTGACTTATGTGCCTGCTCTAGGATTTCGCGTCTCTACCCAATAGTATCAGGTACGCAAACGCGTCCCCAAACTCATCACACCCTTGTCACAAATCAAGGACTCCGAATCATTACCCAGCCGAGCATGCTCAAGTATTTCTGACGAACGAGCATCGGCGGCAATGTCTCGCGAAAGCGATTAAGGAAAAGTGGTCGGGCGTGGACATGAGCAGGCTGCCCCCTCAGTAGAGGCGAACTTAAGCTGTGCTCAACGATCGCACAAGAACTGTGAATCTGCAGAAGACTATCTCAACAATCAAAATCCGCTGCAGGAAGATGTACATTAAGCTCTGATAGTCCGTGAAAATCTGACACGACTCTCGAACAAGTAGTGTCTCCAAATCTCCAATGCAAGACCACCGTGGCTATCTCCAGATCGTGAGCGAAATATCCTGCTAGTACTTCCTCCAAATGTAGGGAAGCAAAAGCGATAACTCTATAGTGTCACCTCAGTACACAATCTAGCCCCACTCGCGAAACATCACAGTTAAAACAACAAAGTCGCCCGAACCAAAAAGCAAGAAGAACTGGTGCAGTTGTTAACCGAGTCTTCAACTGCTGAAAAACTCCGCACGCATGCCTCAGTCCAAAGAAAGAAACCTCCACTCCGGTCAATTCAGTCGACAGTGCAGCACTACACTAACGATCCGGCACGAAACGGTGGTAGAAACCTGCTAAGCCCAAAATCTGCGGACCTCCGTCCGTACACAAGCCTGGGCCAAAGCTGTACGACCTCGACCTTCCTCGAGACCATACGAAAACCGTCTCTCGTAACTACAAGACCTAGGAGTCAACACAAACAAGCCTGAAGGAACACTCCGAGAATCTAGCAACAGCTGGGGCTCTCCCAATGTCTGAAAAACAAATCCTCAAGTGCTACTCCTGTCCCTCACGAGACATTGAATAGACCAGAATGTCGTCAATAACACAACAATATCTGGTCGAGGAACGGCCTGAAGAAATCTGGTGTATCATGTCTACGAATACTGCTAGGGCATTGGCGAGTCCAAAGACACCACCAAAACACACAAAGCCGTAGCATGCACAAGGCAGCCTTCGGAATGCCATCACTCCGAACCCGCAACAATGATGACCTGATCCCAACAACTTAGAAAAAGTCTCGCACTTAGGAGCCGATCGAAGAAATCGTCAATGCGAGGTAAATGATACCTATCCGCACCGTAAGCCGGTTCAATTGACGATCTATCAATACACAACCTCAACTGCCGTCCTTCTCCTTGACGAACAGAAATAGGAGCTCATCAAGGAAAAACACTCAGACGCACAAACCCCCCAACAAACAACTCTGCAGCTGATCCTTAAGCTCCCTAAGCTCCGCCGGCTCATATGGAACAACGTCGGAAAACTCTCGCACGATAAGAACCCGGTCCAACAAACCCACTATGGCTCCGGTATCACGAATGAATGCAAAGCATCCTCGACATCCTCTCCTCAAAAGCCGACTAGCGAAAAAGAATGAATTCGAGCTGTGAGAGGCGACACCACTGTCCCCCTGCACAACAAGAACTGACTTGCCGGGAAAACAAACCTGACTGTTTCCTCGCGGTAGTCCACAGACGCCTAGCACGTAACTAACCAGTCCGTTCCCAGAAGAACGTCAAATCCAATATCTCTAGAAGGATCAAGTGACGGATGAATCTCCTAACCGATTGGCATACGACTGAAATACGTGTTGCGCAACAAAAGAATCGCTGACAGAAATTAACACAACAAACGGCTGATCTAGCTAACACGAATCCCCTCATCCCAAACCTCTGCTACTCCCGCAACGGTCACGAAAGCTATCTCGACGACTAAGCCTCTGTCTCTGAGCTGATACCCCGGTACGAGTCCTCCATGGTTCCGGAACTCCCGAAATCTCTGGAATACGTGTCTCGTCAACTAGGGCTGCATCCACTGGTGCTATATAAGTGACGGAATACTGTGTGATGATCGCAAGGAACAACTGGGTAGCAGGGTGACAACCTCCTGTCGCTGTGCTCGAATGGCCTCAACCAATGAACTCATCGTCTGGCGCAAGTCCTGCATCTCTGCCACATGCCTAGCGATACTATCTGTCGAAGGAGGATCCGTCTGCACCTGTGCAACTAGCGTGCCATCATGGTCAGTGCTCGTCTCACCCGAGCCAACTCTGACCTCGGCCCTCGCTGCACCTCACTGAGTCCCCATAGTCGTCGTCGGCAAAGGCTATAAATAGGAATAGGATTCGATATGAATACGGAAATCGAATCACAAGGATATGAATCATCAAGGAAGGAATTTCAAGTAATTTTACTTAGGTCACTTTAGGCGGAGTACTGCATCGTGAGTATGCTGCAGACATACACACAGTACATTACTCTGCTTAAGCTACCTACTCCATCATATCAAGGTCATCCTATACTCCGTAAGGTAAAAACCTAGCGCTCTGATACCAACTTTGTCACGACCCGAAATTGGCACGTGATGGCCCTAATACTACGCAACGTCTACAGGCGTAACGTAGTAAAAAAAAGCCAAAACCCAGAAATCTAAACCATTAAAATACCAGAAAAGATAAGAAACATTGTTTAAAAGTCTTTGAAATCACAACCCAAATTCTTTAAAAGTCCAACTTTATTTCCTTTAAATTTCGGCAGCACCTCCTTTGTAAAAACCAACTCCAAAAATGGGTACAACATAAATATAAAGTAAAGCATCCCCAACGAGAGCAAATCCATGTCCAAAGGCGGAAAACAATCACCACCACAAATATACGACGCCGTAGCGAAGAAATAGAAGACGATAGAAAGGAAACTGTATAAAAGACAACAAATCCAACACAATATACAACATCGTCCTCACCAAGTCTCTAAGTCAATATGAAAATAGTAGATGGAGAGTACAGGGATACAACGAATATACAATACAACGAATAACCACAAAACCCACCTAAGCAAACTGCACACTGTGAGCTGATGCGGTATCCATAGCAAAAGATGATGAGATGTGTGATAATAGCCTGCCTCTGACTATCCTGAGGAGCACCTGCAAACACTGTGGCACAACGGGGGTGAGTTGCCAACTCGTGAATAGTAAATAACATATGCAGGTAATCGCAAGTATGCACGTAAAGCGTGAATCTAAGATATGCAATTATCAGTAATAACATGTTATATGAATGGAGAATAATGGAAAGTGCACTAGCAGGTACAACCAATATATTTAAAGCAATAATGATATGACAACAGTATGCAATAATCATGTGATAGGGATATGAGAATGTAAATGTGCAACAATCATGAAAGGTACACTAACAGGTACTACGAGTACATGAAGCAGTGCACAAACAGATAAGGTGAGGTATGGAGTGAAGTATGTCATTTCCATGGAATCCTGACATCGTGGTAGGATCACAATCCAGCAAGACAATTTAAATACCAATTCCTCAAATCAGCCCCCAAATTGGCTTTCATATTATCTAAGTATCACATCTTCTCAATTGCACAATATCAAGTATATCTCATATATCCCGAATGTACAATCTCAAGTATATATCACATATATCGAATGTACAATCATCAAGTATATCTCGTATATGTCGAATGTACAAAATCAAGTGGATCTCACATATCTCGTATGTACAATATCAAGTATATCTCATATATCTCGAATGTACAACAGTAAGTAGATCTCATATATCTCGAATGAATCTCTTATATCCCGAGTCAAATCTCCAGCAAAATTCTAACACCCTAAATATAATGGCATAAATAAATATGATGAGGTCAATACATATATATTAGCGCCTCATTCCACTAATATTGGTGTAAGGGTATATATAACAGCGGCTCAATCCCCTGTTATATATACAAAGAAGTAATTAGAAATATCATGAAACCAATGTGCCAAGTATCGACACAGAAATGCTGATCCATCAGGTGCTGTCTCCATGACTGGCCCCCTGATAGGTACGTATCATACGCTATCCTGAAAGCTCGAGTGCCTAGCTCTGACCCTCGCCTCTCGACGTATCCATACGTACATGACTCCCGTCGGTATCCACATGATAGCCGCTGAGTCATTGGTCCTGTCACCGGATAGTATGGTTCCCCTAAGCCTCATCGCCTGACACCACGAAATCGTTCTTGCTTCGGGATACCTCCGGGCCCCACCATGTACCCGCACACGGACCCCTCCTTTCCTCGCGTGGGGTATACACATCGTAAACGACAAATCTCATGGTGGCTGCTGAAATATCATATCAAGGGAAACCGGGTTTTTCAAATAATGCATAATTTCATGAACTACCACGGTTCCCAAATCCAGAAAACATCATGAAAAATCCATATCTCAATGCGAAAATCCATGAATAAAGTATACGCATCATAAATCTGAAATGCGAGCATATAGAGGAAAAGCAGCAATTAACTATAACAAGTTAATATAATATCATGTGGTTCCTAATCTCTCCAATTCTAAAATAACATCAAGTAAAGGTAAATATGTAGCTATAACCAGATATATGTGCAACATAAAGATATAGCAAGATATATGTATCTACCTATAAGTAATGATGTAGTATACCCCCTGGGTATAAGTGAAGTATGTGTGCAAAGTATACCTGTAGCTATGACATAAAGTGTGTATGTACCTATCACTAATGGTACGATACTCTATAGGTATACAAGTATCTAACACGTAAGTATGTCAGAGCATATATGTAAGCATGTAAGTATACAGGTATGCTATAAGTCAATGCGTAAAGAAATATGAATCAAAGTCTCAATGTTCCTAACCAAGCAATATCATATCTATAAGTGGGTTGTGTATGACATGGCAATTATTGACGGTGTGTGTAGCATACAATCAGTGCTCGTGCAACATGAATCGTCAATAATATGTGCAGTGTCCTACTACTACTAGTCCAGACACAACTACATCTAAGTAATAGGGTAAAGGCGCAATTCTAACAATAACGTAAAATATGCGACAAGTAATAAAATCTCTAGCCCTGACGCATAACGCCATGCGGGCGATTTCCCTGTAGATGTTAAATCTACTCACCAACGTTCCAAGCTAGGTGAATCCTACCACCTGCTTCCCCTTGTCGTAGCGTCCGAAGTCCCCGCTTGCGAACCTAAAATTTCATAAACACATCACATAAGCATATATTCTACATCGATGAAAAGACATCGAAACGCAAGAATAACGCCCTGAAAATTACACTGCGTGCTTAGCGCATCTAACGCGCACGACATCGGTCAAAAATCCTAACTAGGGTCGCTAAACTACGAAACACCTAGTCTAGATTCCGATCGTCCCGATCACGCATTCAAAACACAATAATAAACGTGGACTCAAAATAAATAACGTCGCAACGTCAAAAGAAACCCACGCCTAAAAGTTACCGAAATCTAGTAAGCGGTACTTATCTTTATAGCACAAAACTACAAGTTTTACCAAAACTATAATTTACAAACATTTTCAAATAGCAAGGTTAAACCATTTAAACCATTTCTATATTTTTAAACTTCCTTAATTAAGTTTTAGCAAAAACCTAGTAAGCAAAAACCCTTAATCAGACAAAGTAGTAATTAACAAAAATTAGCATTTTCTACTAGGTTAAGCTTTTCCAATTCACAAATTAACACTTCAATTAAATATTAAACACTTAAATTAAGCTTTAACCTTAACTTGAATTTCTAAAACCATTTCTAGAATTTTGAAACATGAAATTTAAAGCTTTAACTAACATCTAATTAAGCTAGCATAAAGATTTAAACTTAACAATTAGAGATTAGGGTTAGGGTTTTATACCTTCAAGAACACCACTTGAATCAAGGATAAAACCAAACTTTAGCCTCCAAAATCCTCACTAGAATGAAGATCCAAGCAACTTTTGTGAAGAAAAATGAAGGTTTTAGATTCTATTTGAATTTCTATGAATTAAATTGGATTTTTCATGATTTATTTGTGCAAGAAATGATGAAAAATGAGTGATGAAGAATAAGGAAAGCAAAGGGGAGAGAGGGGCCGACCAAATGATGAAGATAAGGGTTTTTGGTGAATTGTAGAATTTTCTAGAAGAAAATAGAATAATAGTATAATAAAACAAAAAACCTTATGTTCACACTACTTTTCTTTTTCTTTATTTTTTTTTAAAAAATAAATCCTTTCACCATAAAAATCTAGATATTTAAAAAAAAGGTTCTAAAATAATTGTGGTGATAATTTCCAAGAATTTTCATTTAGAAGAAATTTCCCGATTTACGTGCATATTTTACCGGCTAAAATAATATTTTATTTGGGAAAAATTCTATCTGAACCAAAACCTCCCAAATACATCTAAAGTTCGCGCACAAGCTTTATTTTAGCTAACAAAGGTGCTGGTAAGTTTATACGGATGTTTGATCGAAATCGGGTTAAAACGGGAAAAACCGACAATTTTGCCCTAAAACGGGAAATTCGCAAAACGATTTCAAAAACATTACAACATCCGCTGAGGGGGCTGTTCCGGCTTCGCCTGTACCATGTTTTCAACATGTGCGGGCGATTTCTTCAGCACCGCGGTCGGAGAGTTCTTTCGCACCCTTCCTAGCGGTTCAAAGTTGTTCCTAGTTGGAACAGCAGCGTCAACTTCCACCACTGGAGCTGGTGGAGTAATCCCAGATGGAAAGTTGCCCCCAGCTTTCCTCATTTGGCACCAGTGATGATGTCGAGCATGCCTTACAGATAGGATTGTCTCAGTTGTGGGAGTGACTTCATCATGCCCCCTGCTCTGATGAAGGGCTATTGCTGGTGCCAGCCTATTGAAGACTGACGTCCGCAGAGAGGAGACGGTCAATCTTTCAAAGGCTGGCCATTTGGTAGGGGGAGAAGTCTTGATGGCTACGCCGGAAGCAGGAGTTGGGATGGCCAATCTTGCGAAGACCGACCCTTTAATAGGGGAAGCCCCTTTGACGACTTCATTTGCCAGAACTGGAATGGCTATCCACTTCAGGACAACCCCTTCAGGTATTGCGAGCCATTTTGCAAGCCCGCTGATGCTTTGGCTCAGTCTATTGAAGACTGAGGTGGAAGACTTGGACGACCCGTTGAGAGGGGCCGTGGTGGCTACAAGTCGATCGAAGACCGACTTCTTTGGAGCTTCCTGTGATGGCACTGGGGCACTGAAGCTCGCTGGCGGGATCATGGTCCCAAAGAACAATCCAGTGGTGGCCTTAGTCACCTGTTCCACTGGCATTGTAAAGACGGAAGCCGCTTGGGGCCCATAAGTCACTCCTTCGGTGGGGACGGAGTGGGAGTTGCTGTTGCAGGTGCAGTTGGAAGCCATTGATTTCTCTTCTCTTCTGCATAGGACCAAGATACCAAATCTTAGTACCTTGAATCCAGGGGCAACCATATTAAACCGCGATTTGTTCGCGAACACGACACACGAAGTATGGAGTGGAAAGAGGAAAAGTTCCCACCGGGCGTGCCAGAATCTGTTTACCACTGAAAATGGAGACGAAACGGGATGGATCGTCTTGCCTGAATTTGGGGGCAGATACTATTTGGGTTTATCTGTCCACCTCTCCGAAGATGCCAAGTTGATTTATCGCACCGTGTATCGGAGGTTTGGACGGATGCGGCCGTTATAGCAAATTTCGTCAGATTCCCCCTCGTTATGAGAGGTTTTTGATTGTGGGGATGCTCTTCCCTGCAGGCGCAAGCCCCTGCAGTTAATTACGTTACCGCGTAGCGATAACCACTTTCTCCTACTCCAGAAGGGCACTTCATGTCATGTGTGTTTGTTTTATTTTTGGTTGCCCGTAGATTGTAACAGAGACTAATTTATATTGTCGCCCGTAGGACGTGGATTAGTCCAAATCTGTATATTCTTAGATTTAGGTTTGGTTCAATTTAAGGATCGTTAATCTCGTTCGAGATTAAGATCAACTTAAATGTTTGTTAAGGATACGTTGGCCCAATTTTGAGACTAAGATCTACTTAACAGGATTTGGGGATCATTCAAACCTAACAAAAGAGCATTTGGGCTCTATTGTTTTAATTTAAGGACGTTTCGGTCCGTTATTAGTTTAAGAACATTTCGGTCCATTGTTAGTTTAAGGACGTTTCGGTCCGCAAATCATAATTTTTGAGGTGAGGGTTTAGTTTAAGGACGTTTCGGTCCGCAAATCACCATTTTTGAGGTGAGGGTTTAGTTTAAGGACGTTTCGGTCCGCAAATCACCATTTTTGAGGTGAGGGTTTAGTTTAAGGACGTTTTGGTCCGCAAATCACCATTTTTAAGGTGAGGGTTTAGTTTAAGGACGTTTCGGTCCGTATTGGGATGTGCCCATCGGTTTGGGAGTGCACCAAAGAGTTGTTGGTTGTCGGGACCCACCACCTCTCTGAAGACGCTGAAGAATTACAACGACATGTATCAGAGGTGTGGAGAGATGTACCCTTGAACCAATTTCCAGATTGAGGGGAGGTGTGAGATGAATATCCCGTCGGAAGATCAGTGGTGGTGTTTGGGACTAAGACCAACTTGGAAAATAATGAGCACATGGGCTCGGTTGATCTGAATTATGGATCTGGTCAACTTGGGCTCAGCTCACTCAGTCTTTGTCATTTAAACTCAGTCTTTGTCATTTAAATAAAGTGCTAAACACTTGTTTTGGCTCAGTCCCCTTTCTGTGTGAACAATGCTTGGCATTTATATGGGTTCTGATGCTCACACTTTACTTTAATTTTCCCCCTTTTTGTTTCTATGGAGTGTTAAACACTCTTTATGTCGCCCACATGCGGAGCACATGAGGTGCTTGGCGCTGAGCACCAACCACTGAGCGTTAGGCACTCCTTGTTGAGTAGCGCCCATGTGAGACGCTTGGTGCTGAGCGCCAACCACTGAGTGCTAGGCACTCCTTATTGAGTAGCGCCCACGTGAGGCGCTTGACGCTGAGCGTCAACCACTGAGTGCTAGGCACTCCTTATTGAGTAGCACCCACGTGAGGGGCACGTGAGGTGTTTGGCGCTAGGTTTTCTTCGTATATTCTATTCTGAAGAGTTCAATTCTCTGTTCTTTTCTGGATCTTTTATCCCCAAGAACAAGTCTACCCCAATGAGAATTAAATTTTCATTTGTGGGAGACTTGTCTCATGGATCTCTGATTCAGAGAAAGAACTAAGTTCTTTTATAAGGGTTAAACCCTTGGATATGCAGATGAGATGCTATGATCTCTATTATTTTTATTTACCTCGACGAGACGTATTCTTCTTTCTTCCCTCTTAAAGCTTTCTTCTTGCTTACCCTCTTCTTTTCTTTTTGAAGTTTAGGGGGGTTCCTCTGTACAAGACTTGAAGTCTTGGGTCCTTTATATAGTAGAGGCAAGTTCGTTGATTTAGTTAAAGAAATCTCTTATTGAGAGATATTTAATTGATTTGGGGATTTTATCCACCGTTGGATCTTTAATCCAAGGACTTCTGTTTTACAGAAGATATCTTTCTTGTTTTTAACAAGATTAGAGAAATATTTTCCCATACAGAATTTATTCAGAAGATAGGTGATTTTTAATCTCCATTATATTTTTAATCCAACGGTGCTCTGTTTTTCAGAGAGTAATCTTTCTTGTTTAGAAAGATTGGAGGAATATTTCCTTGGCAGAATTTAATTCTTCGTTTTGATGATTTATCACCTACGTTGGATCTTTGATCCAACGGCTCTGTCTAACAGAGTGCTTTTAGTTCTGGCGCTGACGCCCTCGTGCGAGGCACATGAGGCACTGCTTCAGGAATTTTAACTCTTAGCGCTGACGTCCTCGTGCAAGGCATGTGAGGCGCTGCCTTATAGTTTTTATACTCTTGGTGCTGGCGCCCTAGTGCAAAGCACGTGAGGCGCAACCTTTCAATTTTTGAACAGAGCTTCGCTCTTTTATTGGGGGAAACAATAAGTTCATAGAACCGTTACGACAATTGATTATCGCGTTTGACGTTGCTAGGAAAGGTCGGCCTAGGATCACCGGAATTTGGTTCCGTAGGATCGCTACAGGCTGTGTATCTAGAACTATAAAGTCTACAGGGAATATAAATAAATTCCCTGACTTTTATTTACACGTCCTCTAGCTCACTCCTAGGTTGGGTGATAGATCGATCGGCCATCTGGAGAATGCAATGCGTAGGTTTCAACTCTCATATCCCTAATTGCTCATAAATAGAATACGAAAGCAAGTTAACACTAACACCTAAGTCGAGTAGAGCATGATTGATAATTTTACCCCCAATGGTTATAGATATTATAGGACAACCGGGGTCCTTACATTTCCTAGGCACCAATTAGGTAAGAGAATTGCTCATATTACTCGCTAAGAAGACCTTTTTAGGTACTTAAGTTTTCCTCTTCCTAGTGCACAAGTCCTTTAAAATTTTCGCATAGGACGGAACTTGTTTGATAGCATTTCGGAGAGGGATATTTATATTAACTTGCTTAAAAATGTCCACAATCTTCTCCATTTGGGGACTTGGTTTGTTGGTCCTCAACCTATGTGGAAAAGGAGCTTTATCAATAAGAGTTGGGTCCAACTTAGGAGAAGTTTGTGGAGATGGAATGGATCCCAGAATTGGAGTTGGGATCGTTTTAGGTTAACTCAAGGAAGTGGGCTGAGGGTTCGAGCCTAGTGGAACACAGAGAATAGGCTCAGAAGAAGATGGTGGACTAGACGAATTAGGGTTAGACGAAGAAGTAGCTGGGGTTTCATTTAATTCAACGTCATCAACCGGTTCACTGACTTTATTGTTCAGCACTCTTCCCGATCTCAACGTGGTTATGGCACTCACATTATGATTTTGAAGGATGATATTCACGCTTTGTGAGTGGCCGGGATTTGGTAGAGGTTGAGATAGAAGTTTCCCTTTCTCTCTCCCTCGCTCATCGGGGCATTTAACTGTGCAAGTTGTGCTTCTATCGATTTTATGCTTTCACCGTGGGAAGCAATATGTTGCACCAACGTTTGGATAGAAGAAGTTAAATTAGCAGTCGTTTATGTAGATTGTTTAATGAACGTTTCTAAGTTACGTTCGAGCGCAGAGGTTTTATTGGTACCGGCCGTTGAAATATTATAAGGATCAAAATTGTTGGCCGGGTTTTGAAAAGGTTGCGGTTGAAAGGGGTGCTGATTTTGTTGAGGTGACTGTTGTTGCTGTGGGGGAGGTCTTTGATAGTTATTTTGGCTTGTGAACGTATTTTGAGTTTGAGTTTGGTTTTGGTTCCAAGCAAAATTAGGATGATTCCTACATCCCTGATTGTATGTGGAAGAATAAAGATCGTTTCCAGGTCGTTGCTGAAAAGCTTTCTTGACCTTGAAACGGAGAATTCAAAAGACATTCTTCCGTTAAATATGATGGGTTAGAACAGCAACCACATACGAATTTGGGAAGTGTAACTTGGTTTAGGGAGGTTGATGAGACTTTGGTTTCTGTAGCTTCGAGTTTCTTCTGCATCGCTGCCATTTCGGCTTTCACTGCGATGGAAATGTCAAGCTGATGGATACCTCCCCTAGATGAAGTTGGTCTAACGCTTTCCCACTATAAGTTTGTTCGGCGAGATCTTCCAGAAATTGCCAAGCTTCACCATCGTCTTTAGATATGAACTGGTATTGACAAATGGTTTCAAGCATCTATTTTGTCGCAGAATTAACACCCTCATATATAATTCGGCAAAGATCTCATCTATTGATTCCATGATGAGAGCATTGGACAAGAAGATTTTAAAACCGTTTAAAGCATTTCCAAAATGGTTCGTTGGGAAGTTGGATAAACTGGTTAATCTCACTTCGAACACGGACGGTCTTATGATTTGGATAAAATTTCTTAAGAAATGCTATAATGAGTTCATCCCATTTGGCAATAGAGTATGTGGCAGTGTTATAAAGTCATTTTTCTACTATATCGTACAAGGTAAAAGGGAGAAGACATAATCTCATAGTATCCACAGAAAGTTGTGTAGTGCCCATCATTGCGTATACGTTTTCGAATTTGGTTATAAAAACGTATGCGTTTTCGGATTCAAGCCCGTGAAATTTTGGCAACAAGTTGATGAAATGGGGTTTAATTTCGAAATTATCCATATTGGCTGGTGGAATAGATAGACAAGTAGGAAGGGGACCGCGTATCGGGTAGTATCTTTCTTGAAGTGAGATGCGCGGTGGATTCTGCGCACCTACGAGTGGTGGCTGGGGTGTGTTGGTAAAATCTAATGGAGAACCGTCCATCTCGGTCAATGTGGTGGGTGTAAGGGAAATAGAAGATGAAGAAATACCGACTTCGGAATCGATAGCAAAGACGCGGACAAGACGGGCACTAGAATCCCATGTCCATCATGCACTAAGCGGGTTTAGCGCATGTTGTGTGTGAGAACTATTTAAAAAAGGTTTTGTTTTGAAAAAGTGTTGGACTTGAGGCTTGACTCAACAAATCACAAAATGCACAATTAAATCCTAAAACTAAGGTTACCTAGGTCAAGTCATTAGACCGCCCCTAAACTTCTAAAGGACAAGTCACAGGATCAATTATCTACCATCTCTTTATCACTCTTGTGGCCAGATAAGTGCCAGGTAAGTGGAGATATCCGCTATACGAATTACTGAAAATAACGGGTCTAATTAGGTAACTACTTTCCTTAGTCACACTTGCCTAGACACCACAAGAGAGATGCGGATAAGCGATAGATTGCCCACGACCCTCCTCTGTCCTAATTGAGCACGACGGTCCTTAGAGACTTGGTCTATATATTTTTTAATTAATGTAGGGTGAAAATATGCTCGTTTTGTAATTTGTGGGGCCTAGGAAGGGTGATGAAATCCCCACATAATCTGAATTTGGGTTATTGCCCCTTAATGTCCGGTTAAGATATGCACAAACAAACCAATATCAAAACACGCAAAAGATTTTTGAGCGGGGATATTTGCAAAGAATCCTGCAGAAAAATCAGATTATTGGATTTTAGAGGAGAGATAAAGATCACAGGAAATCGCCTGAAGAAATTAGGCCCCCAATTCCCCAAAGCCGCCTCCCAACCGCGGCCAATTGCTTGTTTCTGCCGCGGTTCCGCCGCAGTTTAGTGCGGTCTTTTGCATATTTTTCGTCAGTGCACCGCTTTGCTCCTCTGGACTTCAATGAAAATCTCTGAATCTCTTTTTCCTCGCTCCAATGACTTTCCCTTGCAAAACTCGCACAATAATCGTTAAAAACACAATATGCGGTTTTGGTTCTCTTTATAATATGTATACTGGATTTATAAAAATTCAACACGAATAGCAAGAAAAAATTACGCACATATCCCCGGCAACGATGTCATTTGATTGATTCTGAATTTGGAAAGAAGTGTTTTGTAAAGTAAAGTAACTGCAATCAATAACGGTGTCACTAGTAGCTAGACGAGATGGGTACGGGTCGTCCTTAGGGAAACGTCGAATCTTTATCTTGCTTTAGACGAGTTGATTGAAATATGGATGGTTTGTTCTAGATCTAGGATATACGGATGTAGATTTTATGAAGAAGAGGCTTGTAGCGTTCATAGAATTTGGTAGTAATGGATGATTAATTAAAGATGACTCTTTTTATCTTTTAATAGATTTAAAACTAGATCAATAGTGATGAATGTAGATTAGGGTTTTTGGAGAGAATAGGGTTCCCACTCTTAACCCTTATCTTTTTATTGACATCTATTTATGTCTAGCCTTTACCAAAATAATTATTAATCTAATCTCAAATCGCGGTCGAGACTATCAATAAACTGGAAGCGCGCCCGATAAGGATATTAACATTTATTTTGCTAAATTTTATAAATTTTAAAATGTATAAAAGGAGTTAAATGATTTTATCATCCATTGATCTATCCTAACAAGCGTAGAATTACTCACGCATGGTTGGATAAGAAGAAGAAATGATAGAGATCATAATGTAAATGCAGAAAGTAAAATACAAAGAACTAAACTAAAGATCTACCATTTTATTAATCAACTATCATTTACAAATCCGTCAAATTTAGAGTACAAAAATACTAGTTTATGCTAATGATCTCTGTCTCGTTGGAAGTAGATGAACAGCTGATAATCAACCTGGATGCGTAGATCGTCTTGGACCTCTTGATCTCTTCGGTTTTGATGATTTTTCGTATGAATCTCTCGGTCCTTTAAATAGTCATACAAGTAGAGAACCCTAGATCTCATGTATTAGGATTTGTGATACGATCACACCGACAAAATCCAGAATCCTACGACCATGATATTGCCGTAGATCCGCCGCATATACATTGATTTGGCCGCGGTTGGGTGGCGGTTTGGTGGGATCTCATTTTGAAATTTCTTCGTTTCTAGGTGTTGACATGTGGAGATTGTTTCAATGTCTGGATTCTTCAAATCTTCTTCTGAGTCTCTGCCATTCATAATTTTACGATTTGGTTCAACTTTATCGGCAGATTTTATTTCCGACATCGCGGAACTCCTGATCTCCACATCTGAGCTCATATCTGCAAAATATCTCAATTCATATTGTTGTAGCATTTGTTATTATTTGATATATTATCCTAACCATTTTATATGATATAATATTTTAAAAATATTGATTAGGGATATTTGATATGATATGCATATTTAAATTATCAAAATATCATATAAATATTATATGCATATATTTTCCTTCATAATATTAATTATAATATATAAACACATAATAAAGAGTATTTTGCAGATAAACCTACATATGTTGCATAATTACAATAAACACCTTTAAGTAGTTAATAAAAGTAAGAAAAATGTTTCATCAAATGTGCAATATTTTCGACTGAACAATGTGCGATAATCCGCACCATCCAATAGCGAGTCCCCTAAAGAGGGTTGTAGAGGCATATTTGCAAAGGAATTTAAAATAAAATTCAAAAGAAAACCGGTTTTTATAGTAAATGGTATTTTCTTATAATATTGTATTCGTAACAAAAACTCATACAAGGATATATCGTGCTATGGAACCATATGTGTATGTGAGGGGTAAGTCGTTATCTCATGAAGTTTTCTAAAGGTATGTTTTAACAAAATACAAAAAGAGGTGTTATCTAAGGTTCATGGCATTTTAATGAAAAAGTTAAATTGTGATTGTTTTACAAAAGATTCTTGGATAAAATTTATTCCAGACATGAGTATTAAGCTTATAAGTGAAGTGGTACAATTTGTTTGATCAAAAGGTAAAGGAAAATGGAGTTATATGCTTTAGAAAAAGAAATATCGGTAATAAATCCACTTTTTACCGATTTTGATTAAAAAGAAATTCAAGAAATAGAAAGGAAGATTTAGAGGGACTTACAAATTATTTAGGTTAAGGAAAGGTAGGAGAAGAGAGGGTTGCCATCGCGGTGTCGCAGGAGCTCCGGAATTGCTTCGATTCTTCGCCGGAAATGATCGCTTGCTAACTCCACTTGTACTTCACTTGTACTTAGAAAATTTTAAGATTTTTGTCTAGGAATTTCATAATGATGAAGGGCTAGGGCATTGGTAGTATTTATAGTGTAGAATTAGGGTTTTGGAATTAAAATGCATTAAAATGATGATAAATGGGGAATTGAAGTGTCTCTGTTTGATTGCAGAGCAATCAAATAGTGCATGAGAGTTAGGGGTAGGGGTAGGGTCGAGTGTGCAAAGTTCGGGGCTTATTGGCCATGGTTGGACCGTCCCCGCCGGCCAATATTGAAGATCCGCCGATTGTTTGAGGGAGTGGGGCCGTTGGATTGGTGCAACATGTTCATGTCTGTATTTAAATCCTTGGGCACATGTTTAATTTTTCTATATTTTCATTTTTTTGTGTATTGCACGTGTAAACTTTTAGGCTTCCAAAAATTTTAAAAAGAAAATCAGAAAAAATAATATGTCTGATGGGATTCGAACACAGGGGCTATGTCACAGCAGTGCAAGGGCATTACCAGTGAGCTACAAGTTATTTCTTACTGTTATTTAACAAAATTAACTTATAACCCAATCTCAGGCTGTATAACTCATTTCTGTACATTAAACTGGAAAATTCCGTACATTAAATTCAGAGTCGTTATATTCGCAAGTGTAGATAGGTCGGTATCAGCGGACGCCTAGCACATGCAAAGTTAGGCGTCGAGTGTTGGGCGAGTGCGACATACGAGCTAGCAAAAGCCAAGTCATAGGTGGACCGGTGCCTACCACCACCCATAGCCAAGGTGTCGAAAGTGCACTGTGTATATAAATCAAACGAACGCTAAGTATAGGTAGGTCAGCATTCCACTCATCCCGGAGTCAAGGTGACGACCGTACGTTGCGTATATAAATCAAACGAATGCCAAGTATGGGTAGGTCGGCGTCCCACTCACCCCGGAGTCGAGGTGATGATCGTGCGTCGAGTATATGAATCGAACGACGCCGAGTATAGGTAGGTCGGCGTCCCACTCATCCCGGAGTCAAGGTGACGATCGTGCATCAAGTATATAAATCGAACGATGCCAAGTATAGGTAGGTCGGCGTCCCACTCATCCCGAAGTCGAGGCGATAGTGTGCCGCGTCTGAATCGGACTTTGAAAGAGCCAGGTAGGAAGCTGCTCAGTCGCCTCTAGACGAGGGCTTATGATCTATTGAGTGGTCGAGAAGGAAACTACCCTTAGCGGATCAGCCGAGCAGGAAGCTGCCCAGTCGCCTCTTGGCGAGGGCTTTGGATCCGTGGAGTGGTCGGGTAGGAAGCTGCCCTCAGCGGATGAGCCGAGCAGCCCAGATTCTATGTTTTTCTGGGAAATGTCGTTCAACCTTCTTTGACCCGTATTTTAAGGAAAGTGCGACATGCAATCAGGTGCCATGTGGTCATGCCTTATTGGGAAAATGCGACATTCCGTGATTTGCGTCATAGCGCGAGAAGATCTCGGCCGTTGGAAGATTTCTGGTTGAGGCTATAAATGTCAAAGGCATGGTCGAGCTCCTCCTAGATACTACATTTCTTGAAGATGACGGGCCACGCATACACCATCAGGGAGATCGTGTCCCGAGACGATGTGTACTTTTATGGTCTTGACCATTCCGAGGCGACGTATGAGGCTGTGATAAGTCGTTGGAGGGGCACTGCAGGCATCTTCTTCCCCGACGATCTCCTCTCTTACAAGTGTTGATCTACACGATATGGAGGTCGTCCCCGGGTCTTTATAATGTTCTGTCCCCACAGGCGATGGACGGGGCGTTTGATAAGATGCATACGGTCCATGAGCTTAGCCTTATCTCGAAGAGCCGGGCCTTATCTCGAAGAGCCAGAGGGATCTCTCAGTGGACATTCTTCTCGAATGTTTTCAACAGAGGTTGGTTGCGGTGTCGTGCTAGGCGGTTGGGGATCCCGGTGAATCCATAGCTTCTAGGGTCCACGGGCATCGCCAGAGGGAGCGGGCAGAGGTTGCCTAGGCTTAGCTGGAGGAGCTTTCTTCCGAGTACCACCGTCAATGTTGTCTTAATTCTATACCTCTTTACTGTAATGGGCTTTCTCCAATCTGGGGTTGTTCCCCTCCGAAAGACGGCGCACAAGGACCGCGATGTCCTGACGCTGAGATTCGGGGCAGATGCTATTTGGTTTTATCCGTCCACCTCTCCGAAGATGCCAAGTTGATTTATGGCACCGTATATCGGAGGTTTAGACGGATGCGGCCGATGTAGCAGACTTCGTCAGATTCCCCCTCGCTTGAGGGGTTTTTTATTATGGGGACGCTCTTCCCTGCAGGCGCAAGCCCCTGCAGTTAATTACGCTACCGCATCGCGGTAGCAACTTTCTCCTTCTCCAGAATTTCACTTCGTGTCGTGTGTGTTTGTTTTGTTTGTGGTTGCCCGTGGATTGTATACGGAGACTGAGTAATGCCGTCGCCCGTAGGACATGGATTAGTCCAAATCCGTATTTACTTAGATTTGGGTTTGGTGTTTTTAGTTTAAGAATGCATCAGTCGCGTTGCGGCTAAGATCAACTTAAACGATCGTTAAGGATACGTTAGTCCTGTTTTGGACTAAGATCAACTTGACGTGATGATCGATTTAATATCTGGCCATCGGGACTCGTCACCTCTCTAACGTCGTTGAAGGATTACAACGGCAGATGTCAGAGGAGTTCAGAGATGTACCCTGGAACCCAGGTTGATTTAGAGTTTTATAATCCGTTTGAATGTTTAAGGATACGTTAGCCGTGTTTGGGGGCTAAGATCAACTTAAACGGGATCGTTTAGATCCGACAAAAGAGCATTTGGAGGCTCTATTGTTTCAGTTTAGGGATATTAGTTTAAGGACGTCTCGGTCCAATATTAGTTTAAGGACGTCTCGGTACAATATTAATTTAAGGACGTCTCGGTCCAATATTAGTTTAAGGACGTCTCGGTCCAATATTAATATGTGGTTGTCGGGACCCGTCACCTCTCTGACGTCGTTGAAGGATTACAACGACATGTGTCAGAGGAGTTCAGAGATGTACCCTTGAACCAGTCGTAAATTGATTTAGGAGAGCATTTTTGCTCAGTCAATTTAGTTTGGGGACTTACGGCCATGATCGAGCTAAGTCCCATTGAGAATATTCAAGATTTTTCTTGATCTTTGGCCTATTAGGCCTGTGCTAGGGCTTTGCCCATATTTAATAATGCACTGCATTTTATTCTGGCCTGCTAGGCCTTTTTGATTTGGGCTCTGTCCCTTTCTTTATGATGCAGAGCATCTGTTTTGGTTTGGGCTCTGCCCCTTTTTTTTTAAGTAATGCATTGCATTTTATTAGGCCCGTTAGGCCTTCTTTAATTGGGCTTAGCCCTTTTGTAAGCAATACAGTGCATTTGTCTGGCGTTTTGCACTAAGTAATGAGCGCAAGCTCATATGGTGATGACACGTGTCATGCTCTGGTGAGCGCAAGCGCAACAGCGCAATGCGCTGCGCTGTTGCGCTGCTGACACGTGGCGCGCTCTGGTGAGTTACGCCAACATAGGAGCGCAACAGCGCTGTTCTTGCAAGTGCAGAGCACTGTTTTATCTTTTGATCGATTTTAAATTAAAAAAAAACAAGTTTTTCTTGTTTTCAAGGAACCAATGGTTCATAAGCAAGTGCAAAGCACTATTATTAGTTAGTTTTCCTTCTTATTGAAGATCGTTGATCTTGTTCTTAGATCAATGATCTGTTTTTTTAAAAGAATTTTCTCTTTTTCTGAAGGTTTTTACCTTTTTTTTGTTCTTGAGGAATTCCTCAGAGTTCTCTTTTTTTTTTCAGAAAATGTTCATACCTTTGAATTGAGGTCTGGGGTCCTTTTTATAGTGCCCATAAATTAGTTAAATTTGTTAAAGAGATTTTTCTCTGAGTGATTTGGGGAATTTTCCCCACCGTTGGATCTTTGATCCCAGGGCTTCTGGTTTGCAAAAGAAAATCTTCTTGTTTTAACAAGAACAGAAAACATTTCTTAGAAATTTAATTCTGTTTGGCGCAGATGCCCCAGCACGTGACACGTGTCACGCAGCGCACAGCGCAGCGCAACTGCGCTAGCGCATCTGCGCTGACACGTGTCGCGCAGCGCAACTGCGCTAGCGCATCTGCGCTGACACGTGTCGCGCAGCGCACAGCTTGCGCAACTGAAGCGTTGCTTCCTTTAATAGAGCTTTGCTCTGATTGGGTGCGCCTTCTTGGGCGCTGCGCTGTCGTATCAGCGTCTGACATGTGGCGCGTTGCGCCCGAGATTTGAAGCGTTGCTTCAAAATTTTGAATTTTGAATTTCAACAGAGCTTTGCTTTGATTGGGCAAAACAAATGCCCCCCCACCGTTGCGCTCACGTGGCGCACACGTGAGTGCAGCGGTGACAAGATCCTGACCGTTGGATCAACGGGTGAGCTCAAGGGGCGCAAGCGCCTTATAAATAGGGCCTCTGGCCCTTAGAAAAATCTTACCGTTTTAAGATTTTTGATTTCAACAGAGCTTTACTCTTTCTTAAGAACTTCAGAGCTTTGCTCCTTCCCAAAGTTAGAAACTTTAGGTAAAAATTAACTTAAATTAAATTAATTTAAATTAATCTTAACCAAAGAGCTTTGCTCTCACAGATCTTTTGATCTAAAGAAATCCCCATTGGGGTTTTATAAACAGAGCTCTGCTCTTAAGAACTTATAGATCTGTAGAGATCTTGTTCATGGGTTCTAACCCATGAACAGAGTTTTGCTCTTTGAATCATCTGTAGATCTTTTAGATCTGAAAAATGAAAGAAAAAAATTTCACAAGTTTTTTTTTATATATGGATTTTCCAAGATTCCAAAAATTCTAATTCTTTTAGGTGTAGACATTTTCTGATGGACCTTTCCATTATTACCATAGAGCTGTGCTCTTTTTAAGGAATCTTATTTCCCTAGGGCCAGAGTTTGACAAGTGTCACTCTGTGACAGAGTTTTGCTCTGAAAGAGGAGATTTTCTCCTTGCCTCCAGGGATTCTCACCATCCCCCCCTTTTTTTATAAATAGGAATGTTTTCCTGGGAACCAACTGACAATCTCACTCAATGATGAGGTTGTCTTATTAACTGACATATTGTCATCCAGATTTTTGTGGGTCCCCCTTTGGTCTCCTACTCACTGCACTGCCGTGTGGTGTAATTAATTAATTTAAATTTAATTAATGCATTTTCTTTTTTTTTTAGACGCCAAACGTTGGAATTACAACACTAACGGCTAAATCGTTCTTTTTGCAACGATCATGTCTCTAGACACTTCATTCCCGTTCGCCCGTTCGGAGGAGGGATTTCCCGAGGCGCCCGCGGACCGTGATGTCCTAACCATGATTAGAGAATACGACCCGGAGTGCAAGAATCTTCACCTTTGGGGGTCTTTGTATAACCAGATCATTATGGGTCGACGCAGCTTCACATGCGCGGTGCCGTCTGAACCCATCACGGCGATTCATTATGCTACCCCACCCTCGGTGCAGTATGCCGTGGGGTTGGTGGATTGGACATCGAAGGGCTTTCTACATCCCGCTATAGATGCGATACCGGTTCAGCGTCCTATGGTTTTGGACATCCTAGGGCGCCGTATCTGTCAGGGTGAAGCACGACCTTGGGGGCAATCGTATAACCTTGGTCTGATCCCCCGCCACCCGATTGGCTATCTGCCGTGGGCCCGGTACATCCTGTCGACGAAGAAGTCGCAGTTGATAAGATTAGGACTGTACACCGCGGTCTACGTCTCTCTTTTCCAGTATCCCATGCTCCCCACCTGGTGGTTCAAAGCTTTCTTAGAGCAATGGAATATTCCTACCCACACTTTCCTTGCCATGGATCGGGAAGTGTCAATCTCCTTGGAGGAGTTTGCGGAGGTATCCGGTTTACCAGTGATGGGGGAACATTATGAGGAGCTGCTCCCGACAGATGTGTACGTCTTTGGTGCCAGGCCGATGGTAAGGGGGGTCACACCGGAGAATGCCGTTCAACATCAATTCCCAAGCTTGATTAAAGTGTTGAACATATATGAGTCCCTCTTCGTCGAACATGGGGGTCAGGGAGTTAACTTTGAGGACTTCATTGCTCGTTTCCTTCGTCCAAGCGTCATCTCATCGGAAGCTGCCAAGTTCGCCACCCTGAATGACCCTTTCGGTCTAGGTGTGGACAACCTACCGGAGAAGGATATAGATCAAAAGGGTTTTTTTCTTCCGGACTTCCCTACTATGTCATTTGCAGAAATTGCGGCCCCTGGAATGGATGAGGAGGCCTTTTTCTTAGGATTTCTTGGATTGTGGCTGAGCTGGTTTGCGATCCCAATGCACTCTCATCGGATGCGACCCTCTGTCTTTTACCCAGCCCACCGAATGGTCATCGGGGTAAAGGTAGCTGTTGGGATCGCTGGCTTGGCGCACTTATACCATGGCCTCAGTCGAGCAGCGGATGCTAATGAGCCCGGGGTACTGCATGTGGTCTTCCCGATGCATTACTTTGCATCGTGGCTCGAGCTACACACAGCGGGTGTCTTCGGCATGCATAAAAGGCCCTCGTTCTTTGACAAGTGCGGTTTTCCCCGCATTATACAGCTGATCGGCGTATCAATTATAACCCCATCACCGCGGAATGCCAGGGGCTTACTCCTTCGCCCTCACACCGTTGGAGCCGGTATGTCCTTTGTCGATAAGGTATTGACCATTGGAAAGGTGTCTACCACTGTGACACGGCCATTACAAGATGTCTTTAAGGATGGAGCCTCAGTTTTGACGGCTCGGGAGACCCTTCACTTATATTCCATTAGACCGGGTTTCTTAGTCTTTAGGCAGAATGGTGTGGCAATTTTTATGAGGTACAACCCGCATCGTTTTCCTCAACAACTGGGCTATGATCAAGGGGGCCCCTTGGAAGCCTTCTTGCTGGAACCCACTGCCACTGAAGAAGGGATGGAGAACGCACTGCACCATTTCATGCGCCTGAATACGAGCTCTCATTTTTTTATCAATGCGCCGGCTTACGCTCCGAGACTCCTCAATGTGTACAAAGACTGGTACAATCATGCAACAGGAGCAGTTATAAAGGAGGAAAGGCGATTGTTGGTCGATCATAAGGGTGTGCCTCCAGGTACCGATCGCAACGCTCCTTTGGTCCCGAGGACCCCAGTAGTTGCTCCTTTAAAAGAGGCCGGGGGCAGACCATCGCGTGCGCAAAGTCCTCCACGTGAGCTGTCGCTCCCTGATATCACAAATGCGCCTCCCGCACCCTGTGCTCCAGTGGAGACAGTGGTTGTACCCTCGCCGGAGTCTGGCGTGGGTGCGGACATCGGGACCCGTCGTCCCAAAGTGGCTGCTAAACGGAAGTCGATCCCCCGTCAGCCTAAGGTCGGAGGGCAAAAGAAAAAGAAGTCGCTCTTCGCTGCGGACGTCGTGTTCGGTCAGGAACCCCATGCTCCCTATGCCGAGGGCCTGATCGAATACGGGACGAACGAAGGACTAGTGATGCCGCCGCCGGACGATACAGACTTGGAAGCCGCTGTCGAAACTTCGGCGTGGTTGGAAAAGCGTGACGCGTGGCTGGCCAAGCTTGCTCAATTAGGTAACTATTAGTCGCCTTTTCTTTATTGCAACATATCCTCTTCATTGCCTTTGACTAATGCTTTTCTTTCTTTCCTTTCAACAGGCATCACTGACGAAGAAGCCATTACCGCTTCTCTGAAGACTTTCCAGGAGGAGGAACGTCTTAGAGCATCGATGGGCCTTAGTAAGTTTCGATTTATTAAGCTTTCATTTCCCTTGTGTTATGGTCGATCTAACCTTTCCCTTTTAATCACAGGAACCTCAATGCCGCTCCCGCCAAGTGACGCAGATGTCCTACTGGCTGCCGACGTTCCTGCTTCTTCAGGGTTACCGCAAGAAGTCCTTCTTGAGGAGCCGATGAGAGACGCCTTAAAGGCTCTGGAGGTTTCTTTGTTTACGGATGACGATGCCGCGGTGAAAGAGGCGTCACAGAGGTCCATTGTGACAGCTCGGGAGGAAAGAAAGCGGCAAAGGCGTGAGGCGAAGGCGTGCCGGGCTGCCTTGGCTGCGGGAGCGGGCCCCAGCACCGCCCCTCGTGCTGATACTCCATCTAAAGAGGCCCCTGTTGCCCTATCCACTGCCCGCAGAGAGGTGGCGCGTGCAGTTCGGAGCGCCAACGGTAAATCCGCTTCAGGTAATATTTCTCTCAGAGTTTTTGTTATAAGGATTTTTAATGTCATTGGTCCTTATATCCCTTATCTTGCAGGGCCGAGTCCGATCGAGGGGGAGGCGGAAACCGTTGATCCCAAAGAAACAGAGGAGGCGGTACCTGCCGAACTCGAGCCGATGGTGGGCAACGTCGTTGTGGCTTTGGAGCCTGAGGTGGAGGTCGAGGGGCCTGCAGCCGAGAAGGTCATTGATGCCGAACCTGAAGCGGTGGCAGATGATATGATCATTATAACTGAACTGAGGGTGGTGGTGGACGAGGCGCTTGAGGCCAGCGACCTCGTGGTGACGATGGATGAGCCGATGAAGACGGCGGAGCCCGAAGACGTAGCGGGTGAGATGGGCACGACACTTGGGGAAGAGTTAGCCACTCTCTCCCAAGAGTCCGGCAATGCTCCAATCATTGCCCTCCCCGTCTACGATCTTCCGCCGTCTCCTGGCCGCGCGAGCACGATGACTGTCCCCATCGAGTCGGGTGATGAGGCTACGGGCGGTGGCCTCATGTCGATAGAGGAGGGAGTCGCTTCTGTTTCGGCCGGGAGCTCCTCAGGTAAACCTTAGGTTACTGTCTTTCTTATTTTACAATCCTTTATGACAAGTTCACCTTTCTTGTAACGCAGGTGCAGCCAGCGCCGATGCCCCACTGCTTGAAGGAGCGCCTTCAACGACTGTCTTGGCGGTGGTCACCTCCCAACCCTCTCTCATACCGTCTAAGATGTTGGAAGGTATGGGTTTGCAACTTATTAGTCTTATCTTTCAGATGTATAGTGTATGTACTGAAGTCGTGCTGTTGTGTCTTTTTAGGAGTACTTTTTTACCATCTTTACCAGATGTTGCTCCCACACTTCTCCATCCCATCCGAGCTTGCTTCTTCCTCTGGTGGCGTTGGTGAGTATGATTTCCAATGACATCCTTCTTTCTTCATTGATGGGATTATTTCTAAACCCCTTTTTTTTTATCTCGACTGCAGTGTTACAAATCGAAGGAGGGGATGAAAGACGGGCTGCGCTGCCGACTCTTCCGGCTCTGCCACCTGCCTCAGCTGGTACAGCGACTATCATATTGATAAAGTCTTCCTTCTTTATTTTCAGAACTGTTATCTGATCACTTCTTGTTTCTTTTCAGCTGTCGTTCCGGTCTCGGCGCCCTTCGAATCTTGCATCATAATGCCGGCGGGTCCTTATCTGAGGAGTCTGTCTTCAAAAGGCGCCGCAAATAGTCTGCGCATGTTGAGTGACTACGTCGAGGAACTCGACATTGAAACTCCTACATCTGCCGCAGACTTCGCTATGATGGTTAACCCGATGCTAGCAATACTCGTGAACTTTCATGATGAGGGCATCGTCGCATCCTGGGTTAACCATTGTAGGGAGATCGAGGGTCGCCTATATCAGTTGGAGTCGCTGCGTCCCGCTCCCGAGGCCTTGGCTGCCAGTAATCAAAGAACAGCGTGGATTGAGCAGAGCGCTCCTTACTTCCGCCACCTCGAACAAGAAGTCATTTCAAGGCGTAAGGAGCGTGGTGAAACTTCAAGCAAATCCGTCCAACTGCATGCTCGGGTGGAGGCCAACGCCGCACGGCTGAAGGTTGTCTTTGAGGGCCTCCTGCAATGTCTTTCTGAAGGGTTATCATTGAGGCAACACCTTGATGTTGTCGAGAGAGATGCACCTAGCCAGGAAGCAGCCCAGAAGGCGGCGGAGGAGCAACTTTCATCTTTCTTGCAGCAGCGAGCCCGGGTGGAAGCGGAGGTGGCCGCAGCAGCCGCTCAGGAGGAGGCGTTGAAGGAAGTGCGAGAGCAACTTGTGGATTTACTAAAGACACTTCCTCCTCAGTAGCTATCCTTCTTTGTATCGTTTGTAATTGTAGATAAAAGAATGTATATATATATTTTATTCTTTGACATAATGTATCCTGTACCCAATCAAGTTTATGAATAAAAGATACACTTTTTTTGTAATGTGTCATTTTCTCCGTCTTTTCTTTCTTTTACTATCAGCATATCAGTTTAGCAAACATGGTTGACGGATGATTAGAACGAGTATCCTGATTTTCTTAAGAAATAGCGATGGCTTAGGCCGCAGGTTCGGATCTGCTGCCTAAGACTTTTCAACTCCATGAGCCGTGAGGGTCTCATAGAGATTCTTCTCCCTACGGATCGAGAGGATCTCGTAGGTGGGCTTTCTCCTTAGGAATCGTGAGGATTCCTAAGTGTTGTTTTCTCTTACAAGTCGTAAGGATCCTATAAGAGAATTTTTCCCTCTTACGAGTCGAGAGGACCCACAAGCGGTTGTTTCCCTCCTCGTCGAAATTCGACTTTGGAGAGTGAGACCCGTGAATAGTATGAAAGAGACCATTTTGGATTGACTTGCAGGGTCCCATTGTTCAGGAAGCAAGTTTTTTAGTCCCTGCTGCCTGAGGCTTCATTTGCATGTTGAGACGAATCGGGAATTTCCCGCGGAGACACAGTTTCTCTGCGAGCCGACGCGAATCAGGAGGCTCTCATTAAGGAGTGTTTGTATCCGTGAGTCGAGGAATTTGCTAGGGATTATTTGTTTCCCAAGCACCAAGGATTATTTGTTTCCTTGGGGTTTGAAACGAGTCGAGGATTTCCTACGGAGGCACTGATGGCTCTGCGAGTCGACGCGGATCAGGAGGCTCTCGTCAAGGAGTGTTTGTATCCGTGAGTCGAGGAATTTGCTAGGGATTATTTGTTTCCCAAGCGCCAAGGATTATTTGTTTCCTTGGGGTTTGAAACGAGTCGAGGATTTCCCACGGAGGCACTGGTGGCTCTGCGAGTCGACGCGGATCAGGAGGCTCTCGTCAAGGAGTGTTTATATCCGTGAGTCGAGGAATTTGCTAGGGATTATTTGTTTCCCAAGCGCCAAGGATGATTTGTTTCCTTGGGGTTTGAAACGAGTCGAGAATTTCCCACGGAGGCACTGGTGGTTCTGCGAGTCGACGCGGATCAGGAGGCTCTCGTCAAGGAGTGTTTGTATCCGTGAGTCAAGGAGTTGGCTGAAGACACTGGTTTCTTCGAAGTTGGAATGAACCGTCGAGATTTGGCTTCGTCTTCTGGCGGAGCCTGTTGGGAAAGTATGGTTCCCTCTTTGTTTAAGCCCTTGGATTGTATACAGGGATCGATGTGATCTTAACTGTAGGGCCAAAGTTTTATCATCATTTTTTTTTGTTTTATCTCCGCGATGCTTTATCATTTCAGCTTTTATATCGCGAAGGTCGCGATTGCCCAATCATTTCGGCTATTTTTCGCGGTGCCCAATCATTTCGGCTATTTTGCATGCATACATTTTACTTGCTGCTTCTTATTGTAAATTGCCCAATCATTTCGGCTATTCCGTATGCATGTGTGGCCTACTGGCTTTCCGCCGTAAGCCTGAAATTAGACGCTGATTTCGGCATCGGCATCAGCATCGCTACAACTGGGACATTGCCAGGAGCGAATCATCATTTGCTTCTGTCGATGTTGAATAAAGGTGGCTTAGCGACCAGGGTTAGGGTACTGTCGTCTAAGGCTTTTAACTTTATGAGCCGTAAGGGTCTCACAAAGGTATTTCTCCCTACAAGTCGTGAGGATCTTGTAGGTGTATCTTCTCCTTAGGAATCGTGAGGATTCCTAAGTGTATGTTCCTCTGTAAGTCGTAAGGATCCTACAAGAGGGTTTTCTCCTTGTAAGTCGTAAGGATCCCACAGGAGGGTTTTCTCCTTGTAAATCGAGAGGATTTACAAGGGTCGTTCACCATAGGAACATATCGCCAGTCACGGATGAAACTTGGTTAGGGAAATGTTTATTCGCGCCCGTGGATTGTATACAAGGGTCAGTATTGAGCCACTTATAGGGCAATATCGGAAGTTGTGGGGGTTGCTTAAGCACAGGTTTAGGTCTCTGTAACTTAAGACTTTCAACTCTTATGAGCCGTGAGGGTCCCATAAGAGAGTTCTCCTTACGAGTCGTGAGGATCTCGCAAGTGTATTTTCTCCTTAGGAATCGTGGGGATCCCTAAGTGTGTTGTTCCCTTGTGAGTCGTAAGGATCTCACGCGGGTGGTTTCTCCTTACAAGGTCGAGAGGACCCTATAAGTGTCTTTTAACGAGGTTGCGCCCTTTCGGGTTTTCACAAACACTCGCTGGTAGTCTTACTGTTTTTACTCACGGAGCCCTTTCAGGTTTTCATCCGTGCCCATTTTGCTTATGGACATACCTTTTTTTTTATTATTCTTTTTATTTTCTTTTTCTCTTTTTTTTTAAAACGAGGTCGCGCCCTTTCGGGTTTTCACGAACACTCGCCGGTAGCCCTGCTGTTTTTACTCACGGAGCCCTTTCGGGTTTTCATCCGTACCCCTTTTTGCTTATGGACATACCGTTTTTTTTTATTTTATTTTTATATGTTTTTTTTATATCCTGTCAGCCTAAAGATGCTGCGGTAGTAGTTTAAAGACGTTTCGGTCTGCTATTAGTTTAAGGACATTTCGGTCCGCTATTAGTTTAAGGACATTTCGGTCCGGTGTTGAGAGGCTGGCTACTGCTTATAAAGCTTGAGCTTAGGAAGATAGCGAGCGGACATAGTCATCGTCATCTATCATTGACCTAGGCTGTGGGTCATTAAGCGTAGTATTTCTTTAGGAAGCGGCCGTTTATTGGTCTGAAAGGCCTTTCACCGTGCATGTCCATGAGTAGGTAGGCCCCACCCTGGTAGATCTTATCTATGATATATGGGCCTTCATAGTTTGGCTCGAATTTTCCCTGCTTGGCGCGATTGGGGATCATAGGCCTTTTGACCACTAGCACGAGTTCGCCTTGGCCGAATGTCCTTGGTCGGGTCAATTTTTCATATGAGCGCGTCATCTTTGCTTTATAAGCTTCCAGATTTTGCTGTGCTATGAACCGGGTTTCATCAAGGGCGTCAAGCTCCTCAAGCCGAAGGTGAGCATTTTCTTCGTCCGTTAGCTCGTGGTGGACTACCACTCGTAAAGAGGGTAATTCTATCTCAAGGGGGAGTACTGCTTCCGTCCCAAATACCAACGCGTACGGCATTGTGTTCGTGGCCGTCTTGAACGTAGTTCGATACGCCCAAAGAGCCTCTTGCAGTCTCTCGTGCCAGTCTTTCCTATTTCGGGACACCGTTTTCTTCATGATTTTTGTTAAAGTCTTATTGAAGGCCTCAGCTAGTCCGTTGGCTCGCGGGTTATAAATCGAGGAATATCTCCAGTCTATATTATGATGTTGCGCGAAGCGACTAATCTTGTGGCTTCTATATGCTGGCCCGTTATCGGAGATGATCCGTCGCGGAGTTCCAAATCGATATATGACATGCGTCCTGAAGAAATGGAGGATATTCTCTGTCTTCACTTCTCTTAACGGTACTGCTTCTGCCCATTTAGAGAAGTAGTCAGTTGTCGCCAGGATGAAACGATGCCCTCTAGACGATGCTGGTTCGATAGGGCCGACTATATCAGTCCCCCACATCTCGAATGGCCAGCTAACCACCGTTGGATGTAATGGATTTGGATGCTGGTGGATGAAATCCCCATGAATTTGACACGAGTGACACTGCTTCGCATATTCGAGGCAGTCTTGAATCATCGTGGGCCAGTAGTAGCCCATCCGTTTTATCTTCAACTTCATCTTTGAGCCCGCTTGATGAGAACCGCAGAGTCCGTCGTGAACTTCCTGGACGACCCTTTTCGCTTCATCAGGTCCTAAGCATCTCAGCCACAAAGAATCGAATGACCTCTTGTACAGAGTATCGTTGACGAAGGCGAAAGACAGGGCTCGTTTCATGAGCTGATGTCTTGTGGACGCTTCTTCAGGCATTCGGTGGGACTTGAAGTAATCTATGAAGATTTCTCTCCAATCCTCGGTATTTTCCCAATCTTTTACTTGCAGGGTTGTCTGCTCGTTCGCTCCTTTTTCTTCGGATGGTTCCGGAGATATTTCTGCCGGGGCAAGCACTCGACGGCTTTGTACCATGATTCTAACGTCATCGAGGTTCTCGTCAGCCAGTTCTTTGGCAATTTTGGCCAACGCGTCTGCTTTGCTGTTTTCCGCACGCGGTATGTTCTCTAAAGTATAAGAGGGGATTTGGGCCAACAATTGTTGCACCTTTTTACCGTATTTCACCAATTCTGGTTTGCACGTTTGGTAGTCGCCGTTTACTTGACTAACGACCAGCTGAGAATCCCCGTATATGAGGAGGTTTTCAATTCCCATGTCAATGGCGATCTCGAGGCCTGCTATCAGAGCTTCGTATTCGGCTTCATTGTTTGTCCTAGGCTCTGTTAAGGAGAAAGCGAAACGCATTATCCCTCCTTGCGGAGTCACGAAGATGAGGACTACGCCCGATTTGATTATAGGGGTGCTTTGTTTGCGCTTCTTCATGGAAGATGCGCCATCGAAATAAAGCTCCCATCGAGTCTCATCACCGTCGACCGCATCAAGCGCATGTTCGTCTGGAAGATCGCAGTTTAAAGGGGAGTCGGCCGGTATCGGGTGCTCAGCGAGGAAATCGGCGATGGCCTGGCATTTCACTGCCTTGAGAGTTTGATACGTTATCGAGAACTCCATCAAGAGCAGAGCCCATTTAGCGAGTCGACCTGTCAGTATGGCTTTTGACATTAAATACTTAAGAGGGTCCACCTTCGAAATGAGACGGACCTCATGCGCCAACGCATAGTGCCTGAGCTTTGTTATCGCGAAGATCAACGCTAGGCAGTGTTTTTCAATGGGGGAGTAGTTGCTTTCTGCCCCCAGTAGAACTCGACTTAAGTAGTAGAGTGCTCTCTCTTTCCCTTGATCGTTCTCTTGTGCCCATAATGCGCCTAAAGAACCTTCGAGGGCGGTTGTATAAAGAATGAGAGGCTTTCCCTTAACCGGAGAAGCCAACACTGGAGGTTTTTGTAGGTACTGCTTGATCTCATCTAGTGCGCTTTGGCATTTTTGATCCCAGACGAACGGGGTTCCCTTCTTCATCAGGTGACTGTAAGGGCGGCACTTGCCAGAGAGGTTGGCTATAAATCGCCGAATATATGCGAGCTTTCCTTGGAGAGACCGCAACTGTTTGAGAGTCCTGGGCGGAGGCATTTCCATGATCGCCTTGATCTTGGACGGATCTATTTCGATACCCCAGTGTCGGACGATGAATCCCAGGAATTTACCCGAGGAAACTCCGAATGCACACTTGAGAGGGTTCATCTTCAAATTGTATTGTCGAAGGCGTTGAAATACGGACTTCAGATGTTCGAGATGTTCCTCATATGATTTGCTTTTAACCACGAGATCGTCGATATAGCATTCGACGATTTCGTGTATAAGGTCATCGAAGATCTTCGTCATGGTCCTTTGATAGTGGCGCCGGCATTCTTTAAACCGAAGGGCATCACCTTGTAGCAGAATATACCCAGAGGAGTCCTGAAGGCTGTGTGCTTCTGGTCTTCGGGATGCATCTTTATTTGATTATACCCTGATGAGCCATCCATGAAGGAGAAAACCTCGTGAGTAGACGTGTTGTCTATCATCAGTTCGGTGACTGGCACTGGGAAATCATCCTTCAGGCAGGCTGTATTGAGATCCCGAAAATCCACGCATATGCGCACAGTCCCATTTTTCTTCATCACCGGGACAATGTTGGCGATCCAATCCGGATATTGAACCTCCTGGATGAAGCCGGAGTCGATCAGCTTTTTGACTTCAGTATTGATACTCATTTCAAGCTCGAGCCGCATTCTTCTTGGTGCCTGTTTGACTGGTTTGATGTCCGGGGATATCGCCAATCTGTGTACAGCAATTTCTGGATCTAATCACGGCATTTCGGAATAGTTCCATGCGAAGCAATCTTTATGCTGCAGAAGCATATCCCTTAACGCAGCTACCCTTTCTTCAGATAGTAACTCGCTGATGAAGGTCGGCCGTGGATCGTTTGCCGTCCCCAACTCAATCTTCTTGAGGTTATCCGCAGTGGTATGGATTCCATCTTCCAGCTCTTTTGGCGCTGGTGGGAATTCTGAGATTATCCCGTCGCTGCTGTTTTCGAAGCACCAAGGGAGCTCCTCTATGTCCTCGGGCTATTCTTTTAATATTGTAATCATGTGACAGGTGCGAATTCGCTTCCAATCCCAATGTGGAACCGGTTCTCCTTTCGTGGCCTTGGGCTCGTGCTTCTGTGGCGGTGCTACCCTCCAGTTGTCGGATAGAGCGAACTTGCCAAGCTGATACTGATCTTCGACCCAATTCTTGAAGGTGAAGCAATCTTCAAGAGGATGCCCTATTACTCGATGGTAAGAGCAATAGTCCGGGTGTGAGACTTCGTCCGCTTGTTCAGGTTTTTTAGACTCCGGCAATGTAAGTATTTGATGTTTTAGAGCGAGGTCAAGTATCTTCCTCGTCTTGTCCCGTGGAAACGAGTACGCTCGACCCATTTTCTTCATGAGGGATAAATCAATAACGCTTGTCTCCCGTTGGCGTGGCTTCTTAGCCTTGCTTTGTTGTTGCTGAGCGCCTTTTTGGCCTTTCGATTTATTTCTGCTTTTGCGTCGAGCCTTGTTTATAACAGGTTGACAGGGAGTAGCCTTTTCATCTTTCACGGTATGTTGGAGAAGGCGTTGCGTTCTAGCTTTCTCGTAGATGACCATTTCGCGGTTATGATCGTCTCGGACTTTTTGACCAGCTTTCTTTATAAGTTTGTCCATTTGTTCCTCGAACGATGGACTGGGCTCCTTTGCATCTGGAACTTTCACTGGCTTAGGATTAGCGTCCTCCCATTGAGCATCCGTCGCTTCATCAAGGTCATACACGACGTAGCAGCCGGGTAGTAACTCTCGTTTCTTTGACCTGATGTATCCAAGCCCAGTTGTTTCCATTTTCCCATTAGGCAGTTTGCGTTGAGTCCCGGGAACATTCCAGACTTTGTCATAGAACTTGGCTTTCCGAACGGTCTGCTTGAAGGATATCCCCTGGCGCTTCAGCAGCTTCTTCAAACCCTCTGTATAATATCTGGGAAGACGGATAGGCTGAAGCCTGTCGAGCATGGGATCCGCGCCATGCCAGATTTCTTTTTCCACCTTGGTTTCTTCAGAGCGGTAGAACAAAATTGCTTTCTCGCTTTCTCGCCTGGGAGGGATGTAGAATGTTTGTAGCTCTTCTACATTGTAAATATTAAGTGCATCCAGTTCTTTATGGTGTTTAAGCGGCACCATGGCGACTTGTAGACTTTGCTCCTCGTCAGCGGACGTTTGTATTGAAGGTCGAGCAGGGAATACAGCATGGACTTCATCTTCCGAGTCACTGCCAAAGATCAATGTAGGAGCTGATGGTCCCGGCTTGTGGTGTTAGGGCGGACCCGGATAAACTATCTCCTCTTCCTCCTCAGTATCACTGCCGAAGACAGGGATGGTAGCGTTAGTTTTATCCTCCGGCTTGTGACACTTTTCTGTGTCTTCGAAATTCAGTAAGAAGTATTTGGCATCTTCGTATTTGCGGACCTCGTTCTCAGAGAATGGGTTCAGTTCTCCCATCACGGTATACTCGAAACCATCCTTAAAATACTTCATACACTGATGTTGTGTAGAAGGGATGATGTTGTACTCATGTAACCATGGTCGGCCAAGCAAAGCGTTGTAGCATGTCTTGGCGTCTATGACGTGGAACTTAATGTCCGTGACGAGTAGCCCGAAGCGTAGCGTCAGTATCACAGATCCAAGAGTCTTTGACGATTGGGAGTCGAACCCGGAGATGGTGATCTTGTCCCGAGCAAGGTGCTGGAGCTCATGCAGATTTCCTTCAGCACCCGCATGTTGAGTAGGTTAACAGACGACCCGTTATCGATCAGGATTTTGCCTATCTTTATATCATGGCAGTATCCTGAGACATAGAGAGGGCGATTGTGTTCGCACGTCCCAAGTAGAAGGTCTTCATCGCCAAAAGTAACATCGGCCGTGTACACTTCCTCCAATTCATCTTTCATATTTTCCTCGGCCAGGCATGCTTGGAATTGTTCCGGGTCTTGGAGTACCTTAATCAACGAATCTCTCGCCTCTTTTGATAGCAAAAGGGCGTCAAGAATGCTGAGCTGTGAGGGCAGCTTCCTCATATGTGCTAAGACGTTGTAGTCCACCTTATTCTTCTTTGGTGGGTCTTTGGCAGCTAGCTCTTCCACCACTTGGTCATCTAAGACGATATCTTCAGAGACCTTTTCTTTCCCTTTATCTTTCCTGTTCGAGGGCCCGAGGTTCTTTTCGGGCAGCGTGCGATTACGTAGCCGGATATTTTCGCAAACCTTCGGTTCTTCTTCTGTTCTCGAAGCGGACTCTTTAAAGAGAGGGGCAAGTTCTAGCTCTTCATCAGAATCACTCCCGAATGTAGGCACTTGTGATCCACCGGTGTTAACCATGCAACAATCGCCAGCAGTTCTTTTAAGCCCTTCGGTCGTATTTCTTTGCTCCCGACGAGCTTTGCGTTTTTCCCGCTTAAAGTGTTGTCGATGAGCAACATATCCTTGCCACCATCTATCGAAAGCTTTCCACTCTTGAGTGGGGTGCGAAATCTTTTGATGATATAAGCAATAGGAGGGGTGCGTTTCCATTCCACTAGTGACGTTTCCTTCAGAGGATGGTAGTTTCATGCCCATTGATATGGCCTTAGCAAACTTTTTCCTCATCTTGAATTGGCTTTTGTCGGTAGCGGAGGTGTTTAGCTCCAATGGGATCGTCTCACCTCCTTCACCAAGTCGCTGGCGCTTGGCCCTTTCGAATACAGCCACCTCGCGCTCCCAATCAGCTCTGCTTTTTAATCGAGCTTCGTTAAGGAATGCGTCAATTACTTCATCTGATGGCCCCAGAACTTTTGGTTCAGGATCTGCCCCCAGCTTTTCGGTGCAAGGAGTCTCCTCATCGTTCGTGATCGAATGGGAAATCATATGACAGCTCGCCGCATATTCCTCGGATTCATCCGATGAACTTTCTCCCTCATCTTCTTCTTGAAAGACGTGATTGAGGAACTCTTGGAGCGTAATGGGAGTCCGTGCCTTTTGGTTGTATTCATCCAGCGCGTCAATTTGCTTTTGTAAGTCCGTGCGCTTGTCGCCAGGCTTCACGGGCTTCTCAGATTTCTTCTTCTTCTTCTTCGAAGATTTTGACGGCTGGCTGCAAGTGCTTGAACCACCACCATCGGTCTTTGGAGTTAGACGTGGCTTCAACATCCCTTCAATGACCTGCGGTTGCAACGGGTTCTTCCACCTGATCGCTGGACATGTCTGAAGATCGTTTAGCATCCTCTTTGTCTTGGCTGATAATACAACCTCTTAAGGAGCTTCTTCAATGACGGAGCATGTTGCCCCCGGCGTATTCGTCCCTTTAGAGATGTGGGGCTGCGGGGGATTCACTTTCCATTTGTCAGATAACGCGAACTTGCCCTGTCGGTACTGGTTTTCAAGCCAATTCTTGAAAACGTAGCAATCTTCGATCGGATGGCCTAGTACTCGATGATAAGGACAGTAGTTGGGCTCGTTGACGTCACTTGGTTGCAACGGACGTTTTGGATCCGGCAGATTTATGAGTCTATTGCGCAACGCCAGCTCGAATAACCTCCTCGTTTTATCGCGGGGAAAGGAATAAGGACATCCCATCCTATCCTCAAGGGGTACGTACGGGCGCATATTATTTTGACGAGCAACCGGCTTCGAGTCGCTCGATTGTTGTTGAGCATTAGCGACGACGATCGCTTTTCCCTTCCCTTTGTCATTTCGGGAATCTGGCCTTGGAAGAGGGGGTTTGTGGCCCATCTGATCCATCTGTGCTAGTTTGTCAATCAAGGCCTGGAAGGTAGTCGGCTTGAAAAACATCATAAACTGCGATATGGTTGCTTGTGGATCGAGGGTTCCCACAAACATACCCACCGCGGGAGCTTCTTCAATGCGTTGCTCACACTTCGACCATAAGTTCCGCCATCGTATAGCGTACTGAACCCACGTCTCGCCGGGTTTTACCCTGGCGTTAATCAGTGCTGTCATCGGGGTACGTTCACTGGCGCTTGCAAAACGCTGAGTAAACAACAGCTCCATCTCCGTGAAGGTTTTAATAGAGTCATTCGGGAGCTCAGAGTACCATTCAAACGCCGTATCTGATAAGCTTCCAACAAACTGGCGAAGCAACAGCTTGTCGTCACCGCCGATGTTGCCGCAGAGTGCCCTGAACTGGGCAACATGCTGATGAGGATTGCCCGTCCCCTTGTAGACATGGAACTTGGGAATCGTATAACCTGGCGGGTACTTGATTTGATCGTACCAACTTGGATACGACCGCCCCGTTTTTACGACCTGACCGGCCGCTTCGGTCGTATGATGAACCCGTATTTGTTGGGTGATGTATTCATCCAAATCAGCTTTAGAGATTGTATCCTCTTTAGCTGTGGACAGAGCTGGTGGAGGATTCGACGTTTCTCTCCTATCGTCTTCAAGGATGATCGGGAGATCTTCAGCAGGTGGATCTTGTTGAATCATCATACCCACCATATCCTGGAACAGAAGGGCCATTTTCTTTATGTTGGCTGCCTGCTCCGCAGCTTCTTTATCTTTCTTTTCTAGTACGCGACGAAGGAATTCAGCGTCCGTTTCTTGTTCTTGACGCTCGTCCGAGGATGTTTCAGGGGTTTCTTTTGGCCCTGTAAGTGCGGCCATAGCGTTCATCATTTCTTGGAGCTTCTGCTGCTGCTCCTGAGCCTTGGTCACTGACCTCGTATGCGGTCTATGACCTATTGATATGCGGCTATCTTCTTTTCCCGATGCCATGTAAACAGTATGAACTGTTATGCCCCCTGACTTGGGGCGTTTAGGTTCACCATTTTTAACCTTTGCCGCTGACGTGGGAGTTTTCTCCGGCCTCCTTCTTTTGTGGGCCGTTGAGGTTGAAGGAACCGTTGAAGTGGGCATCCTAGCAGCTGCTGTCCCCCGCTGTTTAATGGGACGGTCCTCGTCTTTTTCCACCTTCGCCTTTTTCTGGTGACGAGAGTGACCTGGGTCAATCACGGAGTCTTGAACCCTCCGCCAAACTTTATAAATTCTTGAGGACAGCCGTTGAGGGGGCTGTTCTTGTTTTGTTTCCGGAACTCTCTCCGCAGGTGGAGGAGATCTTTTCAGTGTAGCGGTTGGAGAGTTCTTACGCACCCTCCTCAGCAGTTCAAAGCTGTTCCCAGTTGGAACAGTAGCGTTGACTTCCACCATTGGAGCAGGTAGAGTTAACCCTGAGGGGGAGTTGCCCCCTGCCTTCCTCACTCGTTGCCAATGGCGACGTCGAGCACGGCGAGCTGTTGGGATTGGCTTAGAGATTGAGATAGTTTCTTTTTGCCCCCCGTCTGAATGAGGCGCTGCCGGTGTTAACCTCTTAAAGACCGAGGTTGTCTTCTGAGGTGTGATATCCAACCTATCGAAGACAGATCCTCGAGCAGGGACAGGAGCATGAATTGTCAGTCTTGAAAAGACCGACTCTTTGACAGGGGAAGCCGCCTTGACGACTTCTGGGGCAGCAGTTATTGCCTTCCTCGGGACAGCCAATTTAGAGTTCTTATTTAGCCTGGTGAAAACAAAGACTGTCGGTTTGGTAGTGAGTGACCCGTTGACAGGGGCCGTCGTAGCAGTGAGCCGTTCGAAGACCGACTTCTTGTTCACTTCCGGTGCAGGTATTGGCGCAGAGAAGCTTGTAGGTGGGATCATGGTCCCGAAGAACAGACCGGTGGTGGCTTGGGTCACCTGGTCTACCGGCAGAGCGAGGAAGGAAGCTGCTTGGGGCCCATATGCTACACCTCCCGGTGAGGTGGAGCGTCCGTTGCAGTGGCACTTCGAGCAGTTGGTGCAGTTAGAGGCCATTGAATCTTGAGTTCTGCGCCAGGCAAAAGACCAAATCTTAGTAACTTAAAATCTGAAGGCAACCATTAACAAACCGCGATTGGTTCGCGAAGACGACACACGAAATGTGGAGTGGAAAGAGGAAGAGGTCCCACCGGCCGTGCCAGAATCTGTTCCCCTCCGAAAGACGGCGCACAAGGACCGCGATGTCCTGACGCTGAGATTCGGGGCAGATGCTATTTGGTTTTATCCGTCCACCTCTCCGAAGATGCCAAGTTGATTTATGGCACCGTGTATCGGAGGTTTAGACGGATGCGGCCGATGTAACAGACTTTGTCAGATTCCCCCTCGCTTGAGGGGTTTTTGATTGTGGGGACGCTCTTCCCTGCAGGCGCAAGCCCCTGCAGTTAATTACGCTACCGCATCGCGGTAGCAACCTTTCTCCTTCTCCAGAATTTCACTTCGTGTCGTGTATGTTTGTTTTGTTTGTGGTTTCCCGTGGATTGTATACGGAGACTGAGTAATGCCGTCGCCCGTAGGACGTGGATTAGTCCAAATCCGTATTTACTTAGATTTGGGTTTGGTGTTTTTAGTTTAAGAATGCATCAGTCGCGTTGCGGCTAAGATCAACTTAAACGTTCGTCAAGGATACGTTAGTCCTGTTTTGGACTAAGATCAACTTGACGTGATGATCGATTTAATATCTGGCCATCGGGACTCGTCACCTCTCTAACGTCGTTGAAGGATTACAACGGCAGATGTCAGAGGAGTTCAGAGATGTACCCTGGAACCCAGGTTGATTTGGAGTTTTATAATCCGTTTGAATGTTTAAGGATACGTTAGCCGTGTTTGGGGGCTAAGATCAACTTAAACGGGATCGTTTAGATCCGACAAAAGAGCATTTGGAGGCTCTATTGTTCCAGTTTAGGGATATTAGTTTAAGGACGTCTCGGTCCAATATTAGTTTAAGGACGTCTCGGTCCAATATTAATATATGGTTGTCGGGACCCGTCACCTCTCTGACGTCGTTGAAGGATTACAACGACATGTGTCAGAGGAGTTCAGAGATGTACCCTTGAACCAGTCGTAAATTGATTTAGGAGAGCATTTTTGCTCAGTCAATTTAGTTTGGGGACTTACGGCCATGATCGAGCTAAGTCCCATTGAGAATATTCAAGATTTTTCTTGATCTTTGGCCTATTAGGCCTGTGCTAGGGCTTTGCCCATATTTAATAATGCACTGCATTTTATTCTGGCCTGCTAGGCCTTTTTGATTTGGGCTCTGTCCCTTTCTTTATGATGCAGAGCATCTGTTTTGGTTTGGGCTCTGCCCCTTTTTTTTAAGTAATGCATTGCATTTTATTAGGCCCGTTAGGCCTTCTTTAATTGGGCTTGGCCCTTTTGTAAGCAATACAGTGCATTTGTCTGGCGCTTTGCGCTAAGTAATGAGCGCAAGCTCATATGGTGATGACACGTGTCATGCTCTGGTGAGCGCAATCGCAACAGCGCAATGCGCTGCGCTGTTGCGCTGCTGACACGTGGCGCGCTCTGGTGAGTTGCGCCAACACAGGAGCGCAACAGCGCTGTTCTTGCAAGTGCAAAGCACTGTTTTATCTTTTGATCGATTTTAAATCAAAGAAAAAAAACAATTTTTTCTTGTTTTCAAGGAACCAATGGTTCATAAGCAAGTGCAAAGCACTATTATTAGTTAGTTTTCCTTCTTATTGAAAATCGTTGATCTTGTTCTTAGATCAATGATCTGTTTTTTTAAAAGAATTTTCTCTTTTTCTGAAGGTTTTTACCTTTTTTGTTCTTGAGGAATTCCTCAGAGTTCTCTTTTTTTCTCAGAAAATGTTCATATCTTTGAATTGAGGTCTGGGGTCCATTTTATAGTGCCCATAAATTAGTTAAATTTATTAAAGAGATTTTTCTCTGAGTGATTTGGGGAATTTTCCCCACCGTTGGATTTTTAATCCAAGGGCTTCTGTTTTGCAGAAGAAAATCTTCTTGTTTTAACAAGAACAGAAAAGATTTCTTAGAAATTTAATTCTGTTTGGCGCAGATGCCCCAGCGCGTGACACGTGTCACGCAGTGCACAGCGCAGCGCGACTGCGCTAGCGCATTTGTGCTGACACGTGTCGCGCAGCGCGACTGCGCTAGCGCATCTGCGCTGACACGTGTCGCGCAGCGCAGTGCTTGCGCATCTGAAGCGTTGCTTCCTTTAATAGAGCTTTGCTTTGATTGGGTTTGGGCGCTGCGCTGTCGTATCAGCGTCTGACATGTGGCGCGTTGCGCCCGAGATTTGAAGCGTTGCTTCAAAATTTTGAATTTTGAATTTCAACAGAGCTTTGCTCTGATTGGGCGAAACAAGGGTATCTTCTTGGGTCGTGTAGATTTGGAGCGTTGCCTCTCCATCTTCCATGCTGGGTTGCGACAGGATTTCGAAGAGGATGTTTCTCTTGTGATTGTCCTAATAGGAGGAGGCAAGTTTGCTCGGGGCATCGGCCTCGGTATTCAAATTTCTGGAAATCTGCTGCACCTGTACTTCGTCGAATTTTTTTCGAAGCCTTCTTACCTTCGCTAGGTATGTTATCATGAGTGGTTCTCGGGCTTCGAAACACCCGGTTACTTGGTGATTGAGAGCTATGTCTTGCATGAGTGCGTTTTGAAATCAAAGAATAGAATATACTGCAATCAATAACGGTGTCGCTTGGTAGCTAGACGATTGAGTACGGGTCGGTCCATAGGGAGATGGATTCCTTTTCTTTATGTTCTAACGAGTTAATCCGATCAAGTCGGGTTTTGTTTTACGATCTAAAAATGAGATTAAATTTGATTAAAAGTCTTGCTAGGCTTAGGATTAGATTAGTTTGGATAAAGAATTCTACTCACCGCTTTCCTTGTCCTAGTTAGGATTTTAGGTGTTAGGGTAATAGTCAACAAAGGAGATTAGCACGACTAGGAAGAAACTAAGTTTCTTCCATTTGGTCCTTGTCCGTCCTTTCTTAACTCTTAGCCCTAACCTCTATTTAAATCAACCACAATCGGTCTAACTAGAGAATCACCGATATCTCGTGGGATAGGGTGCCGTAGTGAGCGGTGTGGGGTTAATTTAAATAGAGTCCTATTATTAAAATTATATGGGCAAAGAAAAGAGAGAGAGAGATTTATTTCTCTCAAACCTTCCCCAATCCTAACCCTAACAAGTGAGGAATTACTCACTCATTAGGGAAGTTATGATAAGATTCATTTTTATAATTTTTAAAAGACTATCTAAGTTGCAGATAATAAAAAAACAGATAAAAATTCAGGAATTAAATTGAAATTAAGAACACGAGATAAAAAAAAATAACTTACTTTATTGATACACTCTTGACGATTACAAAGGAATTGAAATTAATCTAGAATTAAAAAGAGGCATCTCAAAAGAGACACCCAAAAAAGGCACACTTTATTTAGCTTTGAGCCCTCCTATTTATAGATAGGAAAAACCCTAGGTTTACATTCTGATCCATACATGAAATTACAAAACAACCCCAAAGACCGAGTCAAAGCACCGACACACCACTGACACGTGCATTGCACGGCTGCGGAACCGCGGCAGAATAGCCTGTTTGGCCACGGATCCGCGGCCATTTGGTGGGCTCATGGGCCCAATTCTTTAGGGTTTCTTCAATTCGCTTTTATCTTCTGTTTTCTTCACTTGGTCTCTCAGAATCTCTTACAGATATTCAACAGTGAAACTTTTTACCGTGAGCTTTACGTTGATGTCTTGAATCTTGTGCTGCCCTTGAACTTTGTGCATTGAACTTTCTAATGATTTTCAGTTGTTCCTTGAAACTGGTAGGCGATATCATACAGATTCATCTATTTGTTGGTCGTAATCTCACATTTGTAGCGTCTTTCATGAATTTCACTGTATTGTTCTGAGAACCTGTAACCTGCAACTATTTAGCAGACATGGATCAAAAACACCTATTTATGTGTAATGTGATTAAGAATGGGCGATATAATAATGCAAAATTCTGATATGAACAAATACCCCCAAACTTATCTTTTGCTCGTCCCGAGCAAAACCAATTTTATTCTCGAAAAAATCCTAGCCTCACTTTCGCAGGGAATCGCGATTGCACTGAGCTCGTGTAACAAGTCGTTAAACCTCTAGGTGTCCCTAGTAGAAGGAGTGTTGTCTCCTGAGGGTTTTCAGCGGATACTACCCATAAAATCCGATCAATTTGGCCTGTTTAATTTTCATTGTTCAATTTGGTATTCTAGTAAGAAATTCTATTATTTTTAACTTAGAAATCATCAACACATATTTTTCACACTCACTTATCATTTAACTTAAGATCGTATATGTTTTGCAAATTTATTAAGGTTTCAGTATCTTTTGAATTTTCCTTCTAAGGTTCCATCTCAATATAGGAATTTCTATCATCTCTACTGAAGGTATAAACCCTATCTTTCATCCATATCTCTCATCCAAACCCCAATCATATACCCCTACGTGTATGTATATATCACCCCTACACTTAGAAATTCAATTCAATCTATCATACCCTTGTCCATCGTCCAAAGTACTTTTAGTTGGTGAATTTTAGATGAAATTGCTCACACATCCTTCATGGGACCGTTAATACTTCTTGAGGTACTAACGACCGATTACAAAATATGTTCGTGCATTAAGGCGTAATTCCTCGTCTTGTAATACCTAAGGCTTAGCAGTGACTCCCAAATCAGTTGGTCTGAGACACTAGGTGATAAAGCACCCTCACTATATTTTTTATTATGCTGTCTCAAGTAGTTACAAAACCAGTGTTCATTTTTTTATCTCTTTATTCACACTTGTACTTTTATTTTCTTTTCCTTCATACTGAGGAATTTAGATAAGAGCATTTCGAGGTTTCCTCTACTATTCCAAGTTTCAAGGTGCGTGTATGTGCTAATTGTAGGGTATATATGTTCAGAATTTAGACTTAAGGGTCAGAATTATTTTTCAGACTTACACTTCAAATAAAAATTCAATACCCTTCCCTTATTTTGACTTAGCCCAAGAAATAAACTCAAAATTTGCCTATTTCTAAATAAACTACAAAGACATATATTTTTTACAGTTAAACTTTAAGAAAGGTTATTTCTAGGGTTTTTAATTTACTAAGTTTAGGATCTAGTTTTTCTTAACTAGTCAACCGTCATGTTGAACTTAAGTCAAATATGGCCAAAATTGAACTTTTCAATTTTTATAATTTTAAAAAAAATTCAATTTTTATGGGTTTTAAAATAAGTATGCAAATGCAAAAATATACACATGAATGTGAAGGAAGAAAGCTTACCAAGCACACCCCCAAACTTAAACTTGACAGTGTCCTCACTGTCAGGCAACACCAAGAGGGTCAAAATTGCCGGCACTCCCCTGTTTTTTTTTAACGGAAAAAGAAAACAAAATATATATACAAAAAGCCCCCCCCCCCAAACTTAAGTGAAACAGTGTTTCCACTATTTAAGCGTTAAAGTGCAGAGTTGGGGGGGAACACAGTATCAAGCTATACAAGGCCTTACACAGGCCAAAGGTTAGCACCAACCATTCAAAAATTTTATCGTTATAATGGTGTGGTTGGTGAAAGAACATGTTGTATTGAGGCAGGAAGAAGTGGGGAAGAGATAAGTGGTGGTATGGAAAGGGTTTGCGTGAATGTGAATGTGAGGAGATAAGAGGTGATGATAAATAAAAACGAGAATGTGAATGATCAGAAATGAGTAGAATATTGGCATTCTCGTATCTTATAAGAAGAAAGGGTGGTGGTTCAACTTTTATAGGTAGAGGTTGATTAATCACAAAATCCTTGTTGTTTAGGAATGCAAATTCGTCAGCGAAAAGTTCTTCAAAACTCTCATCGATGTAATTGAATATTTTGCTGTCAGTAAGTTTTGTGCCAGAATTTATCATACTTGATTTTTCAAAAATTATAGAGGTAGGAGACTCGAAAAACTCATCTACCTCATTTTCAAAAGTATCCAAATCAAGTTGGCTTTCTGGAATGATCAAACTTGAATTATCGGATTGTGATTCATCAACACTCACTGAAATTATAGGAAGAATAGAAGAGAAACCTGAGAAAGTGGGAGAAAGAACTTGAATACGAACTTGAGGGTGGAAATGGAGTGTATAAATTAGCACAATTTGTAATGACCGATGTGTAAAAAGTGATTGTGCTAATCTATCAACCCACTGAGAAATGAAGTAAATCCCTCAAAATTCGTGAGAAAACATGGGTACGTCGAACTTGGTAAATCAGACATTGAAAATGAAATGGATACGGTTTCTTGCACGGTCGGAATGACAGAAAGGATGAAGAGGATTGATTTAGGAAGTGTAACAGTTAAAGGTTCAGGAGGATGAATTGGAAAATCCGACTCATCAAACAAAACCGGTTCATCCTCAATACTATCATTAATACTATCCTCAATATTCTCCTCAAAATTTAACTTATCCATGCAATTCTCATCAAATTCAAGACACATATGAAGTTCGGGAGAAATATTTAATGTCTCGGGATGATGAATTGGAAGGAAAACCCCATCCAAATTTGTGGGTTCATCATCCAAAATATTCTCGGCGTCAATATCCTCGATCAAGTGAAAATTAAATTTCTCAGATACCTCATCAAAAGCATGGATATCAATTAATTCAGGTTCTAGAGTGGAGGTGTAGAGTTCAAAAGGATTGGGTGTGGGTTCACTCGAAAGGGACCCTTCATACTTAAGTAAATCAAACACTACAAAGTCGCACAACTCTTTACACGTTTTATTTTCAACTGGTGAATCATTTGGAACACTTGATAGACATTCAAAACCGGAGTTATGGGATTCAATTGGGGATGGGTAGGTTTGATTTGGAAGTGTGTACAGCTCACTCTCACCACTCAAATTCTCAATATGTCCAACCGCCTCATCATACATTGGAAAATTTGGAGCTAGTTGGAAACTAGCTACCGGGTCACTAGGTTGTATAAGGGCGGCCATGGACGCATTCAAATCCATAATCTGTTGTCTTGACGCTATCATAAAATCTTCCAACGACTGTTCCAGACTAGACATGGGTTGTGAAGGGGTTTCAGTAAAAGATTCAAAGTTGTTTGGATACTGAAAACTCCCAAATGGTTGTGTAGAAGCAATGTCTAGGGAAGGTGCGAAAGTCGGGTAGGACTGGTAGGAATTGAATGGTTGGACAGGAGTAGGATCAACATTTGGATAAAAAAGTGAATGGACTTGTTGATCCCAAGAACTGGAAGTGTTGAAAGGAGTGAAAGATCGGTTACGAGATTGTTCAATATGTTCAGCAATAGACATGGGTTTCGGAGTCACAACAGGACTCAAAAAAGGAGTATCAATGTAAGAAGGTGGTGAAGGTTGAAATGGTTGATACAAAGTGGATTGCGGAGTCCAACTGTTTCTCCTAAACGTGTCTATTCGATCTTTCAAAGAAATTTTGGGTATGGAGGGGTCGTCCGAAATTCGACAAAAACAATGCGTGTAGGAAGTAATGTCTGGTTGAGGGTACCAAAGTTCGGCAAGAGTTTTGCGAGGTGGGGTACCCATGATGTGAGAAAGGAGGAAAAAGAATGTGATGATTTTTTTAATTATTTTTTTATTTTTTATATTTTAATTTTTAAATTTTTTTTTAAAAAATGTTTGTTTTTGGAGTTTTGAAATTTTTGAAAGTGTTTTTTTAGAAAGAGTTTTGCAAAAATTTGTACGGAACTACGACACAATTTCAAACAATCACAATTTGAACATGCACAATCAAGTCTAGAGTTAGGGTCTTCTAAGTCAACTAGACTGCTCCTAACTGATCCAAAGGACAAGTTGTGAGATATCCCTCAAATCGCCTCTTCACCGCCAATTGTGGCCAGGTAAGCACAAGTAAAGAAAGGAGGGATCCGCTCACAAATCACCGTGAGACGGGCCTTTTAACATTATCTTTCTCACTTATCTAGTCTAGGCACCACAAAGTCAGGTTTAGATAAACGACCGATTGCACACAACCTTCCTCTGTCCTATGAGCACGACAGTCCTTAGTTGGCTGAGTCTAAATATTTTTTAATTAACTCGAGAGTGATGCATATGCTTTTTTTGATTTTTGGGGTCTTAGAAAGGGTAGTGAAATCCCCACCCAATCTTGATTGGTGTTATAGCCCCTTAGAGTCCGTACTAATTATGCAAAGCAGTTAACACACCAAAAAATCTAAAACACTTGCAAAAAATTTTTTTATTTGGCAGCGCAAAGAATCCTGCATAAAAACAATTTATTGGAGAGGGAGAGGAATTTTGCGCAAAGAACCCTGCAGGAAAAATTTTCAGTGGAGCTCACGGTAGAAGAGAGGATAAAATACTCATAAAGAAGTTTTGGGAAGCTGACGTCACAGGTTGACCGCGGTTCCGCGGTCAACTGCATATATCCGCCGTGGTTCCGCGGTGGTTCTGTTAGTTTGGATCTCCAAAAATTTTCTATTTGTTGTTATGATTCTCCTCTGTCTGTTCAGATCTTCTGTTTATTGATTTGTTCACTGACTTCTTCCAGATCTGATTCAGTCCATCTTCTTTTCCTGCGTAATTCACACAATACCTCTAAAAAAGAACAAGATGAATTTTATTTTATTTTATATTTTTGTTTTAAATTTTTTTTTTATTAACCCGAAATTACACAAAGAAAAAGACTACCGTCTCCGCGGCAACGGCGCCATTTGCTTGAGAGCTATGTCTTGCGTGCGTGCGTTTTGAAATCAAAGAATAGAATATACCGCAATCAATAACGGTGTCGCTTGGTAGCTAGCCAGTTGAGTACGGGTCAGTCCACAGGGAGATGGATTCCTTTTCTTTATGTTCTAACGAGTTAATCCGATCAAGTCGGGTTTTGTTTTACGATCTAAGAATGAGATTAAATTTGATTAAAAGTCTTGCTAGGGTTGGGATTATATTAGTTTAGAAAAAGAATTCTACTCACTGCTTTCCTTACTCTAGTTAGGATTTTAGGTGTTAGGGTAATAGTCAACAAAGGGGATTAGCACGACTAGGAAGAAACTAAGTTTCTTCCCTTTGGTTCTTGTCCGTCCTTTCTTAACTCTTAGCCCTATCCTCTATTTAAATCAACCACAACCGGTCTAACTAGGGAATCACTGCTATCTCGTGGGATAGGGTGCCGTAGTGAGCGGTGTTGGGTTAATTTAAATAGAGTCCTATTATAAAAATTACATGGGCAAAGAAAAGAGAGAGAGAGATTTACTTCTCTCAAACCTTCCCCAATTCTAACCCTAACAAGTGAGGAATTACTCACTCATTAGGGAAGTTATGATAAAATTCATTTTTATAATTTTTAAAAGACTATCTAAGTTGCAGATAATAAAAAACAGATAAAAATTCAGGAATTAAATTGCAATTAAGAACACGAGATAAAAAAAAATAACTTACTTTATTGATGCACTCTTGACGATCACAAAAGAATTGAAATTAATCTAGAATTAAAAAGAGGCATCTCAAAAGAGGCACCCAAAAAAAGCACACTTTATTTGGCTTTGAGCCATCCTATTTATAGATAGGAAAAACTCTGGGTTTACATTCTGATCTATACATGAAATTACAAAACAACCCCAAAGACCGAGTCAAAGCACCAACACGTGCATTGCACGGCCGCGGAACCGCGGCAGAATAGCCTGTTTGGCCGCGGATCCGCGGCCATTTGGTGGGCTCATGGGCCCAATTCTTTAGGGTTTCTTCAAGTTGCTTTTATCTTCTGTTTTCTTCACTTGGTCTCTCAGAATCTCTTCAATTCTCTTACAGATATTCAACAGTGGACTTTTTACCATGAGCTTTACGTTGAAGTCTTGAATCTTGAGCTACCCTTGAACTTTGTGCATTGAACTATCTAATGATTTTCAGTTGTTCCTTGAAACTGGTAGGCGGCATCATACAGATTCATCTATTTGTTGGTCGTAGTCTCACATTTGTAGCGTCTTTTCATGAATTTTACTGTATTGTTCTGAGAACCTGTAACCTGCAATTATTTAGCAGACATGGATCAAAAGCACCTTTTTATGTATAATGTGATTAAGAATGGGCGATATAATAATGCAAAATTCTGATATGAACACTTGGCCGACGACTAGCGCGGAGTCGCTGCGTATCCGGATGGTTTTCAGCCCTACTCCGGAGGCGATTCGTAGCCCGGCTAACAGGGCCTCGCATTCTACCACGTTGTTTGACGCTTTAAAATCAAGTTTCAGAGAGTACTCTATTTCTGCTTCGTTTGGACCGCGGATGATCGGGCTGGCTCCACATCCCTCCTCGGTGGAGGATCCGTCTACATAGAGCACCCAGTCTGGGATTAGCCGGGCACCTCCTCGACCAAAGGCCGTGGGTCGGTGCCCTGAGTCGTCATTACTTCCTTAGTGGGAATGGTGCATTCGACAACGAAATCGGCTAAGGCTTGTGCTTTAATTGCCCGTATGGGTCGGTATTTGATGTCGAATTGGGACAGCTCCCACCTCCATTTCTCTAAGCGGCCTGATGATTCGGGGGAGGCGAGGATATTCCCTAAAGGTCGTTCAGTGAGGACGAGGATTGTGTGTGCCTTGAAATAGTGTCGCGGTTTCATGGACATGATGACAAGCGAGAGGACTATTTTCTCTATGGCTGAGTATCTAGTTTCCGTGTCCTTGAAGACATGGCTTACATAGTAAACCGGTTTCTGCATTCCTTCGAACTCTCTGACGAGTACTGCGCCCGCGTCTTGGTCGGACACGGCCAAATAGAGTAACAGCTAGTCGCCTTCGACTGATCTGGTTAGGAGTGGTGGGGCCGCTAGGTGCGCCTTGAGTTGTTCTAAAGCGTCTTGGCATTCCTCGGACCATTCAAACCTGGGGATTTTCCTTAGAGCTCTGAAGAAAGGGAGGCATTTTTCCCCGGATCTGGACATAAAGTGGCTTAAGGCAGCCACCCTCCTAGTAAGTCGCATGATATCGACATTGCTTTTAGGCGTCACCATATTGATGATGGCGCTGATCTTTTATGGGTTTGCCTCGATTCCTCGGTGGGTGACCATGAACCCAAGCAATTTTCCGCTTGTGACGCTGAATGCGCATTTGGCTGGATTCGACTTCATTTTGTACTTTCGCAAGACGTCGAATGTTTCGTCGAGGTCTGTTTTGTGTCCGGCCGATGAAGCAGATTTCACGAGCATGTCATCGTCGTAGACTTCCACGTTTCTCCCAATTTGCGGTCTAAATAGTTTGTTGACCAATCGCTGGTACGTGGTTCCGGCGTTCTTAACTCCGAAAGGCATTACCCTGTAGTGGTATACTCCGCGATCCATGGTAAAGGCTGTAAGATCTTCGTCGGCCAGGTTCATTCGGATCTGAATATAGCCGGAGAAGGCGTCCATGAAGCTCAGTAATTTGTGACTGGCTGAGCTGTCTGCTAGCTGATTTATCTGAGGAAGCGGGTAGTTGTCTTTGGGGAAAGCCTTGTTCAGGTCCATGAAATCGATGCACATGCGCCATTTCCCATTTGCCTTCTTGATCATAACTACGTTTGCCAGCCAATCCGAGTAGTCCAGATTCCTAATGAAGTCGGCGGCGAGCAATCGGTCCACTTCTTCCTCTATCTCCCTTTGTTTTATTGGTGCGAAACTTCTCTTCTTTTGTTGGACTGGCTTGGCTTTCGGGTCGACCCCGAGCTTATGGGAGATTACCTTGGGATCGATTCCGGGCATGTCCGCCGATGTCCAGGCGAACACATCCGAGTTGTTCCGTAGGAATCAGATCAAGTTATCGCAGACGCTCCCTGTCAAGAGAGAACCGGTCTGGACAGTCCGGCCGTTGACTCCCTCTATGAGGGGAATTTCTGCTAACACTTCCACCGACGAGCCACGGATTTCCTTTCGGTCGTCGCGGGTGTCCAAGGTGCCCTGGGGATCATGTGTATCTTCAAAGTCGCCGCCCTGCTCCCTGGCGGGCGATGTTGAGGCGAGGCGGATCCTGGCAGTTTGCTGATCTCCATAGGCGTAGCCTATCCCCCCGTTATCTAAAGGGAATATGAGCGCAGGGTGGTAAGTTGAGATCTGAGCCCGAAGGGCGTTCAAGATGGGGTGTCCCAGTAGGATGTTATAGGAAGACGGAATCTTGGCAACGAGGAAGTTTACTGATATGGTTCGCGTTTTTCTAGTATCCCCAATGTTGAGTAGGAGGGTGATCGAACCTACGCAAACTCCAGCAACACTTGCGGAATATTTCGGCCGGGATGGAATGGTTGGTGAACTCGGAGAGGACATGAGAGGTCGGTTAGAGATCGGAGAAACCTAATCCCATATGCTAGAAATAGTCGTAGAATAGGATATCCGCTGAGCTCCCTGAATCGACCAATATTCTCTGGACCTCGTAACGGTGAACTCGGGCTGCTATCACAAGCGGGTCATTATGAGAGAGTGATATGCCGTGAAGGTCTTTCTCGGTGAAGGTGATCGGTTCATCCTTCCTGTGCTTCTTATGGGGCAGATCACTTATATTCATGACTGGTACGGGGCGGCAGTCCCCCTCACTGTCCAAAGTCGGATGCGTCGAGATGACTATGATTTGACCGATCGTTAACTCCCCGGGAGGGGGTTAGTCTTTCTGCTCTTGTTCCGGATGCCGCTTGTCTCGTAAGTTTTTCGCCGGATGGCCTGAGCGGATCAGTTCCTTAATATAGTCACGAAGTTGCTTACAACTCTCGGTCGGGTGCCCCTGCGACCTATGGTAAGCGCAATACAGGCCCCGAAGCCGTTTGCCCGCCCTTTAGGTTGCCGGCGGGAGCCTGAAAAACCTCTCGCCTTTAGCCTCCTCTAGAAGTTCTGTCTGGGATATGTTTAGAGGAGTGTACTCTTGGAATCTCGGGGCATAGGGTTTTAGGCAGTCGTCTTTCTTTTTGTCCTCTCTGTCCAGTTTCTTTCGGTCTGCTTGGTCACCCCGGGGCAGGTTGGCGTTTACCTCCGATTCGAGCTGAATCTCTCGCTCGGTCCATTCTTTTACTTCGACCATGGTCCTAGATTGCGCCAATGAAAAAGAGCGGAGCCACTCTTTGTGCCTAAGACCCGGCCTCAGGGCGGTGATAACCGTCTCGTCGCGATACTCGGGTACCTCGAGAAGGGTATTGTAGAAGCGGGTGACGTACCTCTTAAAGGATTCCTTGTCCTCGCTTTTGATGGTGAACAGATAGTCGGCCGTCTTTTTCTGCTGACGGTTACCGACGAAATGACCGAGGAATTGGGTAGCCAGCTCGTCAAAGGTCGAGATTGAGCATGGCGCGAGCCCTCGGAACCAATCTCGGCCAGCCCGGATGAAGGTGGTGGGGAAGGCTCGGCATTGAGCCGCGTCTGAGTTGTCTTGGAAATTCATGTCTGCCGTAAATGCATCCAAGTGGTCCTTCGGGTCGGACTTCCCGTCGAAGAGGGCCACCTTGGGCGGTTTGTTTCTGGATGAGACACGCTCAGCTAGTAGCTGTTCGGTAAAGAGCCTTGTGAGTGAGTCAGCGGAGTATTTCGCGCCTTCGCCAACCGTACGGTCATCCTGTCGTATGTCTTCGATTTTCCTTTCGAGGGCCTCTATTCGTTGTTGGTACCCCGAAGAATCTTCATGGTCGGAGCGCCCGCTCCTTCTGCTCCCGGCTTGCACGACGGAGCGGCTTCGGTTCTGCTATATCACGTTCCTTAAATCTCCGGGGCGAACCCTTCGTGGATAGCCCTGGTGTTCGTCATATGCCTGACCTTGATGGCGGCGGCGGCGCGGGTTTAGCCTGGAATCAGGCGATTGGACTGACACTTCCTCGGGGGCAAGAAAGTGCACCGCGCGTTGAAGTGATAGCCCGATCCCCCTTGTGATCGGGATGTCGAGCTATCTGGCACCCAACGGGTCATTGAATCATTTCCCGGACGCAGGCCATGACTACTGGAACTGGCACGTCGGTATTCGGTCACATCAAGATGAGCGTAAGTGAGGTTAAGGGCCTGAGTGTGTCCTTTTATTTCCCTGCGAACGTCGTCGCCCCGGGGAGGGGATGCTGCAGTCTAGCAGGCATGGTCGGCCGCTTAGACGCGGGCAAGTGCGTCTACCATCGCCGTGAGCCTGTCGATTCGAGCGGATAAGGCGTTGATGACGTTAGGAGGGAGTAGGGTCGTTTCCGCCCCCGCTGTGGAAGACGGGACGGCTCGTGCTGGGATCGTCGCAATTGTCGCTTGTCATTGAATCGGAGGCGGAAGATCAACTTTTTGGGTGGAGAAGAATCGTTCTCACAGACGGCGCCAACTGATGGAGGTCTAAATCTGCTCAGATGTTGTCCTCCATCGATCTTGCTGCAAGCGATTCTGAACGGTGGTGATTGAGAATGAGAATTGAACGTGTGGATCTTAATGGGTTATTGGATGCCGCTGACGCCGGGCTACTTGCAAGAGAAGTCCCGGGGTGGGGAACCATCGTAGGACCCTCTGACGGTCAAGTAACTACTGAGGTATAGGGGTAGCGTAGCGGCGTATTGGAATCGATTTGATTTACCTGGATCGTCTGGTGGATGGGGTTTATATAATGGTCGCATGAAGTGAACCAGCGCGAGATTCTCGCCGTCCGTTACGCCTCTGCATCACATTCGCGCTGATGGCGGGACATGCCTATTAATGGCGGGATGCGCTCATTAATGGCGAGATACGCTAGCGCGAGATGAGAGTCATGGAGCGGCAGAGATCTCGTCGTGGTAAGATATACGGAGCCGTTACGAGGACGCTTGGGCTCCGTGCTCTCGGTTAAACAGGGAACCCATGGAAGCTTAGCACGGTGGCCGAGTTAGCTCGGCTGTAGGATTTCTCGGAGGAGAGACGTCGGATGGTTGTTTAGGTGAAATTGGGAAACTACTCCGGAGATGTTCCCGAAAGGGCGGATGCAATCTCGGAGGCGAGGTGCCGAAGAATGTCCCCGATGCATTATACTTGTTCCAGCTCCGTAGCCCTCAGGAGTCTAACAGGCTTAGCGGATGACACGTCATTTGCATGTGTCGTGATCTAGGGAACACTCGTTTATGAGCCTCTTCAGAAAGAAATTATATTTTATTTTTTTCAATACTTGCAGGGGACCAATCCAAGGGCACCGATATTGGCATGGAGGAAAGCTATCATCATTGATAGATATCGCATTTGTGTATAATCACGATTTCTCGATTCTCATTTCATCGCTTTATATTTGGGGTTTTACCAGGAGTAGGTGAGCGTGCAAAGTTGATGGATGTATGCTGATATATTTTGGATCAAGTTTCTTGTATGCCCATGACTGGATTGTGTTTGAAAATCACTTCAATTTTTTATTTGACCTCTTCTGCCATTGGAGTCTCTATACTCTCTTTATTTACTTGAATGATCTCAATGAAGCTTCTCTTACTGTTTGTTTGTTTGTCGTTTTTTTCGTATTTTTTTGCCAAAGACCTGGGCAAAAAGCTCAAATTTTTAGCTACAAAAAATAAAAGGGCAACTTGTCAAAATGCTCCGTTCCCATTTCAAACTTGTGTAAAAACCCTAGGTCTTTTGCTCTCGTTAAAAAGACATCTGGGTCTAATTAAAACTCCTTTTATACCACCTGCCTGTAATATCTAAAAAGTTGTCTAGAATATTTAAATGGTTAGAGAGAATAAAGATATAAATAAAATGTGGCCCAAGAGTTTTTTCACAAAGATTTGAACAACAGGCACTTCTCAACAATTTTGAAAATATCAAAGCTTTTTATACGACTCCTGAACCAGCCAGCTTCTTTTTGACAATTTACCCAAGAAAAAATGAAGAAAAAAAATGGACAATACAATATTTGTAAAAATTCTTGAAGTGAAAGTTATTCAATATATGCAGTATTATCTAATTCATGCTTTATCACTGAAAAATTCATGTTTTTATTACATAATAGATAAATGAGATTCACCTCAGATCATTTACTTCTCTTGAGGTATACATAATGTGAAATTGAATCCAAAAAGTAAACTTTGCAGCCAAGATAAATGAATATATATTGAAAATTTTCCACGCACTAAGATTTGTTCAACACAATAAGAAACAATGTCAACAGATAAATTTTCTTTTCTTAAAAATGAAAAAAGACACAGCAACGATAAAATTTCATAGTCACTCAAGCTAGGTTTAGCAAGCACCATTTAGCTTGTACTGAGATAAATACATTGGCAACAAGAATTTTAGAAATCACACAAATCTGGGAATTATATATGCAAATTAAATCCGCAAGCTATTCATGAACACTTTCCGCAACCTCCATGGAAATAAAAGCAAGGTATGCTCATCTTTTACCAAGACGTTACAAAGGAATCAAAAAATATTAAGAGCAGGTGAAAGCAATGAGACCCCATTACAAACTACTTTGTTCTAATATTTGCAATCCCAAGTTATATCGTGAGCCTAAGTTCGCTTCTGTGGCGAGCATAACTCAATTTCATCAAATTAAAGACTATTAGACCAAATTTTATGCCTTGAATCGAACGACGACAGATGATATATCGTCTTTTATGTCTCTGTTCACTGTGTAGCTGCCTCGCTGCTGCTTGTGGATCTTTAATCTTTATAGCAAGATCAATGGCCTCTTGATTTGTCATAACCTGGAAATTTAATATATGCGCATATATATTGCATATATATTGTTAAACGTCATATAAAAGAATCTAAGATGTTTTCAAAATTTTCTAGTTAATATGATAGAGATCTTCGAAGAAAATAAATTTTGAACAATTGGAAAGATAAATTCTTTGGTGGAAACTTTTCTTTAAATAATAAGAATATTTATTGCCGCATGTCATGCTAAAAAACCAATTAAGGTAAGATAGTAGAGATTGCACCAACCTTGCAAAGACCATTGTTAGCGAGGATAAGTAGATAAGTAGTTCAGTATCAGAAAATAATCTTGAACAGTCAGGAGCCGAACGCGAACGCAGATGCGATTTGAGTCTCGTCTCCAAAGGCAGGAGAAACAGCCAATTCACCATTAACTCTTGGGACATCACCTGATTGTTGATAACATATGAATATGTTAATAAAATATTCTACCCTAGATAATTCAACATAAACCTAGCAAAAGAAACAAACTTAAAGTGTGAGAAATATATAAATGTCAAAAAAAAAGTATCTAAGAAAACAAATGCTTTTATAAATATGCAGGCAGGCACACTATCTCCCAGCTGATGGCCATCAAATATAGGAAAAAGACCAATTAAGCTCATGCCCACTCACCTCGAGGAATTTAGTAAAATGGAAATCCTCCATAGGATGATTAGCCTAGCCTTTTACGAGGCTGAACCCATAGGTAACTCTGATTTAACCCTGATGTCTTTTTCCTTTACGAGTATTTGATGATGAATTTCCTGATAACTAAAATAGAAAACTAGACTCAGCATGTCACAGTTAATAGCACCACGGCTTAGAAATTTTCAACAAAACATGTTCAAACCAAACAAACTAACATGTTTTGAGTTTACCACACAAAAAAATTTAGCACTCCAAATTCTATATGCTTGCAAGGAGATGGAGGTTATGAAAAGTATGGCTTGCGCCTTGCAGCTTATGTATCAGAGGGTCATGTTAAGTTACTTCTAGATTCAATTCAAATAAATTTGAGCATATGTTAAAGTTACTTTCTAGCTTCGTTGTTAAAGTTGCTTCTAGCTTCGTGTTAAAGTTGCTTCAAGGTTCAACTCAAATAAATTGGGGAATAAGCTTCAGATTAATTTTTTTATTTACATCAAATATGAAATATATGTATTAAAAAGCTTGCAGAAGTGGCAAAATATGATAATTTTGAGGCTTATTTCTTTAAAAACTACCAAATACTTTCAATGCTTGCAAAAAAAGTTGAGCAAGAAGTTTGAAATCTCCAACAACAATAAAATGACATGTCAAACTTAATCGTATGAACCCTGCATATTAAATGAACATTTCGCCCTTTAATCAATATAATATTAACTGTATATTTATGTAAATGTTGTCCCTTTACAATGTTTCCCTCACTATTTCTTTTGTTGCTAATGCGACTATTGCCAAGAGATATATCACTCGGCAATGTTTCATTCGCTATGCTTTGGCTAATTAAATTTATGCTTTTTATACTTTCCACCGATAATGTATTCTTTACCACATAGAAATAGATTATTTCACGAAAGAATATTAGTAAGAGCGAAAATTCGTTTGGTAGTATACATATTCCTCCCTGGCAATCGTTGTCACTCGCTGTAGCAGGTTTTTTTACTAGTGTTTTATGTGTGTAATAGATTAGTTAATTTAATTCTTAGTTTGACCTCAAAATATAGCACGCTGAATCAACAGCAAGATCTATTTTGGTACCTTTAAAATAAATTTGCCGTAAGTTAGTAGTATTCTTTTATAGGTAGAATGAATTTCAACATTACATGAAAAAATGTAAGGGATATTTTGCGTAAATAGAGTTGCAACCGCAAGGAATCCATTATCTTTTAAAGGATTATTTCTATAAAAAATTAAAACAAAATCGCCTTCTCAAGGATTCATCATGAGCCAATCACTAAGCCAAATCAGTTATTGCACCATATCATCGCTCAAGTTTTATTTAATTATTGGAGTAATAAATTTCAAATAGATCATGCAAACAAACACACACAAAAAACGAAAACCATATAGAATGGACCCTTTACCTCAGGTTTATTTAGATCCGCCCTTGCTAACAAGAGATATGTTCTCTTTGCTCCAAAGGCTTATTCTAATTTTAGTTTTCTCTAATATCTCAACAAATTTTAGCCCAAGTTCCTGCAATAATTAACTCTTTCACTTCAGCAACTAAGAGTGTGATACTGTTCCTTCATTAATCCAAAATCCAATATCTTTACCGTATAAAGCTTGCAAGGGTTGTGGGGTTAAGTCTGAATAACCATGGTTATATGCATGACAAAGCTAACAAGTTCACACATAAAGTGTGTTTTAACTACTATACCTTTTCATGTAGATGGCACATGGCATACAATATTTTCATAAAAATAGTCGGCCCCCATATGTTATCCACATATCTCAATACTATCCCTCACGTGTGAGGTGTGGTTGTAACATGAAATGTACAGCACACACTTGAAGGCCAATAAGCTCTCTCAAAGATGCATGGCACATACATAGAGGCCAATAGTCTCTATCAAAAGTGCAATGAAGTACTCAAATCCACTGGTACTAACCAAACTTTGATACCATGTTTAATTATTTAGATACATACGAACAAGGAGGGCAACTATATATTTGATATGAAGGCACACAAGCTTTCCAAAATAGACAGGTTCTATCCAAATGACTTAAGCTTATAGTGGAGTTGTCTCATCTTATATCTTATATCCATGTACCACTCATAGTTTTCCAATATGGGAGTATGTTATCCACATATATTTTAACACTCACCCTCACGTGGATCGTACGACATATGTAGAGGCCGGTTTCTCAAAAACAAGTTGATCGCTCTCTCAAAGATGCATCATGGCACAAAGAGGCTAATCTATCAAAGGCATATAGACGGCTCTCTCTGAGGGCACAATGGGCTTTCAACATAGATGGGTTCCGTCCAACAAGGGTTGAGTCATAAGAACTGTATTGTTAGCCACAAAAGTAAAAATGAAGACAAAACAATGGACGGTAAAAATATTTGTAAATGTTATTCAATCATGGTTGTATATGCAATATTATCTAATACGTGCTTCATCACCGGAAAAATCCATAAATTTTTTATACAAGTTAAGAAAAATGAGACTCACCTCAGATCATTTGAGGTATAGATATTGTGAAATTGAGACCAAAACCAAAATTTTGCATTCACAAAGATTGTTCAAAACCGTAAGAAACAATGTCAATAGATAAAATCACCGTATTGCCAATGAGAAAGCACTTTAAACCCATCAGGTAATGACCTTTCTTAAAAAGGATAAAAGACTGCAGCAATAAAATTTCATATAGTCACTCAAGGTTCATAGCTATAAGCACCACTTAGCTTATACTGAGACAGTCACATTGGTAACAATAAATTTAAAAATCACACAAATCTGGCAATCATATATTCAAATTAAATCCGCAAGCTATCCATGAGCACTTTCCATGACCTCCATGGAAATAAAAACAAGAAATGCTCGTTTTAACTACGACGTTGCAAAGGAATCAAACAATATCAAGAGCAACATGTACAAGTGAAAGCAATGAGACGGCCCATTACAAACTACGTTCTTTGTTCTACTATTTGCAAGCCTAAGGAATATTGCGAGCCTAAGATCGCTTCTGTGGCGAGCGCAACTCGATTCCATCAAATTAAAGACTTCTAGACCATATTTATGGCTTGAATCGAACGACTACACATGATATATCATCTTTGCTGTCTCTGTTCACTGCTTCGGCGGTTAGTTGCCTCGCCGCTGCTTGTGGATCTTTAATCTTTATAGCAAGATCAATGGCCTCTTGATTTGTCATAACCTGGAAATTTTACATATGCGGATATAGACTGTTAAACTTCAAATAAGGAGATGAAAGCTGTTTTTAAAAATTTCTACTCCCTCCGTCCCCGTTTTAATAGTCGTTTTAGAGACTTTTTTGTCCTACAATTCTAATCGTTTTATGTAATTGAGATTACTTTATCAATTGATTACTGAATTTACCCTTCATTAAAATCACATGCATGCCACTTGTTGCACTTTGGTTTTTATGATTAAGGTTACTTTAATTTAGGGTATTGCGATAAATTAAACCGGTCATAATTTAACACCTTAATAAACGTGAGAAATGCCAAAACGACTGTTAAAATGGGACGGAGGGAGTAGTTAATATGATAGAGATCTTCAAAGAAGAAAAAATTGAATAATTGGAAACAGAAATTCTTAAGTATATTTTTCAAAATAAAAAGAATATGTCTTGCCACGTGTCATGCTAAAAATCAATTGAGATAAGATATTAGAGATTGCACCAACCTTCCAAAGTCCATCGCTAGCGAGGATGAGTAGCTCCGTATCAGAAAATATATCTTGAACAGTAATGTCGGGATCTGAACGCAGATGAGATTTGAGGCTCTTGTCTCCAAACGCACGGGAAACAGCCAATTGACCATTAACTCTTGGGACATCTCCTGATTGTAGATAACATATGAATATGTTAACAAATTATTCTGTCCAAGATAATTCAACATAAACCTAGCAAAAGGTACAACTTAAAGTGCGAGAAATATATAAATGTCAAAAAATGTACCTTGAAATGCTCATGCGCGGTTAACTTTGAATATTGATGGGTTATCACAATTTTACAGGCACAATGAAAAATGCAAATTATATGATTTCACTTACATACAAGGGTAAACTTTGAAAAACGTCAGATATTTGCATTGGTCTCTAGACAATTATTCGTTCAAGGCTAGAAGCCAAATTTTAACTCATATACCCTACAAAAGAGTTTAAAAATTTCTAAGTTGGCTATCAAAATGCTATTGTTTGTGCTAAAATCCTAGCAAATGAAAACTGCTTATATCTCCTATATGGCAGATATATCGGTTTTGAAGAGAAAACGATACGATATGCTGCATTTATATCTTTTGTAGTTTTGAGTAAAAATATCGGCCGATATATCGTAATATCGCCCAATATATCAGATCCGATATATCGGTAGAAATATCGCGATATTTACCTAAATTTATTTGGGCTACTGATTTTAGGTAACATTGGTAATTGATCCGCCCCGACCAATAATGAAGCATGGGTGGATCAACTAAGGAGGCAGAGAAGGCACGCTTCACCATTTGAAATATCAAAAAATATAAATTAATATAGGTTATATACGAGATTTTGGAATTTTCGAGTATCTATTATATATGTTAGTTACATAAATACAACACAATGAGACTTTAGTCCATGTGGTGATGTGTTTTGTTTTCCAAGAAAAGATCTTGGGTTCAGTTCCAATTAGCAAATTAGTTTTTTTTATTATTTTAGAAACAGTATGAATATCATTGTGTTTTTTTTAAAGAAAATAATTTCTTCTATATTATAACTAAATTGATTTAAAATATTTTTTTAGGATTTTTGTAAAACATATAGTATGATTTTTTAATGGAATCTTGATCTTTTAGTGCTCATGGTAGTGAAAATCCATGCATCCGGCACTTGCTGAAGGATAGGTTAAAATTGAAAAAGCTCATAATGTATATCAACTTTCTTCTTTATGGACCCATATTCGATTTTTCTGTTAACATCAAATCTCCTTAAATAAGATTCGAAACTACAACCAGCTACTTCACATAATCTCTCTAATACTGAGCTAGTGAGGAAAAACTCATTTTAAAAGCCGAATGTTCGTATTTTCATATATGACATTTATGATACAAAAATATTTTTTTTAAATATCACCCGATATACCACGATATCTAATATCCGATGAATTTTCGGGCCGATACAATACTGATATCCGATATTTAGAACATTGGTTAAAGTTCATAACCATGAAACAACCCTTGAAAATTCTACCACTAACAATGAGTATACAAAAGGGTAAATAGAGAGGAGCATTTGCAAGACATTGACGTTAGGGAGAAAATATATGTAGAAGAGCATTTGCAAGTAAATTCAATATTCTTCATTAGCGTTTTCTTATAACATGCTAGTCCCTAAGTTGATTTAAACGATGCACCGTTTGCATATACTTCTTTGAAATTTTGGGGTTTCAACGAGTCCAAGGAGTCATCAAGAATCCTAACACTCCTCACTTGCCTCAATCTGCAGAACCCTGTTAGCACAATGAACTGGATTCAGAACATCCGCTTTAATTCCAATCTTTATATACCCAAAAGTGCTCAGTCATGTGTTCCATGATTTTCAATGATACGTTTATGCTATATGCACACGACAGAATAACATTGCTTACCATAACTTCAAATTGATTAACAGAATGGTCTAAAGAGGTCTCATATAAATCAAGTATTGAAAGCTAATCATAATGATACAGAAAGCATAAACAGTTTATGTTTCAAGGTAATTTTTCTAGTTCGGCAGAACAGCTGCTTATTTTTAGGTAGCATGTTTAAGGGTCGGGTTCATCACATATAAAACAATTAATTCAGCTAAATGCTCGCACAATAAACAACCTGAGACAATATCGTTGGGCTCTAAAATTACAGATTTGACTGCTGACTTAATCCAAGGGGTGCCAAGTGCTATTAACCACCGGTGTTGGATGAGATATAGATAAAGAGTGCTATATACAATTAACCCTAAAAAACAATAAGGCATGTAATTTGCATATATGTATGTATAGATATATTTTCTATAACACCAAGCACAACTAGTTCTAAGATGAGGGATGAAACCTGGCATATTTGAAACAAAGCCGCCTCTCGTCTCTATACTGCCTCGTTCTGCGCTTGTGCTTGGCTCATGATCAACTGTCAACTGTATCGCCTCGGCACCTTTTGCCACTACTGCTCGTGAGTCGCCGACGTTGGCTACCCACAACTGTGTACCATCTATGAGAATGGCAGTCACGGCCGTGGACCCGCCTCTTCCAAGATCAGGACTATGAGAAAGAATTGCCTTGTCCGTCTTGTCATATGCTTTTGAAATGGCTCTATCAGGATGGGTCCAGAATTCTTCCTACATCACAAAGGAAAGAACTTAAGTTTTTATTTTTTCATTAACGGTTTTTCTTTTTCTTTTTTTTTATTATGCTAAATTGCAGGAAACCTCCCTCACTTTTGGCAGCATATACCACCCTCTTCCAAAAGGTGTAGTTTATCCCCTCCTTTAACACAGGATAGTTTTTTAAACTTCTTAAAGCTTTTTAATCCCATATATCCCGGAATTTGTCCTTTTCTTATTGCCACTTCGTCACTGTCATTGCATAATTAGTATTTTCGGGGTATTTTGAGATTAAAAAAATTACAAAAAAATAGAAAATACGAATGTAACTTGGGATAAAGTACCACTTTTGAAAGAGAGGGTGTATCTTGCTCTATACGAATTATAATGAAATTAAAATAAATTAGGAACCCACCTTAGTGTTCTTACTAACCAAATAACGGGATCTTAAAATAAATAATAATGAAAACCCACCTCTTCTAGTATATTAGAAAACAAATGCTTTTGTAAATATGCAGGAACACTATCCCCCAGATGGCCATCAAATATAGCAAAGAGACCAAGCTCATGCCCCTTCACATGGACGAATTTGGTAACATGGAAATCCTCCATAGGATGATTAGCCTTGCCTTTTACGAGGCTGAAGCCATAGGTAACTCTGATGTTACCCTGATATCTTTTTCCTTTACCAGCATTTGATGATGAATTTCCTGACAACTAAAATAGAAAACTAGACTCAGCATGTCACTGTTAATAGCACCACATCTTAGAAATTTTCAACAAAGCATGTTCAAACCAAACAAACAAGTTTTGAGTTTACCATAGGAAAAAATTTAGCACTCTAAATTCTATATGCTTGCAAGGAGATGGAGGTTATAAAAAGGATGACTTGCGCCTTGCAGCTTATGTATCAGAGGGTAATGTTAAAGTTACATCTAGATTCAATTCAAATAAATTTGAGCATATGATCCAGATTAATATTTTTTGTAATATCAAATATGAAATATGTATTTTGCACATTTTTAGAGCTAAAAAAGTCTAAGGACGTACATATCCTATAAAACCCAAAATCTAGAAAACATCCAAGGTGGCAGAAAGCTTAGGATCCCTTTTGGAATGCAACAAATGGGAACTGAAAGTAGGAGTCATTTGGAATTATAAGGAAATTATAGAAGAAGAAATAGTTCCCTTCATCTTGATATAAGCAAATCAATTCAAACATGAAAGAATCATTTGGAGTTGAAACTAAATATATTTCACTGTAAAGCAAAAACTTTTAGGCCAAGGCCATAGGTGATCCAGATGTTACCTTGATGTCTAATTTCTGAAAAATGAATTTAAGGCTTATTTCCAAAAATATGATAATTTTAAGGCTTATTTCTTAGAAAATTAACAAATACTTTCAATGCTCAGCCAAAAAATACCGAGAAGTTTGAAATCTCCAAAAACTTGCCATGTAAACTTAATCGTGTGAACTGTGCAAACTAAATGACAAATTTTCCCTTTTAATAAATACGATTAAATAAACTATATAATTATTAATAATTTTAGTAATAGTTTTAATCAATTGTTAATAACTAAAGCAATCAACGGCGACAACGGTGGAGAGAGGGAGGGCGGCGGCGGAGAGAAGAGGGCGGCGGAGGTGGTGAAGGATATGATGATAAAGATGATGGAGAGAAGAAGAAGAAGAAAATGATGATGAAGCTAGGGATAGGGAGAGGTTCGGAAAGGTTAGAGCTATGGTGGAGGCATTGCTAGGGCTAGGATTGACGACGCTACGCTTTGATTGGGGCAGAGATCGTGATGGAGGAAGGAGTTTCGGGGGGAGGTGGGGTGGAGTCAGGGGCGGGCGGATGCGAAGTTAGGGTCTGATCAGAGATGAGGGCGGGGGTGAAGGAGGAAGGTGGAGGTTAAGGTTTGTTAGGAAAGAAGGAAGGGGGTGGTCAAAGAGGAGGGAGGGAGGCACTGGTGGCAGATCGAAGTTGAAGGCTTAGGGTAAGGAATAGGGTTAGAATTAGAGATGAGGATGGAGGTTGGCAGTTTAAATGATGTGGAGGTGGAAGTGGCACTCTTCCTACTGACAAGGCGTTAATCATGATAGATTTTTTGGAAATTGCAAACTTGTCATGATAGTTCTTGGAGATCACAAACTTTTTGGTAGTTTATTGCCAAACACTGAGAGTATTGGTAATTTTTTTGGAGATAAGCCTTATTTTAATCTATATGCATTTAACCAATTTTATTGACTATAATAGCAAAGGCTAATGACAATATTATTGTAATGTATACATGATGGTTCTCCCATATATTTTGGCAATTACCTGAGTATACAGGATTTGGAAAAGACTCGAAGGCTTATGACTTATGAGAACATAAGTACCTATATCTATGAGATCATAAGCAAGGTTTAAAATCGTATCGGTTATAGTATGATTGCCACCTTTGGGATCAAAATTAGTTGTATCGGCCATCTTGGCCTGGAAATTGCGGGTTCTCTCTCGTTTAATAAAAAGATTTCTAATAACTAGTGAACTCTTCAAATAAATAGCAAGAGTGACTATAAAAAATTGGTAAATTTATCAATTCATGAGGTTTAAAATGGCTGTTTTAACACATGGTAAAAATAAGTAACTACAATGTTTTTCAAATATTTTCGATAATAATTAATAATATCAAATAAATTGTAATCAAACAGCCTAATGAACCTACTAACCCATTAATAAACTTAATTTTAGAATTCTACTAATCAAATGGGAAACACAATATAACCCGGTATCGGAACTTGGACGCTCATTTTTATATCCGAATAAGCCATCTAGAATCGGGATTGACCGAGATTTCAAACGATGATCATAAGTCAATTATCGCTAACTAAGCTACACTAATCCTATCAATATTATCTTGGTAGGTGACTTGGTTATATCTTGGTAGGTGACTTGGTTGCAAAGCAATACACTCCAATTGGCGACCTTTTCGGCATCTTCCTATGTTATTCATGAGAAGGATTTTGGAATAAAGTGGAGGGACTTTGTGTTTTGTGGGTAGAGTTGTTGATTGTCCACAACTTAAATAGAGAAAGTAACTTAAATAAGAAGAAAGTATGCAAGGAGATGGCTTATTCTCGACTTGTATTTAGTGATTGTAGAGTAGGTATAGTAGAGGAGTTATGACATTAACTACACATCAGTTCATCAAATCACCTCCAAATTAGCAATATTTTCATCTTATAATAGGTTTACCAGAAACATGGTGTAAATCTTATATAAGAGCGACAAAGAATTACAGAAAAGTTACAACCTTGAGAGCACTCAACAACTACATAAGAACAAATGAGAAATTTAACATCTCGCCTTACACACAAAAAATCTTTAAAACCCCGAAGGAAAGAAAAAACCGTAACCTCACCAATGAACACTTATTGGCTCAAAGACCCCTTGCCGGAGTCACTCGGCTTTGCTCAATGCTCTCATACATGACTAAATGAATCAAAGGTCATACAAATACCAGGTGAGAGTGTTGAACCAAAGACCTAAACCATTCTCAAAAAATCATGTTCAGTCCCAAGGCTAAACATTTCGATTGACTACTTAATTTGATAAATGTCGCTTTGCCAATCATTTCGATTTTCTCTCCAATCTTCTTTCCATTATGCAAGTATTCTTTTGACTATAGACTTCTACCATGGTGGTCAAGATACCGGATTTTTCCAATCAGAATCAACCTAAAATCAAAACCTTGTCCTTGTTTCTAAATATACCCAACAGAACCAGGTAATTTTACCTGCATGAATACATCAAACTAAAGTTCCAAAAATAAGGTAGTAAAATCAGCAAGTTGCCCTGGAAGCTAGGTTTAATTTCATTCGAACTTTCATCTCCCAGCTAGAAATCAATAAAGCAGTTGAACAACAAAGATGATCACATAAACCAAATAACAGGATTCATTTAAATGGCTTCCCCAAACCAATCAGAACACTATGATTACAACAGAACTCCTACAATCGATTCTAACAAATTAGAACTCTATGCCCAATTCATATATCTAAAACATCAAACTTGCAATCCATCAAAATTTTCAGATCAAATATATGATTCAGTAAATCAAGGAGGAAAAAAAAGTATAGAACTAGGTCAACTCATACTCACCTTGAAGCAGCATAATCTCTCCATATAAAAATAAATCCACAAATTCCTCCCCCACTTGTTACCAAAAAATCACAACCATCAACTCCAACAAGATGCGATTTTGATCCAAACCCACTTCCCAAAACCTCGATTTGTTTCCAGAGATCAAATCCCTGCGACCGATGATAAAAAGGAATCTCAGAATCAAAAAGAAGGGGACGAAGAAATCAAATCGGCAGGCTCCTCCATTATTTATCTCTCTAAATATAAATATAAACTGTGAAAAATTCTCTGTCCTCTCTCCTTGGGTTTTGTGTGTTGGAAGCAAGAAGAGATGAATGGGAATCGTATGAGCAACCGTTCATGGAGTCAGAGAGCAGCGGAAGGAAAGGATTTTTTATTATAAAGAAGAAAAAGAAAAATATTTTTTTCTAGAGAGAGAAAGTTTCCTCCTGTTGACTTTGCAGCCTGCAAAAAGACAGAAAGGTATGACCACATGACCCAAAGTGGGAGGAGAATTTATCGGGGGATGCCCGTGGATAATTAACATGGGTGAAATACCAATCTTGTCCTTCTTATGTGGAGAGTGGAATTATGCCTGATGTTTAGCCGGATTACATTATACAACGTACAACAAATCTGAATCATTTATTTTAACGGCTACTTAAAAGTAGCGGTTAAAATAAACGGTTCAAATTTAACCGCTATTTAAAATAACGGTTCATATTATATAAAAGAGAAAACCGCCCCCAACAGTTTCAGCGGTTTAGAATTTTGAGATCGAAATTGGGCGATTTTTGCTATGATTTGAACTACGATTTTGTTGGGGTTCCTAACGCCTTGGTCGTCGACCGCGGCCGTTGCGAAACGAAAATTTTTGGCGTTTAAAAACATAGTGCTAGAAACAATTATCTAGAATCGAAATCAAATATGAAACTAGCAAGCTATAGAAGTTCTAGCTATTGTGATAGAGTGTATTACCAATAGATCCGTGTTTTTCGGTCTTCCACCCTCTTCCTTAGCTCCTTGAGGTCTCCTTGATCGAACTTGACCGCCGGACTTCCTCCGTCGAAGATGATCCATCCGAGAGATGTGGTTGATGGCTCTAACTCCACACTAAAGATCTAGTAGAGTAACTAGGGACTCTAGATTGCTAATCTAGAGTGTCTAAGAACATAGTGAGTTGTTCTAAATGTCTATCTATCTCTCTTTCACCCTTGATTTCTCAACTCATGAGATGGTAGGATGGAAGATCAAGAAGGAGGAGGAGCTCAAGAAAGGCAAGTGAGAAGAGATGAGACAAATGGTGAGAGTGATTTTCATTCAAAAAACCAACCAAGTGTTTATCCAACATCCCAAAAAGAGAGTATGATATGAAGCATGATTTTGTAAAAACCATTTTCTAAATAAAATAAAGCAACTATACTTGAATAGTTTGCACAAATGAATTTTCAATTTATTTATCAACACTATTCAAGTATAGTTCTCACCATTCTCTATTCACTACCTTTACACCTCATTTTTCATTTAAATTAATAAATAGATAAACTAAAATGAGGTGTCCACCTTCTAGAATATTTTCTGTATAAATACGGAATACACTCAACTGTATATACATACCCGTATTCGTATCAAAATACGAATACCCAAAGAGATAGAATAACATAAAGAATATAATAATAGAATATACATATCGAAATATATATACGTAAATTATTAAATCAATACCTGATTTAATAATCCGGCTCAATCCTAAACCGGCTAGTATTATCAACCGTCCGATCGAAAGTCCGGATAATTAGTACAATCATTCCATCGGAACTCTGCACGTATCAAAATATGGCTACTACATCATTTCTTCTGAACCAGAGAAACTCTCTGTGTGAGACTCTAAAAACTCGACAGTACGCCGGCAGTGAGTTACTGGATAAATCCATAACCACAAGCACGTCAGCGGCACTAGCTGTACGTAACGGCTACCCGGGTACCTATCGAAAAAGAATGCCGACGAGCAAACTCATCCGGATCCCTACTGAGCCTATCTATATGTAAAATCCTAAACTTTCTGTACATTTTTTTTCAAAAATAAAAAAAGGGGTACTTGAGTCTAAGCACAAGTTATAAATTTGTTTTGCTTTTGAACAACAAGCTAGAGCTTGTAACTCATTGGTAAGACCTTGCACTGCTGAACCAAAGCACCAGAGTTCAAATCCCATCAGCTACATTATTTTTTATACTGATTTCTTTTAATCTTTTTAGAAGCCCAAGAGTCTACACGTACATAACCCGTAAACCCAAAGGTCACACTAAAAATAAACGAGTCCAGGGGGTAGACCAAACAACGAGGGACACGTGGCGGCGAGGCGGACCCCGACTCGGCCCGACTCGGCTGGCGGGAGGGGTGAATCGGCCGGCGCCACCGGCCGACTCGGATCCAACTCTGATTTTTCTTCACTCCACCTGTGTCTTTTGGCCTCCCCATAACCTCTATTCTATTTATTTTCCCTGCACATTAACAGAGCCAATTAAAACCCAATTTAAATCTTTTTAATGCATTTTTTTATCAAACCCTAACCCTAATTTTTTTCGTATAAATTCCACTCCATTTCACACACACCCTCACTCACAAATTCTACCCAAGCTCTTAAGAAAAATCTTAAGAACTTTTGTGTACAAGTGGAGTTAGCGAAGGGGGAAGCTCCGACGAACTTCCGACGACGACCTTAGGAGCTCCCAGCGACGAAACGACGCACCGGCACCTTCTACCACTCTCTCTTCCTCTTCTCTAATCTAAAATCCAGTAATTCCCTCATCTCTCTTCTCTTTTCTAATCTAAAAACTTGTATTTCTAAAACCCAAGAGAAGCAGAATTAATCCGAGTTCCTATTCGGTTTTCTTTAAAATGTTCCAATTTTCTTAAATACAACAATACCAAACCATCACATCATAATCATTAAACATTAACAAACATATTGACAAGTTTCATATCAAAATAATTCCTATTTTACTTTTTATCTCAATTTTACAGAAAAATACCATATACTTTAGTTTCGACATAAAACATCATTACCCCTTACTATACCTTTAGATAGTTCACGAGGTAATGACCTACCTCCTCACAACACTCATATGTAACATAGCACGATGATCTTTGGGAACATAGTTTTGGGAAAATACAATTTTACACAAAACTACTTTTAACTTATAAAAACCATTTTCTATAAAATTATGTATTTTTAACAAATCTTTGCAAAGCGCCGCTATAATCCATTTTGGGGAACTCGTTCGAGATGGTGCGGATTATTGCACATCCTCAGGCTTAGTAGTGCGAGATGCAGACCTCCGCAAGGAGCATACGGTCTCGAAAGATTTAAAAATACAATTTTCTTTAGAAAATGTGATTTCTATTATAAATAAAACTTATATTTTTAATAAATATATATACATATATATATATATATATATGTAATTAATATTAAAATATCTATTTTTAATATTTATAATATTCCACATTTCCAAAATTCAAGAAAAACATTCCATTTACAAGAAAATACCAAACAATTCCAATATTACAAATAAATACCCTATATTATGAAAATAGGTTTTATTCACTAGAAATGTCACAATGATTAAATATACATCAATGAAAACTTAAAAAACGATTATAAAATACTTGAGGTGTATTTTAAAAATTATACAAAATTATTTTTACATAAAACACCCTCAAGTTATATAAATTATAATAAGGACCCTAGTAAACATAGGTTTAAGCGGGACCAGTCTCTTGAGCCCCAGAGAGCCGGAGATATGGGTGCTTGCCTATTTAAGGTAGACAACTTAACAAACGGTGTTATCAACACGGTAATCGTTTTTGAAAAAGACACAAATCCTGCCGTCCATGTGCAGTAGTTACCGATAACACCAAAACCTAATTCAGGATTCAATTTTTTTTCTAATTGTCTGACTCAGACTGAGTCTTAATATAATCAATCTGACTTGAATGAGATTCAAGTATATATAACAATTCAATATGAATCCATATATTCAATATGTTCAATCTATCAATCTATACAACTTGACCGAACCGAACCATGGATATACTTCCATCTACATGATTCTCCAGTTACATCCATTTACTGATATCATGGTTTCGGCAAGTCATCCATCTATACAAGACAATACAATACAAACAATACAATCAAGACATCGCGAGGTTTAAGGGGTAGATTGGTACAGAAGGTGTTAGAAGTGGCACGAGACTGCAACCATTAAGACACTTAATCTGAATTCAATTGCCGTTGTACCGTGGCTGAACGGTTCCTTATACTTTCCGTCCACCTTAGTCTCTGGTCTACTTAGACTCCTCTCGTATATACTGGCCTCTTCTGTACCAAGTTAAAAACAACAGCGTTAACACTAAATACAACATTATAACAATATAATACAACTTTAAAAGCTACACACACACACACTCTCTCTCTCTCTCTGTCTATTCTACTTCTCCCTTATCTTTGGAACTTACCGAGCGATTGTTCGCTGACGATATTCCTTCTCTTTCTTCTTTGGAATGTTGTCAGGTGATTCGGACCTTTAGGAGATCGAGCCCACCAGCGAGGACTTGGATCAGCTAGCCTTCGACCCGGAGCTCTCGTTCCTTGTACACATTTACATTCTGTATTTTCCATTTCTGTTATGCCACTGTTTAGTCATTGCTTTCCATTCCATGTATTTACTTTTCAGATGTATTGTAAAAAGAATGTTAATAAATAACGTTGTTGTTCAATTATATCTATTGTCTCTTATGCATTTTTACTTATATTGCTTAGATACGCTTAGCGTGTTTATTTCAGAGTAAATACGTAGCGGCCTCATCGCGCCCTCTGCCCGTACACTGGGAAGCAGGGCGTGACACTATGAAAATCTCTGTACAATTTGTTCTCTTCGTCTAAAGTATCGCATATCGGGTCTAGAAAGTGGATAAAGTCAGACCCTTAATAACACGATATTTCGTGTCGGTGTGATGCCCATCACCCACTGAGAAACTATTGATCCAAATCAGTAATTCTCATCTACCTTGGCCAAGAATTTCTGGTAATGGTCACCCGTGCACAATGCAACACCAACCCCCTGTTAGTTATATGTATGCCCTAGAGGCTATTACTGTACATAGGATGTATATTGTAGTGGATGCTGGGACATATATAGGTATGACTTTCTTGCTCGACATGATAGTATGCTATCTGGTTACTCTTTATCTTAACATGTATACTTGCTGTCTCTCTATTACATATTGATAAAGCCCTTAGGATATGTACTCGACTTCCAGGACTATGATGCAGATCATACTAGTGGGGCCTGGGTAGTCCATGAGTACATCCTTCAATGTTCCTAGTCGTGGGAATATCGAGACGGGGTATCGATATTCCAGAGTAGACTAGCGTATATCTTCTCGACCCATGTGATGGGCGATGGATGATCCCATATCCATTGGTGTTTGACATCAGAGATGGTATGCGGGTGCTCAGTGGAGACTGGGTACACTGAACGGACTCGCCGAGAACTCCCAGATGGTATTATACCTCACGTCAGATGGCAGTTCTCTGGTGACACTGGTACAGCTTAGTCTGTTGACCCGAGATCGTCATAGAGTCTTGTGTGTCTCCCACTGTGCTTTGATTTCCACTCTACCACGGCTCTACTGAGTCGTGCAAACAGGTGGTTTTTGGGTACAGTCCCGATTCACATGGAGGCAATGAGTGATAGGAGGGGATTCGTCTCTCCCGGTATTGGGGGTTGATGTTGCGCTATGCTCGACTGGCCATAACTGGAAATCCCTGGCCAGGGTTGCAGTGATTTACTGGTAAGAGTTATCAGTAGTTTCACACTTGTTATGGACCTTACATCGGCATGACTTATCAAGCTATTGGGGTCTGACGTTTACCACCCCTAGGCGAGATATACGACATATCAGACGAACAGACCGGACTGTACGGTAAGTGTTACTGGTTAGATTCACAGGAGTGTGAGCGGGCTTGCTCGTTGATCTTCTGATCGCTCAATACCCGGGTGGCCGTTACGTTTAGCAGACCGCTTGCGGCTTGTGGGTGTTTGATATGATCATCACCTGCTGCCGGCGTATTGACGAGTCTTTAGAGTCCTACACAGAGGTTTCCTGGCTCAAGCGAAACGAAATAGGAGCGCATATGAGATATGTGCGGGACCGAGAATAATACCAGTATGTGATACTGTATTCTATTCTCGCGATTTGTATCATTGGACGGATATATGAGATATAGCCGGGTTACCGAATCAAGTGTTGATTCGATACATTGATACACTAGATATTAGTCGGTTATATGCGGTATGACCGGATCATTAAATCAAGTGTTGATTTAATGATTTAATGTATAATTATATATTTGATATATTACTTTACATTAACTATTATTTGTTCACTTAAGATGGATTTTCTCACTTGATTTGCATAAGTTGTATATGTGATATATTTTTGTGTACTAGTTTGTATCATGTTTGATGATACATGCAAACTTGGGTGTGTGTATGCTATACACCATGTTTAGTTAATGGTTAGGGTTTTAATTGCCTTATTTATTTATTTTATTTATTTACTTTTGGCAAAAATAGAATGGTGGTTATCTTTGTTTTATGCAAGAAGCTTCATGATGCTTCATGCATCTTTGAAAAAGTCTACCATTTTGTTTTATGCTTAACCTAACCATTTACCTAAACCCTAGTTTATTATCTACATTAGTTACACTCACCCATGGTTGCTAAATGATAAGAATCACTTGATTTTCTATTTTGACATATTATTCATTCATTATTTTCTTTTTTCTTCTTCATCTTCTTCATGAAGAAGAAAGCCATTGCTAGAAAATTCCAAGTGATGAATCCAAGTGAGAAATCCAAATCCAAAGTGAACCCACTTCCTATTTCTTCATCCTCTACCACTTGCCATGTTGTATAGGGTGTTATCTTCACAAGTTTCATGACCTAGTGAAGATGGAGCTCGAGTTTGAGTCGCCTCGACGTAGATCATCTTCGGTATCGAAGTCAACGACCTAGCCCGATCATTTCTCCGACGAAACCATCGCTAGAGTCCAGGATCTCGATGATCGCAGTGGAGGGACGTCATCATGGAGCTAAAGATGTGGAGGACCGGATCTACAAAGGTTGTAGTCACTTTCACTTGTAGTTAAGTTGTTAACTTGCATGTTCTTTCGCCTTACCTCCAGTATCGATCTTGTTTAGGGTTTCTCGGCACATAGAAAATTTTGATTTTGGCATGGTTGATCAGTTGTAGAACCTCATGGGTGTGCCTAGGAACCCTACACCCCCAATACCGGGAAAGACGAATCCCCGACGATCCGCTCACTGCCTCCATGTGGCTCGGGACTGTACCCAACTAAAACCTGTTTGCACGACTCCTTTGAGCCGTGGTAGGGTAGTAATCAAAGCACAGTGGGAACTCACACAATACAAATGACGATATCAGGTCGAAGGACTAACCTGTACTCATATCACCTAAGAATTGCTATCTGACAATAGGTATAATACCATCTAGCATGTTTCCGGCGAATCCGTCCAATGTACTCACCCCTAGTGAGCACCTGAATACGATCTTAGGTGCGAAAAACCAATGGCTGTGGGACTAACCATCGCCCCTCGTCGGGATCTAGAAACGTATACACCAGTCTACTCCGGAATATCGATGCCCAGTCTCGATACTCCCATGACTAGGGACATTTAAGGATGTGCTTATGGACTACCCAGCCCCCATATATATGATCGCCATCATAACGCTGGTAGTCAAGCAAGAATCCTATAGGATCTATCAACATGTAATGGTGGTATGTAATACCACATAATGCATGTACATAATGATAAAGACAAACCAGATAGCATACTATCATTTTGAGTAAGACTGTTATGCCCGTATAGGTCCTCCCTCAATCATCACAATCGTGTGCCTGCGATTACAATAATTGACTTGAGGGCACTATATCCAACAATCTCCCACTTGCACTTAAGGCTAATTATTGCGGTGTCGCATACTCACAGCCCGTGTGATACCAAACACCCAACTTCTCTACTAATCAGTCTCACAAAGCACGTTTGTGAAACTATTGTGTTCGAGAAATAGCCTCAGTGAGTGGATCCGCTCCAATGTTTCTATCTTTATCTCTCTATATCTCAACGTCGTGAAGAAAGACTATCTCCCGAAATGAGTGATACATGTGTTAGAGTTTGTCTGGATATCTGATGGGACCCGGTTCACAAATGAACTCCAAATCCAACAAAGTTCTTAGACCGTATCTTCCATTGAATTTAATCAGTATCTTGTGCTATGCCTTCCTCAGTATCCGCTTGGACCACCTGTCCAACATACCTCCCCTCAAAAGAGAGAAAACTATTAACTCTGACAGTCACTCTGTCATCTAGGTCATCTTGAAATCCTGAAATGATAACTGCCTCCTGAAGGAGACTACCGTTACCATATACCAAGAATATACACTTATGTTCATAACTTCTTCCCAATGTTTCTCCAGGATTAGATTAATATATATGCTTATTGCAGCCAGTGCAAAAGCAATATCTGGTGTGGTACTTGACATCTAATGATTGACTCAATTACCTAAGCAAGCGATATGTTAATCATGCAAATCCCTCTCCTCATCATTCTAAAAGACATCTCTTTAGAGAGGGTGACTCTATCATCTGCGGGTACACCACCACGCCAGATGTCGTCCATTCTAAAACACTTTAGAATAGTGTCAAAATACCCAAATTTGGACACTTCCCAAATATAGATCTAAAACCATAGATCTAGTGACCAGAATCCCGATATTTTATCCAGATCTTATGTGGAGAAATACCTTGTGACAACCAAAGAATAACCGATCGTAGTATAGAAATTTCAATTCCTATAAGGAGTACGTCATCCAAATACCAGGACATGACTCCCTACTACTTTCTTACCAGGTTCATCTATTGTTCTGATGAAGTCAAACTCTATGACTGTCATATAAAAAATAGACGATCTATCTCCGCTATACATACTTTAGTCTATAAATAGACATAAACTACTGGCCTACCACGCTTCCGTTGCTCCCACTGACTACAACAACCCTCTGGCAGAGTCATATACACGTGTACTTCTAAAGCTAATTTAGAACGACGTTATATTCATCCACCTGCTAGATCTCATAGTCTAAGACAGCAGTAGTGGCAAGCTTGGGTCATCAAAAACCTCCCTGTCACCGTCTTTGAGGAGACCAAAGTACCTCTCGGGTGGATGAGGTTACCCACCATATCTGCGGAGTGGCTAATAGATTGTCGAATCCAATTGAATCTTTAGGTTCTACTAAATTTTCAGTAATCGTTTGTGGTTCTGGAATCACTTCCAGTTCTACCATACACCCACTTGTGTTTTCTGAAAAGAATTCATTTTACTAAAGAGGTGGCGAGTTAAGAATAATATAACTATTGATCCTCCAAATGGTAGAATGTTAACCTACGTCAAAACCCGGGATAACCCCAAACTGCCATTACTGAAACGTGCCTTGAGTTTATTCGGATTCCGGTTTTAAGCATAAGTCGGACTACTCCATATACCTTAACTTCGTTAAGATATGAATCCATTCTATATCCAATATAGAAACAAAGACACTAATTTAATTGGAACCAGATTCAAAATACATGTAGCTATTTCCAGTGCATATCGACTAAATGGAAGAAGGCCAAGCAACATTACTCATCAAGGAGCGTACTCACGGATGAGTATCCTGAGAGAGAAACAAGTTCTCAAATATATTACCTACGACGGAATACCTAGTACAAGTATCTACAACTTCGATCATCTTGAAGAATCCTGATACTTGCAACATATGGTTCTCTACTTTATTCTTATACCTATAACTTCTCAAAATTTGGACCTTGTATTCCAACGAAATGCGTATCTAAAACCAGAGACGTTATAAGTAAATGGAATATAGTACGAGTACCAACCCCTTTGTCCTAATGGACATTGGACAACATACAATACTTTGTATAAGTCCTCTGAGTTTAATAACTCAAACCCTGTGCATCGTAGGTTAAAAACCGTGTCATGCTTAAGAAGAATTACACCATTGTTGAATGCACCTTACCTAACCATCAACCGATATAGGTAAATGTCATAAATATAGTTTCAAAAAGTTATATCTCACTTTATTAAATAAACGTACAAATATATCAGTTTGAAATTGATGCATAACAACGGATATTCAAAACCAAACATTTGCCGTTAGGCAAAACCTAGGTGATCCCCTCAAATATCACCAATTACAAAGAATTCTGATATATTAAGGATCTAATCATCCAATTCCTAATATTCTACTCTCACTTAGCATCTGTAATACCATACAGATGTGAGAATAAAATCTGGTAAATACATACCTGTAGGGTGTTTTTCGTCACCCCATTGAGATGGGAATGCGCGCTCTTGTCAGGCATGTACAGATCCCCCCTGCCTGGGGCATGCCGGGGTTTATTGATTGTGGGGATCCGAATCTCCGGCAGCCACGGACTAAACCGCCGTTAATTACCTCGCTTTTGAAGCAAGAGAACCTCCAATTGATGGGTCAAACTGGTCATGCGAACTCAATGTGTCGTATGCGTGTGTTATGTTTTGAAGGGTACTTGGACGTATCGGGGGCCACGCAGAGTTTACGGGGGTCCCGCTATCCGGATAGCTGGCTGGGGGACAAGAGGGCTAATAGCCCTGTTATGGGGTGCGGGGCAGCGTCCCGTTATAAATTTTTTCTAACGAGGGACGCGTTTTAAGTGTGGAGCATGAGGGAAAAAGAGGGGCGAGGAGCGTCTTAAGGGCGCGTGAGTGCCGGGTGCTAGAGGGCCATGCATCCCGCATGCGGGCGCCGGGTGCCAGCGGTTCACGTGCCTGGCATGTGTGGGCTGGGCGCCAGCGGGTCACACGCCGCGCACGTGGGCGTTGGGCGCGAGCGGGTCACACGCCCCGCACTTGGGCGCTGGGCGTCGGCGGAAAAAGGGGCTTACACCCTGTACTGAGAGTTGTACCCCCGATTGACTTTTAGAGTTAAACTCCTAAAAATAGGAAGAGGGGCTTAGCCCCTGCACAGGAAGTTGTACCTCCCGGTTGACTTTTGGAGTTAAACTCCTTGAAAGAAGAGATTTATTATTTTTTTCTTCCTCTTTTTTGTGGAGTTAAACTCCTAAGAGATTTTCGAAGATGATGAAAGAGGACCCCTTTCTTCTCCCTTGAGCCCTGGATTTTCTCTTGAGCCTTGGATCTTCCCAAAGTGGGATTTTTGGAGATGGGTCTCCTTCTTTCTCTTCTCTGTTGACTGGATCTTGGAGAAAAAGGGCGTGAGACTTAAAAATCTTCCCTTTTAGAGATCTGATGGAAGATCTGAGCTTCCCTTTATGGGTTTCATGATGAAAAACTATTTCTTTTGGGGAAAAGAAGAGTGAAACTCTTGATTTAATTTAAGAAAAAGGAAGAAGGTTTAGAACCTTGAGGAAGGAGAAGGAGGCACATAACCCTAGACTTTTTTAAGAGAATGAAAAGGTTCCTCTTGATTTTTTCATCATGTTTATCTTTATAGGAGACTCCTAAGTGTGTTGCTCCTTTGTGAGTCGTAAGGATCTCACACAGGGATTTTCTCCTCACAAGATCGAGAGAACTTTGCGAGTGTATTTTATCTCTTTTCACGTGTTTGCGCCCTTTCGGGTTTCCACAAACTCACCGGCAGTCCTGCTGGTTTTACTAACGGAGCCCTTTCGGGTTTTCATCCGTGCCCGTTTTGCTTGTGGACATACCTTTTTTTAGCTTCATCGCCGGTGGGACTTTAAATGTAGTCTCGTCGGTATGAATTTGGGAGAGATAGGGGTCGTTTATACCCGTGGATTGTATACGGTTTTACAGGATGTATGATCCATACCGTAGGGCCAGTGTGCTCAATTCGTCTGCGACTTGGAGCATTCATGCATAGTATTTCTTGAGATATCGGTTATTGATTGGTGGCATGGGCCTTTCTCCCTCGACGTTTATTAGTTGGTAGGATTCTCAGTCAAACTTTTTCCCGATGACGTATGGCCCTTCCCAATTTGGCTCAAATTTTCCCTTGCCGTGTCGATTGGGGATGATCGGCCTTTTGAAGACCAACACCAATTCGCATTTCTTGAAAACGCGGAGACGGGTTATCTTATCATAGGCCCATGACATTTGAGCTCGGTGCAGCTCCAGATTTTACTGTACTGCGAGCTTCTTTTCTTCTAAGGAGTCGAGCTCTTCGAGCCGAAGGAGCACGTTTTCCTCCTCCGTCAACTCGTGTTGAACAGCCATTCTTAAGTTTAGAACTTCGACTTCGAGGGGGAGGATCGCCTCCACTCCGAAGAGTAATGAGTATGGAGTGGACTGAGTTGGAGTACGGTGCGTGGTACGATATGCCCACAACACCTTGTGAAGTTTAAGATTCCAGTCTCTCTTATTGGCTGAAACATTTTTCCTCAGGAGCTTGCATAGAGTTTTATTAAAGGCTTCGGCTAGCCCATTGGCTTTTGAATTATAGATGGAGGAATACCTCCAGTCTAACTTGTGCTGAGTAGCGAACCTTGAAATTTTGAAGCTCTTGAAAGAAAGCCCGTTGTCAGAAATGAATTTCTTAGTGTACCGAAGCGGTATAGAATATTATGCTGACTTCTTTTAGCGGGACAGCTTCAGCCTATTTGGAGAAGTAGTCTGTTGCAGCCAATATGAACCAGTGGCCTTTGGATGATGGAGGATTAATTGGATCAACTATGTCGGTGCCCCAAACTTTGAAGGGCCACGATACCACTGTAGGATGCAACGGATTGGGATGCTTGTAAATGAAATCACCGTGAATTTGGCAGATATGACATTTCTTTGCATGCTCTTCGCAATCCTTTATCATGGTAGGCCAGTAATATCCAAGCCATTTGATCTGAAGTCGCATTTTGGGGCCGGACCAATGAGCCCCGCAGACGCCCGAGTGAACTACTTTCATGACTTTTTGGGCTTCGGCCAATGACAGACACCTGAGCCAGAGTTGGTCATATGATCTGCGGTATAGCGTATTATTTACAAACATGTATCGAAGAGCTCTCTTCTTCAGCTGAACCCTCGCAGATTTTTCTTCGGGTAGCTTGTCGTATCGGAGGTACTCTGTGAAGGGCTCTCTCCAATCGGGCTCCTCTTGAATGATCAGAACTTCTTTGGCAGAATTGCACTTTTGTTCTGCGCTTTCCTCTTCTCGTAAAGAGACTGGGGGCAGAATTTGCCGGCTCCTGACTGTGATAAGAATTTCATCTATGTCGGGATCAGCCAGCTCTTTGGCTAAGCGAGCGAGTACGTCGGCTTTTTCGTTCAACGCCCTAGGGACTCTCATTAGTTCAATGTGAGTGAACCTTTTTATGAGTTCCACCACCCGGCCTCTATATCGAGCTAACTCGGGCTTATATATCTTGTAGTCGTTGCTCACTTGGTTGACGACAAGCTGGGAGTCACCGTAAACCCGTACCCAAAGGATTCTCATTTCTATGGCGAGCTCCAGACCAGCTATCAGAGCTTCGTACTCAGCCTCATTGTTTGTGTAAGGCTCGGTGAGAGCGAAAGAACGTCGTAAGGTTCCTCCCGATGGCGTGACGAACACCAATCCTATCCCCGCTTTTATCTCCGAGATGCTTGATTTACTGGAAGTCCTTATTGATGAGGCTCCATCGAAGTAGAGCTCCCAACATAGCTCGCTATCCACGAGGTGCAGCACTTGTTCATCGGGTAATTCAAAATTTAGTGGCGACCCTCCTGGTATGGGATGAGCAGCAAGAAAATCAGCAAGGGCTTGCCCGTTTATTGCTTTCTGAGGAGTATAAATTATGCCAAATTCAAACAGCATGATAGCCCATCTTGTCATTCTGCCGGCTAGGCTTACTTTGGTCATTAAGTGTTTGAGCGGGTCGATCTTGGAGATCAGCATAACCCGATGAGCGAGCAGATAGTGCCTCAGCTTCTTCACGGCGAATATCAGGGCCAGGGATTGCTTTTCGATCAGGGAATAGTTATGTTCCGCCCCGACTGAAGTTCGACTGAGGCAGTAGAGGGCATTTTCTTTTCCCTCCTCGTTATTCTGGACAAGGAGCACGCCGAGTGATTCATCTAGCACGGTAGTGTAAATAATCAGCGATTTATTTGGAATGAGAGTAGCCAGCACTGGAGGGTGCAACATGTACTGTTTGATGCTTTTGAACGCTTCTTTACATTCGGCATCCCAGACAAAAGGAGCTCCTTTCTTCATGAGCTTTGAGAAGGGCCTACATCTCTCCGATAAATTTGAGATAAAGCTTCGTATATAAGCAAGCTTACCTTGAAAAGATCTCAGATGCATCAGATTCTTCGGAGGGGGCATCTCCATGATAGCCTTTATCTTTGATGGGTCAACTTCGATCCCTCGATGTCGGCTATGAATCCCAGGAATTTTCCCGATGACACGCCAAAAGCGTACTTTAGAGGATTCGTCTTCAGATCGTATTCTCTCAGTCTGGTGAAAACGATCCTGAGATCTTGGATGTGATTGGCCTTGGCTTTAGTCTTGACGACCAAATCGTCAACATAACATTCGACGACTTTATAGATTAGGTCATCAAAGATATTGGTCATTGCCCTTTGATATATAGCACCTGCGTTCTTCAGTCTGAACGGCATCACTTTGTAACAGTATATGCCGATCGGGGTTCGAAATACTGTATGCTTCTCATCCTTAGACGATATTTTTATCTTATTGTACCCTAACGAACCATCTATGAAAGTGAACAGTTCGTAATTTGAGGTATCGTCGACCATCATTTCCATTACCAGAAGCGGGAAATCATATTTAGGGAATGCCTTCTTGATGTCCCCGAAATCAACGCAAACTCGTATCTGTCCATTCTTCTTTTTCACTGGGACGATGCATGCGATCCAGTCCACATATTTCTCTTCTCTGATGAAACCAGCATCGATGAGTTTCTTGGTTTCCTCAATGACCTTTTCTTCCAGTTCCCTTCTTATTCTTCGAGGAGCTTGTTTGACTGGCTTAGCATTAGGAGATATAGCCAGCTTATGCACGGCCACTTTAGAGGAAAGGCCAGGCATTTCTTTGTACGTCCACGCGAAGCAGTCGGCGAACTCATGTAGCAGAGCGGTTATCTGCTCTTTCATTTCTTCTGATAAGAGTGAGATGATGTAGGTTGGCCTTGGATTATCGGACATTCCCAAATCAATCTCAGTTAGCTCGTCGAAGTTTGCTTGTGTTCCATCTTCGAGCTCTCGAGGGGCTTCTTCTGGCCCGGCTAGCTCGTCGTCATCATTTGACCTCTCCTTGGCTTCACCAACATGGATCATGTAGCATGCTTTGGCATCAGGTTGAATGAAACCTATGCCCCATATATATGGGATTCATCCATCAATGAGTGCTCGGACCTGAGGCGGATTCTATAGCCATTCGTAAAACCTCGCTTCGGAGTCCGTTTGATATAGCCGACACCCGCACTTTTTAAAGTATTCCTGCATCTCGGGCGCCTAATATCTGGGATTGAGGACAACCCTTATTCCTCTCTCGTATGGAAGTTATATCACAGACAAATCGTCCGGATGCACGACAGTATTTGACCCATAAAACATGATGCCCTTCTGTCCACTTTTCCTTCTTGGAACGTATAAAGTTTTCAGCTGGTCCACGGTGGAGACTGATAATGCATCGAGCTCTTTACACATCTACTCCGGCACCCTTGTGATGACTAGGGACCCTTCTACAACTTCGAAGGTCTCTCGTAGCTTTACTTGTTGCATGGGGGCCCAATCTGTATAGCTGTTGCAAGGAAGGTTCTCTTCCTCCGACTCTTCAGTGTCGCTGCCTAAATGAGGGCGAGTTTAGCTGTCGGATGGGCCTTCGATATCAGACTCGTCCGTATCGCTACCAAGATAAGGGTGGTTTTTATGAACGGACGGACTTCCAACGTCGGACTCATCAGTGTCACTGCCGAAATGCGGACACACTTGGGTGTTTTTTCTTTTGAAAGTGACAGCCGACTCAGATTTGCTTTTGAGTTTCGGGGCCGTTCTGTCTTTGGTCAGCTGTGGCTCAGCACTTTGGAGGTTTACAATGTACCGAGAATCTTCATATCGGACTTCATGCACACCGAACGGCCGGATGTCTCCGTCAATGCGTCTTTCTTCTCTATTTTTGGTATACTTCATGCACTGATGGAGAGTTGACGGAACGATGCCGTAACCGTGAAGCCACGGCCTTCCCAGAAGAATCTTATAGGACATGTCGGCGTTGATCACATATATCTTGGCTTCAGTTTGTAGGTCCCCGAACCTGATCGGCAGAGTTATGGATCCCAGAACTTGCTGGCAATTTTGATTGAAACCTTGAATGACAATCCTTTCCCTTGACAGGTGTTAGACGTCCATTAACAAACTCTTCAGAGTCCGCAAGTTCATGATATTCACTGAGGACCCTGGATCAATCAACATGCGATTAATCCGGTCTCTGTCGCTGTACCATATCACGTAAAGCGGACGGTTGTGCTCAACTATTCTTAGTAACAGGTCTTCATCTTTAAATATGACCACGGCTGTATGCAGAGTGTACTGGGCTTCTTTCATATCAATTCCCTCAAAGCGAGCCTGGTACCACTCGGGATTTTGTAGAGCATGGATGAGAACATCTCTAAGCTCCTTAGATAAGACCAAGGCATCGTAGATGCTCAGGAGAAATAGAAGCTTTCGGAGATGAGCCAAGACATTATAGTCAACCGAGAAAGGACTCAAATTTTTATGAGCCGGCACTCCGCCATCTTCTTCATTAGCGATTTGTTTTTCTTTCCTTTTTGGGGCATTGCCTTGATTTGGCAGTAGAGCCTTACCGCTTTTGAGATGGATTTGGTTGGCCTTCATGACAAGCTCCCCGTCCTCCTCGGGAAAACAGAGTTCTTTCTCAGAGTCGCTACCAAGGTGGACGACGTAGTAGGTCACTATAGGGATCTCGTTATCGGAGTCTTCTTCTAGCTCCTCCAGAAATCTCAGCCGCTTCTACGGGGAAGAACTCATTCAATTGAATTAGAGTTCTTTCATTTTGTTCACAGTTTTCGAGGGAATCGATATATTTTTGAATGGTCGATCTCCTTGCAGACTCTTTTTCGTGTCGAGCTGCACTTTTCTTCTTCTTGAGCTTTTTTGGATTTTGAGCCAAATTGGTAGCTGGAACGGTCAGCTCCTTCTGCCCTTCCCATTCCGTTCTGGGTTCTTTCTGAAGTAGCTTTAGCATCTTCTTCATCTTCTTAGACATGTGCATGCTCCATGGAGGCTGCGGCGAGTCAGTTTCATTCTTCAAGGTAGCGGGTTCAGCTATCTGCTCCCAGAAGCCTTCAGCTTGTGTCTGTATGAAGTTTGTGGTTGCAGCTTGATTGTTCACCAACACACTCTTAGATAACTCGATCTCCCCAGTCTTGTACTACTTCTCAACCCAGTCTTTGAAAATATAGCAATCCTCGATTGCATGGCTCACTACTCGGTGGTACGGGTAATATAAAGGATTGTCGGTTATTTTTACTTCGTCAGGTCTTTTCGACTCTCGCAATTGTAGACCGTTGTTCAAGACATCTTTGAATATCTTGCGGACCTTGTCCCTTCTGAATGAGTAAACCTTGTTCTTTTTCTTCTCTAGGAAAGGCCCTTCTCTTCCCAGCACTAGCTTTCGAGACTGGTTGGTTTTGGATTCGCCTGCCTTTCACTTGTCTTCATTATCGGATGGATTGAAGACATTGGTATTGCTGGAATTCCCGCTTCTACGGTTGCCGTCCCTCTTGCTTTTCCTAGTCTTGTTTCTCTGAGAGTCCGGGGCAAACTCTTGCTTCGAGCATTCCAACATTTGAACTCTCTTGGTCAGCTCCTAAAACGTCTAGAAGCCTGCTGTACACAAGAATGTGACCATCTAATTGCTGAGGTTCCCAATGAGGAGGTTGACGGACTGGTCCTGCTCAAGCGGCGGTTCGCACTTGACAGTGAAATTGCGCCATCGGGCAATAAAGTCCGTGTTTCTTTCATTGTTTCCCGGCTTGGTTCTTACAAGGTCAGCAATGGAGATTTTATCACTGACGCTCATGAACCTTTGCCGAAACAGAGACTCCATTTGGGCAAAAGTAATGACGGGACTGTCTGGTATACTCACGTACTAGTCGAAAGAGACACCAGTCAGGCTGTTGACAAACTGATGAAGAAGGACCGCATCATTGCCCCCTGTATTTCCGCACAACGCTTTAAAGTGGGAAACGTGCAGATTTACGTTTCCCGTCCCGTCAAATCTTCCGAACTTAGGAATGACGTAGCCACTCGGGAACTCGATCAGATCGTACTGTGCGGGATATGGCCGCCCACTACTGCTAATTTCTTTCCAAGCTTCGTCTTTGGCCACCAATGTTTTAACCTTACTGGTGACCAAATCCATTATCCGATCTTGTGTTAGCTGGATAGTGCTATCTGGGGCCAAGGCGTCCCCAGAAGCGGAATGTGTCCGGCTTTCGTGCAGCTCACCCAATCTTGGACCCAAGGGGACAGGTATCGGTTGCTTCGGGTTGTCATCACCCAGCTCATGAGTAGATACATGCGCTTGATTGGAAGGCGCCCGAGCAATTTGAGCCGTGAGCTGCATCACAACATTCGTCAGGTCATCAATTTTTTAGTAGAGCTTGGTCATCTCTTTATTTTTGCTCCTGAGCTGTTTTCGAAGCTCTTGAAGCATCTCTTGCTCTGCGGTCCTGGGGCAGAAAGTCGGCTCTTTCTCGCTGTCCGACCTTAATTCCATATGGATTGAAGGGTCCTTCTGCCTATCGGCTTCATCGAGAGGGTTTTCATCATCTAGCGGAGGCGACTGATCTTAGGAAGCGGCAACCACATTCAAGTCAGATTGGGCTTGGGATGTGGTGGCCCCATCTTTACTTTTGCTGCGAAGGTTATCACTGGGACGCGTGCCCGCCATGTAGACCGTATGGATAACATATCCGTCCGTCCTTTCATTATTGGCAACTGATTTCGTAGACCGCTGTCATGGCCCTTCTGTTTCGATAATGGACAATCGATTGAAGATGGCTGGCCTGACCGGATTCTTGAGTGGTGCTGGCGCTTTTTTACCGGATTTGCTCCGCTGCTTTCACGCGGCACAGAGCGCCTGACAGACTCTTGAAGAGACGGTGTCATGCTTTCTCTGTTGGGGATAGGACACGTCTTTTTATAGTATCGTTCGGACTGCTGTCTTCTTGATTCTAGCGGTCATGGCGTTTTTCTGAACCCACTTCAGAGGTTCGAAGGAATTGCTGACTTTTACGGCCGACTCAGCCGTCAACATGGGGTGACCCTGCTCTTGGAACCTCACAAGATTCCACTTGATCGGAGTCCTGGCCCTCCTATTGGCTCGATACCTGAGCCGCTTCTGTCTCAACCTTTCTGTTTTGAGCACTTGGCAGGTTTTGGCTATTTGGGAAGCCACCGTAAACCGATTAATAGGGAGTTCAAAGAAGATACCCACTTGCACGATTGTCAAGGGCGTCGTCTGAGCCTGGTGGAGATGCTTTGTAGCTCCATTGATGTTGACGGCTTTGCCCCCAGTTGGAATGGTGGAGATCCATTCGAATACGGATCTGCATTTGGGGTGGGATGCTTTGGAGACCACAACGTTCGGCCTCCTTCCCCTTGAGGTCGGTTTGGCCGCTTGGTTTGCCATGACCTGTGCCAGATGAGTGCTTCCGGCAGGGTAGATGATGATGGAACCAAATTGATGGGGTGGCTCCTCCCATTGCCGGCCGAGACTTGCGGAGAGAACCACGCGGGCATTGATCTTGACCATGTACTAGATCGGAGTCGTGTCAGAAACGAAGCTCATCTTGGGAGACATGATTGCTGAGTTCGAGATTGTGACTGAAAACTTGTTAACCTGTACACACAAAAAAGGAAAAAAATGACTTCAGTACAGGTAATCGATATATATGTTGATTGAGTTCGCATGAACATTTAACCCGAAATACGGGAGGAGAGAAATGGTCCCACCGGGCGTGCCAAAATCTGTAGGGTGTTTTTCGTTACCCCATTAAGATGGGAATGCGCGCACTTTTCAGGCATGTACAGATTCCCCCTGCCTGGGGCAGGCCGGGGTTTATTGATTGTGGGGATCCGAATCTCCGGCATCCGCGGACTAAACTGCCGTTAATTAGCCCTCGCTTTTGAAGTGAGAGAACCTCCGATTGATGGGTCAAACTGGTCATGCGAACTTAATGTGTCGTGTGCGTGTATTATGTTTTGAAGGGTACTTGGACGTATCGGGGGCCACGCAGAGTTTACGGGGGTCCCGCTATTCGGATAGCAGGCTTGGGGTCAAAAGGGCTAGCAGCCCCCTTGTGGGGTGCGGGGCAGCGCCCCGTTAGAAATTTTTTCTAACGGGGGACGTGTTTTGAGTGTGGAGCATGAGGGAAAAAGAGGGGTGATGAGCGTCCTAAGGACGCGTGAGTAGCGCGTGGGCACCAGAGGGCCACGCGCCCTGCACGCGGGCGCTGGGCGCCCGCGGAAAAAGGGGCTTAACCCCTGTACTGAGAGTTATACTCCCGATTGACTTTTGGAGTTAAACTCCTAAAAAAAAGGAAACGGGGCTTAGCTCCTGCATAGGGAGTTGTACTTCCCAGTTGACTTTTGGAGTTAAACTCCTAGAAAAAAGGGATTTATTATTTTTTTCTTCTTTTTGTGGAGTTAAACTCCTAAGAGATTTTCGGAGATGATGAAAGGGGGCCCCTTTCTTCTCCCTTGAGCCCTGAATTTTCTCTTGAGCCTTAGATCTTCCCAAAATAGGATTTTTGGAGATGGGTCTCCTTTTTCCTCTTCTCTGTTGGCTGGATCTTGGAGAAAAAGGAAGGCGAGACTTAAAAATCTTCCCTTTCAGTGATCTGATGGAAGATCTGAGCTTCCCTTTATGGGTTTTATGGTGAAAAACTATTCCTATTTCGGAAAAGAAGAGTGAAACTCTTGATTTAATTTAATAAAAAGGAAAAAGGTTTAGAACTTTGAGAAAGGAGAAGGAGGCACAGAACCCTAGACTTTTTGAGAGAATGAAAAAATAAAATTTCTCTTGATTTTTTCATCATGTTTGGCTTTATAGGCTCCACACTTTACATATAGGTTCTTGAGCTTTGCCAAATGGCACTTGTGTCACCCCTTGCCTTATGTGCTTATCTTTTTTTGCACATAAGCCATGGGTTTTACAAAATTTTGGCTTTTTGCCCATTTTACATACATTTATTCCTAAGAAAAGAATTACATTAAACTAATTCATGGGTTCATTATTTTTGTCATGGGGCCGGTCCCTTCCATGCTCGGTCTTGACCTGAGCTTAGACCCACTTAGCTTGGGGTTGAATTTGATTTTGACTTGGTCAACCGGGGTGTAATTTTTGACCCCAACAATACCCTGGAGTCAGAATCTAATTGAGAAAGCAGTTTTCAATTAACACCATACAGTAAAATTGAAACATGAAAATGTTTCGAGGGGGTGGCCGGGTATTCCTAGTAATGCCCCTTCCACTATCCAGATTCATGACAGTAGTCGCAATTTTTCCCTGCCCTCACTCCATTCCCTTTATATGTCTTTATTTCTTACCTTCTGTACATCATACTTAGGCTAATTGGTTTTCTTCCTTCCCTATCTTTTGACACATGCTTAAGGTTTGGAAGAAAACTATCCAATAAGCGTAATAGTTGTACCCTCCTAATACTAGGAGCCCTCACAACCTGAGAGAAGATAAAGAGAAAAGACAACCGAAAAATTTATTCAATTTCTCCACAACCGAAAATCATTCTCGAACCGAAACAAGTTTTTTCGAGTTCGTATGTAACTATACGATGGCATATCTAAGCAATATGGATCTTCGTAGTGATACAGAGTGTTCTAGAGAAATGCAAAGGGGAAGTAGAAGTGGTAGGGATATATGCAGCTTCGTCGTGAATGATAGTAGTCGTAATTTCCTTTTGCCTCACTCTAATCCCTTTATATGTCTTTATTTCTTACCTTCTATACACCACACTTAGGTTAATTGGTTTTCTACTTTTCCTACCTTTCGGCCCCTGCCTAAGATTTAGAAGAAGACTATCCAATAAGCGTAATAGGTGTACTCTCCTAATACTAGGAGCTCTCGCAACCTGAGAGAAGGGAAAAAAAAGACAGCCGAATAATCCTATTCAATTTCTCCAAAACCGGAATCCATCAATTGGAATAAGTTTTTTCGAGTTCGTATGTAACTATACGATGGAATACCCAAGAAATATGGATCTTCATAGTGATATAGAGTGTTCTGGAGAAATGCAAAGGGGATGTAGGAGCGGCAGGGATATATGTGAGTTTTTCGTGAATCATGACAATCCAAAACCAAAGTTTGTAAGAAGGTTCGGTTAACTTGGTTCATGAGTTTTAGTTTAAGGTCAGGTCATGGTCGCTACCAAAGAGAGAGAGAAAAGAAACACTCTGCATGCACTCTAACCTAGATTAGATTGGTTAATCAGTTTATCTAATCAGGATGGCTCCCACTGTTTCCTCAAATTCTCTTTCAAACTTTAAAAGGAGAACTAGCTGGGATCATTAACACCTTACAAGTTCGCTAACCGTTTAGCCAGGTCGGTGTTGGTACTCCGAGGGAGGTTCCCCGTGCTTTCGTACGGACCTAATTAAAATAAACCTCGTTTCCGCAGAGACGTAACCCCGTTAACACCTTTCAAGACACCTAATAGGTCAGTTAATTGTGAAGTGAAAAATATCTCCCAAGAGTAATCCTACTCATCAGTGGGATCGGGATCCAACTATCATTGCGTGATAAACTAGATGGAAGCCACTCTAGTTCCCACACTCCAGAAGGTATGCAACACTAGCAAGTTTCCTGTATATTTGAAACTCCCGATGTGGTTTTTACCCCTAGGACCCAAGGACCTTGATGAATAATCAAAAAATCAAGGGTCCTAGTCAAGTTCAACCCATCACTATCTTGATTGCGTTAAACCCACCCGTATGACCCTTGACGAATGATCAACAAAGTCGTACGACTGTCCTAACCAATCCACATATCCATGTGACAAAAAAGCATCACAGAGCTACCGCACACTACGCCTCGGTGAATAGCAACGACAAACGTAGCACGAATACTAAGCAAAACTAATCTAAAATGACGGAGGGCTACGGTTGGGTTTTTGGCGAATAACCCTTTAACGTAATGAACTTGATATCGTTGAAGGAACCGAGTAGTTTTGAAAAGGAGTGGTTTATGCTCTGCTTTTAAAAACTAGTGGTTTTGAAGAAAACCGAGTAATCTACAGTATCATAAAATTTTGCTCAAGAGGTCACTCCCCGTGAAGGGATCTAGGCTCTTGCCTCCTAGAATGAGGTGTTGGATGTTCCTGAACGAACACAACTATGCAAAGCAAAAAAATACAACTATAGTTTTTCGAAATTTGTTCTGACAATATTGTTTACCGCAGAAAGCTGGGAAAGACAGATGTCTTGCCTGCAATTGGGGGCATATGCTATTTGGTTTTATCCGCCCATCTCTCCGAAGATGCCAAGTTGATTTATGGCACCGTGTATCGGAGGTCTGGACGGTTGCGGCCATTGTAGCAGATTTCGTCAGATTCCCCCTCCTTTGTGTAACATTTCAGAAAATAAAATATTATTTTTGGAAATTTATATTAATTACTGGTTTTAAAAGAATTTATGGAAATTGGGCAGTTTAAAATTGAGTGTACGATTAATTGTATATAAGTTAATATTAAACTCGATTAATATTTTTACTAAATTTTTTCATTAATTCGGTTTATGTGCATGCCATGCATTATGGCATGTTACAAACATTTTTTGCATTTGTTGAACCATGTTTTATTTGAGTGGTATTGGTTTTGATTTTGGGGAAAATTAGAAAACAAAAGAGAGAGCGGGTTCCACATGTTTCTACACAATTCTCCTCTTTTTCTTGTTTCCCTTCATTTTTCCTCAAACTCCTTAAACACTAACCGTAATCTTCCAACAACCTCCGATTTGGCCACCGCAATCTCCCCTTTGAAGGATGCTGCAGCCGCCTTCGAATCCACCATCGATACCATCTCCTCCTTCTTCTTCTTCAACAACAACAACAACGATTCATCCTCATCCTCATACTCATCATTGTCCTTATGCCCTTATGATCCCAGCCATCGCATGCCCCCGGAATCCCTCTTCCGCCACTCCCTCCTCTGCCCCTCCTCTGCTGCTGCTCCCATCCCTCGACCTCACTCTCTACTCAACACCTTTCGCTATCCCAACTCTCTCCACTCCCAATCATCATCCCACACCCTATTCCCTGCCGTCTCCGATCTCTGCTTCTCCCTTGACGACGATGCCGATGCCAATGCCAATTTCTTTTATAAAGATTTCCCGGGCGTCGTTTCCTTTCCCGAGCCCGAACATCGGCCTGAGGATTTCTTCCACCAAAACATTCCTTCTCCCTGCTATTCTATCGGCCGAATGCACCAATTTCATGCATCAATGTCACGACGATGTTGTTGCAGGAGGCGGAGAGATAAAAATTCTCCCCTCGGAGTTCTGGGCTTTAAAGTTTGACATGGAGTCTTGGAAAGATGATTATCCGACGGGCCTACTCTCACATTTTTCTTCGTGTCGCTTCTAGTCTGGACAGGATTGAGGAGTCTGTTTTGAAGCGGTGGATCATCTCGAATTTCCCTCGGTTTGTGGTTTTGATTGATGTTTTTATCAGGGACCATGTGTTTCTTCTTTTTAAGCCGTGTTTGAGAGTTATTAGAAGGGAGGCTATATGCTCTCTCAAGTCGATGGTAAGCGATGGACTTTCGGGCTTAAAAGCTGCAAGGTTTGACTGTCAAAAATTTGTAGGCAGTTTGGTTTGGTTTGCATCTCAGCTTTCTGTTTTGTATGGGAATCGAATGCTAAGTTCTTTACGATTGGAATGCTTAAACAATCCTTATTGTGTGTTGGGTTGAGTTCTATGTTGTTTAAGATCGAAGAAGGGGATAGTGGACAGAATTGTAGTGGGATCATTGGTGGTGATGGTGTAAGTGGCGAGGGGTATGAGTATTTGGGGTCAAATTCTGTTGGAGGTGTAGAGTGAGAAAACAATGCAAAAGATTGTGATGATGATCAAGTTTTTGTCTCTCAGATTGCGGCTGCAGTCGCTGCATTACACGAGAGGTTCTCGTTAGAACAAATGGTCAAGGGTATACGCTTTTCCCAACCCCTTCCCAAATCTCAACTAGTAATGGAATATTTATATGCTTTAACAAGGGCCCATGAGATTCGAGCAAATCGGCCTAATTATAGAGCTGTCTCGGAACATAGACTTCTATTTCAATATCACGCCCCGCTTCCCAGTATACGGGCAGAGGAAGCGACGAGGCCGCTACGTATTTACTGTGAAGTAAATACGCTAAGCGTATCTAAGAAATATAAAAGTAAATGCACAAGAGACAAGATATAATAAAACAACAACTTTATTTATTCGCATTCTTTCTGTACAATGCATGGAAATGTAAATACAACTGAAATAAAGCAATGCCTAAACAATGGCATAACAGAAAAGGAAAGGTACTGAAATAAAAGAGTACAATGAACTAAAGCTACGTGTTTTCAACGAAATGGTTCAAGTCTTCAGTGCCGGGCTTGATCTCTAACGTGTCCAGATCACCTGACGACATTCAAAGAAGAAAGAAAAGAATGTCGTCAGCGAACTGCTTGCTCGGTAAGTCCTAAATATAAGGGAGAAAATAGAATAGACAGAATAAGAAGGTAGCTTTTAAAGTTGTATTATATTATTATAATGTGGTGTTAACGTTGTTGTTTGTAGCTTGGTACAGAAGGATGCTAGTGTATACGAGAGGAGTCTCTATATGCTAGAGACTAGGGCAAACGGAATGTACAAGGAACCGTTGGGCCACGGTACAACAGCAACGGAATATAGGTTAGGTGTCTTAATCTTACTGTCTCGTGCCACTTCTAACACCTTCCTTACCAATCTACCCCTTAAACCCCGAAATGTCTTGTTTGTATAGTTGTATCGTATTGTCTTGTATTGTAAACTGTATAGATTGTATAATTGGATGACTTACCGAAACCATGATATCAGTAAATGGATGTAACTGTAGAATCATGGATGTAACTGGAGAATCATGTAAATGGAAGTATATCCATGGTTCGGTTCGGTCAATATAGATTGAATGGATTCATGTTGAATTGTAATATTGTAGATTGCAGATTGTAGATTGTAGATTGTACTTGAATCATATTCAAGTCGGTTTATTAATGAGACTCAGTCCGAGTCAGACAATTAGAAATGTAAATTGAAGTCCTGATGATTTTGATGTTATCGGTAACCGCTGCACATGGGCGGCAGGATTTGTGTCTTTTTCAAAGACGATTACCGTATTGATAACACCGTTGTTAAGTTGTATACCTTAGATAGGCAAGCACCCACTTCTCCGGCTCCCTGAGGCTCAAGAGATTGGTCCCGCTTAAATCTATGTTTACTAGGGTCCTTAGGGTAATTTATAGAACTTGAGGGGTTTTTATGTAAAAATACTTTTGTATAATTTTCAAAATACTCTCCAAGTATTTAGTTATCGTCTTTAGAGTTATCATGAATGTAGATTTTATAATTGTGGTATTTCTAGTGAAAATATCCTAAATTCATAATAAAGGGTATTTATTTGTAATGTTGACTTGTATGGAATTCATGGTATATTAATGTAAAGTGATTCTTGTGATTTTTGAAAAGAGTTGGAATATTTATATTATTTCAAAATAGATATTTTAATGTTACATATATATATATATAATTATATAAAAATAATTTTAATATATATTTTATATTTCTAAAAATCTCATTTTCTTAAAATGTCGTATTTTAAATCTCTCGAGACCGAATGCTCCTTGCAGAGGTCTGTATCTCGCACTACTAAGCCCAGAGATGTACGATAACCCACACCATGCCAGTCGGGTTCCCCAAAATGGGTTGTAGCGGCGCTTTGCAAAGATTTGTGTAAAATACTAATCTTTTAGAAAACGTTTTAATAGTAATGGTATTTATTTGAAATGTTTCGTTTTCCCGTATTCTATATTCCCGAAAGGTATTGTACTATGTTTCATATGAGTGTTGTGAGGAGATAGGTCATTACCTCATGATCTACTTAAAGGTATAGCAAGTTTGTGATGTTCAAATATCGAAAATGAAACTATATGGTATTTTAATGAAAAAGTACGGTAAAATGGAAATAGCAATTTCTTTTGATATGGAACTTGTTCAATATGATTAGTTAGTGTTTAATAGTCAACATGTATTGGTTTAACAAGATTGTATTAAAGGAAAAGTGAGATTTTAGGAAGAACCGTATCGGAAATCGGATTTGTTCCGATTCCGTCGGGTTTTAGAATTTCGTATTTTCAGAAAGAGTAGAGAAGGGGGAAGGTGGGACTTATGGGTTTAGCTTAAAGAGGAGAGGAAGAGGGATCGGGAGGAGGCACCAGTGCGTCGTCTCGTCTTCGGGAACTCCTAGGGTTGTCGCCGGAAAATTCGCCGGAGCTTCGCCTCTTTGTTCACTTCAAATGCACACTAGGATTTCTAGGAATTTCTTGAGAGTTTGCTCAGAATTTTGGGGTGAGGGGGTAGTGTTTAGGGGTTGTATTTATAGGGTTAGGCTTGGGTTAGGGTTGATGAAAAGTTAAAATGAAAAATATGATAAAAGTAATAAAAATTGGGTTTAATGTGATTTAAAGGGGCTCTGTTACCGGTCTATGTATTTATACCATACAGGTGTGCAGGGGAGGCCAAGAGGCACAATTTCTATGTTGGGGACTCGGCCGAATCGGCAACTCCGGCCGGCGGCGGCGGCCAGAGTCGACCGGTCCGCCGGCTGATTCGGCCGATCTTGGTCGAGTCGGGTGGTCGGAGCACTCCACGTCGGTTCATCAGTCCCCTGGTACAGTTACTTTTCAGGGTGTAGTGGGGTTTTTATGAGATATGCACGTGTAAACTGTTGGTACTCTAAAAATCCAAAATAAAACAATACTAAAAAATAATGTGGGGATGGGATTTGAACTCTGGTGGCTTAGTTCAGCAGTGCAAGGTATTACCAATGAGCTACAAGCTCCTTCTTGTAATTAAAGAGCTAATTAATTACTTAAAGTAATCACAGCAAAATTAAATACCCCAAGTATACATTAATTTTTGAGCAATTTTTTGTACACTAAAATTGGAGTTGTTAGATTCAACGAGGGAATAATCAAGATTCCGGCAAAGCTAAAACAAGGGAGGAGCTGCTGGCTGAGGAAAGGGACTATAAATGGAGGAGAACATCATACCGGGAAAAGAAAGTAAAGCGAAACCCAACGGAGGTACCCGTGTGGACGTCGTACGACAGGGAAGGAGCATGGCGGCATCGACTTCGGCAAGTAAGGAGCAAGGTGAGTAGATGTATATATCTATGGGGGGATCGTCTGGATGGCGCGAGGCGCCCGATAGCTTAGTATTACTTATAATATTTACATTATATGCGTAGTTTCCTAGTTAGCCATTTCATTGCATCGCATCGTTATATGTATAAATATGTGTGTGTGTGTGTGTGTATGTGTGTGTGTTTTATCATCTCATAGGACACTTGCACCATTACCATTGGTTCCTGCCGCACGTGCACTATTTATGCGAATACACACGTGATTGAGAGCTATTTTTGTGTGTGCGTTTTAAAATTAAGAATACCGCAATCAAGACGGTGTCGCTTGGTAGCTAGCCGGTTGAGTACGGGTCGGTCCACAGGGAAAATGTGTTCTTTCTTTAAGCTCTAACGAGTTAAGTCCTATCTTTGGTAGGTTTGGTTTTAAAATCTAAGAATGAGATTAAAATTGATTAAAAGTCTTGCTAAGGTTAGGACTAGGTCAGTATGGAAAAAAGGATTCTACTCACTGCTTTCTTTGCCCTAGTTAAGAATATAGGTGTTAGGGTAATAGTTAACAAAGGGGATTAGCACGACTAGAAAGAAACTTAGTTTCTTCCTTTTGGTCCTTGTCCGTCCTTTCTTAACTCTTATCCCTAACCTCTATTTAAATCAACCACAACTGGTCTAACTAGGAAATCACCGCTATCTTGTGGGATAGGGTGCCGTAGTGAGCGGTGTGTGGTTCATTTAAATAGAGTCCATATTAATTAAAATTATGGGAGCAAGGAAAGGAGTGAGAGAGATTTCCTTCTCTCAAACCTTCCCGATCCTAACCCTAACAAGTGAGGAATTACTCACTCATTAGGAAAGTGATAAAAGAATTCATTTTTATAATTTTTATTTTAAAATACTATCTAAGTTGCAAATAATAAAAGACAAAATAAAATAGCAGATATTAAAAGAACAGATAAAAATGCAAGAATTAAATTCAGATAAAAATTCTTACTTTATTGATGCACTCTTGACGATTACAAAGGAATAAAATTTAATCTAGAAAAATAAAAAGAGGTATGCCAAATTAGGCTATAGGCTTTCCTATTTATAGATAGGAGAAACCCTAGCTTTTACATCTGATCCACATTTGAAATTACAGAACTACCCTAAGAAAGCCGGGTCAAAGCACTGACACCCACCGACACGTGCACCGACACGTGCACTGCACGGCCGCGGAACCGCGGCAGAATGCCATGTTTGGCCGCGGATCCACGGCCATATTAAGGGGTCTTGAGTTCACTTTCTCACGGCTACTTCATGTTGCTATTTCCTTCTGTTTTCTTCACTTGGTTCCTCAGAATATCTTCTATTTTCTTCCAGATTTCCACAGTGCAGAATGTTGTGGACTTTTTTGGAGCTTCTGAATCTTGTGATGCCCTTGTACTTTTTGCATTGAACTGTTCATTGATTTTTCGTTTGTTGCTTAAACTGGTAGGCGGCATCATACAGTTTCATCTATTTGTTGGTCGTAATCTCACATTTGTAGCATATTTTCATGAATTTCACTGTATTGTTCTGAGAACCTGTAATCTGCAACTATTTAGCAGACATGGATCAAAAGCACCTATTTATTTGTAATATGATTAAGAATGGGGAATATAATAATGCAAAATTCTGATATGAACAAATACCCCCAAACTTATCTTTTGCTCGTCCCGAGCAAAACTATTCTTATTCTCAAAAAATCCTAACCTCACTTTTACAGGGAATCGCGATTGCACTGAGCTCGTGCAACAAGCCGTTAAACCTCTAGGTGTCCTTAGTAGGAGGAGTGTTGTCTCCTGAGGGTTTTCAGTGGTTACTACCTACCAAATCCAATCAATTTGGCCTGTTGACTTTCGTTCTTCAATTCGGTATTCTAGTAAGAAATTCTATTATCTTCAACTTAAAAATTATCAACCCGTATTTTTCACACTCACTTATCATTTAACTTAAGATCATATATGTTCTGCAAATTTATAAAGCTTTCAGCATCTTTTAAATTTTCCTTCTAAGGCTCCGTCTCAACTTAGAAATTTTTATCATCTCTACTGAAGGTATAAGCCATATCTTTCATTCCTATCTCTTCTCCAAACTCCAATTATACACCCCTACGTGTGTGTATGTATCACCCCTACACTTGGAAATTCAATTCAAGCTATTATACTCTTGTCCATCGTCCAAAGTACTTTTAGTTGGTGAATTTTAGATGAAATTGTTCACACATCCTTCATGCGACCGTTAATACATCTTGAGGTACTAACGACCGATTACAAAATGTGTTTGCGCATTAAGGCGTAATTCCTCGTCTTGTAATATCTAAGGCTTTAGCAGTGACTCCCAAACCAGTTGGTCTAAGGCACTAGGTGATGAAGCACCCTTGCTATATATTTTTTTATTTTATGCAGCCTTAAGTAATTACAAAACCAGTGTTAATTTTTTTTATTCACACTTTTACTTTTTATTTTTGTTTCCTTCATACTAAAGATTTTAGACAAGAGCATTTCAAGGTATCCTCTACTATCCCAAGTTTCAAGGTGTGTGTATTTGCGAGTTGTAGGGTATATATTTTCAGAATTTAGACTAAAGGTTCGGAATTATTTTCAGAATTACACTTCAATAAAAATTTCAATACTCTTCCCTTATTTAGACTTAGCCCAAGAACAGAACTCAAAATTTGCCTATTTCTAAATAAACTACAAGGACATATATTTTCTACCGTTAAACTTTAAGAAAGGTTATTTTTAGGGTTTTTTAATTTACTAAGTTTAGGATCTAGTTTTTCCTAGCTAGTTAACCGTCTTGTCAAACTTAAGTCAAATATAGCCAAAATTGAATTTTTTTTTTTAGTTTTTCAATTTTTTTATTTGAGTTTACTTTTATATTTTTTGTAATAATTTTTTATAAAAATGCAATGCAGAATTAAACATGCAAAGAAAGAAAAGAAAAAATATGTACAAAAATTAAAATATGCAATGTAATGATAACTATTTACAAACCACTTCCTCCCCCAAACTTACCAAAAGCAGTGCCCTCACTGCTCATGTCCTCGCCGTCCCCTCGAACGTGAACGGGAACGTTCCTCTCTTGCCGGCAGTGTGGACACGCCGTGCTCAATCTCTGTCACACGGTGATCCAAGTTGGTCACCATCCCTACCAATCTGTCTATCCCCCTAGTGGCTTTCCTAAGTAGACGTGCATGTTCTGCGGGGGTAAGCTCTTCCTCGCTCGCGGTCGAGCTGGAGCTGGGTGTTCTGGCGGGTACATGCTCGACCGGTTCAGTTCGCGACCATACATCATTTAGGCGGGTATAGGACGTGGATACGCCCTCAATAAGAGGCCTAATGGGATACCTCCATGCATGTAAAACTCAAATTCCTCCACAGGGAGGAAATAGCGACACAGTTGTGTCACTAACATAGGTCATGGGTAATTGGCAACCCTTTTGCCAGCACCAATTGAATTAAGCAATACCGTGCACATATCATATCTGGGGTTCCTAGTCATTAAGGTGTGCACGATATGAAGAGATGGTGTGAAAAATGTAGTATTTGTGAACTACCAAAAATGTTATTTTGTGCCCAACGGCACACAGTCAGTACGTTTGCAAAGAGGGTTCTAGCTTGGATGCCCTTACATGGCTCCCTCGAAAAGTCAGTACCCATCAAGGGTAAATAATCCTCGAATTGGAGGGGTTGGTCATGGGTAGGTAGTCTAGGAATTAAAGTGATTTCATGGATGAAGTCCTTATCGATAATGATTTCCCTATCACCCCAAATAAGCCTAATATATCCATGTTTTGAAAGGCATCCGTCTTCCATGCATTCATAAAATCGTGTGATGAGATCTGGAAGAGCGAAGGAGTTTGGATGATTAAAAAGTAAGAAATTCCACCCTCGCCTCCGGATCTCTTCACCGAAATAGCTACCGTAGATTGTGTGTGCAAACATTTATGAAAAGTCTCTTTCAAATTGCAGGGTTGGTGCTATCACAGAGAATGAAAATTGCAGAATTTATAACTTAACAGAGAAGAGTTTAGAGATCGAACCACCTTTGAATTTTTCAGAGGGAGAAGACACCAGGGAGAGGCGGATCAGCGGCTGAAGGTAGGCTCTTGCGGCGGTTCCGCGACGGCGTGAGAAGATCTGGCTGCAGAAATCGAAGCGGCGGCTAGGGTTTTGAGAGAGGAAAATTTTAGGGTTTTGTAAAATACAGAGAGGGGTCGGGTTCTATTTATAGGGGGGTGTATTGGTTATTTGCAAAAAGGTCCTCTTAAAAATAGGAATTTATTTGTAAATAATTTTTTTTATTAAAACCTAAAATTTACAAAAATACCCCCAAAAATTTGAATTTTTTTTATTATATATATATATATTTATGTTGTTTTTATATAATTACAAGTGGTACATACCCCTAAACTTATTTGAAACAGTGTTTCCACTGTTAATGGCTGGATAACCGAAATTTAGGGGTAGATGGAGGAAGATCAGTCAATGTAAATCGGCTCCTGCAAAAGCAGGAGCTCCTCCGAAGGGTTCGCAGTGAGGAACGGTTTAAGTCTATGTCCGTTCACTTTAAATAGTGAACCGTCCTCTGGATTTTCTAGATCGACCGCACCGTGCGGATATACGGTGCGTACAAAGAATGGCCCTTTCCATCGAGATCTGAGCTTGTCGGGATGGAAATGTAACCGGGTGTCGTAAAGTAAGACCTGTTGACCAGGTTTGAAAGTTTTGAGCATAAGGTGTTTATCGTGGAACACCTTCGTTCGGTTTTTAACGATTACTGCGTTCTCATAAGCTTCATCCCGAAGCTCGTTCAATTCGTTCAGCTGCAGCTTTCTATTGCTGCCCGCATCTCCTAGAGATAGATTCAACTCTTTTATTGCCCAAAATGCACTATACTCAATTTCAATTGGAAGGTGGCAAGCCTTCCCATAAACAAGCCTATATGGAGATATGCCAAGATCGGTCTTATAGGCAGTTCGGAATGCCCAAAGGGCATCAAAAAGTTTTGACGACCAATCTTTACGGTTTTTGGAAACCGTTTTCTCCAATATCTGTTTAATTTTCCGATTTTAAATCTCGGCTTGCACACAAGTTTGGGGATGATAGGGCGTTGACAGCTTGTGAGTAATGGAATATTTCCGCATTAAGGATTCAAAAATCCTATTACAAAAATGGGATCCATTATCGCTGATAATTGCGCGGGGATGCCCAAATCGAGAAAAAATGTTTTCTTTGAGAAATCTAACGACAACCTTGTTGTCATTAGTTCGGCTAGGCACAGCCTCAACCCATTTAGAAATATAGTCAACAGTGAGGAGAATATACATGTTCCCAAAAGAATTGGGAAACGGTCCCATAAAATCTATCCCCCAAATATCAAAAATTTCAACAACCAATATTGGTTGGAGCGGCATTTCATTTCTCCTAGATATCCGGCCCAAGTGTTGGCACCGGGAGCATGTCTTGCAGTAATCATGTGCATCTTTAAAAAGTTGTGGCCAGTAGAAGCCACACTGCAAGATCTTTTCGGCTGTCTTTTTAGAGCCAAAATGCCCGCCACACGCTTGATCGTGGAAAAATGACAGCACGCTCTTAAACTCATTGTCGGGGACACACCGAAGAATAATTTGGTTGGGACAGTATTTGAATAGATACGGTTCATCCCAGTAAAAATGTTTTACCTGGGATAGAAATCTAAGTCTGTCCTGATTCGACCAATCGTTTAGTATAAGTCCGGTGGCCAAATAATTTACAATATCTGTGAACCAAGGTTCGCATGACACAGTCAAGAGCTGCTCATCTGGAAAAACGTCTTTAATAGGAATTTGAAGTGTAGGCAAAGAAGGGAGGCGTGAAAGGTGGTTGGCGACTACGTTTTCACATCCTTTCTTATCTCTGATGACAAGGTCAAACTCTTGTAGTAAGATGATCCAACATATCAGCCGAGATTTAGCGCCCTTCTTCGCAAAAAGATGGCGAAGAGCTGAATGGCCAGTGTAAACGATGACTGGAGAGCCGATTAAGTAGGGCCGGAATTTTTCTAGTGCAAACACAACAGCTAAGAATTCATTCTCGGTTGTTGCGTAATTTAATTGGGTCTCATTTAAGGTTCGGCTAGTGTAATAAATTACATACGGCATCTTATTAATATGCTATCCAAGGACAGCACCAATAGCGAAATCAGATGCATCGCACATAATCTCAAATGGATGCGTCCAGTCAGGAGACGAAAGAATGGGAGCGGAAATAAGTGAGTTTTTAAATGACTCGAACGCCTTCATACAGCTTGAGTCGAAATGAAATGTGGTATTCTTGGCCAACAAAAGAGTGTCTAGCTATCTTGCTAAAATCCTTGATGAACCGTCTATAGAAACCGTCATGGCCAAGGAAGGCTCGAATGTCTCGGATGCATTTGGGAGGAAGAAGATTGGAAATGACTTCAATCTTTGTTTTATCTACCTCAATGCCATTTTGCGAGATAATATGTCCTAAGACAATACCTTCTTGTACCATAAAGTGGCATTTTTCCCAATTTAAAGTGAGGTTCTTATCCTTACACCGGGTAAGGACTGCGTCTAAATGTAGCAAACACTCATCAAAGGAGTCGCCAAAAATGGAGAAATCATCCATGAAGATCTCCAAGAATTTTTCAACCATGTCTGAAAAAATACCCATCATACACCGCTGAAAGGTAACGGGTGCATTGCATAACCCAAAGGGCATGCTACAGTAAGCAAACGTACCGAAAGGACAAGTGAATGTGGTCTTGTCTTGGTCCTTTTCGGCGATGGGAACTTGATTATAGCCGGAGTAGCCATCCAAAAAGCAGTAAAATTCATGCCCAGCCAATCGTTCTAGCATTTGGTCAACAAAAGGTAATGGAAAGTGGTCTTTCCGTGTCGCGGCGTTGAGTTTTCTATAATCGATGCAAACTCGCCACCCAGTTTGGGTGTGAGTAGGTATTAACTCATTCGCCTCATTAGTTATGACCGTTATGCCCGATTTCTTTGGGACAACGTGAATGGGGATAACCCACTAGCTATCAGAGATAGGTTAAATGATACCACTATCAAGACATTTTACAATCTCCTTTTTAACAGCCTCCTTCATTATTGGGTTTAGTCATCTCTGTGGATCCCTTGCTGGCTTGGCATCATCCATCATATGAATATGATGTTCAACTATTAGGGGACTAATCCCTTTGATGTCCGCCATAGTCCAGCCAAAAGCTTGACGATTGCTTTGTAAGACCGTTAAAAGGGCTTTCTCTTGCTCGGAGGCTAGAGAAGCCGAGATGATAACATGAAGGGTCTTATTTTCACCTAAGTAAGCGTATTTAAGGTGAGACGGCAATAGCTTGAGTTTGAGTGTTGGAGGCAAAACAATTGAAGGTAAAATTGGTGAAACTGTCTTGAACTCAAAGGATTCCAATAGAGGTTCAAAGCGAGTGTAAGCAACCGAGTCGGATGGTTCAGTTAACTCATTCGAAAATTCAAAGGATTCAAACTCGGATGGTGAATCGTCAAGATCGTTCGTGAAAGTGAAACACTCGTAATCATTATCGGGTGTGAAAGCAGTATCAGATTTGAGGAGGAACGCACTAGTGGCGTCAAAATTGCTGTGATCGAACAGAAATTTTTCGAGCTCACGGTCCTCCTGAGTGATCTCTTAGATTGAGCAAACATCAAGTATATTAGCATTAGGTTCGGAGGGCTGATTCCCTAACTTAAAAATGTTGAGCTCAATTGTCATGTTTCCAAAATATAGGTTCATTGAACCATTTCGACAATTGATCACCGTATTAGAAGTTGCAAGGAATGGTCAACCGAGTATCACCGGAATTTGACTCCGGGGATTAGCTACAGGCTGTGTATCCATAACAATGAAATCAACGGGGAATATGAAGTCCCCTACTTTAATCAACACATCCTCTAACTCACCTCTAGGATGGGTGATGGATCGGTCGGCCATTTGGAGAGTACAATGTGTGGGTTTCAACTCTCCAATGCCTAATTGCTCATATACTGAATAGGGAAGCAGGTTAACACTGGCACCAAGGTCTAAAAGTGCGCGGTTGATATTCTTATCCCCAATAGTTATTGAAATAGTAGGATAACCGGGGTCCTTTCGTTTTTGGGGGTAAAGGTTGGGTAAGAGCATCACTTACTGCACTAGCCAAGAAAACTTTCTTAGGTACCTGTGATTTCCTCTTCTTGGTGCATAAGTACTTCAAAATTTTAGCGTAAGAAGGGACTTGTTGGATGGCATCCAAGAGGGGAATATTAATGCTAACCTGTTTAAATAACTCCATAATTTTCTCCATTTGTGGAGTTTGTTTATTGGATCTCAACCTGTTTGGAAATGGAACATTTTGGAAACTTGTTGAGTCCAATGTTTGTGGAGGAGATTACGGAGTTGGAACGGATCCAAGTGTTGGTGTTTTCGTGGAGTGAGATGTGGGTCCGTTCGGAGTAGTAGACGAATTAGAGCCTTGTGAAGAATGGAGAACAGGCTCTGAAGATGAAGATGATGAAGATGAAGAAGAAGAAGAAAAAGCGGCGGCCGGGGTGTCATCATTAATGCCAACATTGTTGTGCAACGTCCTTTCAGATCTCAATGTAGTCATGGCACTCACGTTATGATTTTGTTGTTCATGAGCAACATGTGCATTTTGTGGGTGACCGGGATTTGGCAATGGTTGAGATGGAAGCTTCCCCTTTTCTCGCTCGCTTAAAGCAGCATTCAGTTGTGCAATTTGAGCTTCAATTATTTTGATGCTTTGATCATGTGAAGCAGTGTGTTGCACCAAAGACTGAATGGAAGACTGGATATTGATGGAGGATTGAGTTGATTGTTTTAAAAATGCATCCAGACTTCGTTCTAGCGAAAAAACCTTATCGTTATTTGGCAGAACAAAATTGTTTTGAGGAAAAGAGTTGTTTGGTGCAAAATTGTTCGTTTGATTTTGGTAAAGTTGGGGTTGAAAAGGTTGCTGATATTGAATTTGTTGATGAGCTTGTTGTTGTGGAGAAGGCCTCTGAAAATTGTTATTGCCTTAGAATTGTTGTTGATTTTGATTCCAGGCGAAATTTGGGTGGCTCCTCCAACCAGGATTATAAGTTGAAGAGTATAGATCATTTCTTTGTCTTTACTGAAAGGCAGCATTGACATGATCCTGTCCTTGAGCAGGCGGATTGTAAGGACACTCTTCAGTAAGATGTGATGGATCCGAACAACAAGCGCATATAGTGCGAGTGGGTAAAGCAGGAGCGGGAGAAGGCGATGAGAATTTGCTCTCAATTGCTTCTAGTTTACGGGTAATTGCGGCCATTTCGTCTTTCATTGCAATTGACATATCAAGTTGGTGAACGCCTGCCCTAGACGGACCAATTGAAGTGGACGAAGCGGTCTGTCTAGTACTTTCCCATTTAAGTGTTTGTTCAGTAAGATCGTCGAGAAATTGCCAAGCTTCCTCGTCCGATTTGGTAAGAAAGTGACATTGACAAATGGTTTCCAGCAACTGCTTAGTTGCCGGATTCAGTCCTTCGTATAAAGTTTGGCAAAGTTGCTATCTCTCGATACCGTGGTGAGGGTACTGAACAAGAAGGTCCTTAAATCGTTCGAAACACTTCCAAAAAGATTCGGAAGGAAGCTGGAAAAATTGGTTAATTTCATTACGAATTCTCGCGGTCTTGTGATGTGGGTAAAACTTTTTAAGAAAAGCCTTAACAAACCCTTCCCAACTTTTTATGGAATGTGATGCTGTACTATATATCCACTTTTCAGCTAGGTCATATAAAGTGAAGGGAATGACTCGTAGCCTTATAGCATCATCGGAAAGTTGGGTGGTCTTCATCATTGCACAAACATTCTGGAATTTGTTAATGAAGATGTAGGTATTTTCGGATTCCAGCCCGTGAAATTTAGGCAACATATTGATGAAGTGGGGCTTAATTTCGAAATTATTCCCATTAGCCGGCGGAAGTGAAAGACAAGTAGGAAGTGCGGTGCGGGTTGGATAGAAAAGATCCTGGAGCGCGATTCATTGGGGCGCTTCAACAGGAGAGTGTTGTGGGTTATTTGCACCTAGTTAAGGTGGAATCAGTCCCGAGGTAGGTAAGGGGTTGTTAGGATTGAATCCTGACATCTCCTTAGAAGATGATGAATGTGAAGATGAAGGAAAAGAAGTGGAGGGAATTTCGACTTCGGAGTCGAACTCGTCGTCAGTAGCGACTAACGAAATACGGACTAAACGGGCGCTAGTGTCCCTAGTCCAACCGGACATACACTAAATGAGGTATAGTGTAGTCAAACGTAGAATGGGGGGGGTAAGAAAACGTCAATGGAGAAAATGTGGGTGAAAGTTGGGTGCAATGGATTTCTAGCGACAAATGGCAAGTTTTTGTAAAAGTTTTGTTTTGTGTTTTTTTAAAAATATTTTTATAAAGAGTTTTGCAAAAGATTTTGTACAGAACTACGACACACTTTCAAACAATCACAATTTAAGCATGCGCAATCAAGCCTAGAGCTAGGGTCTCCTAAGTCAACTAGACTGCTCATAACTGGTCCAAAAGGCAAGTTGTGAGATATCCCTCAAATCGCCTCTTCACCGCCAATTGTGGCCAGGTAAGCACAAGTGAAGAAAAGAAGAATCCGCTCACGAATCACCGTGAGACGGGCCTTTTAAAGTTACCTTTCTCACTTGTCTAGCCTAGACACCACAAAGTCAGGTTTAGATAAACGACTGAATGCCCACAACCTTTCTCTATCCTAATGAGCGCGACAGTCCTTAATTGGCTGAGTCTAAATATTTTTTAATTAATTCGAGAGTGATGCATATGCTTTTTATGATTTCTGGGGTCTTAGGAAGGGTAATGAAATCCCCACTGTAACGCTTCAAAATAATAAAATATTATTTTTGGGAATTTTTATAATTTAATATTATTTTAATGAATATTTTAATATTCCGGTATAATTAAATACAAATAAATGGGGAAAATTATGGAAAATTCTAAAATAGGGTATTTTATGGAATTATGCCATTTTTAAGTTTTTATGATTAGTTATGCGCTAATTTAGTGCTAATCGCGATTAAAAATCGCTAATCAGATTTTTGGCTTTTTTGTGCAAAAATGTGCACATATCATTTTTCCACCCTTGTTACATGTTTTGGGTGCATGATTGCTTAGGGTTCACCATGGTGGGAGAAGAAAAAGAAAAGAAAAGAAAAGCTAAAGTATGATGATTAGGAGAGAGGTAGGTATGGGGTTTACTTTTTGACTTGTAGAACCATTCCCCATCATTTTCCCCTTCTCATTCTCTCTCCTCTCCCTCTCCTTGAGCTGCTGCTGCCCCTCTCCCTCTTTCTCCCTCTTCACAAAAACCCTAGATCCACCATGAAATCCACCCCAAAACCCTATTCCCATTTCACAAAAAGTGTTCCCGAGCTCACTAGCTACACATTGAACCTAGCAAGAATGGATTTGGAGGATTTTGAGAAACTCAAGAATTTTCTTGAGTTGCCAAAGGAGGTAATTTCTGCACCCCTAGTTTAGTATTTTAATTCTCATTGCCTCCATTCTAGTTTCATGTCGATATGGTGTCGTTTGATGGACTTTTGAAACTTCAAGTTAGGGTTTAGGATTAAACCTGAAATCAAAGATGAAATTGAGACTTGTGGTGACTTAGAACCCCTGTGGTGATGTGTTATTGGACTAAACCTGAAGCTAAAACACAGAATACGGGTTTATGAGACGATGTCGGGGAAAAACTGTGAATCTGTGATTGTATTTTGAAATCTGCTTTCAACCCGAGACCCCTAAAATAATATTGAGTTGACAGTGAGATGTGCAGGCACCCTGGAATCACCACACCAAACCCTAGCCCCCAACTCCTATTCCCGGCCGTAGATAAATCCCAATTTGCGGCCAGAGCAGGGGGGTTTGGCCTCGTTTTTGTTGCATGGCCCTATTTCCAGTAGTCTTGACCCATGGCATGTGCAATTTTGTTTGGTTCCAATCAGGGTAAAATCTGGGTTAATATTTCCTATGTTGGCGCATGATTTACGACTTGTTTAGCATGGATTTTGGTATTTGGTGATTCGTTTCTGTCGGGTGGAGTTTAGACGTCAACGACAAGTGGATATTGATCGTGTTTACATGCGAGACGATAGGTTTTTACCTATGCGAGTAGCGTGTGCTGTTTTGGTTTTCCGATGTGATTTTCATATGCTTTAGCGTTTGTGATATACTTGTAGGTACCCTACGTGATGTTCAGGCGATGCAGATATGATGGCGACATCGGCATCGGCACACGAAAAGCAAGGTGAATAGATTATATCTACGGGGGAAGTCGGGTGGATGGCGTATGACACCCCGCAGTCTGTAGTGATGTATACGAATACGTATACACACATATATTTATTATGTGTTGTTTAAGATTATTGATGGTAAACATGGATTATTGAGGATAAGGATGTATTGGTTTAGTATAGTGCGAAACCCTAGAGTAGTGGTTGCACCTACACATACACGCACACATATACTTGCATACATTCTTTCTTTCACATGTGCGCATATGGAAGTGTGTATATCTACACATGGGTATGGGACTATGTGTTCATATACGGGATTTGAGGATGATACGTGGGATTGAGATGAGTCGATGAGGTTTGATTGAGGCCGTGAGATTCGGCGACATGACAGAGTTTGTATTTAAGATGCGACATGATGGTTTTAGTGGGCCTTTAGGCATGTGTTTTACCCCGCATTCATATTTGTATAAATGATATCGATGGTACTAGACTTAGATTTGTACCCTAAATTATGTGATATGATGGTAGTGATACCTGATACATGATGAGATGAATGTGATATTGACCCGTACCCAGCTATTGGGATGCCGTACGACGATTTACTGTACGAGCTTTATATTGATGTTAGATCCGCACTCATGACTCGAGGATGTTATATGATATACTGTATCGTACGTCATACTATTGAGGCGAGATCACCGACTATTGTGTGTGTGTGTGTGTGTGTGTGTGTGTGTCGACTCAGATTTAGGTGGTTTCCATGCCCCTCCCGATTGGCTTGATAGTTGGGTCCGTAGTTCACTTAGTAGACATTAGACTAGACCGGAGTCATACCTATTTCAAAACTAACGAATCGTGGATATTTTAAAGATAGGTAAAAGGGATTCTACGGGTATTTTCAAACGAAGCATCTTTTCTTAAAACACCGTAGCCCTTATTTTATTAAAAACCCCGATTCTTCTTATTTCAAATGTCAAGGCTGCATGATATATTTATTGAGGCAGGTTCTTTATTGTTGCGTTGATTATTCGATTCCGCATATTCATGCTATTTGCATTGCATTGCTTGTATTGTTGATATATTTCAGTTATGCTGCTAGGACACCAGCACCATTATCGATGATGCGTATGTTCCACATACACTTGTTTGCCGGCTCACACACTTCATCATCGATAATTGCCATGTCACTACACTGTAGTACTGTTGCATTCAGTATATGATTCTTGCATGACATAACAATATGCTTACATTTCTTTTACATGTCGCATACATCATGCTTTCTGATTATACGCATTGAGAGTTGCTGTTTCCATGATATTTCTGGATTTGGGAACCGTGGGTATTTCAAAAGAGAATATGTAATTGTTTTAAAAACCCGGTTACCCTTGATATGATATTTCAGTGCGTCCACCATGTGTTTTCTCGGTGCTGAGAGCGACATGTGAAACCCGATTCGAGGAGGCGGATAAGGCCGATTGCGGGTACATGGTGGACCCGGTATGGTTCCCCGGGGCAAGAAATGTTTTTCGCGGAGTAGACGATGAGCCTGGCAGGGTGGCGAGTACTTACCGGTGATTGGTTGGACCTGGCGGTTATCCGGAGGATACCGACCAGAGTCGATAGATGGATATGGGCGTATTGCTGGGGCCGAGGGCCGATTCCGTAGATGAAGCCCGTGGGCTGGTCCGGACTGACGGAGCCCGTTATATGAGGATTTACGTGCCGATACTGGGCACAGTTTTCATGATATTTTCGAGTGTCGATGCTGGACACTCCGGTTCCATGATTTTGACGTGTCGCGAGAGACACAGGTGGTTTATATCCTCATATTACCATGCATATGCTGATGATATTTACATGTATGATGGTTATTGTCATTGGGTGACGAGTGGACGGGATCCACGTACATGCAGATTTGATTCCATTGATCATACCTCACATTTATGATATGCTATTACCTGAGGCACTGGCACGAGCACTTGGCACTACACTCATGTATAGAGATTACATTGCCAGTTTAGCATGCTTCAGACTTATTTATATTGAGGTTTATATATCTGATCGTATTGACCTAGGATGGGTCATACATTCGATCTCTGTTTGTAGATATTTTCTATTCACGATTTGTCAACTCACCCCCGTTGTGCTACAGTTCTTGCAGGTTTTTGCCGTACAGATTCTATAACGGCTTTTCTGACACACTGCTTCCATATGGGTGACTTACTTGGGCAGGTAGGTTCTTTTGTATCAGAACCACCATTGTACATTTATTATTCATTGTATCTAGAAATTCCATCAACCAAAACTTGTATATTGTTTCAGACTTAGTAAAACTTGTGTATTATTTCGACCTTAGAGTCGCGCTTGTAGTATTATGGTTTTCTAGCTGTTTTGAGTTTCTTTTGGGTTTTGATCCTCGCCCTTTGGCGTTGTATATTATTATTGCTTGTGTGGTTGTGACCGTCGATTGACGAAGAGTTAGTTCCCACTTGGGGATGCCTTTTATCATTTCATATATATTATTCTTGTTGTACCCCGTTCGGGGCCAGTTTTTACAAAGGAAACTCTGCCGAAATTTTCAGAAAAGACTACACATTTTTAAAAATGTATTTTCGGCTTAGTTATTTGAAAAACTTTGATTTCAAACATGCTTTCTTTACTTATTAAAAACCAGTTCCTTTATTTACTCCTTAAATGGTTTTAGATTTCTGGGCTTTTGGCTTACTTGGATCAGATGGAGTCCTATAGACTTCATAGGATTCAAGGGCCAGTCACGTGCTCTTTCGGGTCGTGACAAAGTTGGTATCAGAGCACTAGGTTAACCTTGGTTCGAGTCTAAGTTTGACTATGTAGAGCCTAGGGCGTTTATATATACGGAACTTAGGCTTGACCTTACGGAACTTAGCCTTAGTCGAGAGGGTATTATACCCGAACTTTCGTCGCATAGGATGACCCTTGGTTGATGGAGTAGGTAGCTTGAGTAGAGGGACGTACCGTACGTATGTTCCGCGGCATACTTACGACACGCCACTCCGCTTAAGAAACCTTAGGATGTACATTTCCTTGCACAGTATTATATTCCTTCCAATGATCTATCCTTATCGAGACTAGTTATGGGTTTGCTGCCACGATTGCACGGGTAGAGTGAGTTACGGCTCGAATTGCGTCAGCATGAGCTCGTCATGACAAGGACTGACCAGGGCGTGTTTCCAGAGACATACGATTGCATATAGAGGCGTCGTCTTATTGTGCTTTCGCGCCATGAGCGTTTGACAGATCACTTTTACGAGATTTTCCGGACGTACCGATCGGTACCAGAGGATAGAGGCCAGCCAGGATGTGATGACCATTGATATATCGCTTATTCATGATGATTGAGGCGCTGTTCAGCGTACGGACGAATGAACTAGTTGCTGCTGCAAATGACGAGATATTATCTAGATGACTGGAGCTACTGCAGCATGAGCATATACTTAGAGATATGATGGTGAGTCGCTAGCCACCGAGGATGAATGACTAGGACATGTGGTTCGTTCGCTTATCCCGATGCAAGGTCATCAGGTAGATGGATTCCAGCTAGAGACGACTTCACGCAGATTCGTTGAGAGTCGATTGAGACGATCGAATGTCAGGAACCCATTTTCCAAGTTTAAAGTATTCGGAAAGACATGCAAGCGATTCTATGGACCCTCTAGAAGAATGAAACCCTAACTCGACATAATGACCGTGTGAAAGCCTTTGAACCTTAGGGTTTGCGGCAATTCCTCGGCGCCATTAGTGAGGCTTGGGTTTGCCCTTCTACGGCTGGACCACCGATGCTGTGGTATGTACTCGATACTATTAAACTGTATCCAAGATGTAGAGCTCTTGGGGGATTATGAGGTTCTGACGAGTCGATCGGATAGTTCGACATCTTTCGGATATTGTGATGGGACACACCGCTTGGGAGACTCCAGATACGGGTATAGCCATTGGAGCGTAGTCCATGCAGCTACGAGTAGACGAGTTCGAATCAGTCGACCTTAGAATAAGAGGAGTAAAGAGTTCGCACGAGATTTCGACGAGATGACGTTCCACTCCGCTGACATCAGAGATACGATATGCACGCTGAGGACGTGTTCGGATAGATATCTTCTACCGAGTGATGAAGATACCGAGTTCGTGATTTCGAGTCCGTGTGAGGGACTTCGGATGGACCGTAACCGAGGACATTGCAGTGCGCAGATAGAGACGCGACGTCGAAATGGACGATGATACAAACAAGCGGGACAAGAAGTTCGTGCGAGATACAGATGAGCTGTTACTACTCCCCGTTAAGGTTAAAGGTCGGATGTGCATTCAGAGGACCAGAGGTCGGCGCCAGTGGTGTGTTGCTTTACGAGCGGTCGTGAGGATTGATCGAGAGATGACCAGAGAAGTGCCAGAACAGAATCGTTCCTGTTAGCACACCTGATGGGCCGATGAGCCGATAGATTGCGAGATTGGTAATCCATAGGGAAGATAAGAAACCAGAGGCAGAGGACGCCAGCCGCGAGCATGAGGCAAGTAGATATCTTGCGCCGCTAGCATTGGATGTACCGGCACCTTCTCGACTTCGAAGGAGGATATACCAACGAAGGTATTTATGATTTGTGGTTTTGTGATTTGACTATCACGTATCCGTCACTTTGGATTTCGGTATTTTGGGCGATCTATTCGCATGATTTAGTCTTGATGACTGAGTTCTATGATATTTGATTTTGTGCACCATGGTTGCACTTATTGGGTATTTATACCTTGCGCATAGTTATTATTCTTGAGGTATTGATTGTGATTTCATGCCTATTTTATGCCGGTGATTTGATTTATGCTTCCAGCATAGTTTTCATGCACTTCTAGTGTTTTGATTTGATTTGTGCACGCTGATGCACACGGTTGTGAGATTTTCCATCACGGTACACTTGATTTTGATTGAGCCGCATTGTATATCGTTGACTTGACCCTGATATTTATGATTCTTGCACTCCGTGCTTTTGACTGGACGTACGCATGTTCGGCGTTTGCTATTGGATTTCGTGATTTCGTGCATGTTGAGTGCGCAGGGTTTAGATTTTCATTCGTGCACGATGGATGCACCGATTTGGATTTTCGCGCATGTTGGGCGCATATTTTGAGATACGATTTTGGTGCACACCAGATGCACTAAATCGATATTCTTCGTGCATGTCGAATGCACCTGATTTGGCTGTCAGGACACACGTTGCCTATGACAGATGTTTCGTGCACACCCGTTGCACCTAGATATTATTTTGTGCACCTGCAACCGGGCCTTACGCAAGAAAAGCACTTCGAATTGTTGATTCATCGCCAGAGATGGCTTACCGGCATGTTTATATATTGTGATTCATCTCGAGAATTTCAGTATTTATGAGATTTCTGGATTTTGGGGAAAACCGCAAAAATTTATAAACTTATTATTTTTTTAAAAAATGCAAGTTGAGGTTTTCTCGTGATGTATGTGTCGTCCACCATGAGTTTTCCTGATTGATGTTGGTTTTCGAGACCCAATTCGAGGAGTGGATGAACCGTCTCGGGTACATGGTGGGCCTGGTATGGTATCCCGGGGCAAGAAGCTCGAGTTATAGACGATGAGCCTGCATGGGCAGACTACCTGTAACAACCCTATTTTTTTACACTTTTTCCATACAAATTTTTAATTGTTTTTTTTCAAAATCCTTAAAGGGGTATTTATTGTCTGAGCACAAGACTTAAGTAATTAATTAGAAATTTAATTACAAGAAGGAGCTTGTAGCTCATTAGTAATACCTTGCATTGCTGAACCTAGCCACCAGAGTTCAAATCTCATGCCCCACATTTTTTCTAATATTTAATTGTTTTAAAATTTTTAGAAGCCCAACAGTCAACACGTGATAACTCCCAAATTTTCCACTACACATGAAAAACTAAATATACCAGAGGCTACACCAGACGACCCCCAACCTCCCTGACCTCCGACTCGGCCCGACTCGGTACGGCGCCGCCGACCGGACTCGGCCGGACGGCCGAGTTCCCTTCACCAAAATTCTGCCTTTTCACATTCTCATACCTCCTGCACACTCCATTTAATTAGATCGGTTCCAGAGACACAATTAAACCCCATTTACTCTATTTTTACAATTTTTAATTAAAAACCCTACACCTACCCTAACCCTAGCTTAACCTTATAAATACACCCCTACCCCTACCCTCTCATCCCAAAATTATGAGCCCACTCTCTCAAAATCCCAAGAATCTTGTGTACTTTGAAAACGAGCGAAAGGCGAAGCTCCGGCGAAATCTACGGCGAACTTCCGGCGATCGTTCTAGGAACCACCGGCGACGACGCAACACATCGGTGATTCTCCTACTTCCCTTTCACTCTCGTGTTTGTCCAAAACTCGTAAATCCCTTTTTCTATCTCTCTTTTCTATTCTAAAAAAATACGAATTTACAAAATCCGACAGAATCGGAACAAATACGATTTCTGATTCGGTCTCCTATAAAATTCCACTTCTCACTAATACAATCATACTTAAACTCCCTCATATTGACTATTAAACACTAATCAACCAAATTGATCAAGTTTCATTTCATAAAATGATGGCTATTTCACTTTATCGTATTTTTTCATTTAAATACCACATTGTTTAAATTATACATTTAAACCATTAAACTTGTTATACCTTTAAGTAGATCACGAGGTAATGACCTAGCTCCTCACACACTCATATGCAACATAACACGATACCCTTGAGAACTTAGAATACGGGAAAACAAAAATTTTCATTTAAATACCCTTTACTTAATAAAACCATTTCTAAAAGATTTAGTATTGATACATCTTTACAAATAAATAACCTTTGAGCCAATAAAAAAAATCTAGACTCAGCCAATTAAGGAATGTCGCGCTCATTAGGACAGAGGAAGGTTATGGGCATTCAGTCGTTTATCTAAACCTGATTTTGTGGTGCCTAGGCTAGACAAGTGAGAAAGGTAACTTTAAAAGGCCCGTCTCACTGTGATTCATGAGTGGAACCCTCCTTTCTTCACTTGTACTTACCTGGCCACAATTGGCGGTGAAGAAGCGATTTGAGGGATATCTCACAACTTGTCGCTTTAGACCAGTTAGGAGCAGTCTAGTTGACTTAGGAGACCCTAGAACATAGAATACGGGAAATTGACATCTTTACAAATAAATACCATTTACTTAATAAAACCGTTTTCTAAAGGATTTAGTATTTATACAATCTTTGTAAAGCGCAGCTACAACCTATTTTGGGGAACCTGTTCGGGATGATGCAGATTATCGCACATCCTCGGGCATAGCAGTGCGAGATTCAGACCTCCGCAAGGAGCATTCGGTCTCGAAAGATTTAAAATACGACATCTTGAGAAAATAAGATTTTTAGAATATAAAATATATATTAAAATTATTTTTGTATAAATATATGTAAACTTATCATTAAAATACCTATTTTGTTATGATATAAATATTCCACCTTTTCTAAAAAATCACAAGAATTAATTTTACACTAAAATACCATGAATTCCATACAAAACCAATATTACAAATAAATACCATTTATTATGAAATTAGGATATTTCCACTGGAAATATCACAATATAAAATCTACATTCATTACAACTCTAAAGACGATTAATAAATACTTGGGGTGTATTTTGAAAAGTATATAAAAGTATTTTTAAATAAAACTCCCTCAAGTTCTGTAAATTACCCTAAGGACCCTAGTAAACATAGGTTTAAGCGGGACCAATCTCTTGAGCCTCGGGAAGCCGGAGAAGTGGGTGCTTGCCTATCTAAGATAGACAACTTAACAATGGTGTTATCAAAAAGGTAATCGTCTTTAAAAAAGACACAAATACTGCCGCCCATGTGCAGCGGCTACCGATAACATCAAAACAATCAGGACTTCAATTTACTTTTCTAATTGTCTGACTCAGTTTGAGTCTCATTATAATCTGACTTGAATATGATTCAAGTACAATTTACAATCTACAATCTACAATCTACAATATTACAATCCAACATGAATCCATGAATCCATGAATCCAATTATCAATCTATACAACTTGACCGAACCGAACCATGGATATATATTCCATTTACGTGATCTCCAGTTTACATCCATTTACATGATTCTACGGTTACATCCGTTACAGATATCATGGTTTCGGTCAGTCATCCAATTATACAATCTATACAGTTACAATACAAGACAAACAATACAATCCAAAACACTACGGGGTTTAAGGGGTAGACTGGTACGGAAGGTGTTAAAAGTGGCACAAGACTGCAAGATTTAAGACACCTAACATGAATCCAATTGCCGTTGTTCCGGGCCTTTTAACAGAGCCTTGTACTCTATATTCAGTTCACCGTAGTCTCTGGTCTAACGAGACTCCTCTCGTATACACTGGCATCCTTCTGTACCAAGCTACAAACAACAGCGTTAACACAATATTACTACAATATAATACAACTTTAAAAGATACCTTCTTATTCTGTCTATTCTATTTCTCCCTTGTCTTTGGGACTTACCGAGCGACCTGTTCACTGACGACATTCTCTTTCTTTCTTCTTTGAATGTCGTCAGGTGATCTGGACTTACCTGAGATCGAGCTCACTGCTGAAGACTTGGACCAGTTCAGTGAAGACCCCGAGCTCTAGTCATTGTACACTTTCTATTCAGTACTTTCATTTCTGTTATGCCACTGTTTAGGCATCGCTTTATTCCATGTATTTACTTTTCCATGTATTGTAAAAAGAATGTGAATAAATAAAGTTGCTATTTTATTATATCTTGTCTCTTGTGTATTTATTTTTATATTGCTTAGATACGCTTAGCGTATTACTTCAGAGTAAATACGTAGCGGCCTCGTCGCGTCCTCTGCCCGTATATTGGGAAGCGGGCGTGACACGTTTTGTTGGCGGCCCATGCAGGTCTGAGATGTATGGAACCCTAAGTAATATAAAACACAAAAACCAGCAACTAAAACATTCTTTACAATCATGTTCCTTGAATCTTACAATTTTATTTCTTGAATCTTACCGAAACCTTCGCATTCTTTCATTCCTCCACACATTCTTCACATTTTTTAAAACCCTTGCATCACCTTGTTATTTTCACATACTGTCAGTACACCAGCACCAAACTTTCCTTGGATTTGTTACACTTTCCTTTTACAAATTTCGAAGACGAAATTTTTATAAGGAGGGTAGAATGTAACAATCCTATTTTTTATACACTTTCCATACAAATTTTTAATTGTTTTTTTTTCAAAATCCTTAAAGGGGTATTTATTTCCTGAGCACAAGACTTAAGTAATTAATTAGTAATTTAATTACAAGAAGGAGCTTGTAGCTCATTGGTAATACCTTGCATCGCTGAACCAAGCCACAAGAGTTCAAATCTCATGCCCCACATTATTTTTAATATTTATTTGTTTTAAAATTTTTAGAAGCCCAACAGTCAACACATGATAACTCCCAAATTTTCTACTACATATGAAAAACTAAATATACCAGAGGCTACACCAGACGACCCCCCACCTCCCTGACCTCCGACTCGGCCCGACTCGGACGGCGAACCGGCCGACTCGGTATGGCACCGCCGGCCGGACTCGGCCGGAAGGCCGAGTTTCCTTCACCAAAATTCTGTCTTTTCACATTCTCATATCCCCTGCACACTCCATTTAATTAGATCGGTTCCAGAGACACAATTAAACCCCATTTACTCTATTTTTAATGTATTTTTACAATTTTTAATTAAAAACCCTATATCTACCCTAACCCTATAAATACACCCCTACCCCCCTACCCTCTCACCCTAAAATTCTGAGCCCACTCTCTCAAAATCCCAAGAATCTTGTGTATTTTGAAAACGAGCGAAAGGTTAAACTCCGGCGAAATCTACGGCGAACTTCCGGCGATCGTTCTAGGAACCACGGGAGACGACGCAACACATCGGCGATTCCCCTACTTCCCTTTCACTCTCGTGTTTGTCCAAAACCCGTAAGTCCCTTTTTCTATCTCTCTTTTCTATTCTAAAAAAATACGAATTTACAAAACCCGACGGAATCGGAACAAATACGATTTCCGATTCGGTCTCCTATAAAATTCCACTTCTCACTAATACAATCATACTTAAACTCTCTCATGTTGACTATTAAACACTAATCAACCAAATTGATCAAGTTTCATTTCATAAAATGATGGCTATTTCACTTTATCGTATTTTTTCATTTAAATACCACATTGTTTCAATTATACATTTAAACCATTAAACTTGTTATACCTTTAAGTAGATCACGAGGTAATGACCTACCTCCTTACACACTCATATGCAACATAACACGATACCCTCGAGAACTTAGAATACGGGAAAACAAACATTTTCATTTAAATATCCTTTACTTAATAAAACCATTTCTAAAAGATTTAGTATTGATATATCTTTACAAATAAATAACCTTTGAGCCAATAAAAAAAATATATCTAGATTCAGCCAATTAAGGACTGTCGCGCTCATTAGGACAGAGGAAAGTTGTGGGCATTCAGTCATTTATCTAAACCTGACTTTGTGATGCCTAGGCTAGACAAGTGAGAAAGATAACTTTAAAAGACCCGTCTCACGGTGATTCGTGAGCGGAACCCTCCTTTCTTCACTTGTACTTACCTGGCTACAATTGACGGTGAAGAGACGATTTGAGAGATATCTCACAACTTGTCGCTTTGGACCAGTTAGGAGCAGTCTAGTTGACTTAAGAGACCCTAGAACATAGAATACGGGAAATTGACATCTTTACAAATAAATATCATTTACTTAATAAAACCATTTTCTAAAGGATTTAGTATTTATACAATCTTTGCAAAGCGCCGCTACAACCCATTTTGGGGAACCCGTTCAGGATGGTGCGGATTATCGCACATCCTCGGGCTTAGTAGTGCGAGATTCAGATCTCCGCAAGGAGCATTCGGTCTCGAAAGATTTAAAATACGACATCTTGAGAAAATGAGATTTTTAGAATATAAAATATATATTAAAATTATTTTTTTATAAATATATGTAAACTTATCATTAAAATACCTATTTTTTTATGATATAAATATTCCACCTTTTCTAAAAAATCACAAGAATCAATTTTATACTAAAATACCATGAATTCCATACAAAACCAATATTACAAATAAATACCATTTATTATGAAATTAGGATATTTCCACTGGAAGTATCACAATATAAAATCTACATTCATTACAACTCTAAAGACGATTAATAAATACTTGGGGTGTATTTTGAAAAGTATATAAAAGTATTTTTATATAAAACCCCCTCAAGTTCTATAAATTACCCTAAGGACCCTAGTAAACATAGGTTTAAGCGGGACCAATCTCTTGAGCCTTAGGGAGCCGGAGAAGTGGGTGCTTGCCTATCTAAGGTAGACAACTTAACAATGGTGTTATCAAAATGGTAATCGTCTTTGAAAAAGACACAAATACTGCCGCCCATGTGCAGCGGTTACCGATAACATCAAAACAATCAGGACATCAATTTACTTTTCTAATTGTCTGACTCAGTTTGAGTCTCATTATAATCTGACTTGAATATGATTCAAGTACAATTTACAATCTACAATCTACAATATTACAGTCCAACATGAATCCATGAATCCATGAATCCAATTATCAATCTATACAACTTGACTGAACCGAACCATGGATATACATTCCATTTACATGATCTCCAGTTTACATCCATTTACATGATTCTACGGTTACATCCATTACAGATATCATGGTTTCGGTCAGTCATCCAATTATACAATCTATACAGTTACAATACAAGACAAACAATACAATCCAAAACACTACGGGGTTTGAGGGGTAGACTGGTACAGAAGGTGTTAAAAGTGGCACGAGACTGCAAGATTTAAGACACCTAACATGAATCCAATTGCCGTTGTTCCGGGCCTTTTAACAGAGCCTTGTACTCTATATTCAGTTCACCGTAGTCTCTGGTCTAACGAGACTCCTCTCGTATACACTGGCATCCTTCTGTACCAAGCTACAAACAACAGCGTTAACATAACATTACCACAATATAATACAACTTTAAAAGATACCTTCTTATTCTGTCAATTCTATTTCTTCCTTGTCTTTGGGACTTACCGAGCGACCTGTTCGCTGATGACATTCTCTTTCTTTCTTCTTTGATTGTCTTCAGGTGATATGGACTTACCTGAGATCGAGCCCACTGCTGAAGACTTGGACCAGTTCAGTGAAGACGCCGAGCTCTAATCATTGTACACTTTCCATTGAGTACTTTCATTTCTGTTATGCCACTGTTTAGGCATCGCTTTATTCCATGTATTTAATTTTCCATGTATTGTAAAAAAAATGTGAATAAATAAAGTTGCTATTTTATTATATCTTGTCTCTTATGTATTTATTTTTATATTGCTTAGATACGCTTAGCGTATTTACTTCATAGTAAATACGTAGCGGCCTCGTCGCGTCTTCTGCACGTATATTAGGAAGCGGGGCATGACACTACCTACCGGTGATGTCTGGCGCGGAGGATATCCGGATGATACCGACCGTTGTCGTGAGATTTGATGATATGGGCCGATCCGGACTGATGGAGCCCGAGATATTGAGACATTGAGATCTCGAGACATTGAGATATATATGTTTTGTGTCGATACTTGACACGGGTTTCTATGGATTTCATTGATGATACTCCAGTCACTTCACAGAAGATTTTCTAAGATAAAAATAAAGATTTTCTCATACCAAACATACTTAGGTTTCATGTTGATTATGCATTCATGTTACATACATATTAGTGCATCGCATCATATCAGTATATGCGTAGGTTGTGACAAATTTACGTGCATGCTTACGATAGCCTTATTAGATATTACTTACTATTCACGAGTTGGCAACTCACCCCCATTAAGCCACAGTATCTTGCAGGTCTGACTCGTCGGCACAGTAGCGTCGGTGTACCTTCTTTTCCGCTTCGTTTTCTTCGGCTTGCAGCTTGCTCATAGTTGGGTTTTGGAGGATTTTCTTTTGCTTCCACCATGTATTTTATTTGTATCTAGTATACTTTATCTACCCTTCGTACATTGGACTTAGATAGTGAGCTTGTGAGATTTGTATGTATTCTATTTCTGGTGTCGATGCTCACTTGAGCCGGCGAGTTGTTTTCTTACTTTCAAGCTTTTATATACTTATTTTCACACTTGATGATATATATTGCATGTTGTTGTGATTCCGCCATTGGCGAAGAGCTAGCTCCTGCTTGGGGATGCCTTTATTCATTATATATATATACATATACATATATATATATATATATATATATGTATGTATGTATGTATGTATGTATTTTCATGTCTTGTACCCGTTTAGGGGCCCGTATTTACAAAGGAAACTCTGCCGAAATTTTTTGGAATTATTGTAATGTTTTTAAAATGTTTAGTGCGACTTATTTTGTTTTAATTCGCTTTCTTTAACTAAGTTTTCCTTCACTCTATTGCTTAAAGTGTTTTAGATTTCTGGACTTTGGCTTACTTAGATTACGTTACGCCTTTAGACATTTCGTAATTTAAGTGCCAGTCACGTTCCGTACCTTCGGGTCGTGACAAAGTTGGTATCAAAGCGATAGGTTTTACCTTTCTGAGTGTAGGATGACCCTTGGTAGATGGAGTAGGTGACTTGAGCAGAGCGACGTAGCATGTGTATATTCCGCGGCATACTTACGATACGGTACTCCGCCTAAGTAACCTTAGGATATATGTAATTGCTTGTATTTCCTTCCTTGATTCCGGAAATCCTTTGATTCGATCGCAATGTTCATATCGATCCTGTTTCTTGTTCCAGCCACATACCGCTAGAGACTACGAGGGCCAGAGGGCTGCCTCCAGGGATGAGATTAGAGTAGGCTCATTTGAGACGAAGACCGAGCTGGGCGGTACGCCTACCCCTCAGGGACAGAGTGATCCACTTTTTCCAGGCTGGATAGCTAGGCTGGAGTCGAGTATTCAGGACATGCGACAGATGGTTGGATCGTTAGTTGAGGATAGCCGAGCTCTGAGAGCCGATGAGGTCCCTCCTATTGCGGGAACTGTGACTGTACCTACTGCACAGGCAGTTGTTTCTGTTGTTACCAAGATTATTTCCGTATCCTTACAGGAGTATTTGAGGCTGAAGCCTCCATTTTTTTTATTGGCACAGATGCAGCGGCGGATCCGTAGACAATTCTCGATAGGATAGCCAGAATTTGTCATTCACAGAGATATTCTGACAAAATATGGGCTGAGCTTGCGAGTTTTCGTTTAGAGGGTCTTGCTCAAGTGCGAGTCAATTGAGAAGAGGAGCTACAGATCTACTTCCCATAACCTGGGATAAATTACAGCGGTATTTCTTGCTCGTTTCCTTTCGAAGAACGTTCGAGATGTCCAAGCTCATAGTTTTGAGTCTTTACACAAGACTCCAGGGATGACAGTGTCCAAGTACGACATTTAGTTTACTCATCGGTCCGATATGCTCCTTACCTGGTGGACACTGAAGAGAAACGGATAAAGAGGTTCGTTTGGAGATTGGACATGCAGTTATTCTTGCAATTAGCGCCCAACATTTTGACATTTACGCCGCTGCTATGAACGCAAACTTATTGTTGAAGGAGCGCATTTCTGATGACTTCAATCATTTCTGGACCGAAGCAGATTCGTACCGGTATGCCAGCTTAGAGGCGGTTAGATAGACGCCATTGTGACTAGTATTCGTTCGGTGTTTTCTTCCGACACGTATTTCTTTCTAGTGTCGTTTGAAATGGTATCCACATACTTTGTATCGAAGTCTACCCGATGGTAGTCCTTGCTAAATCAGCCGCTTATTGTGATTTCTTCCGTAAGCTAATCTTTGGTTGCTCGATATGTTTTTCGTTCGTGTTCGTATTAGAGATAAGGATTCTTTGGTTGATTTGATTCCCGGCACGGAGTTTTTTTTCTATACCGCCATATGGAATGGACCCGATGGAGCTAAGAGGACTGAAGGATCCGTTGTAAGATTTGTTGAATAAAAGGGCTTGTTCGTCCAAGTGTGTCACCTTGGGGAGCTCCTGTCCAGTTCGTCAAGAAGAAAGACGGCAGTTTGTGTTGATGCATTGATTATTGTCGGTTGAATCGGGTTACTGTGCGGATTAGATATTCCCTACCTTGCATCGACGATTTATTTGATTAGCTCCAGGGTGCGGGACATTTCTCGAAGATTGACTTGCGATCAGGTTACCATCAGTTGTGGGTTCGAGACGATGATATTTTGAAGACTGCTTTTCGCATACGTTACGGGCGTTATGAGTTTTTGGTGATATCGTTCGGATTCACCAATGCCCCAGCAGCAATTATGGATTGATGAACCTTATATTCAGGCCGTTTCTTGATCAGTTATTACCGTGTTCGTTGGGGACGTCTTAGAGTACTTTTGGAGCCGAGTGGAGCCTGAATAGTAATTGAGGATTTCATTGCAGACTCTGAGGGAGCACCAGCTATTCGCTAAATTATCTAAGTGTGTTTTCTGGTTGGATGGTATTGACTTCTTGGGTCAAGTAGTAACGAAGAATAGTATATGTATGTAACCGAAGAAGATCAAGGCCGATCAGCACTGGTCCAGACCAGTATCCGTTATAGAAGCCCGTAGCTTTTGGGTTTGGCCGGATTCTATCGACGTTCGTACAAGATTTTCTCGTATAGCTGCAACGTTGACCGGGTTGACCCGGAAGAGAGTTCCTTTTCTTTGGACCGGGAATTGTGAACAGTGCTTTAAGCAGTTGAAGAACTATGACTGTGAGATTTCTTATCGTCCGGGTAAGGCGGATGTTGTGGCAGATGTTTTGAGTTGGAGGCCCGGAGATAGCTTTTGTTGTTTGAGCACGGTTCAGAAACAGTTGACGGCATATTAGCAGATTCTTATAACAGCCGAGTACATCTCGAGTTACGTCGACCGGGGGACAACTTGCCCGTATCCGTGCACGTCCACAGTTTCTTGGTCGTATCCGTAAGGCACAGTCCGATGACATTCGTTGTCATAGATAATGGAGCAGGTTCGACGGGGCGGAGATTCAGAGTTCGTGATTGATGATTAGGGAGTACTATGATTTGGGATTTGGCTGTGTGTACCAGATTCCGAGTGACTGAGACGCGAGATTTTAGAGGAGGCATACCAGTCGACATATAGTGTTCATACGGGTTCTACCAAGATGAATCATGACTTAAGAGGTATTTACTAGTAGGAATGGATGAAGAAAAATGTTACAGATTTCGTTTTAGGATGCTGATTTGTCAGCAAGTCAAGGCTGAGCATCAGAGGCCAGCAGGAGAATTACAACCTTTGCCCATTCCGGAGAGGAAGTGGGAGCATATTTCTATGGATTTTATCATGGGTCTACCTAGGACCAATCGAGAGTATGGCTCTATCTAAGTGATCGTAGACCGATTGACAAAAGTAGCTCATTTTCTGCAAGTCAAGGCCACTTTCGGATTCGTTCAGTATGCTCAGGCACATGTTGATGAGATTGTGCGATTACATGGAGTTTCGACTTGTATTGTGTCCGACTGGGACACCCAGTTCACCAGCCGATTATGGCAGGAACACCAGGAGGCTTTGGACACCAATTGAGTTTCAGTGCAGTTTTCTATCCGCAGACCGACGGTCAATCAGAGAGTACTATTCAGATTCTTAAGGACATACTCCGAGCTTGCGTTCTAGATTTCGTGGCAGTTGCGATCGTCATTTGCCCTTGATAAAGTTTTCCTGCAATAATAGTTTTCAGGAGACGATTCAGATGGCACCCTTTGAAGCATTTTATGGGAAGAGATGTCGATCGCCTATTTGTTGGACAGAGCACAGTGAGAGTAGTATTTTGGGGCCATAGATTGTGCAGGACACGACCGAAAAGAGATTTAGTTAATTCAGAATAGGATAAGAGCGGCCCAGAGCAGGCAGAAGTTTAATGCTAATAGACGCCGTTGGCGATCATGTTTTCGTGTGGGTTTCTCCAATAAATGGCGTGTTGAGATTCGGACAGGAAGGAAGGCTTAGTTCCAGATATATGGGTTCTTTCGAGATTCTCGAGCGTATCGGCACAGTTGCTTAGTGTTTGGCTCTTCCACCCATCTTTCCAGATGTTCACTCCGTGTTTCATGTATCGATGCTCCGAAGTACCTTCATGACTGTTCAGTTGATAAAACTGCACATTTAATTAGACATTTTTCCTACTATTTCTATATAAAGAAAGGTGTTTATTATAATATATGATACATATGAGGGTTTATCTGTAAAAATACTATTTTCATGTGTTTATATATTATAATTAACATTTGGTAGGAAAAAGTAAGTATATAATATCCATGTAACATTTGGCCCATTTAATATGCTTACCTTATTAATACCTTTGACCAATACTTAATGGTTAAGTTAAATATCTCAATAAAATAAACTCTACTAATATTATTTGTTGAGTTATTGTGCAGAATTTGCAGGGCTGAAATCAAGGAAATCAAAGTTGTTAAAACAAATCTGCCTAATTAAGAAAGTAAACTAAAGAAATCAATTCTGGCAGTGACGCAGAAAAGATTTTCAGTTTCCAGAGATTCAAAAGATCACCACGTGTCACCATAAGAAGCTACAAGAAGAATGAGCCCAAGATTCCCCTACTTGGCCGCGGATCCGCGGCCAAACCCACCTATTGGCCACGGATCCGCCGCGGTTTTGATGAGTTGGGAGTTGGGATTTTGGTGGTTAGAATTTTAACCTCTGGCTTCCAAATTAGGCAGCTAGGGTTCTGGATTTGGGACTATAAATAAAGACCGAGAGACTCTTGGAAAAATCATCACACCGACGAGATCACGAAGTCCACGACGGCTCAAGAATCCTGGTTGATCATCAACGGTTCATCTACCTCCTTAGAAGAGATCGAGAAGCAAACTAGCATTTTGTAATCATTTTCTAAGGGAACAAAGTGTAAATGAATTTTGTTGATTAATAAAGGTAGTTCTTTTTCTTATTCTATCTCTTTGTAGTTTTAATATGATTTCCCTCTCCATCTCTTCTTCTCTCAACATGCGCGAGTAATTCTTCGCTTGTTAGGGTTCATGGGATTATTGTAGGTTAATAGATGATGAAGATCCTTAAACTCTTTTTAAGTCCTATAAAGTTTATAAACTCTATCAAAAGAATTGTTAACATCCTAATTAGGCGTGCTATCAATTCATTGATAATCGCGACCACGATTAGAGATTAGATTAATTATTGTTTTGGTAAAGGCTAGATATGAACGGAGTTCCATGTCGAGATAGGGGTTAAGAGTGGGAACCCTTTTTCCCTCCAGAAACCCTAATCTACATGCATCACTGTCGTTCTAGTTTTAAATCTATTAAAGGATAAAAAGAGTAATCTTTAATTAATCTTCCATAACTACTAAATCCCAATGAACCCTACAAGCCCCCTTCTACTATAAAACCTACATCCGTAGTTAATCTAGATCTATATTTTGTATCTGTGTTTAACATAGATCTAGAAACTATTTCCCCCTTTCTCAACACATCTAAAGTAAGATTAAAAGGTTCCACGTTTCCCTGAGGACGACCGGTACTCACCTCGGTCTAGCTACGCATGACACCGTTCTGATTGCGGTTATTCTACAAACACTTTTACAGATGAATCAAATGGCGCCGTTGCCGGGGAAACCTGCGTAATATTTTATTCTTACTATTTGTGTTGAATTCTTATTCGATCTATATCATAAATAAAACAAAACTGCAAATTGTATATTTAACAATTATTGTGTGAATTTTGCGAGGGGATCTGGAGTCACAGAATTGAGGAAACAGAGAGCCATAGACATTTATCAAGATCCAGAGGAGCACAGGAGGCCACGTAGCAAAAATCATCACGAGATCCCTCCACTTTGCGGCGGAACCGCGGCACAAGTAGCACATTAGCGGCGGAAGCGCGGCTAAAGAGAGGAATTAGGGTTCCAAACTTCTCTGGTATCTTTCTCAACTAATTCTCTCTCCTCTGAAATCCAATAAAATATCTTTTCTGCAGGATTCTTTGCAAAATTTTGCCGCTCAAAAATCTTTTTGCAAAGTTTTGTAATTGGTTTGTTAATTCATATTTTAATACGGATTTTTAAGGGGTAAGACCACAATTCAGATTAGGTGGGGATTTTATCACCCTTCCTAAGCCCCACAAATCACAAACCAAGTATCTGCATCAACCCTACATTAATTTAAAAAATATCTAGACAAGACTCTAAGGATTGTCGCGCTCAATAAGGACAGAGGAAGGTCGTGGGTAATCTATCGCTTATCCGCATTACTTTTGTGGTGCCTAGGAAAGTGTGTCTAAGACAAGTGGTTACTTAATTAGGCCCGCTATTTTCGGTGATTCGTATAGCGGATACCTCCCACTTACCTGGCACTTACCTGGCCACAAGAGTAGTAAAGAGGTGGTAGAGGATTGATCCTACGACTTGTCCTTTGGAAGTCTAGGAGCGGTCTAGAGACTTGACCTAGGTAACCTTAGTTCTAGGGTTGCTTGTGCATTTTTGTGTGATTTGTTTTAAATCCCACTTTTTCAAAAACAAACCAATTTTAAATAACACACACGCTGCCACTTGTGCTTAAACCGCTTAGTGCATGCTTGGCTGGACACGGGATTCTAGTGCCCGTCTTGTCCGTGTTCCTGCTATCGACTCCGAAGTTGGTACTTCTTCATCTTCATTTTTCCCACCATCCTCCACATCGACCGAGATGGACGGTTCTCCATCAAATTATAACACCACGCTGCCACCGCCCGTAGGTGAGCAGAATCCACCGCGCATCTCTCTCCAAGAGAGATGCTATCCTATCCGTGGTCCCCTTCCTACTTGTTATCTAATCCACCAGCCAACGGGGATAATTTTGAAATTAAACCCTACTACATCAATCTGTTGCCCAAATTTCATGGGCTTGAATCTGAAGACGCGTACGTTTTCATCACTAAATTCAAAAACGTATGCGCAATAATGGATACTTCACAACTGACTGTGGATGCTACGCGCTTGCGTCTTCTCCCATTCACCTTGTACGACTTGGCAGAAAAATGGCTTTATAATACTGCCGCACACTCTATCACTAATTAGGATGAATTCGTAATAGCATTTCTTAAGAAGTTTTACCCAAACCACAAGACTGCCCGTATTAGGAGCGAAATCAATCAGTTTACCCAACTTCCCAACGAACCATTTTGGAAGTGCTTTGAAAGTTTCAAGGATCTGCTTGTCCAATGTCCTCATCATGGAATAAATAGATGGGATTTGTGCCGAATTATATATGAGGGCATTAATCCAGCGACAAAGCAGATGCTTGAAACAAATTGTCAATGCAATTTCATGTCTAAAGATGATGGTGAAACTTGGAAATATCTAGAAGATCTCGCTGAAAACACTTTGCAGTAGGAAAGCGTAAGACCACCTTCATCTAGGGGAGGTATTCATCAGCTCGATGTTTCCATCCCAGTAAAAACCGAAATGGCAGCGATGCAGAAGAAACTCGACGCTATTGAGAACAAATTCTCACCAGTCTCCCTAAATCAGGTCATGCTACCCAAGACTGTGTGTGGTTGTTGTTCAGATCCTTCACACTTGATGGAAGAATGTCCTATGAATGCATCATTTCAAGGTCACGAGCAAACTAATGCTGCTTTTCAGCATCGACCTAGAAACGATCCTTATTCTTCCACGTACAATCAAGGATGGAGGAATCATCCTAATTTTGCTTGGAACCAAAACCAACCCCAAAATCAAAACCAATTCCAAAGAAATTATCAAAGACCTCCTCCACAGCAACAACAACCACAACCACAAAGTCAGCACCCCTTTCAGTCACAAAATTTTCAAAATCCGGCCAACACTTCTGCACCGCAATTGGCCGGTACTGATAACTCTTCACTCGCACAAACTTTGGATTTATTTATGAAACATTCCATTCAAATGTCGGCTGATATGGGGTCTTCTATTGATACCATAAAGAAAGACACCGCCTCCCACGACGAGAGTATTAAATCAATAGAAAACCAAATTGCACAGTTGAACGCCGTAATGAGTGCGAGAGAGAGAGGGAAACTCTCATCTCAACCCCTACCGAATCCTGGCCACTCACAACATCATAATGTGAGTGTTGTTACTACGTTGAGATCGGGGAGAGTGCTAGATAACCGAGTGGGTGAACAAGTTGATGATGTTAGTGATACCAATGATACCCCGGCTTCTACTTCTTCCCTTAATTCGTCTAGTCCCCACCTTCATCCGAGTCTATTCTCCGTTTTCCCTAAGGCTCGAACACTTTCTCGAATCTATCTAAGACGATTCCCACTCCAATTTTGGGATCGAATCCGTCCCCACAATCTTCTCCATAAATGTTGGACCCAAAACTTATTGATCAAGCTCCATTTCCAAACAGATTAAGGGCCAACAGACCTAACCCACAAATGGAGAAGATTGTGGAAATGTTTAAGCAAGTTAACATAAATATTCCTCTCCTAGATGCTATTCAATAAGTCCCATCTTATGCAAGAATCCTTAAAGACTTGTGCACTAGGAAGAGAAAAACTCAAGTGCCGAAAAAGGTTTTCATGTCGAGTACTGTAGACACAGCTTTTCCCCAACAATTACCTAGAAAACATAAGGACCCTGGCTGTCCTACAATTTCTATTTCTATTGGGGGTAAACACATTAATCGTGCTTTACTCGACCTTGGCGCTAGCGTTAACTTGCTTCCTTATTCAGTATACGAGCAGTTAGGGATCAGAGAGTTAAAACCAGCGCATTGCACTCTTCAGATGGCCGATCGATCTATCATCCAACCTATGGATGAGCTAGAGGATGTATTAATCAAAGTCGGGGAATTTATATTTCCTGTGGACTTTATCGTTATAGATATACAACCCGTAGCGAATCCACGGAACCAAATTCCGGTGATTCTCGGTCGACTCTTTTTGGCCACTTCCAATGCTGTAATCAACTGTCGTAATGACTCTATGACCCTATCCTTCGGGAAGATGTCAATAGAGATTAATATTTACAAGTTGGGAAGTATACCCTCCGAACCTACTGCTCAAGCATGTTTTGTCGAATTAATGGATGTCGACAGCAGCGAATTTGATCAGCCTCATGATACTGACTCTTTTCATATATTGTTGTTTGACCCAACTATGTATTATACATACACGGACTCTTCCATCGAGTTGTCCGGGTCAACATCTAATGTTGATGAGGAACTTTTTATAGAGTCTGACGATCACCCCATTTTTTCTGATGATATTATTCTTCGGGGTATCGATGAAAGCTTTAAGGAAATCTTCGCTGATGAACTCGCATTTTTAGCAAACACAGGTGTTGAGATGAACTATCTCCAAGATAAAGAAATTGAACCTCCATCCCTTCTTCTGGACAATCATGAGAATGCGAGTAATCCATCATCACTATCACTGTGGCGTCTCTCCAAATTGAGACGCGGTCCTTTTTCTTTTACACCACTTATCTCTTCCCTACTTCTTCCTGACTCTATACAACATGTTTTTCCACCAACCGGTGTGTTTCACTGATAAATTCTTCGAATGGTTGGTGTTGACTTTTGGTCTTTGCAAAGCTTGGCATTGACCAATAACTTTGACCCCCTCTTGTGATTTTCAATGCTTAATATGATTTTACTCAAGTTTGGGGGGATATTTTGGCTCTTGAAAGAATTTTTTTATAAAATTGTGAGCCAAAAATAAGTTTGGGGGAGGATTTCACTTTCATTATTTCTTGTCCCTTTTTTTTCCTCCCAAGTCTACAAGTTTTTTAGCTTAACGGATAGCAACAGTGAGGACACTGTTGAAAACAAGTTTGGCGGAGGTTTGTGCTTATTTACGCATCACTTTGCATCATACTTTGCATAAGCACAAAACAAAATATAATAATTTTTTTTTTACATAAATAAGATAATAAAAGATTAGATAGTGAAAATTTACACCCAAAAGATTGGAAAAATTTAAGAAAACCAAGAAAATTAGAAGTTTTCTTAAACGAACTAGTAATAAGTAGTTATGAGCCGTTGTCCCAAGGGTTAGTAAGATGAAGGAAGTCACTAATCTGAGGATAAAAACAAGTCTGAAAAATAGTTCCTATTCTGGAAGCCAAACATTTGAACGTTGATACCCTACTATAAACACTTATACACGTCTTAAAACTTGGGATAGTAGAGGATACCTTGAAATGCTCTTGTCTAAAAGCCAAAGTATAAGGAAATAATAAATGGAGAAAATATAAAAATGGTGAAGAAAAATGAACACTGGTTTTGTTATCGCCAATGCAGCAATAAAAAAATATAGCGAGGGTGCTTCATCATCTAGTGCCTTAGACCAACTGGTTTGGGAGTCACTGCTAAGCCTTAGGTGGTGCAAGACGAGGAAAATACTAAATACACCGTATAAGCGATCACATGAGTAATCGGTCGGTTAGTACCTCAAGAAGTATTAACAGTCGCATGAAAAATGTATGAGCAAATTCCATCTAAATATCGATTAAAAAGTACCGAGGTAGATGGACAAGAGTATGATAGCTTGAATTGAATTCTCCGAGTGTAAGGATGTCTTTTACACACACGTAGGGTTATATGATCGGTGTTTGGAAGAAAGATAGGAATGAAGAATAAAGACGATGTTTTATTGAGGGATGATGTGATTTCTAACATCTTTTCATGACTATTAAGATAGGGCTCATGACAACCGAAAAGCTAGTATTAGTTGGAAACTCTAATTTTCAAAGTTTTTCTTTTACAATTCTTTTCTTTACATGTAACTTTCACCATATTTCTTTTATTATATGATTTTGTGGGTGTAATCCGCTGAAAACCCTCAGGAGACAACACTCCTCCTACTAGGGACACCTAGAGGTTTAACGGCTTATTGCACGCGCTCAGTGCAATCGTGTTACCTACGAAAATGTGCTTAGCTTTCTCCTTTCTTTTTCTCCTTCTCTTGAATAAACTAGTTTGCTCGGGACGATCAAAGATAAGTTTGGGGGTATTTGTTTAGTTGATAAAACTGCATATTTAATAAGACATTTTTCCTATTATTTCTATATAAAGAAAGGTGTTTATTATAATATATGATACATATGAGGGTTTATCTGTAAAAATACTATTTTCATGTGTTTATATATTATAATTAACATTTGGTAGGAAAAAGTAAGCATATAATATCCATGTAACATTTGGCCCATTTAATATGCTTACCTTATTAATACCTTTGACCAATACTTAATGGTTAAGTTAAATATCTCAATAAAACAAACTCTACTAATATTATTTGTTGAGTTATTGTGCAGAATTTGCAGGGCTGAAATCAAGGAAATCAAAGTTGTTAAAACAAACCTGCCTAATCAAGAAAGTAAACTAAAGAAATCAATTCTGGCAGTGACGCAGAAAAGATTTTCAGTTTCCAGAGATTCAAAAGATCACCACGTATCACCATAAGAAGCCAAAAGAAGAATGAGCCCAAGATTCCCCTACTTGGCCGCGGATCCGCGGCCAAACCCACCTATTGGCCGCGGATCCGCCGCGGTTTTGATGAGTTGGGAGTTGGGATTTTGGTGGTTAGGATTTTAACATCTTGCTTCCAAATTAGGCAGCTAGGGTTCTGGATTTGGGACTATAAATAAAGACCGAGAGACTCTTGGAAAAATCATCACACCGACGAGATCACGAAGTCCACGACGGCTCAAGAATCCTGGTTGATCATTAACGGTTCATCTACCTCCTTAGAAGAGATCGAGAAGCAAACTAGTATTTTGTAATCATTTTCTAAGGGAACAAAGTGTAAATGAATTTTGTTGATTAATAAAGATAGTTCTTTTTCTTATTCTATCTTTTTGTAGTTTTAATATGATTTCCCTCTCCATCTCTTCTTCTTTCAACATGCGCGAGTAATTCTTCGCTTGTTAGGGTTCATGGGATTAGTGTAGGTTAATGGATGATGAAGATCCTTAAACTCTTTTTAAGGAGTTGTAGTTGTGATTCCACCATTGGCGAGTTGTTTTCCTACTTTCAAGCTTTTATATGCTTATTTTCACACTTGATGATATATATTGCATGTGGTTGTGATTCCGCCATTGGCGAAGAGCTAGCTCCCGCTTGGGGATGCCTTTATTCATTATATATATATATATATGTATTTTCACGTGTTGTACCCGTTTGGGGGCCCGTATTTGCAAAGGAAACGCTGCCGATTTTTTTTGGAATTATTGTAATGTTTTTAAAATGTTTAGTGCGACTTATTTTGTTTTAATTCGCTTTCTTTAACTAAGTTTTCCTTCACTCTATTGTTTAAAATGGTTTAGATTTCTGGGCTTTGGCTTACTTAGATTACGTTACGCCTTTAGACATTTCGTAATTTAAGTGTCAGTCGCGTTCCGTACCTTCGGATCGTGACAAAGTTGGTATCAAAGCGATAAGTTTTACCTTTCTGAGTGTAGGATGACCCTTGGTAGATGGAGTAGATGACTTGAGCAGAGTGACATAGCGTGTGTATGTTCCGCAACATACTTATGTTACAGTACTCCGCCTAAGTGACCTTAGGATATATGTAATTGCTTGTATTTCCTTCCTTGATTCCGGAAATCCTTTGATTCGATCGCAATGTTCCTATCGATCATGTTTCTTGTTCCAGCCACTATACCGCCGGAGACTACGAGGGCCAGAGGGCTGCCGCCAGGGATGAGATTAGAGTAGGCTCGTTTGAGATGAAGACCGATCAGGGCGGTACGCCTACCCCTCATGGACAGAGTGATCCGCTTTTTCCAGGCTGGATAGCTAGGCTGGAATCGAGTATTCAGGACATGCGACAGATGGTTGGATCGTTAGTTGATGCTAGCCGAGCTCCGAGAGCTGATGATTTCCCTCCTATTGCGGGAACTGTGACTGTACCTACTGCACAGGAAGTTGTTTCTGTTGTTACCAAAATTATTTCTATATCCTTACAGGAGTATTTGAGGCTGAAGCCTCTAGTTTTTTTTATTGGCACAGATGCAGCGGCGGATCCGTAGACAATCCTCGATATGATGGCCATAATTTGTCCTTCACAGAGATATTCTGATATGGGTTGAGCTTGCGAATTTTCGTCTAGAGGGTCTTGCTCAAACGTGGTGCGAGTCAATTGAGAAGAGGCCAAGCTACAGATCTACCTCCCATAACCTGGGATAAATTACAGCGGTATTTCTTGCTCGTTTCCTTTCGAAGAGCGTTCGAGATGTCCGAGCTCGTAGTTTTGAGTCTTTACACAAAACTCTAGGGATGACAGTGTCCAAGTACGACATTTAGTTTACTCATCGGTCCGATATGCTCCTTACTTAGTGGACACTGAAAAGAAACGGATAAAGAGGTTCGTGTGGAGATTGGACATGCAGTTATTCTTGCAATTAGCGCCCGACATTTTAACATTTACGCCGCTGCTATGAATGCAAACTTATTGTTGAAGGAGCACATTTCTGATGACTTCAATCATTTCTGGACCGAAGTGGATTCGTACCGGTATGCCAGCTTAGAGGCGACTAGATAGACGCCATTGTGACTAGTATTCGTTCGGTGTTTTCTTCCGATACGTATTTCTTTCTAGTGTCGTTTGAAATGGTATCCACATACTTTGTATCGAAGTCTACTCGATGGTAGTCCTTGCTAAATCAGCCGCTTATTGTGATTTCTTCCGTAAGCTAATCTTTGGTTGCTCGATATGTTTTTCTTTCGTGTTCGTATTAGAGATAAGGATTCTTTGGTTGATTTGATTCCAGGCACGGAGTTTTATTTCTATACCGCCATATGGAATGGACCCGACGGAGCTAAGAGGACTGAAGGATCAGTTGTAAGATTTGTTGAATAAATGGTCTTGTTCGTCTGAGTGTGTCACCATAGTGAGCTCCTGTCCTGTTCGTCAAGAAGAAAGACGCCAGTTTGTGTTGATGCATTGATTATTGTCGGTTGAATTGGGTTACTGTGCGGATTAGATATTCCCTACCTTGCATCGACGATTTATTTGATTAGCTCCAGGGTGCGAGACATTTCTCGAAGATTGACTTGCGATAAGGTTACCATCAGTTGTGGGTTCGAGACGATGATATTCCGAAGACTGCTTTTCGCACACGTTACGGGCGTTATGAGTTTTTGGTGATATCGTTCGGATTCACCAATGCCCCAGCAGCAATTATAGATTGGATGAACCTTATATTCAGGCCGTTTCATGACCAGTTATTATCGTGTTCGTTGGGGACATCTTAGTGTACTTTTGGAGCCGAGTGGAGCCTGGGTAGTAATTGCGGATTTCATTGCAGACTTTGAGGGAGCACCGACTATTCGCTAAATTATCCAAGTGTGTTTTCTGGTTGGATGGTGTTGACTTCTTGGGTCAAGTAGTAACGAAGGATAGTATATGTATGGAACCGAAGAAGATCGAGGCCGATCAGCACTGATCCAGACCAGTATCCGTTATAGAAGTCAGTAGCTTTTGGGTTTGGCCGGATTCTATTGACGTTCGTACAAGATTTTCTCCTATAGCTGCAACGTTGACCGGGTTGACCCGAAAGAGAGTTCCTTTTCTTTGGACCAGGAATTGTGAACAGAGCTTTCAGCAGTTGAAGAACTATGACTGCGAGATTTCTTATCGTCCGGGCAAGACGGATGTTGTGGCAGATACTTTGAGTTGGAGGCCCGGAGATAGCTTTTGTTGTTTGAGCACGGTTCAGAAACAGTTGACGGCATATTAGCAGATTCTTATAACAGCCGAGTACATCTCGAGTTACGTCGACCGGGGGACAACTTTCCCATATCCGTGCACGTCCACAGTTTCTTGGTTGTATCCGTGAGGCACAGTCCGATGAAATTCGTTGTCATAGATAATGGAGCAGGTTCGACGGGGCGGAGATTCAGAGTTCGTGATTGATGATTAGGGAGTACTATGATTTGGGATTCGGCTGTGTGTGCCAAATTTCGAGAGACTGAGACGCGAGATTTTAGAGAAGGCATACCAGTCGACATATAGTGTTCATCCGGGTTCTACCAAGATGTATCATGACTTAAGAGGTGTTTACTGGTAGTATTGGATGAAGAAAAATGTTACAGATTTTGTTTTGGGATGCTGACTTGTCAGCAAGTCAAGGCTGAGCATCAGAGACTAGCAGGAGAATTACAACCTTTGCCCATTCCGGAGTGGAAGTGGGAGCATATTTTTATGGATTTTATCATGGGTTTACCTAGGACCAGTCGAGAGTATTGCTTTATCTAAGTGATCGTAGACCGATTGACGAAAGCAGCTCATTTTCTGCAAGTCAAGGCCACTTTCAGATTCATTCAGTATGCTCAGGTACATGTTGATGAGATTGTGCGATTACATGGAGTTTCGACTTGTATTGTGTCCGACTGGGACACCCAGTTCACCAGCCGATTATGGCAGGAACACCAGGAGGCTTTGGACACCAATTGAGTTTCAGTGCAGTTTTCTATCCGCAGACCGACGGTCAATCAGAGAGTACTATTCAGATTCTTAGGGACATACTCCGAGCTTGCGTTCTAGATTTCATGGCTGTTGGGATCATCATTTTCCCTTGATAAAGTTTTCCTGCAATAATAGCTTCCAGGAGACGATTCAGATGGCATCCTTTGAAGCATTTTATGGAAAGAGATGTCGATCGCCTATTTGTTGGACAGAGCATAGTGAGAGTAGTATTTTGGGGCCATAGATTGTGGAGGACACGACCGAAAAGAGATTCAGTTAATGCAGAATAGGATAAGAGCGGCCCAGAGTAGGCAGAAGTTTAATGCTGATAGACGCCGTTGGCGATCATGTTTTCATATGGGTTTCTCCAATAAAGGGCGTGTTGAGATTCGGACATGAAGAAAGGCTTAGTTCTAGATATGTGGGTTCTTTCGAGATTCTCGAGCATATCGGCACAGTTGCTTAGCGTTTGGCTCTTCCACCCATCTTTCCAGATGTTCACCCCGTGTTTCATGTATCGATGCTCCGAAGTACCTTCATGACCCCTCTCACGCGATACAGCATCAGACGATCCAGCTGGACCGCAATCTTTCTTTCACCGAGTGGCCAATAGTCATTCTAGATCGGCAGGTGAAGAACCGAGGGCCGAGGACGTACCATCCGTAAGGGTTCTTTGGCATGGCCGAACGGCGAGAAGGACACGTGAGAGCCGAGGATGAGATGCAGAAGTAACATCCCCATCTATTCGAGGGTACGCGTAGTTAGATTTTAAATTCGGTGACCGAATTTTCTTAAGGGGGGAAGATTGTAACATTTCAGAAAATAAAATATTATTTTTGGTAATTTATATTAATTACTGGGTTTAAAAGAAATTATGGAAATTGGGCAGTTTAAAATTGAGTGTACGATTAATTGTATGTAAGTTAATATTAAACTCGATTAATATTTTTACTAAATTTTTTCATTAATTCGGTTTATGTGCTTTCCATGCATTATGGCATGTTACAAACATTTGTTCCATTTGTTGAACCATATTTTATTTGAGTGTAAATGGCTTTGATTTTGGGGGAAATTAGAAAACAAAAGAGAGAGGGGGTTCCACATGTTTCTACACAATTCTCCTCTCTTTTTTGGTTTCCCTTCATTTTTCCTCAACCTCCTCTAACACTAACCGTAATCCTTCAACAACCTCCGATTTGGCCACCGCAATCTCCCTTTTGAAGGATGCTGCAGCCGCCTTCGAATCCACCATCGATACCATCTCCTCCTTCTTCTTCTTCAACAACAACAACAACGATTCATCCTCATCCTCATCATTGTCCTTGTGCCCTTATAATCCCAGCCATCGTATGCCCCCGGAATCCCTCTTCCGCCACTCCCTCCTCTGCCCCTCCTCTGCTGCTGCTCCCATCCCTCATCCTCACTCTCTACTCAACACGCTTCGCTATCCCAACTCTCTCCACTCCCAATCATCATCACACACCCTATTCCCTGCCGCCACCGATCTCTGCTTCTCCCTTGACGCCGATGCCGATGCCGATGCCAATTTCTTTTATAAAGATTGCCCGTGCGTCGTTTCCTTTCCCGAGCCCAAACCTCGGCCTGAGGATTTCCTCCACTATAACATTCCTTCTCCCTGCTATTTTATCCGCCGAATGCGCCAATTTCATGCATCAATGTCATGACGATGTTTTTGCAGGAGGTGGAGAGATAACAATTCTCCCCTAGGAGTTCTGGGCTTTAAAGTTTGAGATGGTGTCTTGGAAAGATGATTATCCGACGGCCTACTCTCACATTGTTCTTCATGTCGCTTCTAGTCTGGACAGGATTGAGGAGTCCGTTTTGAAGCGGTGGATCATCTCGAATTTCTCTCGGTCTGTGGTTTTGATTGATGTTTTTATCAGGGACCATGTGTTTCTTCTTTTTAAGCTGTGTTTGAGAGTTATTAGAAGGGAGGCCATGTGCTCTCTCAAGTCGATGGTAAGCTATGGACTTTCGGGCTTAAAAGCTGCAAGGTTTGACTGTCCAAAATTTGTAGGCAGTTTGGTTTGGTTTGCATCTCAGATTTATTTTTTGTATGGGGAATCGAATGCTAAGTTCTTTACGATTCGAATGCTTAAACAATCCTTATTGTGTGTTAGGTTGACTTCCATGTTGTTTAAGATCGAAGAAGGTGATAGTGGACAGAATGGTAGTGGGATCATTGGTGGTGACGGTGTAAGTGGCGAGGGGTATGAGTATTTGGGGTCAAATTCTGTTGGAGGTGTAGAGAGAGAAAACAATGCAAAAGATTGTGATGACGGTCAAGTTTTTGTCTCTCAGATTGCGGCTGCAGTCGCTGCATTACACGAGAGGTTCTTGTTAGAACAAAGGGTCAAGGGTATACGCTTTTCCCAACCCCTTCCCAAATCTCAACTAGTAATGGAATATTTATATGCTTCAACAAGGGCCCATGAGATTCGAGCAAATCGGCCTAATTATAGAGCTGTCTCCGAACATGAACTTCTCTTTCAACGAGGGAATAATCAGGATTCCGGCAAAGCTAAGACAAGGGAGGAGCTTCTGGCTGAGGAAAGGGACTATAAACGGAGGAGAACATTATACCGGGGAAAGAAAGTGAAGCAAAACCCAACGGAGGTACCCGTGTGGACGTCGTACGACAGGGAAGGAGCTTGGTGGTATCAACTTCGGCAAGCAAGGAGCGTGGTGAGTAGATGTATACATCTATGGGGGATCGTCTGGATGGCGTGAGGCGCCCGACGGTTTAGTATTACTTATAATATTTACATTATATGCGTAGTTTCCTAGTTAGCCATCTCATTGCATCGCATCGTTATATGTGTGTGTGTGTGTGTGTGTGTGTGTGTGTGTGTGTGATATCATCTCATAGGACACTTGCACCATTACCATTGGTTCCTGCCGCACGTGCACTATTTATACGAACACACACGCCATTGGTAATTGCTATGTCACGAACACTATAGAACTTGCTTAGAATTAATATTGTGCATTTACATCATATATGATCCGTAGACTTATACTTGCATATTCATTTCATTAAAATGGATACGTAGAATTGTTAGCCATATACATACCTCATTGCATCATGATTCATGCATAGCTTCTGGCCGTACTTCGCATGATATATACAACCGTATTCTAGATTTCCATCATCACCAGTATGTTTATATATTGTGATTCTTCTCAAGGATTTCAGTATTTATGAGATTTCTGGATTTTGGGGAAAACCGCAAAAATTTATAAACTTATTATTTTTTAAAAAATGCAAGTTGCGGTTTTCTCGTGATGTATGTGTCGTCCACCATGAGTTTTCCTGATTGCTGTTGGTTTTCGAGACCCGATTCGAGGAGTGGATGAACCGTCTCGGGTACATAGTGGGCCCGGTATGGTACCCGGGACAAGAAGCTCGAGTTATAGACGATGAGCCTGACAGGGGCAAATTACTTACCGGTGATGTCTGGCGCGGCGGATATCCGTAGGATATCGACCGTTGTCGTGAGATTTGATAATATGGGCCGATCCGGACTGACGAAGCCCGAGATATTGAGACATTGAGATATATATGTTTTGTGTCGATACTTGACACGGGTTTCTATAGATTTCATTGATGATACTCCAGTCACTTCACAGAAGTTTTTCAAAGATAAAAATAAAGATTTTCTCATACCGAACATACTTAGGTTTCATGTTGATTATGCATTCATATTGCATACATGTTAGTTCATCGCATCATATCAGTATATGCGTAGGTTGTGACGCATTTGCGTGCATACTTACGATGGCCTTATTAGATATTACTTACTACTCACGAGTTGGCAACTCACCCTCGTTGTGCCACAGTATCTTGCAGGTCTGACCTGTCGGCACAGTAGCGGCGGTGTACCTTCTTTTCCGCTTCGGTTTGCGGCTTGCTCATAAGTGGGTTTTGGAGGATTTTCTTTTGCTCCCACCGCGTAATTTTTTTGTATCTAGTATACTCCATCTACCCTTCGTACATTGGACTTAGATGGTGAGCTTGTGAGATTTGTATGTATTCTAGTCTGGTGTCGATGCTTACTTGAGCCGACGAGTTGTTTTCTTACTTTCAAGCTTTTATATGCTTATTTTCACACTTGATGATATATATTGCATGTGGTTGTGATTCCGCCATTGGCGAAGAGCTAGCTCCAGCTTGGGGATGCCTTTATTCATTATATATATGTATTTTCATGTGTTGTACCCGTTTGGGGGCCCGTATTTACAAAGGAAACTCAGCCGAAATTTTTTGGAATTATTGTAATGTTTTTAAAATGTTTAGTGCGACTTATTTTGTTTTAATTCCCTTTCTTTAACTAAGTTTTCCTTCACTCTATTGCTTAAAATGGTTTAGATTTCTGGGCTTTGGCTTACTTAGATTACGTTACGCCTTTATACGTTTCGTAATTTAAGTGCCAGTCACGTTATGTACCTTCGGGTCATGACAGTTTGCGAGCGGTTTTTTTATTGTGGGGTCGCTCTTTCCTGCAGGCGCAAGCCCCTGCAGTTAATTACATTACCGCGTAGCGATAACCACTTTCTCCTGCTCCAGATGGTCACTTTATGTCGTGTGTGTTTATTTTATTTTTGGTTGCCCGTGGATTGTATACGGAGACTAATTTATGTTGTCGCCCATAGAGCGTGGATTAGTCCAAATCTATATTTTCTTAGATTTGGGTTTGGTTTGATTTAAGGATCGTTAATCTTGTTTGAGATTTAAGACAAACTTAAATATTTGTTAAGGATACGTTAATCCAATATTGGACTAAGATCTACTTAACGGGGGTTCGGGATCATTTTTGATCCAACGAAAGAGCATTTGGGTTCTATCGTTTTAGTTTAAGGACGTTACGGTCCACAGTTAGTTTAAAGACATTGCGGTTCAGAGTAAGTTTAAGGACATTGCGGTCTATAAAATTGTTGGTTTTCGGGACCCGCCACTTTTCTGAAGACGTTGAAGAATTACAACGACATATATCAGAGGTATGGGGAGATGTACCTTTGACCAATGAATGTTCTTCTGAAGCTTGATGGTCTTGTTTGGGACTAAGACCAATCTGGAAAATAAAGAGCCCATTGGTTCGGTTGACTAGGAGTTGGACCAACTTGGGTTCAACCAAGTCATTTCATTTTTTGAATAAAGTGTTAAACACTTGCTTGGGCTTGGTCCCTTTCTGTGCCAACAATGCCGAGCTTTCATATGGGTTTTCATGCCCTTGCTTCCCTCTTTTTTTTGTTCATTATGAGGTGTTGAACACTCTTTATTGTGCTGGGCACTATTTGCAGAGCAATTTATGTTAAACAACGCCCACGTGAGGGGCACGTGACGCGCTTGGCGCTGAGCGCCAACCATTGAGTGCAGAGCATTCTTTATTTTAGCAGCACCCATGTGAGGGGCACGTGAGGCGTTTGGTGCTAAGCGCCAACCAATGAGTGCTAAACACTCTTTATTTTGGCAGCGCCTACATGAGGGGTACGTGGAGCGCTTGGCGCTGGGCGCCAACCTCTGAGCGCTAGGAACCATTTATTGAACAGTGCCCACATAAGGGGCACGTGAGGCGCTTGGCGTTGTCTCTTTCTTTGTGTATTTTTCTGAAGAGTTCAATTCTTTGTTCTTCCCTAGATCTTCGATCCCCAAGAACAAATTCATCCCTACGAAAATTAAATTCTCATTTGTGGGAGACTTGTCTCATGGATCTCAGATCCAGGGGAAAGAACTATGTTCTTTATGAGGGTTAAACCCTTGGATATGCAAATGAGATACTATGATCTCTATTATCATTATTTACCTTGAAGAAAGTTCTTCTTCCTTCTTCTCTCTTAAAGCTTTCTATTTTGCTTGCTCTTCTTTTTTGAACTTGAATTTTATGGGGGGATTCCTCTGTACAAGACTTGAAGTCTTGGGGACTTTATATAGTGGAGGCAAGTTTGTTGATATAGTTAAAGAAATCTCTCATTGAGAGATCCTTAATTGATTTAGGGATTTTATCCACCGTTGCATCTTTGATCCAAGGACTTCTGTTTACAGAAGATATTTTTCTTGTTTTTAACAAGATTGGGAAAATATTTTCCATACAGCTTATTCTGTAACTTGGTGATTTTTAATCACCATTGGATCTTTAATCCAACGGTGCTCTGTTTTACAAAGCGTAATCTTTCTTGTTTAGAAAGATTGGGGAAAATATTTTCCCCTACATAGCTTATTCTGTAGCTTGGTGATTTTTTAATCACCATTGGATTTTTAATCCAACGGTGCTCTGTTTTACAGAGAGTAATCTTTCTCGTTCAGGAAGATTTGAGTAATATTTCCTCAACAGAATTTAATTCCGTGTTTTGATGATTTATCATCTCCGTTGGATCTTTGATCCAACGGCAGAGAACTTTTAGTTCTGGCGCCGATGCCCTCGTGCGGGGCACATGAGGCGCTGCCTTAGAGTTTTTTTAACTCTTGGCGTTGGAGCCCTCGTGCAAGGCATGTAAGGCGCTGCCTCAGAGTTTTTAACTCTCAGCGCTGGCGCCCTCGTGCAAGGCACGTGAGGCACTGCCTCTTTTCAAATTTTGAACAGAGCATTGCTCTTCTATTATTTGGGGGAAACAAATGCCCCTCTACTGTTGCGCTCACGTGGCTCACACGTGGGTGCAGCGGTGACAGCTTTTCGCCGTTAGATCTTCTTGGAAGTTGGATCGGCTTTCCCTGCCTATAAGTAAGGCCTTTGGCCCTTGAGATGACTGTTGTTCATCTTCTTCTCTTCTTTGTTCTTCTGAGAATTTAATTCTCTTTTTCAGAGCTTAAATCTCTGCCCAAGGAAACTCTTTTAGAGTTAGAACTTTGTCCAAAAACTTGGTAAGGATTATGCTCGAACCAATTAAACAGAGCTTTGCTCTTCTTAGATCACAGATCTTAAAGATGTTTTTAGGGTTTCTTAACCCGTTAAATGAAAACAGATATTTGATCTTCATAGATCATAGATCAAAAAAAATCTTTCTTAAGGTTTCTTTACCCGTTAATGAAGAACTCTTAGAGTTTATAGGATTTGTACTTCAGATCTTTAAAAATCTTGGGGTTTTACCTTGTACCATTGTTTTTTACAGAGCATAACTCTTTAGAAATTTTTGGGGAATTTTTATTCCCCTCTTAATTACATTTGACATATATGATTTCTGTCTGCAGAGCTCTTTTCTCGAGGGAGTTCAACTCCTTGGCCGAATGAGTTTCTCATTAAATGAGAATCCTTTTAGAATTTTCTCCTTAATGAGTGACTGTCTCATCAATGATGAGCCGTCACTTTTGATTTTGTGGGTCCCCCTTGGTCCCTTTCTCCTGCATTGTCGTGCGGTACAATTTTAAAGTACCAAATGTCAGAATTCAGATTATAGCGTTGGCAACTAACCCTCGCCTTTTTCATGCAGGTACCATGGCTTTCGATTCTTCCCTTCCTTTTTTTCGTTCAGAGAGTGCCTTCGCTGACGCGCCCATGGATCGGGAATTCTTCGCGCTCATTAATGATCGCGACCCGGAGCAGAAATCTCTTCATCTATGAAGGTCGTGGTACAATCAAATTATTCAGGGTCGGCGTAGTTTTTCTTGTGCAGTACCCTCAGAGCCCATTTCAGCGATTCACTACGCCGACTCGCCTCAAGTGAATTACGCCGTAGAAGAGGTCAACTGGACCTCAGAGGGTCGGCTTCAGCTTTCTATGGCCTCAATACCTATACAGCCGCTGATGGCTTTGGATATTTTAGGGCGGCGCATATGTCAAGTTGAGTCGCGCCTTTGGGGACAAGTATACATGATTGGCTTGACTCCTCTCCATTCAGCCGGATATCTGCAGTGGGCTCGATGGATCTTGTCGGCCAAGAAATCACTGCTGCTGAAGCTCGGGTTATACCTGCAATTTATGCATCTCTTTTCCAGTATTCCACGCCCCCTGTATGGTGGGCCAAAGATTTATTGGAACAATTGAAGATCCCGACTCACACCTTTCTTCTATCAGATCGGGAAGTTTCAATCTCCTTGGAAGAGTTCGCGGAGATCTCTGGCCTACCCGTCATAGGGGAATATTACAAGGAGATACTTCCCCCTGACGAGTACATCTTCGCCACCAAATCAGTGGTGATGGACCTTACCCCGAAGAATGCCATTCAACATCGATTCCCGAGCCTGATCAAGATGTTGAACATTTACGAGAGTCTATTTCTAGAGTCTGGAGGGCACGGAGTCAGCTTCACAGATTTTATCGCCCGCTTCCTTCTCCCAGCAGTCTTGTCAAAACAAGCCGCGAAATTCGCTAAGCTTGACCACCCATTCGGTTTCGGTTTGGAAAACCAGCCGACAGCGGAAGCAGATTTAAGAAGCTTCTTCACTCCAGACACCCCGGTTGTCCCTTTTGCAGAGCTCGCTGATTCAGACGTCGATGAAGAGACGTTCTTCCTGGAGTTTATTGGCTTGTGGTTGAACTGGTTCGTGCTTCCGATGCACTCGCTATATGAGGCCGTCAGTCTTTTACCCAGCCCACCGCATGGTTGTGGGGATGTTCATATCATAATATTGTATTTTATATTCCCCATTCTTATGCATTTTACAATAACAACATGTGCTTTTGACGCATGTCTGCTACATAGTACAGGTTACAGGTTCTTGGAGCAAAAACAGTGAAAAAGACAAAAGATGATACAAAAGAGGGACTTTTGACCAACAAATAGAAGGATCCTAGTCAAGCCTAGACGAAGAACAGTTCACAATGTACAAGGCAACGCAAGGTCCAAGATTACGAAGCGAACGGTTAAAAGCCCACTGCAAATTGTTCACTGGAGATCTGGAACAAACGTAGAAGCCATTTTGATAAACAAACCAGAGAATATAAAAGCCCAAGAATCTTAGAAGCAGCCCACAAAAATTCCATCATAGGAACCGACCAAGGGGCCGCGGAACCGTGACCCTACCCCCACCCATGCCGCGGTTCCGCGGCCGTATTAAGCCCGGGGTTCGTGATTTTTTTACCTAAACTTGAGGCGGCGCTGAATAGTTAACCTAAGGGCAAATTTGTAATTGCAGACGTGCGAATCAATTGTAACCTAGGGTTTCTATGTCCTATAAATAGAACCCAAGTCATTGTATTTTCTCATGCCTCTATTCATCAAAACAATTTCAGTTTTCTTTGAAGTTGGAGAGCATCAATCGTAAGTAGGTTTATTTTTCTGCCCTAGTTCTAGTTTTTAATTTTTTCCTTAGGTAAATTCTTTTCTTGCCCTAGTTTAATATAGTTTAAAATTCTTATTAACTAGTAGTAGATCTCTCCTCTCTTTAATCAAAAAGAAAATAAAAATTATGTCGTTCGTAGATCCCTCAATGAGCGAGTAGTTTCCTCGCTTGTTAGGGTTGGGAATAGGGAAAGGGTTGAGAGATGAAGATCTCTCATCTCTTTTCTTTGCCAATCTCTTATGAACATTAGGACTCCATGCATGCTTTCATCTTCCGCTCCCTATGGCTGTCACGCCCCGCTTCCCGGTATACGGCGAAGGGGACGCAATGAGGCCCGCTACGTGTATACTCAGAAGTACATACGCTAAAGGTATCTAAGCAATATAAAATAAATACACAAGAGACAAGATATAAAAGAACAGCAACTTTTATTCATTAACATTCTTTGTACAATACATGAAAGGAAATACAACTGAAATAAAAAGATGCCTAAACAGTGGCATAACAGGAAATGAAAAGTACAGAAAGAAAAAGTGTACAATGAACTAAAGTGCAGGGTCTTCGGCAAATTGCTCCAAGTCTTCTTGAGATGGCTCGATCTCCGCCGGGTCCAAACCACCTGACGACATTCAAAGAAGAGAGAAATAGAATGTCGTCAGCGAACAGGTCGCTCGGTAAGTCCCAAAGATAAGGGAGGAATAGACAGAGAGTAAGAGAGAGAGAGAGAGTAGCTTTTACAGTTGTATTATATTATTATATTGTTGTATTTCGTGTTAACGCTGTTGTTTGTAGCTTGGTACAGAAGGATGCCAGTGTATACGAGAGGAGTCTCACTTGCCCCGGAGACTAAGGTATCAGGAACTCAAGGAACCGTTTATGCTACGGTACAACAGCAATTGGATTCATGTTAGGTGTCTTAATCTTACCGTCTCGTGCCACCTTTAACATCTTCCGTACCAATCTACCCCTTAAACCCCGCGATGTCTTGTTTGTATTGTTATCTTGTAAACTGTATTGGTTGTATGATTGATTAACTGACTGACCGAAACCATGATATCAGGAAACGGTTATAACCGTAGAGTCATGTAATTGGAATACTGGGAATCATGTAAAAGGAATATATCCATGGTTCGGTTCAGCCAAATTTTATAAACTGGTAATTGTATTCATGGATTCATGTGTTCAAATTAAATTGGAAACTTGTAGATTATGGATTGACTTGAATCATATTCAAGTCAGATTAATCAGACTCAAAACCGAGTCAGACAATCAGAAATGTGAAACGAAGTCTTATAACTGCTAGGGTCCTTAGGGTAATTTATAAACTTGAGGGGGTTTTATGTAAAAATACTTTTATATACTTTTCAAAATACACCTCAAGTATTTATTGTTCGTCTTTAGAGTTATAATGAGGGTGGATTTTATGTTGTGACATTTCTAGCGAGAATAGCCTAGTTGTAATATTGTTTATTTGAAGTTCATGGTATTTTAGTGTAAAATATATTCTTATGATTTTAGAAAAAGGTGGAATATTTATATTATAATAAAATAGGTATTTAAAAGAAAGTTATACATATGTTTATACAAAAATAATTTTAATAAATATTTTATATTTCCAAAAATCTCATTTTCTTAAGATGTCGTATTTTAAACCTTTCGAGACCGAATACTCCTTGCGGAGGTCTGAATCTCGCACTACTAGCCCGAGGGTGCGCGATAAACCGCACGATCCCGAACGGGTTCCCCAAAGATGGGTTGTAGCGGCGCTTTGCAAAGATTGTAAAACACTAATCTTTTAGAAAACGGTTTTATAAAATAAAGGTATTTATTCGCAAAGTGTAGTTTTCCGTATTTTAGATTCTAGGGTTTCCTAAGCCAACTAGCCTATTTCTAAAAGGTCTAAACGACAAGTCGTTAGAAGACTCAAATCGCCTCTTCACCGCCAATTGTGGCTAGGTAAGTACAAGTGAGGAAGGAGGGATCCGCTCACGAATCGTGAGGCGGGCCTTTTAAAGTTACCTAAGCTCACTTGCCTAGCCTAGACACCACAAAGTCAGGTTTAGATAAACGATCGATGTCCACAACTTATCGTATTTTCCTAGTAAGAAGTATTTACTTAAAAGTGTAACAAATCTAAAACCTTTAAGAATGGTTTTATGAAGATTATGGTATTTTAATGGAAATTTCGTTTTATCGTATTCTAAGTTTTGATATCATTTTAGAGTTGTATTTGCGTGTGTGTGGAGGTAGGTTATTACCTCGTGCTCTACTTTAAATGTATATTAAGGTTAAGGGGTTAAATGTGAAATTGAAACTTCATGGTATTAAAGTGAAAAATACGGTAAATTGAAAAGGTTATCATTTCATGTGTGAAAACTTATTCAAATTAATTTTTACAAGTTTAATGGTCAAGATGAAAATATTTAGGAATGACTGAATTGATTAGAAGACGAAAATAAACATTATGGTATTAATGTGAAAAAGAATACGATATTGCAAAAGCTATCATTTCATGTGAGAAACTTTATCCAAATTAGTTGTTAGGTGATTAATAGTCATCATGGATAAGTTTAGGTATTATGGAATTGGTGACAAGTGAGACTTTATAGAAAAAACGAATCGGAAATCGGTTTGTTCCGATTTCCGTCGGGTTTCGTAAGTTCGTATTTTTGAGAAGCGGAAAGAAGTGAAGAATGGGACTTACGGGTTTCGATCTATACTAAAGAGTATAGAGGAACTAGGTGAGTGGCCGAGATATTGTTTCGTTGCCGGTTGTTTTCAAAAACGTCGCCGGAATTCCGTCAGCGCTTCGCCGTGAACTCGGTTTCAAAGCACACCCTTCTTGTGAAAATTTCGAGAGAGTAAACCTAGGGTTTTGGGATGAGAGGGTAGAGGGTAGAGGGTCTATTTATAGGGTGGCTAGGGTAGGGTAGGTGAAAGGTTTTTATTTTAAAAATTTTTAAAAATTTAAAGAAAATCATTAAAAATTTGTATTAAATTGGGTGTAATTAAAATTAGGGAATCGATCCATTAAATTGGAGTAAACAGGGGGTTAGAGAATGCAAAAAGATGCGACTTTCGTTTTGGGGGCTCGGCCGTCCGGCCGAGTCCGGCCGGCGGCGCCAGCCTATTCGGTCGGTCTGCTGGCCGACTCGGCCGATCCCGGCCGAGTCCGGTGGTCGTCGCGTGCGGGGTCCTCTGACATAGCTCCTGGTATAATTAGTTTTTAGGGTTCAGTTCAACTTTTGGGAGTTATGGCCTGTGGACTGTTGGGCTTCCAAGAAATTTAAAAGAAAAATAATCTAAAAATAATATGGGGCATGGGATTTGAACTCTGGTGGCTTGGTTCAGCAGTGCAAGGTGTTACCAATGAGCTACAAGCTCTTTCTTGTAATTATTGTGTTATTTAATTACTTAAAATGATAGCAGCAAGAGTAAATACTCCAAGTATACATTAAATTTAAAGTAATTTCTTATACACTAAAAATGGAGTTATTACATTCTTGTAGCTTGTAATTAAAAACAAAATAATTACCTATCTCTTGTGCTTAGGTTAAAATACCCCTTTGTGGATTTTTGAAAAAAATATTTAAAAAATTTTGTATAGGAAATTTAGGGTTGTTACAACGGCACTCTACCCATGAGGTAACGGTGATCCGTAGTATAAAAGACCGGAGTTGTAAGTTTTCCATGGAGGTTAGGGTAAAGATTAAGAAAGGAAGGACAAGGATCTAGAGGAAGAAACATCTTCCCAATCATCCTAATCCCCTTTATTAAAATTTACCATAACCCCTAATAGGATATCTAATTTAAGGCATTGGAAAGAGGTGTAGATCTTTATTTACCAAAGTTTACCTAAACCTAATCCTAGTATAACTCAACTCCGTTTTTAGATCTAATTAAAAGTCCAAACACCATTTGGAATTAGCTCGTAAGAACATTTAGGAAAATTACAACATCTCTGTGGACCGACCCGTATTCACCGGCTAGCTTCATGCGACGCCGTTCTTGATTGCGATAATTATATTTTTGATCAATAAAATCTCTCTAAATCAGGGGACGCGTGTGGCCGTTGGGATAGCGGGGCTGGCTCATCTATACCATGGCCTGAGCTTAGCGGCGGATACTACTTAACCTGGGGTAAAACCTGTACATCTTCCGATGCACTACTTTACGTCCTGGGTCGAAATGCACGTGCTTGGTGCTTTCGGAGTCCACAAACGGCCCCGTTTCTACGACAGCTATAACTTTCCCTGGGTCATTTTTCTAGTTGACGCTTCCGCATTAGATCCGTCGCAGCGAGAGGCTCGACGTCTGGTCTTTCGCCCGTGTATGATCGGGGATAGTATGACATTTGTCGACAGAGTCTTAACTATTGGCAAGGAATCTATCAAGGCAGTGCAACCGCTGCGTGATACTTTCAAAGATGGGACTCCTATGTTGAAGGCTCGGGAGATCCTGCACTTATATTCAATCAGGCCAGGCTTTCTAGTGTTTAGGCAAGGCGCCTCGACATTGTTCATGAGGTATAACCCGCACCGTTTTTCTCAACAGTCGGGTTATGATCAGGGTGTACCGTTCGAGGCTTTCTTAGCCGAGTTGGTTGCTATGGAAGAGGGTATCCGCAGCGCGCTGCACCACTTAATGCGGCTAAACACGAGATCTAGCTTTCTCATCAGCGAGCCATGCTACGTGCCGAAAGCTTCGAATGCCTACGTGGCGTGGTATCAGCATGCGACAGGTACTGTTATCAGGGAAGAGAGGCGGCTATTACTTGATCATAAGGATGGTGTCCCAGCTGGTAATTCGACAGTTCCTTTGAAGCGACGGACCACCGTTCGTCCTTCCTTAAGAGAAGATGCTGCGGTTGTGGTCCCGCGTGCCTTCCCTGAGAAGCCTCCACCCCGTGTTCCTGTAGAAACGGTAGCTGTAGCGTCCCCGGTGTCTGGCATTGGTGCAGAAGTTGGGACCCGTCGCCCGAAAATGCCCGTCAAGCGCAAGCTCTTGTCATCGGTCGCCGGCGTTCGCTCGCAGAAAAAGAAGAAGTCGCTATTCTCTGCCGATTTCATATTTGGCCAGGAGTCTCATGCTCCCTATAGCGAGGGTTTGTGCGAGTACGGGACCAATGAGGGCTTATTCATCGCGCCTGCGGACAATACTGATCTTTAGGCTGCCCTTATGGCTTCCGAGTGACTAGCTCGCGAAGAAGCGGCGCTGATTACTATCGCGGAATCAGGTATACTTTCAGTTATGTTCTTCCACGGTTATCTCTTTTCTCTTTATCATGTTTGTATTGACGCTGTAGAGTGTTTTTCGTCACCCCATTGAGATGGGAATCCGCACGCGCTTGTCAGGCGCATTACAGATTCCTCCTGCCTAGGCTGGGGTTTATTGATTGTGGGGATCCGAATCTCTGGCAGCCGCGGGCTAAGCTGCCGTTAATTACCCCTCGCCTTTGGAGCGAGGGAACCTCCGATTAACGGGTTAAACTGGTCATGCAAACTCAATGTGCAGTGTGCGTGTGTTGTGTTTTAAAAGGAGTTTTGGACATATCGGGGGCCCCGCAGAGTTTTTACGGGGGTCCCGCTACCCGGATAGTAGACTTGGGGTCAAGAGGACTAGCAGCCTCCTTGCGGGGTGCGGGGCAGTGCCCCGTTAGAAATTTTTTCTAACGGGGGAGGTGTTTTTAGTGTGGAGTATGTGTGTGTGTGTATGTATATATACATATATATATAAAAAGGGAAAGGGCATCCAAAGGATGCGTGGGAAAATGCGCTAGCGCTTTGGGTGCTAGCGCTTTGAGCGCAGGGGCGCTAGAGCCCCACGTGCCAGGCACGCGGCACTCGGGCGCTAGCGCTTTGGGCACGAGCGCTTTGAGCGCAGGAGCGCTAGCACTTTGAGCGCTAGCTCCCCACGTGCCAGGCATGTGGGCGCTCGGGCGCTAGCGCCCCACGTGCCAGGCACATGGGCGCTCGGGTGCTAGCGCTTTGAGCGCAAGGGCGCTAGCGCCTCACGTGTCAGGCACGTGGGCGCTCGGGAGGCAAAAGGGACTTGGTCCCTGCAATGTGAGTTGTACTCCTAGAAAGGAGCACTTACTATTTTGTGTGTGTGTGTGTGTGTGTGTGTGTGTGTGTGTGTGTGTGTATGAGGAGTTAAACTCCTAGGATATTTTGAAGCTGATGAAGGGGCTTCTCCCTAGGATATTTTGAAGCTGATGAAGGGGCTTCTTCCTTGAGCCCTGGATCTTTCCCAAAATGGGGTTTCTGGAGATGGGTCTCCTTCTTCTTCCTGTCGTTTGGCCAGATCTTGAAGAAAGGGGGTGAGATTTAAAGATCTCCCCTTTTTAAGATCTAATGGAAGATCTGAGTTCCCCTTTGTGGGTTTTGTGGTGAAAAACTATTTAGTTTTATAAAAGGAAGAGTAAAACTCTTGATTTAATTCAAAAGAAAGAAGAAGGTTTTAGAACCATGAGGAAGGAGAAGATCACAGATCTTGATCCTTTTTGGGAGAGAGAAAAAAATTGTTGAGATATTTTCATTATCTTGGCCTTTATAGACTATACACTTTACATATAGCCCCTTGGGCTTTACAAAAATGGCATTTTGGCCATTCCATGGCTCATGTGCCATTTCTTTTTGCACATAAGCCATGGGCTTTACAAAAATTTGGCTCTATGCCAATTCATGCATAAAAAATTACATAAAAATTATTTATTACATGATTTCATTTTGGGCATGGAGGAGGGCCGGCCGCTTCATGTTCGGACTCGACCTGAGCATGGGCCCACTTGATCCGGGCTTGGGCCCACTTGGCTTGGGGTTGACCTTGACTTTGACTTGGTCAATCGGGGTGCAATTTTCGACCCCAACAAAGTGCCCCCCATCAATAAATACACACTACATATGTGGGTCGTGTGCATTTATTGATGGATCTTCTTTCGCGTGGAAGCGACTTGCTTTGGTTCCTACTTTTTGGAACGCACTGCCCTTTTTACAACATGGACGGTCGACGCTTGACGCGTCTCCGAGATGGAGTGTCTGTGATAGACGTTTCTCTGGCCCGGAGTGATTTGGTAGACGTTCCCTCGGCACGAAGTGTCGCTGGTCGACGTTTCCCCGAGGCGGAGTGTATGTTGGTTGACGTGTCTCCGGCACGGAGTGTCTGCTGGCTGACGTGTCCCCGGCACGGAGTGTCTGTGTTGGACGTTTCCCCGAGACGGAGTGTCGCTGTTGGACGTTTCCCCGGTACGGAGTGTCTGTGTTGGACGTTTCCCCGAGACGGAGTGTCTGTTTTTGACGTTTCCCCAGTACGGAGTGTCGCTGGTCGACGTTTCCCTGGGGCAGATTGTCGGCTGGTTGACGTATCCTCGGCATGGAGTTTCTGCTGGCTGACGTGTCCCCGGCACGGAGTGTCTGCGTTGGATGTTTCCCTGAGACGGAGTGTCACTGTTGGACGTTTCCCCGATACGGAGTGTCTGTGTTGGACGTTTCCCCGAGACGGAGTGTCTGTTTGTGACGTTTCCCCAGTACGGAGTGTCGCTGGTCGACATTTCCCCGAGGCGGAGTGTCGGGTGGTTGACGTATCCCCGGTACGGAGTGTCTGCTTGACGTTTCCATGTTACGGAGTGTTGTTGTTGGACGTTTCCCCGGTACGGGGTGTCGCTGGTCGACGTTTCCACGTTACGGAGTGTCGTTGTTGGACGTTTCCCCGGTACGGGGTGTCGCTGGTCGACGTTTCCCCGAGGCGGAGTGTCGGTTTGTAACGTTTCCCCGATACGGAGTGTCGTTGGTCGACGTTTTCCCGAGACGGAGTGTCGGCTGGTTAACGTATCCCCGGCACGGAGTGTCTGCTGGCTGACGTGTCCCCGGCACGGAGTGTCTGCATTGGACGTTTTCCCGAGACGGTGTGTCGCTGTTGGACGTTTCCCCAGTACAGAGTGTCTGTATTGGACGTTTCCCTAAGACAGAGTGTCTGTTTGTGACGTTTCCCTGGTACGGAGTGTCGCTGGTCGACGTTTCCCCGAGGCAGAGTGTCGGCTGGTTGACGTATCCCCGGTACGGAGTGTCTGCTTGACGTTTCCCCATTACGGAGTGTCTGCGTTGGACGTTTCCCCGAGACGGAGTGTCGCTGTTGGACGTTTCCCCGGTACGGAGTGTCTGTGTTTGACGTTTCCCCGAGACGGAGTGTCTGTTTATGACGTTTCCCCGGTACGGAGTGTCTGTGTTGGACGTTTCCCCGAGACGGAGTGTCTGTTTGTGACGTTTCCCCGGTACGGAGTGTAGCTGGTCGACGTTTTCCCGAGGCGGAGTGTCGGCTGGTTGACGTTTTCCCGTTATTGAGTGTCTGCTTGACGTTTCCCCGTTACGGAGTGTCGTTTTTGGACGTTTCCCCGGTACGGAGTGTCGCTGGTCGACGTTTCCCCGAGGCGGAGTGTCGGCTGGTTGACGTATCCCCGAGACGGAGTGTCTGCTTGACGTTTCCCTGTTACGGAGTGTCGTTGTTGGACGTTTCCCCGGTACGGAGTGTCGCTGGTCGACGTTTCCCCGAGGCGGAGTGTCGGCTGGTTGACGTATCCCCAAGACGGAGTGTCTGCTTGACGTTTCCCCCTTACGGAGTGTCGTTGTTTGACGCAGAGGTCGATGTTGGAATTGGTTGGTTTGATTTGTTTGATTTGAGTTGACATCAGCATCGCTACACTGGAATATGGTACCGGGAGCGAATTATCATCTGTCATGAGAGGATTTGGGAATTGGTTTTCTGTCGGCATTTGCATTGCTGCACTGGAATAATGCCAGGAGCAACTCATCATTTGCCTCGGGAGGATTTGGGAATTGGTTTTTGTTTGGCATCTGCATTACTGCACTGGAATAATTCCAGGAGCAACTCATCATTTGCCACGAAAGGATTTTAAAATTGGTGGCTTAGGAGACAGGTTTAGATCCCTATCACCTAAGGCTTTTCAATTTTATGGGCCGTAAGGGTCCCATAAAAGCATTTTCTCCCTACGAGTCGAAAGGATCTCGTAGGTGTTTTTTCTCCTTAGGAGTCGTGGAGACTCCTAAGTGTGTTGCTCCTTTGTGAGTCGTAAGGATCTCACGCGGGAATTTTCTCCTCACAAAGTCGAGAGGACTTTGCGAGTGCATTTCATCTCTTTTTCACGAGTTTGCACCCTTTCGGGTTTTCACAAACTCACCGGCAGTCCTGCTGTTTTTACTCACGGAGCCCTTTCGGGTTTTCATCCGTGCCCATTTTGCTTGTGGACATGCCCTTTTTTCCTTCCGCTGGTGGGACTTTAAAAGTAGTCTCACCGGCAGGACTTGGGAGAGATTTGGATCGTTTTACGCCCGTGGATTGTATACGGTTTTACAAGATGTATGATCCAGACCGTAGGGCCGGAAAAATTTCGGGACTTTGTTGGCGTCTGCATCGCTGTACTGGAATATGGTACCAGGAGCGACTCATCATTTGTCGTTGGGGTATGGAAGTTGGAATTTGGTTGGCGTCTGCATCACTGCACTGGAATATGGTACCACGAGCGACTCATCATTCGCCACTTAGGGATTGGGGAGCGATGGCTTAGGAGACAGGTTTAGATCCCTATCACCTAAGACTTTTCAATTTTATGGGCCGTAAGGGTCCCATAAAAGCATTTTCTCCCTGCGAGTCGTAAGGATCTTGTAGGTGTACTTTCTTCTTAGGAGTCGTGGGGACTCCCAAGTGTGTTTTTCCTTTGTGAGTCATAAGGATCCCACGAAGGTTTGTTCTCCTCATGTATCGTGAGGACACATGAGTGGGTCTTTCCAATGGAACATAATTCCAAGGGCAGAGACCAGCCGCGTAACTGGTGGTTGCGGTGGGGCATGGGTATGACGAGAATTATTTGAGCCCGTGGATTGTATATGGTAGTCAATTTGAGGGACCACCTGTAGGGCTGGAAGAATTTTTAGGAAATTGGATTTTGCTTGGCGTCTGCATCGCTGCACTAGAATATGGTACGAGGAGCGACTCATCATTCGCCGTTTTTTTATCACCGCGATTGCTCTATCATTTCAGCTTTTCTTATCGCGAAGGTCGCGATTGCCCTATCATTTCGGCTATTTATTCGCGGTTGCCCCATCATTTCGGCTGTTTATTTTCATCTTTATTTTTACTCGCTGATTTTTATTGCGAGTTGCCCTATCATTTCGGCTTTTTATTATTTTTGTTTTATTTACACATTTTTACATTCCCAATTTAACGACGTAGAGGTCGATTGTTCCCAGTTTAACGACGGGTTGCTCAAAAAGATCTCATGTTCTTCCATGGTGGTCGATTTTTCCCAGTTTAACGACGTAGTGGTCGGTGGTTTTCTTATCCCAGCTCCTCGAACTTTGATCTTGGCGGGGTTGTGTTGATAACCGTAGCTCTGTGGCTTGTCGGTACATCTGACGACTGTGAGGCTTTCCCGTGTTTGTATTGGTTCTCCACCCAATCTTTAAAAACATAGCAATTTTCAATGGTATGACTCACCATTCTATGATATGGGCAGTATATGGGATTGTTGGTCATGTTCATCTCATGTGGCCTCTTTGGAATAGGCAGTTGAAGACCGTTGTTCAAGGCGTCCACGAAAATTTCGCGGACTTTATCCTTCCTGAAGGAGTATACTTTTTTCTTTCTCTCCATTAGAGTAGGTGCCCTTACTGATGCTGGACCCTGAGGACGATCAGTCTTTGGTTCGCCTACTATCCACTTACCACGTTCAGTGTACGTATCGGAGGGACTGGAGGCTGGTCGCGTCCGTTTTTCACAAAGGTGTTCCGCTCTCGAGCTGGAGGGAGCATCGGTCGGCTGCTTCCAGATATCAATCCCCAGCTCACGAACCAAAATTTGATTTTGCTGTTATTGCAATCGGGCAACTTGGGTCGTGAGATCCGCCACGACATTTGCCAGCTCGTCGATAGAATGGACCTTGGCCATCTTCTCATCCATGTCCTGAAGTTGCCTTTGAATCCATTGGAATAATGCTTGTTCTATAGTTCCGGGTATGACAACGGGGTCATCCCTACCGCCTGAACTTGATTCAGCATGAACCACGGATTCTTTTGGCTCAATGGCCTGAGCGAGCTCTTCATCATTTGGATCGGGCCGATGTTGGATGGCAACAACCGCGTCATTGTCATGGTTATAAGGCGTAGGAAGATTAATTCCTCTGAGCTCCATCATATAGACCGTATGGGTTGTGTACCCGTCTATTGCTTCTTCATTGGCAATGTTGCTCGCTTGGCTCTTAGCTTGTTGCCTTGGTCCGCTCTTTTTAGAGAAAGGCAGATGTCTGAGAGAATCAGGTCCCTGAAGGACTTTGGTCTCCGTTTGTGTAAAATTGGCGGTCGCAGCTTGATTGTTTTTTAGCACGCCAGGGGACAATGATATTTCTCCCGCCTTGTATTGTTTCTCGACCCAATCCTTGAAGATGCAACAGTCTTCAATAGTGTGTCCCAGCACTCGGTGGTATGGGAAAAAGTTGGGATGATCAGTCATGTTCGCTTCACTTAGCCTTTTTGGTTCTGGTAGCCGCAGGCCATTATTCAGAGCATCTTTAAAAATTTTGTGGACCTTGTCCTTTCGGAATGAGTAGACCTTATTTCTTCTTTCCTCCAAAGTTGGCTCTCGAGATTTGTTAGTTTTTGCTCCGTCCGCGTCTCTGCTTATTTAGAGAATCGGTGCTGTTAGAACTTCCGCTTTTTCTGTTGTCGTCCCTCCAAGGTTTCGGTCTGTTTGTGAACTGAAGATCCTGAGCGGACTCGGGCTTTGAGCGTTCCAACGTTTGGACCTTTTTGGTCAGCTCTTGGAATGTTTTAAGGCATGCGGTGCATAGGAAAGGTTTCATCCAGTCCTTCAGATTTTCTATAAGAAGACTGACGGATTGGTCTTGCTCCAACGGCGGTTCACATTTGACAGATGTTCCCCGCCGAAAAGACGTGACCGGGACGTTGGGACGTCCGGGCCTGAATTCTGAGGGCAGGTGCTAATTGGTGCTATCCGTCCACCTCTCCGAAGATGACAAGTTGATTTATGGTACCGTGTATCAAATGTTTAAATGGATGTGGCCGATGTAGCAGACTTCGTCAAATTCCCCCTCATTTGAGGGGTTTTTTTTTATTGTGGGGACGCTCTTCCCTGCAGGTGCAAGCCCCTACAGTTATTTATGCTACTGCATAGCGGTAACCACTTTCTCCTTCTCCAGATGGTCACTTCGTGTCGTGGGTGTTTGTTTTGTTTTTGGTTGCCAGTGGATTGTAGACGGAGACTAATTTATGTTATCGCCCGTAGGACGTGGATTAGTCCAAATCCGTATCTTCTTAGATTTGGGTTTTGGTTTGGGTTTAAGGATACGTTAGTCTCATTTGAGACTAAGATCAACTTAAACGTTTGTTAAGGATACGTTAGTCTAATTTTAGACTAAGATCTACTCAACGGGATCGTTTAGATCCAACAAGAGAGCATTTGAACTTTATTGTTTAGTTTAGGGACATTGCGGTCGATGGTGATCCAAGGTTAAGGACATCATAGTCCGAGAGTTTAATGACCTCACAGTCAAGGTTAAGGACATCATAGTCCGTGAGTTTAAAGACCTCACAGTCAAGGTTAAGGACATCATAGTCCGTGAGTTTAAAAACCTCACATTCAAGGTTAAGGACATCATAGTCCGTGAGTTTAAGGACCCCACAGTCCAGTTTAAAGACGTCATAGTCTATGTATGGTTTTCGGGACCCGTCACCTCTCTGAAGACGTTGAAGAATTACAATGACATATATCAGAGGGGTTCAGAGATATACCCTTGAACCAATGCTGATTGGGAAATCTGTAGTCCAATTTGGGACTAAGATTAAGTAATTAGATTATGAGCACATGGGCTCAGTTAAATCTGAATTGAGAACTTATGGCCAGTCTTGGGCTAAGTCCAATCAAGTTAAAATGTTTAACATTTATTTTAGGCTGTTAAGCATTTGTTTAGGCTTGGCCCTTTTAACAATGCTGAGCATTAATTTAAATTCTGACAATGTTTATCTTTTATTGAATGTTAAGCATTCATCGTAGCTCTGGGGCTTATAAAAGAACAATTTATGTTCTGTCTAAGCGCACATAAAAGTATGTGGCGCACTTGGCACTAGCGCCAGTCGATGAGCGCAGTGCGCTATGGTTAAAGCGCTAATGCGCTTAGCGCTTTACGCCAGATATGAAGAGCTAAAACGCTTAGCACTTTGCGCTAAATGAAAAGCGCTGATGCGCTTAGCGCTTTGCGCTAGATGTAGAGCACTGATGCGCTACAGTTGAAGCGTTGAGGATCTTGGCACTGATGCCATATAATGGGCGCAAAGCGCTTTTAGTAATGCAGCGCACACGTGAGGAGCACATGGCGCGCTTAGCGCTGAGCGCTAGCCAATGAGTGCAGTGCGCTGTGTTTGAAGTGCTGTTGCACTGCAGCGCTTTGCGCTAGATGAAGAGCACTAAAGCACTTATAAATCAGGAGCGCTAAAGCTCTTCTTAGATTAACTTTGCGCTCTGAAGATTATCTTCTCTTTGATAAGAGACCTTGTCTCAAGGTTCTAAGAACCAAGTTCTTAGTTTATAGGAGATATTTCAATCTTTTTTTGATGAAAGGCTTTGCCTTTATGGATCTGTGATCCTAAGAGAATTGAATAATTATCTCCCCCTTTATAATGAGATGTTCATGATCTCAGAAAGACAATTTGTCTTATAGATCTATGATCCTTGAAAGAAGTAAATACTTCTTTGTTTTATGATGAGATCTTTTTGATCTCTTTATAAAAGACTTTGGTCTTTGTAGATCTATGATCTTTTAAGAAGAGAATTCTTCTTTTTAATTATGAAATGATTGTTTACCGCCGGAAACCGGGAAGACTGGACGTCTTGCCTGAATCTGGGGGCAGATGCTAATTGGTGCTATCCATCCACCTCTCCGAAGATGCCAAGTTGATTTATGACACCATGTATCGAAGGTTTAAACGGATGCGGCCGATATAGCAGACTTCGTCAGATTCCCCCTCGTTTGAGGGGTTTTTTTATTGTGGGGACGCTCTTCCCTGCAGGCGCAAGCCCCTGGAGTTAATTATGCTACCACATCGCGGTAACAACTTTCTCCTTCTCCATATGGTCACTTCGTGTCGTGGATGTTTGCTTTGTGTTTGGTTGCCCGTGGATTGTATACGGAGACTAAGTTATGTTGTCGCCCGTAGGGCGTGGACTAGTCCAAATCCGTATCTTTCTTAGATTTGGTTTTGGGGGGTTGTGTTCAAGGATACGTTAGTCTTTTTGAGGCTAAGATCAACTTAAACGTTTGTTAAGGACACGTTAGTCTAATTCTAGACTAAGATCGACTTAACGGGATCGTTTGGATCCGACAAGAAAGCAATTGGGCTTTATTGTTTAGTTTAGTGACATTGCGGTCGATAATTAGTTTAAGGACATTACGGTCCATTGTTAGTTTTAAGACATCACGGTCGAGGTTAAGGACATCATAGACCGTGAGCTTAAGGTCCTCACAGTCCGATGTTAGTTTTAAGACATCACGGTCGAGGTTAAGGACATCATAGTCCGTGGATTTAAGGATTCCACAGTCCGATATTAGTTTTAAGACATCACGGTCGATGTTAAGGACATCATAGTCCGTGGGTTTAAGGACTCCACAGTCCGTAGTAATGTGTGGTTGTCGGGACCCGTCACCTCTCTGACGACGTTGAAGGATTACAACGACAGATATCAGAGAAGTAAAGAGATGTACCCTCGAACCGGGTGTAAATTGATTGGAAGAGCAGATGAGCCCAGTTCAATTTAAATTGAGGACTTATGGCCAGAATTAGGCTATGTCCAGTTAAAAAAATGTTTAACATTTCATTGTTGCTCTGCATGTTAGGCCTTTATTTGGGCTCTGCCCTTTTAATAATGCCAAGCATTGGGCTCTGACATTTTGTCTGGTATTGAATGCATAGCATTTATCAGAACAAAGTATGTTCTGACAATGCGCCACGTGGTGCATCAGGCGCTTTGTGCCAATTAAAGAGCGCATTGTGCTAGCGCACATGAGGGTGACATGTGTCGCATAGCGCAAAGCGCTAGTTTGTTAGCGCACTGCGCTTTAAATTCATGAGCGCACTGCGCCAGTTTATGGGTGCGCCAGTGAGTGACACATGGCGCGCTTGGCGCTGAGCGCCAACCCAAGAGCGCAGTGCGCTGTTTTCAGGAGCGCAAAGCGCAAGCTGTGTCTGTGGTTAACACGTGGCATGTTTTGACGCTGAGCGCTGGTCCAAGGAGTGCAGAAGCGCAGTTCAAGAGTGCAAGGCACTTTTCAATAGCGCAAAGCGCATTTGATCAAATTTATGATCTGTAAACAAACTTATGTTCTTTTTAAAGAAGGATTCAAGAACAACAGTTCCTATTTTTGAAAGGGCTTTGCCTTTATAGATCAATGATCTGTGAATGAAGTAAACACTTCTTTTGTTTTTATGATGAGATCTTTTGATCTCTTTTATGAAAGACCTTGGTCTTTTGTAGATCTATGATCTTTTAAGATGACAATTCTTCTGTTTTAATGAGATGATTTCATCTCTTTATTCAAGAACCATTCTTTTTACCTTGAAGGAATGATCTTCTTTCAAGAGCTTGCTCTCTTTCTTTTTGAGTTTTCTCAAAACTTATAGTGGGGTTTCTCTATATCAGACTTGAAGTCTTGGCTTTTATATAGGGCAAGTTGATTTGTTAAATCAGTTAAAGAGATCTTTCTCTGATTGATTTGGGGATGTTTCCCCACCGTTGGATTTTTGATCTTAAGGCTTCTGTTTTACAGAAGGCAATCTTCTTGTTTTCAACAAGATTGGAAAGATCTTTCCAGAACAGAATTTTAATACTGATTAATTAATAATTTATTATTATTAGATCTTTTGATCTAACGGTGGGGAATTCTTTTAATTCCAGCGCTGGCGCACTTGGCGCCAGCGCACCTGCGTTTGACACTCGGAGCGCAGCGCAACTGCGCTAACGCGCCCGTGCTTGACACGTGGCGCGCAGCGCAAAGTGCTGGATCTGAAGCGTTGCTTCAACTTTTAAAATTTGAATTTTGAAACAGAGCTTTGCTCTGATTGGGGTGCGCTGCCTAGGGCGCAGTGCTCCTGGTGCTGGCGTGTCTGCTTTTGATACGTGGCGCGCAGTGCACGGGATCTGAAGCGTTGCTTCAATTTTTGAATTTTGAAATTCAAAACAGAGCTTTGCTCTGATTGGGAAAAACAAATGCCCCCCCACCGTTGCACTCACGTGGTGCACACGTGAGTGCAGCGGTGGCAACATCTGAGCTTTTGGATCAACTCAGAAGTTGAGGAGGCGGTTCAGCGCCTATAAATAGGACCTTTTGGTCTTCAGATTATCTTCATCTTCTTCTTAAGAATTTTATTCAGAGCCTTGCTCTTTTGTTCAAGAACTTTCAAGAGTTCTACTAAATTTAGGTAAAATTAAATTAAATCAATTCTAATAAATTGGGGTTCTTACCCATTAACAGAGCCTTGCTCTCATAGATCTTTTGATTTAAAGAAAACCCCTTTTGGGTTTCATAAACAGAGCCTTGCTCTCATGAACCCATAGATATAAATAGATCTTTTCTTAGGGTTTCTTAGCCCATGAGTCAGAGCTCTGTTTTTTTGACAATATATAGATCTTTTGATCTTTTGATGAAGGACTCTTAAGAGTTTTTTCATGGATCTTTAAGATCCCAGAATTTTAATTCTCAGGAATTAATTTTCATTAATCTTTGATGGATTTTCCATCATCATTACAGAGGTAGGCTCTTTAAGGAATTTTATTCCTTCGTGACCAGAGTTTGACAAGTGTCACTCTGTTATAGAGCTTTGCTCTAAAAGGGAGATTTTCTCCTTCTCTCGAGAGATTTTTCATTCAATGAGAATATTCTTTGAGGATTTCCTCATCAATTGACAGTCTCATCCAATGATGAGGCTGTCTTATTAATTGATGCGTTATCATCTGGATTTTGTGGGTCCCCCTTTGGTCCTCTCTCCACTGCATTGCAGTGTGGTACAAATTTTAAAGTACAGAGCGTCGGGATTTTCTAAAATTAAATTATGACACTGATAACTGAATTTCGTTTTTTCTCGCAGGCGACATGTCTTCTGATCTCTCTTTCCTATTTTTCCGCTCAGAGGGAGGATTCCCTGAAGCACCGTTGGACCGGGAGGTTCTTGCGCTGATTAAAGACTATGACCCGGAATGCAAAAACCTTCACCTGTGGGGTAGGTGGTACGACCAAATTATCAAAGGTCACCGAAGCTTATCTTGTGCGACGCCATCGGATCCGATCTCATCGATCTCGTATGCAGATGTACCCCCGGTGAACTATGCCGTGGAGGTCGTTAATTGGACTTCGGAGGGCCTCCTTCAACCTTCGATTGCTGCCATACCCATGCAGCTACCGGCAGCTTTGGATATTTTGGGATGGCGCATATGCCAGGGCGAGTCGCACCCTTGGGGACAACCCTACAACATCGGGTTGACCCCTCGACACTCGGCCGGGTATCTGCAGTGGACCAGGTACATTTTGTCAGCGAAGAAGGTGCACCTGCTGAAGATCGGTCTATACCCTGCGGTTTACGTCTCGCTGTTCCAGTACTCTGCTCCTCCGACATAATGGATTAAGGCGTTCATGGAGCAATGGAACATCTCCACCCATACCTTTCTTCTTATGGACAGAGAAGTTTCCATCTCTCTAGAAGAATTTATTGAGATCTCCGGCCTGCCGGTGAAGGGGGATCACTATGAGAAGATGCTTCCTCCGGATGAATATGTTTTTGCCACCAAGCCGTTGGTGATGGACCTAACGCCAGAGAACGCTATTCAGCACCAGTTTCCGAGTCTGATAAAAGTGCTGAATATGTACGAGAGTCTTTTCTTGGAATCCGGAGGCCGGGGAGTTAGTTTCGCAGACTTCATTGCCCGTTTTCTTCGACCGGAGATTCTATCGCAACGGGGCGAAAAAATTGCCAAGCTTGACGATCCCTTCGGCTTTGGCTTAGATCGTCGACCAGTATTGGAAGATGATCAAAAAGGCTTTTATCTCCCCGATGCCGCAATCATCCCTTTGTCGGAAATCGCTGCTCCGGGTATCGACGAGGAGACTTTCTTTCTCGGGTTTTTGGAGCTATGGTTGTGCTGGTTCGCGCTCTCCATGCACCCTCGCTATATGAGGCCGTCCGTCTTATACCCAGCACATCGAATGGTGACTGTCATACAATTGGCCATCAGGATTGCCGGGTTGGCCCACCTGTACCATGGTCTTAGCATGGCGGCGGACATAACTGAACCGGGGGTGCAAGCCGCCAATTTCCCGATGCACTACTTTACTTCGTGGATGGAAATGCACGTGCTCGGGGTATTTGGTATTCATAAAAGACCCTCGTTTTACGAGAAGTACAGATTCCCGAGAATTATGCGGCTGATCGATACTTCTATTGTGAATCCGCCTCAGTGGGAGGCTAGGGGGTTGCTTCTTCGTCCGCGCAGGGTCGGAGCGGGTATGTCTTTCACGGACAAGGTCCTGACAATCGGCCCGGAAACCTCTAAGGCGGTGTTGGCGTTGCGCGAAAATTTCAAGGACGGGGCCTCCGTGTTGAAAGCCCGGGAGATTCTACATCTATACTCCATCAGACCGGGCTTCCTCGTATTCAGGCAAAATGAGGCGGTGCTTTTTATGAGATACAACCCCCATTGTTTTGCCCAGAAGCTAAGTTATAACTAGGGGGTCCCACTGGAGGTGTTTTTGGAAGAGCCTGCGGCCACCAGAGAGGGAATACGGAGTGCACTGCATCACTTTATGTGGTTAAATACGGGCTCCCACTTCTTCATTAGCGAGCCGAATTGCATTCCAAGGGCCCTCAACGTATACAGGGCCTGGTATCAACACGCGATGGGCGCTGTCATCAGGGAAGAGAAGCGGCTGCTGCTTGATCGCAAGAGTGCGCCCCCCGCCAGCGATCGCAACGTCCCCTTAAAGCGAAGGACCCTTGTCCCTCCTCCACTAAGAGGAGATGCTGGAGTTGAGCCTCCACGTGTGCTAAGCCCCACGCGTGGATTGCCCCATGATCCTGTGGACGTGCCATCAGCGTCCCGTGCTCCCGTAGAGACGGTAAACGTGGTTTCACCCGAATCCGGCATGGGCTCGGATATCGGGACCCACCATCCCAAGGTGCCCACGAAGCGTAAGCTGATTTTGGGTGCGACCGGAGTTCGCGCGCAGAAGAGGAAGAAGAAGTTGATCCTCTCTACTGACGTTGTATTTGTTCAGGAACCTCATGCTCTTTATAGCGAGGGCTTGAGTGAGTACGGACCAACGACGGCCTATTCACGCCGCCAGATGACACTGATCTGGCGGCTGCCATTGCAGCTTCCGAGCGATTGGCAAGGCGCGACGAGTGGTTGGCTAAACTCGCGCAATCAGGTAATTATTAGTTGTATTTTCGTCATTGCATCGTACCTCTATCGTTGTTTTTGACTAACGTTTTTCCTTCTTTAATAGGCATTTCTACCGAAGAAGCCCTCGCTGCTTCTCTCAAGACTTTTGAGGAGGAGGAACGACTTAGAGCATTCTTAGGCCTTGGTACATTTCGGTTCGCTATGTTTCTGCTTCCATTTCTTATGAGTAATCTGACCCTCTCTTTGTCTTATCGCAGGGACCATAAGACCTAGCTCGCAAGACGATGCGGAAATTCTCCCCGGGCCGGCTACCGAAGTCCCGGCCTCTTTGGGATTGCCGCAAGTGGCCCTACTTAAAAAACCGATGATGGAAGCCTTGACGGATCTGGAGGTAACCCTGAACGCGGACGACGACGCCTTGCTGAAGGAGGCCTCTAAAAGGTCCGTTGTGACGGCCCGGGAGGAAAGGATGCGCCTGAGGCGCGCAGCAAGGGAGAGTAGTGCTGCTTTGGCTGCGGGAGCAGGCTGAAGCGCCGTTACTCCTGCTGCTACTCCCTTAGAGGAGCTCCCGGTCGCCTTGTCTACTGCTTATAGACGGGCGGCACGTGCAGCTCGGGAAGCCAATGGTAAATCAACCCCAGATAATGTGTTTTGAAGCTTCGTTGTCAAAACTTTAAACTATCAGTTCTTATATATCTTATCCTGCAGGGCCGAGCCTTACTGAAGGAGTGGCGGCGACCGTTGAGCCTGAGGGGGCAGTGGAGGTGGTAGCTGCGGAACCCGAGGCGACGATAGGCAATGTAACCATAGTTGCCGAGCCCGAGATAGTGGCTGACGAGATAGTCACGACTGCTATGCCCGAGATGTTACCACTGCCGAGCCCGAGGCGGCGGCGGGTGAGACGGCTACTACGGCCGAGCCTGAGGCAGCAGTGGACGAAACGGCTGCTACGGACAAGCCTACGGTAGTGATGGACGAGATGGCTGCGGCTACTGAGCCCGAGGTGGTAGTGAGCGAAACGGGTATCATCGCTGGGCACGAGATGGCCGCTTTTTCTCAAGAGTCGGGCACCGCTTCGATTATTGCTCTCCCCGCCTACGGTTCTTTGTCGTCTCCTGGCGTCACGAGCGTGACGACGGCTCCTGTGGAGTCAGGGGATGAGGCGACGGGAAGTTAGACCACCCTAATGGAGGAGGGAGACGCCACCGTTGTATCAAGTGACGCCCTCGTCACGGCTCCGGCTGGCGACTCATCAGGTAAATTTTGGGTCACCGCCCTTCTTTTTTATTCTGCAATCTTTCCTAATGAAGCTTATCTTGCTTCTAATGCAGGTGCGGCTAGTGCTGAAGTCAAGCTGCTCGAGACAGCGCCGTCAGTTACCGCCCTGACGGTGACCACCTCTCTGCCTTCTCTCGTACCGTCGCAGATGCTGGAAGGTATGGATTTGTGACCCATCAGTCTTGTCTCTCGGCTGTATAATTCCTGTACTGACATTGCGTCATCACATTTTTGCAGGAGTCCTTTTTGACCACTTGTACCAGGTGTTGCACCCACATTTCTCCTTCTTGTCGAAAATTAGTCCCCCTGCTAGTATAGGTGAGTATTTGTTTTTAAACGACGTCCTTTTCTTCAACGGGTAATCGTATTACCGCTAACTCTTCTTCATATTGCTTGTAGCCTTACGAATTGAAGGGGGAAACGATGCTGTCATTGCGCCCCCAGTATTCCCAGCTCTGCCCCCTGCTGCGGCTGGTATAGTAGACTCTACTTTTTGTGTATTTTCTTTATTTCCTGAGCCGACATCTGATTATGATCTATTTTGCAGCAATCACATCGACTCCAGCCCCGTTCGAGTCTCGTATTATAATGCCGGCCGGGCCCTTTTCCAGGCGTCCATCATCCAAGGGTGCTGTGACCAGTCTACGCATGCTGAGCGAGTATATCGAGGAGTTTGACGCAGAGACTCCCACATCTGCTGTGGATTTTTCCGCAGATTTTAACCCTATGCTGGCGACGCTCATGAATTTTCATGGTGAGGGCGTCGTTGAGTCTTAGGTTAATCGCTGCCGGGAGATCGAGGCTTGCTTGTATGAGCTTGAGCTTAAGCGTCCTGCTCCTGAGATTCTGGCTATGCGCACTCAACATGCGGCATGAATCGAGCAGAGGGCTTCTTACTTCCGCCATCTTGAACAAGAAGTGGCTTGAAAGCGAAGGGAATGTAAAGAAACTTCAAGCGAGTCTGCTCGACTGCATACTGAGGTCGACGCTAACGCTGCCCAGTTAAAAGTTATTTTCGAAGGTCTTCTGTGATGTATCTCTGATGGGCTAACATTGAGGCAGAAGCTCGACGTCGTCAAGCGGGATGCACGAGATCGTGAAGCAGCTCAGCGGGCCGTCGAAGAATAACTCTCGTCTTACTTGCAGTAGCGAGCCCAGATCGAAGCGGAGTTGGCCGCGGTAGCTGATCAGGAAGAAGGGCTGAGGGAAGTGCGCGAGCGGTTGACTGGATTATTGAAAGCGCTTTCCTCTCAATAAAAATTTTGTACTATTTGTAATTTTGAATAAAATGTATTTGTTCTTTTATTCTTTCATATAATGTATTTTGTACCCAATCGAATTCATGAATAAAAGATACACGTTCTTCATAATGTCTTGTGTCATTTCTCTGCTTTCTTCTTTCTTACTGTGTTGTTTGCCATGTGACTTTAGCAAGTGCGGTCTGTAGATAGCATATAACTGTCAATTTTGGATTCTTTGTAGAGTGGTGCTGGCTTAGAAAACAGGGTTAGGATCTGTCACCTAAGACTTTTCAACTTTATGAGCCGTGAGGGTCTCATAAAGAATTTTCTCCCTACCGGTCGAGAGGATCCCGTAGGTGTAATTTCTCCTTAAGAATCATGAGGATTCCTAAGTGTATTTTCTCCTGAAATTCATAAGGATATTACAAAATAATTTACTCCCTTACGAGCCGTGAGGGCCCGCAAGTGATGGATGAAGTTGTCTTTATCCGCATTTCATGGAGTTAAGGGTTGCTCTGGATGCTTCCCACGGGTTCACTGCCGTGTTTGGCGAGGACCAGGCTCCGCTCTGGACGTTTTCTAGGATACCGTAGTTTAAAGACATAGCGGTCGAGGTTAAGGACATCATAGTCCGTGAGTTTAAGGACCTCACAGTCCGTTGTTAGTTTTAGACATCACGGTCGAGGTTAAGGACATCATAGTCCATGAGTTTAAGAACCTCACAGTCCAATGTTAGTTTAAAGACATTGCGGTCAAGGTTAAGGACATCATAGTCCGTGAGTGTAAGGACCTCACGATCCAATTTTTGCTCTGGATGCTTCCCACGGGTTCACTGTCGTGTTCGGCGAGGACCAGGCTCCGCTCTGGATGCTTCACATGGGGTCATTGCCGTACTCTGCGAGGACCAGGATCTGCTCTGGACGCTTCACACGGGGTCATTGCCGTACTCTGCGAGGACCAGGATCCGCTCTGGACGTTTTCCACGGGGTCAGGAGTGACATAATCCGCGTTCCACGTAGCCAGGAATTTTTGCTCTGGATGCTTCCCACGGGTTCACTGCCGTGTTCGGCGAGGACCAGGCTCCGCTCTGGATGCTTCACACGGGTTCACTGCCGTGCTCTGCGAGGACCAGGATCTGCTCTGGACGTTTTCCATGGGGTCAGGAGTGACATAATCTGCGTTCCACGTTGCCAGGAATTTTGCTCTGGATGCTTCCCACGGGTTCAATGCCGTGTTCGGCGAGAACTAGGCTCCGCTCTGGATGCTTCACACGGGTTCACTGCCATGCTCTGCGAGGACCAGGATCCGCTCTGGACATTTTCCATGGGGTCAGAAATGACATAATCCGCGTTCTACGTAGCCAGGAATTTTGCTCTAGATGCTTCCCACGGGTTCACTGCCGTGTTCGGCGAGGACTAGGCTCCGCTATGGATGCTTCACACGGGTTCATTGTCGTGCTCTGCAAGGACCAGGATCCGCTCTGGGCGTTTTCCACGGGGTCAGAAGTGACATAATCCGTGTTCCACGTAGCCAGGAATTTTTTGACTTCATCTGCATTTCACGGAGTCGGAATTTGTCTCTCGGTCGTCTGTACACCGCCGAGTCATGGAACCAGGAGTTGCCGCTGTTCCGCTTTACTTGATGTTGTGTCTGCTGCAATGAGACGAATGTTGAGCTGATCTCTAGGCTATATGTGACCCGTTGAGATTTGGCTTCTTCTTCTGATAAAACCCGGGGAGGAGAGGTATGATTCCTTCTTTGTTTGCGCCCCTGGATTGTATACAGGGATTGACATGATATCACCTGTAGGGCATAAATTTCATTTTTTATTCATCATTTTTTTTATTTCTTTCCGCGATGCTCTTTCATTTTATCTTTTATATCGCGAAGGTCGCGATTTCCCCATCATTTCGGCTATTTTTCGCGGTGCCCAATCATTTCGGCTATTATTTTATTTTTACCCGCTGCTTTTTATTGCGAGTTGCCCAACCATTTCGGCTATTTTGCATGCATACATTTTTTACTTGCTGCTTTTTATTACGAGTTGCCCCATCATTTCGGCTATTTTGCATGCATACATTTTTTACTTGCTGCTTTTTATTGCAAGTTGCCCCATCATTTCGGCTATTTCGTATGCATGTGTGGCTTGTTAGCTTTTCGCTGCAGGCTTGGAATCAGACACCGATTTCGGCATCAGCACCGCTACAACTGGGATATTGCCAGGAGCGAATCATCATTTGCCTCTGTCGATGTCGAACAAAGGTGGCTTAGTAAACAGGGTTAGGATTCTGTCGACTAATGCTTTTGACTTCATGATCCGTACGGGTCTCACAAAGGTATTTTTCCCTACAAATCGTGAGGATCTCGTAAGTGTGTTTTCTCCTTAGGAATCGTGAGGGCTCCTAAGTGTATGGCTTATCGTAAGTTGTAACGATATTACAAGAGAGTTTTCCCCTTATAAGTCGAGAGGACTCAGAAGGGTTGTTCACCGTGCGAACATATCCCTAGTCACGGGTGAGACTTGGTTAGGAAAATGTTTATTCGCGCCTGTGGATTGTATACAAGGGTCAGCGTTGCACCGCTTGTAGGGCAGTATCAGAGGTTGTGGGGGTTGCTTAAGAATAGGTTCAGGTCTCCGTAGCTTAAGACATTCAAATTTTATGAGCCGTGAGGGTCTCATAAGAGGATTCTCCTTACGAGTTGTGAGGATCTCGCAAGTGCAATTTCTCCTTAGGAATCGTGGGGATCCCTAAGTGTGTTGCTCCCTTGTGAGTCGTAAGGATCTCATGCGAGTGATTTCTCCTTACAAGGTCGAGAGGACCTTGCAAGTGTCTTTTAACGAGGTTGCGCCCTTTCGGATTTTCACAAACACCCGCCGGTAGCCTTGCTGTTTTTACTCACGGAGCCCTTTCGGGTTTTCATCCGTGCCCATTTTGCTTATGGACATACCGTTTTCTTTTTCTTTTCTTTTTTTTTATTCTAACGAGGTTGCGCCCTTTCGGGTTTTCACAATACTCGCCGGTAGCCCTGCTGTTTTTACTCACGGAGCCCTTTTGGGTTTTCTTCCGTACCCATTTTGCTTATGGACATACCGTTTTTTAATTCTTTTTTCTTATATCAGCTTTGGGATGCTGCAATCCACCGTAGTTTATCGACATCTCCGTCAACAGCTAGTTTTAGGACATAGTAGTCCGTTGTAAGTTTTAAGGACGTTTCGGTCCACTGTTAGTTTAAGGACGTTTCGGTCCGCTGTTAAGTAAGACGGTTACTACTTATAGAGTTTGGGCTTAGGAAGATAGCGAGCGGACATAGTCATCGTCATCTATCATTGACCTAGGCCGTGACTCGTCAAGTGTAGTACTTCTTCAGGAAGCGACCGTTTATTGGTCTGAAAGGTCTTTCACCATGCATGTCCATGAGTAGATAAGCTCCACCCTAGTAAACCTTGTCTATGATGTACTGGCCTTCATAGTTCGGCTCGAATTTTCCCCGCTTGGCGCGATTGGGTATCATAGGTCTTTTGACCACTAGTACGAGTTCGCCTTGGCGGAATGTCCTCGGCCTAGTCGATCTCTCGTATGAGCGTGCCATCTTTGCTTTATAAGCCTCCAGGTTTTGTTGCGCTATGAGCCGGGTTTCGTCAAGGACGTCAAGCTCCTCAAACCGAAGGTGAGCATTCTCCTCGTCCGTCAGCTCGTAACAAACTGCCACTCGTAGAGAGGGTAACTCTATCTCGAGGGGGAGTACCACTTCTGTACCGAATACCAAGGCGTACGGCGTTGTGTTCGTGGCTGTTTTGAACGTCGTTCGATAGACCCATAGAGCTTCATGCAGTCTCTCATGCCAGTACTTCTTATTTCGGGACACCGTCCTTTTTATGATCTTTGTCAGGGTCTTGTTAAAAGCCTCAGCTAAACCGTTAGCTCGGGGATTATAGACTGAGGAATATCTCCAGTCTATGTTGTGCTGTTGTGCGAAGCGGCTGATCTTGTGGCTTCTATAGGCTGGCCCGTTATCGGAGATGATCCATCGCGGAGTTCCAAACCGATAAATAACGTGCGTCTTGAAGAAGTGGAGGACATTCTCCGTCTTCACTTCCCTCAGCGGTACTGCTTCTGCCCATTTAGAGAAGTAATCAGTTGTCGCCAAAATGAATCGATGTCCTCTGGACGATGCGGGTTCGATGGGGCCGATTATGTCAGTCCCCCACATTTCGAATGGCCAGCTAGCCACCGTTAGATGTAGTGGATCTGGATGCTGGTAGATAAATTCCCCATGGATCTGGCATGAGTGGCACTGCTTCACGTATTCGAGGCAGTCTTGGATCATCGTGGGCCAATAATAACCCATCCGTTTGATCTTCAGCTTCATCTTCGGGCCTGCCTGGTGAGAACTGCAAAGTCCGTCGTAAACTTCTTAGACGACTCTTTTTGCTTCTTCAGGTCCCAGGCATCTCAACCATAGAGAATCAAATGACCTCTTGTACAGAGTATCGTTGACGAAGGCAAAAGATAGGGATCGCTTCACGAGCTGATGTTTTGAGGACGCATCTTCAGGCGTTCGACGGGATTTGAAGTAGTCTATAAAGACTTCTCTCTAATCCTCAGCCTTTTCTTGGTCTTTTATTTGCATAGCCATTTGCTCAGTCGCTCATTTTTCTTCGGACGACTCTGGAGATATTTCCGCTGGCGCAAGAACTCGACGGCTTTGCACAACGATTCTCACGTCATCGAGGTTCTCGTCGGCCAGTTCTTTAGCGAGCTTAGCTAGTGCATCCGCTTTGCTATTTTCAGCACGCGGTATGCTTTCCAAGATGTAAGAAGGTATTTGGATCAGCAGTTGTTGTACCCTCTCGCCGTACTTTACCAGTTCTGGTTTGCACGTTTGATAGTCGCCGTTTACTTGACTAACGACCAGTTGGGAGTCTCCGTATATGAAGAGGTTTTCAATTCCCATGTCGACGGCGATCTCGAGGCCTGCTATCAAAGCTTCATACTCGGCTTCGTTGTTCGTCCTCGGCTCTGTTAAAGAGAAAGCAAAGCGCATTATCCCTCCTTGTAGGGTCACGAAGATAAGGCCTACCCCTGATTTGATTATGGGCGTGTTCTGTTTGCGATTCTTCATGGAAGATGCTCCATCAAAATAAAGTTCCCATCGGGTATCACCACCATCGATCGCATCAAACGTATGTTCGTCTGGCAGTTCGCAATTCAGAGGGGAATCGGCAGGTATCGGATGATCAGCGAGGAAGTCGGCAATGGCTTGGCCTTTCACTGCCTTAAGAGGCTGATAAGTTATTGAGAACTCTGTTTCCTGATTTAAAATCAGGAAAGCCTACAGAAGAGGCATCACGTGCTAACACATGACCAGCAGTCACGTGTTGCCACGTGACATTAAAAGCGGCTTCAAAGGCACATCAGTTCCCTGATCAAATCAAGGAAAAGGCTTCAGAAGAGGTCACGTGCTCACACGTAGCTAGGGGTCACGTGTTGGCACGTGACATTTAAAAGCAGCGGACTCATTCTCTGATTAAATCAAGAAAAAGGCTCCAGACGAGGGTCACGTGCTCACACGTGACCAGGGGTCACGTGGTGGCACGTGACGGCTAAGCAGCGGCCAGAAGGCAGAGCGCAAAAAGAAGAAGAGGGCTCGTTCCAAGGGGTCACGTGCCCACACGTGACCAGGGATCACGTGCCCACACGTGACCAGGGGTCACGTGGCCACACGTGACCGGCTTTCAAAGCCTATTTATTTAACAGAATCAAATTCTGAAGAGATCACTCAAATCTTTCCAAAGGAAAATGATTATTTAGAACCGATTGAATTAAAAATTTAAAGGTGATTAAATATCACCTATTTATGGAAAAATCTTGAATTTGGAAAGATTTCCCCTTAAAATCTAACCGAAGTAAGAAAGGAAAATCTCTGGATTTAAAATCCAATGGTGAATAAAATTCACCTAATAATCCAAAGGTCCAAACGAATGGTGAATACAAATCAAATCTCTCAATGAAAGATTCATCAAAAACTAATTGATTATGCTGCTTCACCTTTAAATAGGAGCCAAGAGACACACAGAGGGAGAGATGCAAAGGGATCGATACATAGAGAAAAGAGAGAGCCTTGATACTTTGGAGGAATTTGGATCTTCTGCAAAAGAAAAGCTTAGGTAAGAAAGGGAAGGCCTTAAAAGAGAATTTAATTCTCAACAGAGTTTAACTCTGATATTAAACAGAAGAACATAGTTCTCTCTTTAGTGGAGAATCTGTAAAGTGCACATCTCCCCTTGAATTGAGAATTTAATTCTCATTGGGTTGAGATCCTGCCATGCAGATCCAAAGCATAGAGAGGGAATGGAAGCTTGAGAATTTAATTCTCACAGAATTATAGAAATTTAATTCCTTTAAAATAAAATTAGGGTTTGACCCTATGTTATGGGAATTTAATTCCTTCAGAATGAACAGAATCAGGGTTTAACCCTAGTGAAGAACTTAGTTCTGTTAAAATAACAGGAATTTAATTCCCTTAAGAAAGAAGAAATTAGGGTTTCACCCTATGACAGAATCTCATTCCTCAGAATAATTCTCTAAAAGAGAGTGGGAACTTAATTCCTTAAAGCTGTTATTAGGGTTTAACCCTATGATAGAATGCAGTTCTTCACATATATAAGGAATTCAATTCCTACAGAAAATTCAGAGTTCAACTCTATCCCAGAATATAAATCTTCAGAAGGAAATAGGAATTTAATTCCTCAAAAAATTATTGTTAGGGTTCAACCCTGTGAAGAATTTAATTCTTAAAAGGATTAACAGATCTTCCAAAAAACACACAAAGAGGTAGGGTCACGTGCTACCACGTGACCCCCGAAGAGATCCACAGAAAAGGCCCTTTGAGGCAGTGCCTTACGTGACCCACGTGACCCTTGGCGGAAGCTTTAACATACAAGCACCAAGATGCCCATCACGTGACAGCACATGATGCTCCAAAGTATTCAATGCTTTTGACAGAATAAGATAAAGGGAAGGTGCCATCACGTGTTACCACGTGACCCCTCTTGCCTTAGTTTTTAACACTAAATTGGAACCCCTGAATCCAGTGTTAAGCACTGTTTTGCCTTAGTGTTCAACACTAATTAAAGAGCTTTCTTGCAGTGTTTAACACTGAATTTCTTAGTGTTTAACACTAAATTAAATCTCTGTTAACAGAGTTTAACATTAATTTTCTTAGTGTTCTACACCAAATTAAAATCTCTGCCACCAGTGTTTAACACTGATTATCTTAGTGTTTAACACTAATTTGAGATCTCTGTTGCTAGTGTCTAACACTGACTTGCCTTAGTGTTTAACACTAATTTGAAGCCCCCGTTGCTGGTGTTTAACACCAATTATCTTTTAGTGTTAAACACTAACTTACCAATCTCATTCCCACTGTTCAACACCGGTTGGTCTTTAGTGTTTAACACTAGCTTTAGCCCAATTGGCTAAGTTTCTAGAGGCAAAGCCTCTTCTTTAATTGACCAACTGAAAGGGCCAATATCCTAAACATGATTGGACTTAGCCCAAGCTGGCCATAAATCCTCAATTCGAACTCAAATTCAACTGAGCCAACGGGCTCATAATATAATTAATTGGTCTTGGTTCCAAATTGGGCCAAAGATTATTTAATCTACCTCGGTTTAAGGGTACATCTCTTCACTCCTTTGATACGTGGCGTTGTAATTCCTCAACGTCTTCAAAGAGGTGACGGGTCCCGATGACCACACATTGATACGGACTGTGGGGTCCTTAAACCCATGGACTATGAGGTCCTTAACCTTGACCGGGATGTCTTAAAACTAACATCAGACTGTGGGGTCCTTAAACCCATGGACTATGAGGTCCTTAACCTTGACCGTGATGTCTTAAAACTAACAACGGACTGTGGAGTCCTTAAATCCACGGACTATGAGGTCCTTAACCTTGACCGCAACGTCTTAAAACTAATATTGGACCGCAATGTCCTTAAACTACCCATGGACCGCAATGTCCTTAAACTACCTACCGACCGTAATGTCACTAAACTAAACAACAGAGCCCCCCTTTTATTGCTCTCTTGTTGGATCTAAACGATCCTGTTAAGTTGATTTTAGTCTAAAAACTAGACTAACGTATCCTTAACAAACGTTTAAGTCGATCTTAGTCTCAAATGAGGCTAACGTATCCTTAAACCCAAACCCCCAAACCCAAATCTAAGATAATACGGATTTGGACTAGTCCGCGCTCTACGGGCGATGACATAACTCAGTCTCCGTATACAATCCATGGGCAACTAAATATAAAATAAATACACACGACATGAAGTGACCATCTGGAGAAGGAGAAAGTGGTTACCGCGATGCGGTAGCGTAATTAACTGCAGGGGCTTGCGCCAGCATGGAAGAGCGTCCCCACAATCAAAAACCTCTCAAGCGAAGGGGAATCTGACGAAGTATGCTACATCGGACGCATCCGTTTAAACCTTCGATATACGGTGCCATAAATCAACTCGGCATCTTCGGAGAGGTAGACAGATAGCATCAATTAGCATCTGCCCTGAGCCTCAGGCGAGACGACCACGCGTCTCGGCCGCCGTTCGGAAGGGAACAGATTCTGGCACGCCCGGTAGGACCTTTTCCTCTTTCCACTCCACACTTCGTGTGTCGTGATTCGCGAACCAATCGCGGTTCGCTAATGGTTGCCCTTGGGTTTCAAGGTACTAAGACTTGGCGTCTTGCTTATTGCAGAAAGCAAAGAATCGATGGCTTCTACTTGTGCGAAATGCTCCAACTACTCGGACTGCAATTGCAACCAACGCTCTGCCTCGCCAGGAGGTATAGCCTACGGACCCCAAGCTGCTTCGCTATTCACAATGCCCGTGGAACAAGTCACTCGAGCCACCACAGGATTGTTTTTTGGGACCATGCTCCCGCCGACAAGCTTCACCGCTCCGGTGCTGACAAAGGAAGCTCCCAAGAAGTCGGTCTTTGATCGTCTTACCCCTGCCGCGGCCTCTCTCAACGGGTCGCCCAACACCAGCGCCTCGGTCTTCTCTAGATTGGGCCAGAACTCCTGTGGACCCGCAATGGGGCCTACAACCCCAGAGAAGGCTGCTCCTAAGAAAGTAACCAGTCCTGCTCTTGAAGTCGTCAGGGCGGCTTCCCCTGCCAAAAAATCGGTCTTTACAAGATTGACGGCTCCAGCTCCCGCTCCTGCTACCCAAAGGACATCGGTCTTTGACATGCTAACACCAGAAGCGACCCCCCACCTACACAGGGGAAAGACGAGGTTATCGCCCTTACCAAGCCGGTTCCATCAGCACGACGCGCTCGACGTTGTTACTGGCACCGAATGAGGAAGGCTGGGGGCAACTCTCCCTCTGGGCTAACTCCACCAGCCCCGATGGCAGAAGTTAATGCTGCTGTTCCAACTGGGAACAGTTTTGAGATGCTAAATAAGGTGCGTAGGAATTCTCCTACCGCGGCGCTAAAGAAATCTCCCCGTCTGCTGAAAAGGGCTATAGAAGTGAAGCCGGAACAGCCCCAGTCTCCTCAACGGCTGTCCTCCCGAATCTATAAAGTCTGGCGGCAGGCCCGAGACTCGATCATCGATCCAAACTTCTTCCGCCAGCACAAGAAGCTAAAAATCCAACAGGAAGCCAGTCACCAGGCTAAGCCATGAAAAGCTGTCTGGGTGCCCACCTCAACAGCCCCCTCAACTTCCATTGCTCATAAGAAGAGGAGGCCGGAGAAGATCCCCGGGCCTGCAACAAGAGCTAAAAGCGCTGAACCCAGATGCCCTAAGGCTGGGGGCAGGACGGTCCACACTGTATACATGGCGTCGGGGAAGGAAGACAGTCATGCGTCTACAGGCCATAGACCGCTTACACGGTCAGTAACCAAAGCTCAAGAGCAACAGCAAAAGCTCCAGGAAATGATGATTGCAATGGCCGTGCTTACTGGGCCGAAAGAAAGCCCCGAGGCGTCCTCGGATCAGCAACAAGAATAGGAAACCGACGCCGAGTTCCTCCGGAGGATGTTGGAAAAGAAGGATAAAGAGGCTGCGGAACAAGCGGCCAATATAAAGCAGATAGCCCACTTATTCCAAGACATGGTGGGAATGATGATCCAACAAGATCCTCCCGCTGAAGATCCCCCGACCATACTTGAAGACGATAGGGGAGAAACGTCGAATCCTCCGCCGGCGCTCTCGACGGCCAAGGAGGAGACAATCTCTAAGGCTGACTTGGACGACTATATAGCCCAGCAAATCCGGGTTCATCATGCGACTGAGGCAGCTGGTCAAGTCGTAAAAACGGGGCGGCCGTATCCAAGCTGGTACGACCAAATCAAATATCCGCCGGGTTATACAATACCAAAATTCCACGTGTATAAGGGGACCGGCAATTCCCATCAACATGTTGCCCAGTTCAGGACCCTTTACGGTAACACCGGCGGTGATGATAAACTGTTGCTTCGCCAGTTCGTAGGCAGCTTATCAGAAACAGCGTTCAAATGGTATTCGGAACTCCCGAACGATTCTATTAAGACATTCGCTGAAATGGAGTTGCTATTCACTCAGCGGTTCGCGAGCGCCAGCGAACGCACTCCAATAACGGCATTGATTAATGTCAGGGTGAAACCAGGTGAAACATGGGTCCAGTATGCTATACGCTGGCGAAATTTGTGGTCGAAATGCGAGCAACGCATTGAGGAAGCGCCCGCGGTGGGCATGTTCGTGGGAACTCTAGACCCTCACGCAACTATCTCCCAGTTTATGATGTTCTTTAAGCCAACAACATTCCAGGCTCTAATCGACAAGTTGGCCCAGATGGACCAAATGGGTCATAGACCGTCTCCCCCGAAGCCCGAGCCTCGGAGTGACAAGGGTAAAGGAAAGGCAACCTTCATTGCGAATGCCCAGCAGCAACCCAATGCCCCAAAGCTGGCGGATCAATTGGAAGAAAGACGCCGGTATTATAATGAGAAGATGAAGCGTCCCTACTCGTTCCCACGGGACAAGACGAAACGATTATTCGAGCTGGCAGTACGCAACAGACTTATAAACCTGCCAAATCCAAGGGGACCGCCGCAACCCACTGAGGTGAATAACCCTAACTATTGCCCTTACCATCAAACGGTAAGTCATCCGATTGAGGATTGCTTCGTCTTCAAAGGATGGATTGAAGATCAATACCTCCAGGGGAAGTTTGCGCTGTCCGAAAAGTGGAAGGTGAACCCACCACAGCCGCATACTCCTAAGAAAACAGATACACCGGGGGCAACTTGTTCCTTTATTGAGGAAGCTCCATGGGAGGTCGTGCTGTCAACTAAAACCAAAAGAATGCTGAAGGACCTTCATGCGTGCCCGGCAGTCGAATGGAAGGACCCGCTGGAACCCCAGATCATTGAAGGAATGCTGAGGCCGCGCCCAACTACAAAAAGCGGTGGTGATGGCCCAAGTACTCATGCCCTACCGTCAAAATCTTCAAAGAAAAAGAAGAAGAAATCTAAGAAGCCCGTGAAGCCTGGAGACAAGCGCACGAACTTGCAGAAGCAAATCGACACGCTGGAAGAGTACAATCAAAAGGCGCGAACTCCTGTCACGCTGCAAGAGTTCCTCAACCACATCTTTCAAGAGGAAGATGATGGAGAGAGCTCGTCGGATGAATCCGAGGGATATGTGGCGAGTTGTAACGTAATCTCCCACTCGTTTACCGACGATGAAAAAACTCCTGGCACTAAGAAACTGGGGACAGAGCCTGAACCAGAGCTTGTGTGGCCAACAGATGAAATGATCGACGCCTTTCTAGACGAGATTCGTCTGAAGAGTAAAGCGGATCAGGAGCGTGAGATGGCCGCATCGGAAGGAGCCAAACGCAGGCGACTAAACGAAAGAGTTGAAGTACTCCCGCCAGATCGAAAGGCATCCGAGGCAGACAAAAAGATATTCAAGACGAGGAAAAGGTTTGCCAAAGCCATGTCAATGGGAATGAAGCTACCACCCTCGGAAGAAAACACGCTCAATGGGGCGGAGAGGCACCCTAATTATTGCGCATATCATCGGAAAATTTCACACCCTACGGAGGAGTGCGACGCCTTTGGGATATGGTGGCAGGGATATGTTGCTCATCGGCAACATTTTAAGCGCATGAAACGCAAGACTCGTCGGGAACGAAGAAGTACTGCCGACGGGCACAACAGAACTACTGGCAACTGTTACATGGTTAACGCCGGAGGGTCACAAGTTCTCACCTTTGGGAGCGACTCTGATGAAGAAATGGCTCTGGTCCCTCTCTTTAAAGAATCCGTTTTAGGGAAAGAGGAAGAACCAGAGGCCTGCGAAAACATTCAGCTGCGCAATCGTACGCTCCCGGAAAAGAATCTCGGGCCCGCAAATAGAAAGGATAAGGGAAAGGAAAAGGTCATTGAGGATATCACTTTAGATGACCAAGTCATGAAAGAGCTGACTACCAAGGACCCTCCCAGGAAGGGTAAGGTGGACTACAACATCCTAGCGCACCTAAGGAAGCTACCTTCTCAACTCAGCATTCTCGATGCCCTCCTATTATCAAAAGAAGCGCGAGATTCACTAATTAAGGCGTTACAAGAACCCGAGCAATTCCAAGCCTTCCTCGCCGCGGAAAGGATGAAGGATGAACTGGAAGAAGTGCATACGGCCGACATCACTTTCGGTGATGAAGACCTCCTCCTCGGGACATGCGACCACAATCGTCCCCTATATGTCTCTGGATACTGCCATGATATCAAGATAGGCAAGATCCTGGTAGATAATGGATCCTCCGTCAATCTCCTTAACGTTCGGGTGTTAAAGGAAATTTGCATGAGCGTGCAGCACCTCGCTCGTGACAAAATTACCATCTCTGGTTTCGACTCCCAATCGTCACGGACTCTCGGATCCGTAATATTGACACTACGCTTCGGACTGCTCGTCACGGACATCAAGTTTCACGTCATTGACGCCAAGACCTGCTACAACGCCTTGCTCGGTCGTCCTTGGTTACACAAGTACAACATCATCCCTTCTACACAGCATCAGTGTATGAAGTACTTTAAGGACGGTTTCGAGTATACCGTAACAGGTGAGCTGAACCCATTCTCCGTGAACGAAGTCCGCAAGTACGAAGATGCAAAGTATTTTTTGCCAGACTTCGAGGATATAGAAAAGAGTCGCAAGCCGGAGAACAAGGTCGCCGCCACCATCCCTGTTTTCGGGAGCGATACCGAAGAAGAAGAAGAGATAGTTTATGCTGGGCCGTCTCGACACATCAACCCGGGACCGTCCTCCCCCATGTTGATCTTCGGAAGTGACTCGGAAGATGAAGTTAATGTCGTGTTCTCCAGTCGGCCGTTAATACAGGCATCCCCTAGTGATGATCAGAGTTTGCAAATCACCATGGTGCCGCGGAAACACTACAAGGATCTTGACGCACGTCAAGCTCACAATGTGCAGGACTTGCAGACGTTTTACGTCCCTCCCAGGCGAAAGGGTGAAAAGGTGATCCTATTCTACCAATCCGCAGAGACGAGAGTGGAGAAAAAGATATGGCATGGTGCGGACGCTACACTCGACAGGCTCCAACCCATCCGTTTGCCCTAATATTACACAAATGGACTAAAGAGGCTATTGAAGCACCAAGGAGTACCCTTAAAACAGACTGTTCGACAAGCTCGGTTCTACAACAAGATTTGGAATATCCCTGGGACCCAGCGCAAATTGCCCAACGGGAGAATGGAAACGCTTGGGCTTGGATATGTGAGATCCGAGAAACGGGAGCGAGCCCACGGCAGCTACGCCATATATAACTTCGATGAGGAGGAAAAAACCCTGTCCAGCAATGCCAACCCTTCATCAAAACTAGAGCCCACGGCAGCTACGTCATTTGAAGAACAAGTGGACAAGCTTATCAAGAAAGCAGGTCAAAAGGCTCGGGAAGACCACAGCCGTGAGATGGCCATCTACGAGAAGGCCAGGACGCAACGTCTGTTTCAACAGGCTGCAAAAGACAAAGATGCTCCTCCCTGTCAACCCGTTGTACAAAAAGCCCGACGCAGAGGCAGAAATAAATCAAGAAGCGGAAAGAAGAGCCGACAACAACGACGCAGGATTAGAGAGTTACGTGATCGGGCATTGCGCGGTCCGGATTTGTCCCTCATGAAGAAGATGAGTCGAGCGTATTCCTTCCCCCGAGACAAGATGGAGAAGTTACTCGAGCTCGCTATAAAACATCAAATGATCGCGCTTCCAGAGTCTAAGCACCCCGAGCAAGCTAACAAGGTTTCTTATCTGAGCTATTGCTCTTATCACCGAGCCATAGGACACCTTATCGAAGACTGCTTCACCTTCAAGAACTGGGTCGAAGACCAGTACCAATAGGGTAGATTTGCTTTATCCAACAGCTGGAGGGTAATGCCGCCACAAAAGCACGAACCCAAAGCCGCAAGAGCAGAACCGGATCCACCTCAATCTTGGAAGCAGATTCGCACCTGTTACATGATTACGATATTAAAAGAAGAGCCCGAAGACATAGATGAGCTCCCTTGGTGCTTCGAAAACAATGACAATGAGGTAATCTCAGAATTTCCACCGGCTCCGAAAGAACTGGAAGATGGCATACATACTATTGCAGATAACCTCAAGAAGATTGAGTTGGGATCGGCGGACGATCCGCGACCGACATTTGTCAGTGAGCGGCTATCTGAAGAAAGGGTGGCTGCGTTAAAGGACGTGCTTCTACAGCATAAAGATTGCTTCGTGTGGAACTATTCCGAGATGCCGAGATTAGATCCGGAGATTGCTGTGCATAAATTAGCAATATCCCCGGATATCAATCCAGTCAAGCAGGCGCCGAGAAGGATGCGGCTTGAGCTTGAGATGAGCATCAACGCCGAAGTCAAGAAGCTGATCGATTCTGGATTTATCCAAAAAGTCCAATATCCTGACTGGATTGCCAACATCGTCCCGGTAATGAAGAAAAATGGGACGGTGCGCATATGCGTGGATTTCAGGGATCTCAATAAAGCCTGCCCGAAGGACGATTTCCCAGTACCGGTAACCGAGCTAATGATAGATAACACGTCCACTCACGAGGTTTTCTCCTTTATGGACGATTCATCAGGGTACAATCAGATAAAGAGGCATCCCGAAGACCAGAAGCACACCGCTTTCCGGACCCCTTTGGGTATATTCTGCTACAAGGTTATGCCCTTTGGTCTAAAGAACGCCGGTGCTACCTATCAAAGGGCCATGTCAAAGATCTTCGATGATCTCATACATGACATCGTCGAGTGCTATATTGATGACCTCGTAGTGAAGAGTATGTCATACGAAGAGCATTTAGAGCATCTGAAGACTGTATTTCAACGCCTTCGGTAATATAATTTGAAGATGAATCCCCTCAAATGCGCGTTCGGAGTCTCCTTGGGTAAATTCCTGGGATTCATCATCCGACACCGAGGTATCGAAATAGATCCATCTAAGATCAAGGCGATCATGGAAATGCCTCCGCCAAGAACCCTCAAACAGTTGCGGTCTCTCCAAGGGAAGCTCGCATACATCCGGCGGTTTATCGCCAATCTTTCAGGCAAGTGCTGTTCTTACAGCCACCTGATGAAGAAGGGAACTCCATTCGTTTGGGATCACAAATGCCAAGGCGCACTGGACGAGATCAAGCAGTGCCTGCAGAACCCTCCAGTATTGGCTGCGCCGGTCAAGGGAAAGCCTCTCATTCTTTATACAACAGCCCTAGAAGGTTCTTTAGGCGCATTATGGGCGCAAGAGAATGACCAGGGAAAAGAAAGGGCACTCTACTACTTAAGTTGAGTTCTGCTGGAGGCAGAAAGCAATTACTCTCCCACTGAAAAACACTGCCTGGCGTTGATCTTTGCGATAACAAAGCTCAGGCATTATGCATTGGCGCACAAAGTCCGTCTCATCTCAAAGGTGGACCCTCTTAAATATTTGATGTCAAAGGCTATATTGATGGGTCGACTCACTAAATGGGCTCTACTCCTGATGGAGTTCTCGATAACGTATCGACCTCTCAAGGCAGTGAAAGGCCAGGCCATTGCCGACTTCCTTGCTGAGCATCCAGTACTTGCCGGTTCTCCTCTGAATTGCGATTTGCCGGACGAACATGCATTTGATGCGATCGGCGGCGGTGATACCCGATGGGAACTCTATTTTGATGGGGCATCTTCCATGAAGAAGCGCAAACAATGTACCCCCATAATCAAATCGGGAGTAGGCCTTATCTTTGTAACCCCACAAGGAGGGATAATGCGCTTTGCTTTCTCCTTAACGGAATCGAGGACGAACAATGAAGCCGAATACGAAGCTTTGATAGCGGGCCTCGAGATCGCCATTGACATGGGAATTGAAGACCTCCTTATATACGGGGATTCTCAACTGGTCGTTAGTCAAGTAAATGGTGACTACCAAACGTGCAAACCGGAGTTGGTGAAGTATGGCAAAAAGGTGCAACAACTATTGACCCAAATTCCCTCCTACACTTTGGAAAGCATACCACGTGCGGAAAATAGCAAAGCAGATGCGCTAGCTAAGCTCGCTAAAGAACTGGCTGACGAGAACCTCGATGACGTCAAAATCATGGTACAAAGCCGTCGAGTGCTCGCCCCAGCAGAAATATCTCCCGAATCATATGAAGAAAAAGGAGCGACTGAGCAGACGACCCTACAAGTAAAAGACCGTGAGAAGGCTGAGGACTGGAGGGAAGTCTTCATAGACTACTTTAAGTCCCACCGAATCCCCGAAGAAGCGTCCTCAAAACATCAGCTCATGAAACGGGCTCTATCTTTCGCTTTCGTCAATGATACTCTGTATAAGAGGTCGTTTGATTCTTTGTGGCTGAGATGTTTAGGACCTGACGAAGCAGAAAGAGTCGTTCAAGAGGTTCATGACGGAATCTGTGGTTCTCATCAAGCAGACCCGAAGATGAAGTTAAAATTAAACGGATGGGTTACTACTGGCCCACGATGATCCAAGACTGCCTCGAATATGCGAAGCAATGCCACTCATGCCAAATCCACGGGGATTTCATCCACCAGCATCCGAATCTACTACATCCGACGGTGGCTAGCTGGCCATTCAAAATGTGGGGGACTGACATAGTCGGCCCCATCGAACCAACATCGTCCCGGGAACATCGTTTCATCCTGGCGACAACTGATTACTTCTCCAAATGGACAGAAGCAGTACCGCTGAGGGAAGTGAAGACGGAGAATATCTTCCACTTCTTCAAGACGCACGTCATCTATCGGTTTGGAACTCCACGGCGGATTATCTCCGATAACGGGCCAGCCTACAGAAGCCATAAGATTAGCCGCTTCGCGCAACAGCACAATATAGACTGGAGATATTCTTCAGTTTACAATCCACGAGCTAACGGTCTGGCCGAGGCCTTCAATAAGACCTTGACAAAGATCATAAAAAAGACGGTGTCCCGAAATAAGAAAGACTGGCACGAGAGGCTGCAAGATGCCCTTTGGGCCTATCGAACTATGTTTAAGACAGCCACGAACACAATGCCGTACGCGTTGGTATTTGGGACGGAAGCAGTGCTCCCCCTCAAGATAGAGTTACCCTCTCTACGAGTGGCAGTCCACTACGAGCTGACGGACGAAGAAAATGCTCACCTTCGGCTTGAGGAGCTTGATGCCCTCGATGAAACCCGACTCATAGCGCAACAAAATCTAGAAGCCTACAAAGCAAAGATGACACGCTCGTACGAAAGATTGACCAGGCCGAGGACATTCCGCCAAGGCGAACTCGTACTAGTGGTCAAAAGACCTATGATCCCCAATCGTGCCAAGCGGGGAAAATTTGAGCCGAACTATGAAGGCCCGTACATCATAGACAAAGTCTACCAGGGTGGAGCCTATCTACTCATGGACATGCACGGTGAAAGGCCTTTCAGGCCAATAAACGGTCGCTTCCTAAAGAAATACTACGCTTAATGAGCCACAGCCTAGGTCAATGATAGATGACGACGATTATGTCCGCTCGCTATCTTCCTAAACTCAGACTTTATAAGCAGTAGCCGGCCTTCCCCTGAATGGACCGAAACGTCTTTAAACTAACGACGGACCGAAACGTCCTTAAACTAACGACGGACCGAAACGTCCCTAAACTACTACCGCAGCATCCTTAGGCTGACGAGATGAATAAAAAAAAAGAGAAAGAAAAAAATATATAAATAAATAAATAAAAAAAAACGGTATGTCCATAAGCAAAATGGGCACGGATGAAAACCCGAAAGGGCTCCGTGAGTAAAAACAGTAGGGCTACCGGCAAGTGTTCGTGAAAACCCGAAAGGGCGCGACCTTGTTAAAAAAGAGAAAAAGAATAAAAAAAACGGTATGTCCATAAGTAAAAGGGGCACGGATGAAAACCCGAAAGGGCTCCGTGAGTAAAAACAGCAGGACTACCGGCGAGTGTTTGTGAAAACCCGAAAGGGCGCAACCTCGTTAAGAGACACTTACAAGATCCTCTCGACCTTGTAAGGAGAAACCACCCGCGTGGGATCTTTACGACTCATAAGTGAACGACACACTTAGGGATCCCTACGATTCCTAAGGAGAAAATACACTTGCGAGATCCCCACGACTCGTAAGGAGAATTCTCTTATGGGACCCTCACGGCTCATAAGATTTGAAAGTCTTAAGTCACAGAGACCTAAACCTATGCTTAAGCAAAATCCCCCATACCCTTCGAAACTTCCCTACAAGTGGCTCAATACTGACCCTTGTATACAATCCACGGGCACGAATAAATATTTCCCCAGCAAAGTCCCACCCGTGACTAGGGATATATCCATATGGTGAGCAACCCTTGTAGGTCCTCTCGACCTATAAGGAGAAAGCCCTCTTGTAGGATCCTTACGACTTGCAGAGGAACATACACTTAGGAATCCTCACGATTCCTAGGGAGAAAATACACCTACAAGATCCTCACGACTTGTAGGGAGAAATACCTTTGTGAGACCCTTACGGCTCACGAAGTCAAAAGCCTTAGTCGACAGGACCCTAATCCTGTTTGCTAAGCCACCTTTGTTCAACATCGACAGAGGAAAATGATGATTCGCTCCTGGCAATATCCCAGTGGTAGCGATGCTGATGCCGAAAGAGGCGTCTAAGACCCAAGCTTGCAGCGAAAAGGCTAGCAAGCCACACATGCCTACGAAATAGCCGAAATGATGGGGCAACTTGCAATAAAAAGCAGCAAGTAAAAATGTATGCATGAAAAATAGCCGAAATGATGGGGCAACTCGCAATAAAAAGCGGCAAGTAGAAAATAAATAAATAGCCGAAATGATTGGGCACCGCGAAAAATAGCCGAAATGATGGGGCAATCGCGACCTTCGCGATATAAAAGCTGAAATGATAGAGAATCGCGGAAAGAGAAATAAAATAAATAAAAAAAAAGTTTTAATTTATGCCCTACAGGTGATGTTCCATCACACCCTGTATACAATCCAAGGGCGTAAACAAAAAAGGATCATACTTCTCCTCCAAGTTTCATCAAAAGAAGAAGCAAAATCTCGACGGGCCGCGAATGACTTAGAGATCATCTCAGCACTCGTCTCGTAACAACGGACACAACTCTAAGCTAAGCGGAACAGCGGCAACTCCCAGTCGCATGGCTCGGTGATATACATATCGCCAACAGTCAAACTTCCATCCCGTGAAATGCGGATACAATCAGAAAAATTCCTGGTTACGTGGAACGTGGATAACGTCACTCTTTGACCCCGTGGAAAACATCCAGAGCGGATCCTGGTCCTCGCGGAGCACGGCAGTGAACCCGTGTGAAGCATCCAGAGCGGAGCCTAGTCCTCGCCGAGCACGGCAGTGAACCCGTGTGAAGCATCTAGTGCAAAATTCCTGGTTACGTGGAACGCGGATAACGTCACTCTTTGACCCCGTGGAAAACGTCCAGAGCGGATCCTGGTCCTCGCGGAGCACGACAGTGAACCCGTGTGAAGCATCCAGAGCGGAGCCTAGTCCTCGCCGAGCACGGCAGTGAACCCGTGTGAAGCATCTAGTGCAAAATTCCTGGTTACGTGGAACGCGGATAACGTCACTCTTTGACCCCATGGAAAACATCCAGAGCGGATCCTGGTCCTCGCGGAGCACGGCAGTGAACCCGTGTGAAGCATCCAGAGCGGAGCCTAGTCCTCGCCGAGCACGGCAGTGAACTCGTGTGAAGCATCTAGTGCAAAATTCCTGGTTACGTGGAACGCGGATAACGTCACTCTTTGACCCCGTGGAAAACGTCCAGAGCGGATCCTGGTCCTCGCAGAGCACGGCAGTGAACCCGTGTGAAGCATCCAGAGCGGAGCCTAGTCCTCGCCGAGCACGGCAGTGAGCCCGTGTGAAGCATCTAGTGTAAAATTCCTGGTTACGTGGAACGCGGATAACGTCACTCTTTGACCCCGTGGAAAACATCCAGAGCGGAGCCTAGTCCTCGCCGAGCACGGCAGTGAACCCATGTGAAGCATCTAGTGAAAAATTCCTGGTTACGTGGAACGCGGATAACGTCACTCTTTGACCCCGCGGAAAATGCCCAGAGCGGAGCCTGGTCCTCGCCAAGCACGGCAGTGAACCCGTGTGAAGAATCCAGAGCAAACACCGGACTGTGGAGTCCCTAAAATCTACGGACTATGATGTCCTTAACCTCGACCGTAATGTCTTAAAACTAACAATCAACCACCCCGATTCCGTACGGATTCTACCATGGTTTAAGGGTACATCTCTTCACTCCTTTGATACCTGGCGTTGTAATTCCTCAACGTCTTCAAAGAGGTGACGGGTCCCTGCAACCAAACATCGGACTGTGGAGTCCCTAAATCCACGGACTATGAGGTCCTTAACCTTGACCGTGATGTCTTAAAACTAACATCGGACTGTGGAGTCCCTAAATCCACGGACTATGAGGTCCTTAACCTTGACCGTAATGTCTTAAAACTAACATCGGACGGTGGAGTCCCTAAATCCACGGACTATGAGGTCCTTAACCTTGACCGTGATGTCTTAAAACTAACATCGGACCGTGGAGTCCCTAAATCCACGGACTATGAGGTCCTTAACCTTGACCGTGATGTCTTAAAACTAAACATCGGACTGTGGAGTCCCTAAATCTAAGGACTATAAGGTCCTTAACCTTGACCGTGATGTCTTAAAACTAAATATCGGACTGTGGAGTCCATAAATCCACGGACTATGAGGTCCTTAACCTTGACCGTGATGTCTTAAAACTAACATCGGACTGTGGAGTCCCTAAATCCACGGACTATGAGGTCCTTAACCTTGACCGTGATGTCTTAAAACTAACATCGGACTGTGGAGTCCCTAAATCCATGGACTATGAGGTCCTTAACCTTGACCGTGATGTCTTAAAACTAACATCGGACTGTGGAGTCCTTAAATCCGCGGACTATGAGGTCCTTAACCTTGAACGTGATGTCTTAAAACTAACATCGGACTGTGGAGTCCTTAAATCCGTGGACTATGAGGTCCTTAACCTTGACCGTGATGTCTTAAAACTAACATCGGACTGTGGAGTGCCTAAATCCACGGACTATGAGGTCCTTAACCTTGACCGTGATGTTTTAAAACTAACATCGGACTGTGGAGTCCCTAAATCCATGGATTATGAGGTCCTTAACCTTGACCGTGATGTCTTAAAACTAACATCGGACTGTGGAGTCCTTAAATCCACGGACTATGAGGTCCTTAACCTTGACCGTGATGTCTTAAAACTAACATCGGACTGTGGAGTCCTTAAATTCGCGGACCATAAGGCCTTAACCTTGACCGTAATGTCTTAAAACTAACATCGGACTGTGGAGTCCTTAAATCCACGGACTATGAGGTCCTTAACCTTGACCGCGACTTCTTTAAACTACGATGCCTCGAGAAACCCCTGACTCCGTGAAACACGAGTAAGGGTGACCACATCCAGCACTTGCAGGTCCTCACGACCTGTAAGGAAGAAAAACTCTCTTGTGGGATCCTTACGACTCTCAAGGGACAACCCGCTTAAGAATCCTCATGGTTCTTAAGAGGAACTTACACCTATGGGGTCCTCTCGACCCATGGGGAGAAAAAACTCTTTATGAGACCCTCGTGGGTCGTAAAGTGCAAAAGCCTTAGGAAGCAGATCTTAACCCTGAATCCTAAGCTATCGCTGCCCTGTAAGGAGATCAAGATAAATTGTCCGCAAAACACATTCAACAAAAAGGAGACGCATCATTGAGAAGAAAAATGTATCTTTTATTCATAAATCAAAATGGATACAAAGTACAATTCATGAAAAAACAAAAGAAAATACTCTCATCTATGAGTATGTACAAGAAGACAGGAAAAGATACAAATGTTTCAAGCCGGCGGGCGATTTAGCAGCTTGGTCAGCTCATCCTACTTTTGTTGGGCCACGGCCTCATGATTTAAGATCGCCAAAAGACGGGCCTCCGCCTGAGCTTGCTGGGCCTGGTATGAAGCAAGCCGAGCTTCAAGCTCTTTCTCGGTGGCTTTATGGGCCTCGATCCTTTCACGAGTGAACGAGGCAGCTTTATCGAGAGCCACCACCTCTTTTATGGACTCCTGAAGCACCCGCTAGACTTCGTATGCTTTGTTGGCTTTGGCTGTGAGGCTGGCCTGAAGCTCGCTCAGCACCTTAGAAGCCAACTCCCTCTCCGAGAATTTACGGCCGAGCCTCTTCTTGCATGACACCATGTTCATTACACATCGCTCTATCGGATTATGCAGGCCCATTTTCATGGCTTCAGCTTCTGAAACAGGATGGGTACGCTCAAGACTATGTAAACAGGCCCCGGTCGATAGTAATAATCATTCTGCAACACGTGCACGTCATCCGGTGTGGGAGACAACAAGAAAGATTTCCGACGTATTTCAAGTATGCATTCGCAATCATACGAGTATTAGAAAAAAAGGGAGAGTAATAATAGCATTTGCACTCATATGAATATTCATAATGCCAAAAAGGGCTGATACGCATGAAAATGATAATATCATGTGCAACTAAAGAAAGTTCTCATAGAAAGAACACAAGGTTCATTTATGCGAGCAAAAACATACATGCGGATACCCAGCACACATGAAAGTTCAACGTAAAAGCGGGCGAAAACTAATTTGAAAACACTACACTAGCGGGAAAAGGTCGCCAAACAAAGGATCGGTAGCGCAAGGGTTGACGAAACAAAGGACAAAATTCTCCATCTCTCTTTCCGCTCTCTCCAACACGTCAAAGCACCGGTTCTTGCGAGGAGTCGCTTCCCACCGATTGGCACCATGTTCATCCGCGAAAGCGGACATAATGGCCCGACGGGCCCTTATTTCGCTTAAAAGGTGAACCGAGCGATCTTTCAAAGCTTGAGTAATTAGGCACGCTTCATGAAAGCTCTCGAGCTTTTCTTCGGCAGCGTCAAGCATCGCCAGGGTCATCTCCGCCAGGTGAGGAGGGACGTCAGCAAGCACGGCGGCAAGAATCATCCGGATCCAGAGGGAACCCGTTGGGAGGGGAGACCCTCTGCGGATCGAGAGTTCATACGCCGCCAAGTCGCATTCGTCGTCGGTAAGAAGGGGATCCACCAATCGTGCAGCAAAGCGAGGAATCATCTCCTCGATAGGCACTTCCCATGGCTGTCGACGAGCGTGTGGACGGTTGCAGGCCATGACACTTAGTTCTTCTCAAATTAAATCGCGTTAAAATGGGATTAAAAGTTCTCTGTGTAGAGAAAAGGAAAGCCATTGCCTCAGATATAAAGAGGTGCATTAAGTGCTGTGCGCGGAAAATCTTGCACGATGAAGCTATTTCCAAGGCCCAAAAAAGGAAAGGCATCAAAAATCAAGGAGATGGAACTATTTCCAAGGCTCCTTTTCTGCATCTGATATTGTGCACTAAAAATGTGGCATGGAAAATTTTTGAACAGTCCCATCAAAGGACCCCACGCGCAGAACATGTGAGCCCCAAACTTGACGTGCACTAAAAATGGAATAGCACCATGCATATTAAAAGCATCAGCAACAACAATAGTGAAATGATAAAATCCCACAGAAAGGCATGCAAACATACAAAGACATAATAGGACTTATCATTCATACTTCAAGAAGGTCATACAAAATAAAGAGAACACGTTTACAATGGTAAGACTTCAGACGCGGGGCACGGATTGAGAAACTCAAGCTTAAATTTTTCCAAGATCCTCCAAGCATTTCGAACCTCCCGAGTATGTTTTTTCTCACAATCACAAGCGTCGGGGTCCTCACGAATGTCCTCCACCCTCCGATAGGCGGCAAGTATGGCTGACTGCTGAAAGTCCTGGTGCAAGAGATCAATGAGGTGATCTCGCCTCCTCTTTGAGATCAAGCTTATCAAGTACACCGAATGTATCTTGTCCTCGGCAGCGTCCAATGTCCTGAGCGGTACACCGGCGCAGAAGAGAGGAAGCGCCTCCCAAATTGCCTGCACGATGAGTCTCAAAAGAGAAGAGCGACGGGGGAGTAGCCGATGGTTGTACTCGCCAAAGCGGCTCATGATCTCGGCGCATTGAGCATTGGTGAGCTCCTGGTTCTGACTGCGGCCCAGTGTACGAATGTTCCCGTAGGAAATGATTTCGTCAAGACCATACATATGAGCATCCATAATACCTGAAATAAAGGTCATGAGAGTTGTTACAAAGCTTCTGCTGCAGAAGGACAGCTTAGGGCAAGGAGACCCTAAGAAGCCCCTATGAGGAAGAACTTAGTTCTACACAGGAATTGAATTCCTTTTGGAAAGGAGAATTAAATCCCCAGAATCTTTTTTCTATGAACGGAGTTAAACTCCATGGATTCGAACTGTCATCATCATCTCCTTGGAGGATCAGATGAACCCTAAAAGAGATTTACTGCTGAAGGTTAATTGGTTTCATGGGTTCATGTTTAAAGGGTAAAAACCCTTGTTTTGGATTTAAAATCCAGAGGAATGTGAAAGTTCAGCGTTTGTTCAAGGACATTACCTGAGGAAAAGAATTCTTTTCGAATAGAGTTAAACTCTGAAAATTGTTTCAAGGTAGAGAACTAAGCTCTGGAAGAAGAGAATCAAATTTTCAGAAAAAGTTTGCAAGGAGGAAGATAAGCAAAGTGGAGGCTCTTCTGAAATGACCCCAATATTTATAGGAGGTGATGGAAACGCTTCATCTCCCCAAATCCCTAGAGGAATCCAACGGTCGCAAAAGGTGACAGCGTTGCACTCACGTGCAGACACGTGAGAACAACGCTGTGGGGTCATTTGTTTCCTGATTTAAAGTCAAGAAAACCTACAAAAGAGGCATCACGTGCTAACACGTGACCAGCAGTCACGTGTTGGCACGTGACATTTAAAAGCGGCTTCAAAGGCACATCAGTTCCCTGATCAAATCAAGGAAAAGGCTTCAGAGGATGTCACGTGCTCACACGTGGCCAGGGGTCACGTGTTGGCACGTGACATTTAAAAAACAGCGGACTCATTCTCTGATTAAATCAAGAAAAAGGTGCTAGACGAGGGCCACGTGCTCACACGTGACCAGGGGTCACGTGGTGGCACGTGACAGCTAAGCAGCGGCCAGAAGACAGAGCGCAAAAAGAAGAAAAAAGCTCATTCCAGGGGGTCACGTGCTTACACGTGACGAAGGGTCACGTGGCCATACGTGACCGGCTTTCAAAGCCTATTTATTTAACAGAATCAAATTCTGAAGAGATCATTCAAATCTTTCCAAAGGAAAATGATTATTTGGAACCGATTGAACTAAAGATTTAAAGGTGATTAAATATTACAAAATCTTGAACTTGGAAAGATTTCCCCTTAAAATCTAATCGAAATAACAAAGGAAAATCTTTGGATTTAAAATCCAACGGTGAATAAAATTCACCTAATGATCCAAAGGTCCAAACGAATGGTGAATACAAATCAAATCTCTCGATAAAAGATTCATCAAAAACTAATTGATTCTGTTGCTTCTCCTATAAATAGGAGCCAAGAGACACACAGAGGGAGAGATGCAAACGGATCGATACATAGAGAAAAGAGAGAGCCTTGATACTTTGGAGGAATTTGGATCTTCTGCAAAAGAAAAGCTTAGGTAAGAAAGGGAAGGCCTTAAAAGAGAATTTAATTCTCAACAGAGTTTAACTCTGATATTAAACAGAAGAACATAGTTTTCTCTTTAGTGGAGGATCTGTAAAGTGCACATCTCCCCTTGAATTGAGAATTTAATTCTCATTGGGTTGAGATCCTGCCATGCAGATCCAAAGCATAGAGAGGGAATGGAAGCTTGAGAATTTAATTCTCACAGAATTATAGGAATTTAATTCCTTTAAAATAAAATTAGGGTTTGACCCTATGTTATGGGAATTTAATTCCTTCAGAATGAACAGAATCAGGGTTTAACCCTAGTGAAGAACTTAGTTATGTTAAAATAACAGGAATTTAATTCCCTTAAGAAAGAAGAAATTAGGGTTTCACCCTATGACAGAATCTCATTCCTCAGAATAATTCTCTAAAAGAGAGTGGGAACTTAATTCCTTAAAGCTGTTATTAGGGTTTAACCCTATGATAGAATGCAGTTCTTCACATATATGAGGAATTCAATTCCTACAGAAAATTCAGAGTTCAACTCTATCCCAGAATATAAATCTTCAGAAGGAAATAGGAATTTAATTCCTCAAAAAATTATTGTTAGGGTTCAACCCTGCGAAAAATTTAATTCTTAAAGGGATTAACAGATCTTCCAAAAAACATAAGTCACGTGCTACGACGTGACCCCCGAAGAGATCCACAGAAAAGGCCCTTTGAGGCAGTGCCTCACGTGACCCACGTGACCCTTGGCGGAAACTTTAACATACAAGCACCAAGATGCCCATCTCGTGACAGCACGTGATGCTCCAAAGTATTCAATGCTTTTGACAGAATAAGAGGGTGCCATCACGTGTTACCACGTGACCCCTCTTGCCTTAGTGTTTAACACTAAATTGGAACCCCTGAATCCAGTGTTAAGCACTGTTTTCCCTTAGTGTTCAACACTAATTAAAGAGCTTTCTTGCAGTGTCTAACACTGAATTTCTTAGTGTTTAACACTAAATTAAATCTCTGTTAACAGAGTTTAACATTAATTTTCTTAGTGTTCTACACCAAATTAAAATCTCTGCCACCAGTGTTTAACACTGATTATCTTAGTGTTTAACACTAATTTGAGATCTCTGTTGCTAGTGTCTAACACTGACTTGCCTTAGTGTTTAACACTAATTTGAAGCCCCCGTTGCTGGTGTTTAACACCAATTATCTTTTAGTGTTAAACACTAACTTACCAATCTCATTCCCAGTGTTCAACACCGGTTGGTCTTTAGTGTTTAACACTAGTTTTAGCCCAATTGGCTAAGTTTCTAGAGGCAAAGCCTCTTCTTTAATGGACCAACTGAAAGGGCCAATATCCTAAACATGATTAGACTTAGCCCAAGCTGGCCATAAGTCCTCAATTCGAACTCAAATTCAACTGAGCCAACGGGCTCATAATATAATTAATTGGTCTTGGTTCCAAATTGGGCCAAAGATTATTTAATCTACCTCGGTTTAAGGGTACATCTCTTCACCCCTTTGATACGTGGCGTTGTAATTCCTCAACGTCTTCAAAGAGGTGACGGGTCCCGATGACCACACATTGATACGGACTGTGGGGTTCTTAAACCCATAGACTATGAGGTCCTTAACCTTGACCGGGATGTCTTAAAACTAACATCGGACTGTGGGGTCCTTAAACCCATGGACTATGAGGTCCTTAACCTTGACCGTGATGTCTTAAAACTAACAACGGACTGTGGAGTCCTTAAATCCACGGACTATGAGGTCCTTAACCTTGACCGCAACGTCTTAAAACTAACATTGGACCGCAATGTCCTTAAACTACCCATGGACCGCAATGTCCTTAAACTACCCATGGACCGCAATGTCCTTAAACTACCTACTGACCGTAATGTCACTAAACTAAACAACAGAGCCCCCCCTTTTATTGCTCTCTTGTTGGATCTAAACGATCCCGTTAAGTTGATCTTAGTCTAGAAACTAGACTAACGTATTCTTAACAAACGTTTAAGTCGATCTTAGGCTCAAATGAGGCTAACGTATCCTTAAACCCAAACCCCCAAACCCAAATCTAAGATAATACGGATTTGGACTAGTCCACGCCCTACGGGCGACGACATAACTCAGTCTCCGTATACAATCCACGGGCAACTAAACATAAAATAAATACACACGACACGAAGTGACCATCTGGAGAAGGAGAAAGTGGTTACCGCGATGCGGTAGCGTAATTAACTGCAGGGGCTTGCGCCTGCAGGGAAGAGCGTCCCCACAATCAAAAACCCCTCAAGCGAGGGGGAATCTGATGAAGTCTGCTACATCGGACGCATCCGTTTAAACTTTCGATACACGGTGCCATAAATCAACTTGGCATCTTCGGAGAGGTATACGGATAGCACCAATTAGCATCTGCCCCGAGCCTCAGGCGAGACGACCACGCGTCTCGGCCGCCGTTCGGAGGGGAACAAACTCCATCAAGTGCAAGGCCCATTTAGCGAGCCGTCCTGTCAATATGGCTTTTGACATCAAATATTTGAGAGGATCCACCTTCGATATGAGACGGACTTCATGCGCCAATGCATAGTGCCTGAGTTTCGTTATCGCGAAAATCAACGCCAGGCAGTGTTTTTCGATGGGAGAATAATTGCTTTCTGCCCCAGGAGAACTCGACTCAAGTAATAGAGGGCTCTTTCTTTCCCTTGGTCGTTCTCTTGTGCCCACTGCGCGCCTAAAGAACCTTCGAGGGCTGTTGTATAAAGAATGAGAGGCTTTCCCTTGACCGGAGTGGCTAATACTAGCGAGTTCTACAGATACTGCTTGATTTCGTCCAGTGCGCTTTGGCATTTGTGATCCCACACGAACGGGGTTCCTTTCTTCATCAAGTGACTGTAAGGACGACACTTGCCTGAGAGATTGGCTATAAATCGCCGGATATACGCGAGCTTCCCTTGGAGAGACCGTAATTGTTTGAGAGTCCTTGGCGGGGGCATTTCCATGATCGCCTTGATTTTTGATGGATCTATCTCGATGCCTCGGTGTCGGACAATGAATCCTAGGAATTTGCCTGAGGACACCCCGAACGCGCATTTTAGAGGGTTCATCTTCAAATTGTATTGCCGAAGGCATTGAAACATGATCTTCAGATGCTCGAGATGTTCCTCGTATGATTTGCTTTTCACCACGAGGTCGTCGATATAGCATTCGACGATTTCATGTATAAGGTCATCGAAGATCTTCCTCATGGCTCTCTGATAGGTGGCACCGGCGTTCTTTAGACCGAAAGGCATTACCTTATAGCAGAATATACCCAAAGGGGTCCGGAAAGCGATATGTTTCTGGTCTTCGGGATGCATCTTTATCTGATTGTATCCTGACGATCCGTTCATGAAGGAGAAGACTTCGTGAGTGGACGTATTGTCTATCATCAGCTCCGTAACTGGCACTAGAAAGTCGTCTTTTGGGCAAGCTTTGTTGAGATCCCGAAAGTCTACGCAGATGCGTACTGTCCCATTGTTCTTCATCACCGGGACGATGTTGGCGATCCAGTCAGGATACCGAACTTCTTGGATGAAGCCAGAGTCGATCAGCTTCTTGACCTCAGCGTTGATGCTCATATTAAGCTCGAGCCGCATTCTTTTCGGTGCTTGTTTGACTGGCTTGACGTTCGGGGATATTGCCAATTTATGGACAGCAATCTCTGGATCTAATCCTGGCATTTCGGAATAGTTCCATGCAAAGCAATCTCTATGCTGCATAAGCACGTCTTTTAGCGCAACCACCCTTTCTTCAGATAACAGCTCACTAAGGAATGTCGGTCGCGGGTCGTTCGCCGTCCCCAAATCAATTTTCTTAAGGTTATCTGCAGTGGTATGTATTCCATCTTCCAGCTCTTATGGCGCTGGTGGAAATTCTGAGATTATCTCGTCATCATTGTTTTCGAAGCACCAGGGGAGGTCATCCATATTCTCGGGTTCTTCTTTTGATATCATTATCATATGACAAGTACGAGCTCGCTTCCAAGACCGATGTGGATCTGGTTCTACTCTTGTGACTTTGGGTTCATGCTTTTGCGGCGGTGTTACCCTCCAACTGCTGGATAGAGCGAATTTGCCTAGCTGATATTGATCTTCGACCCAGTTCTTGAAGGTGAAGCAGTCTTCGAGAGGATGTCCTATTGCTCGGTGATAAGAGCAATAGTCTGGATGAGAGACCTCGTTAGCTTGCTCGGGGTGCTTGGACTCCGGGAGTGTAAGAATTTGATGTCTTATGGCAAGATCAAGTATCTTCTTTGTCTTTTCTTGAGGAAAAGAGTATGCTTGACTCATCTTCTTCATAAGGGACAAATCCGGACCGCTCATGGTTGCATGGTTTCTTGGTCCCACTTTGTAGCTGTCGAACGCCTTTTCTGCTCTTTGGCTTGTTTCTGCCTCTGCGTCGGGCCTTTTGCACAACGGGTTGACAGGGAGGAGCATTTTCATCTTTCGCAGCCTGTTGAAGAAGGCGTTACGTCCTGGCTTTCTCGTAGATGGCTATTTCGCGATTATAGTCGTCTCGAACCTTTTGACCCGCTTTCTTTATAAGCTTGTCCATTTGTTCTTCGAACGACGGACTGGGTATTTTCACGGCGGGAGTTCTTTCTGGTTCAGGGTTAGCATCTTCCCACAGAGCATCTCCTTCTTCATCAAAGTCATGTATGACGTAGCAGTCGCGGGGTTGCTTCCGTTTCTTGGACCGAACATATCCAAGCCCGATCGTTTCCATTCTCCCATTGGGCAACTTGCGCTGAGTTCCGGAAACGTTTCAGATCCTGTTATAGAATCGTGCTTGTCGCGCGGTTTTCTTAAGAGGTACGCCTTGGCGCCTTAACAGCCTTTTTAGTCCATTCATGTAATATCTGGGCAAACGGATGGGCTGGAGCCTGTCAAGTGTAGAATCCGCGCCGTGCCCGATTTCTTTCTCCACTTTGGTTTCCCCGGAGCGGTAGAATAGGATCGCCTTTTCTCCTTCTCGTCTGGGAGGGATATAGAACGTCTGCAGCTCTTCCACACTGTAAGTATCAAGCGCGTCTAGTTCTTTATGATGTTTGTGTGGAACCATGGCAACTTGCAAACTTTGCTCTTCATCAGCAAATGTTTGTATTGAAGGCCGAGCGGAGAATATAGCATGGACCTCATCTTCTGAGTCACTGCCAAAAATCAACATAGGAGCGGACAGTCCTGGCTTGTTATACTGGGGTGGGCCTGAATAAACTATCTCTTCCTCTTCCTCGGTATCACTCCCGAAGACAGGAATGGTGGTGATAGCTTTGTTCTCCGGTTTGCGACATCTCTTCGTGTCCTCGAAATCTGGAAAAAAGTATTTTGCATCTTCGTACTTGCAGACTTCGTTCACGGAGAATGGATTCAGCTCTCCTGTCACGGTATACTCGAGACCATCCTTAAAGTATTTCATACACTGATGTTGTGTAGAAGGGATGATGTTGTACTCGTGTAACCAAGGTCGGCCGAGCAAAGCGTTATAGCATGTCTTGGCGTCAATGACATGAAATTTAATATCTATGACAAGCAGTCCGAAGCGCAATGTCAATATCACAGACCCGAGAGTCCACGATGACTGGGAGTCAAAACCAGAGATGGTGATTTTGTCACGAGCAAGATGATGGACGCTCATGCAGATTTCCTTCAACACTCGCACGTTGAGGAGATTGACGAAAGACCCATTGTCAACCATGATTTTGCCTATCTTTATATCATGGCAGTACCCTGAGACATAGAGGGGACAGTTGTGCTCGCACGTCCCAAGGAGGAGGTCTTCATCGCCGAAGGTGATATCGGCTGTATGTACTTCCTCCAGCTCGTCCTTTATCTTTTCTTCGGCTAGAAAAGCTTGGAATTGCTCTGGCTCTTGCAGCGCTTGATCAATGAATCTCTTGCTTCTTTTGATAGTAAAAGGGCGTCGAGAATGCTGAGCTGCGAAGGTAACTTCTTCAAGTGCGCCAGAACGTTGTAGTCCACCTTATTCTTCTTTGGCGGGTCCTTGGCAGTCAGCTCTTTCATGACTTGGTCATCCAGGGCGATATCCTCAGAGACCTTTTTCTTTCCCTTATCTTTTCTACTCGTGGGTCCGAGATTCTTTTCTGGAAGCGTGCGATTGCACAGCTGAATATTTTCCCAGGCCTTCGGTTTTTTCTCCTTCCCCAAGGTGGATTCTTTAAAGAGAGGGCCAAGAGCCATCTCTTCTTCAGAGTCGCTTCCGAAAGTGAGAGCTTGCGATCCCCCGGCGTTGACCATGCGACAGTTACCGGTAGTTCTTTCATGCTCCTCGGTCGCACTTATTTGCTCCCGACGAGTTTTACGTTTCATCCGCTTAAAATGTTGCCGGTGAACAACATATCCCTGCCACCATCTTTTAAAAGCTTCGCATTCTTCGGCGGGGTGCGAAATCTTTCGATGATATGAGAAGTAGCCAGGATGCATTTCTGCTTCACCGGGAGTGTTTCCTTCAGAGGGTGGTAACTTCATTCCCATTGATATGGCTTTAGTAAACCTTTTCCTCGTCTTGAACTTGTTTTTATCCGCGACGGATGTTCCTTGATTCGGAGGGAGTGCCTCGACTCTTTCGTCCAGTCGTCGGCGTTTGGCTCTTTCAAATATGGCCATCTCACGCTCCTGATTGGCTTTACTTTTCAGATGAATCTCATTCAGGAAGGCGTCGATCATTTCGTCTGACGGCCATGGAAGTTCCGGCTCGGGACCTGCCTCCAGTCTCTCTGTGCATGGAGCTTCTTCATTGTCTATCGATGAATGAGAGATAACATGGCAGCTTGCTACGTAATCCTCAGATCCATCCGATGAGCCTTCTCCATCATCTTCGTCCTCAAGGACGTGGATAAGGAATTCTTGGAGCGTGATTGAAGTCCACGCCTTCTGGTTATACTCTTCCAGCGCGTCAATCTGCTTCTGTAAGTCTGTGCGCTTGTCGCCAGGCTTCACGGGCTTCTTGGATTTCTTCTTCTTTTTCAAAGATTTTGACGGCTGGGTGTGAACACTCTGGCTATCACCACCAATCTTTGGAGTTGGGCGCGGCTTCAGCATCCCTTCGATGATCTGGGGTTCCAGCGGATTCTCCCACCTGATTGCTGGGCATATCTGGAGATCATTCAGCATCCTTTTGGTTTTGGCTGAAAGCATGACCTCCCACGGAGTTTCTTCAACAAAAGAGCACGTTGCCTCCGGTGTGTCCGTCTTCTTAGGAGTGTGCGGTTGTGGTGGGTTTACTTTCGACTTCTCAGACAACGCAAACTTGCCTTGTTGGTACTGATACTCGAATGGATCCCTTAAAGACGAAGCAATCTTTGATCGGATGGCTTACCGTTTGGTGGTAAGGGCAATAATTGGGATTATTCACTTTGCTGGGTTGCGGTGGTCACCTCGGATTCGGCAAATTGATAAGCCTGTTGCGCATTGCCAGCTCGAACAGCCTCTTCGTTTTATCCCACGGGAATGAGTAAGGGCGCTTCATTTTCTCATTGTAATATCGCCGTCTCTCCTCCAATTGATCCGTTAGTCTTGGAGCACTGGGCGGCTGCTGGGTGTTCGCCACGAAGGTTGCCTTCCCTTTACCCTTTTCGTTCCGCGGTTTCGGTTTCGGAGGAGACGGTCTGTGACCCATCTGATCCATCTGGGCTAGCTTGTCGATTAAAGCCTAGAATGTTGTCGGTTTGAAGAACATCATAAACTATGAAATATTTGCATGAGGGTCCAGGGTGCCCACGAACATGCCCACCGCTCGTGCTTCTTCGATGCAATGTTCGTACTTTGACCACAGATTTCGCCATCGGATTGCGTATTGAACGCAAGTTTCGCCCGGCTTTACTCTCACATTGATCAATGCTGTTATCAGGGTACGTTCACTTGCGCTTGTGAATTGCTGGGTGAATAGCAACTCCATCTCTGCGAAAGTTTTGACGGAGTCGTTTGGAAGCTCGGAGTACCACTCAAACGCCGTCTCCGATAAGCTGCCGACGAATTGGCGGAGCAAAAGCTTATCATCGCCCCCGGTGTTGCCGCACAGAGCTCTGAACTGGGCGACGTGCTGGTGGGGATTGCCCGTCCCCTTGTACACGTGGAATTTCGGGATCGTATAGCCCGGCGGGTATTTTATCTGATCATACCAACCCGGATATGGTCGCCCAGTTTTGACAACTTGGACGGCTGCCTCATTTTCCTGGTGAACTCTTATTTGCTGGGCAATATAGTCATCCAGGGCAGCTTTAGAAATTGTTTTCTCTTTGGCTGTTGACAGAGTCGGAGGTGGATTTGATGTTTCTCCCCTGTCGTCTTCGAGGATAACCGGAGGATCTTCAGCTGGAGGGTCCTGCTAGATCATCATACCCACCATGTCTTGGAACAGAAGAGCCATTTGCTTTATATTGGCCGCTTGTTCCACAGCCTCCTTGTCCTTATTTTCGAGCATTCTCCGAAGGAATTCAGCATCAGTCTCGTGTTAGTGACGTTGTTCCGATGACGCCTCCGGGCTTTCTTTTGGCCCGGTGAGTGCGGCTATTGTAGTCAGCATCTCTTGGAGCTTCTGCTGTTGTTGTTCCTGAGCTCTCGTGATGGATCGGGTGAGTGGTCGGTGGCCCGTCGAAGTGCGGCTTTCCTCTTTTCCGGAAGCCATGTAAACAGTATGTACCACCATGCCCCAAGACTTAGGGCGTTTGGGCTCAGTGTCTTTGACATTTGTCAAAGGCATGGGGATTTTCTCCGGCCTTCTCCTATTATGAGTAGTCGAAGTTGAGGGGGCCGTTGCAGTGGGCACCCAAGTAGCCGCCGTCTTTTGTGGCTTAACAGGACGGTTTTCTTCCTATCGGACCTTCAGCTTCTTCTGCCGGCGGGGATAGTCTTGATCAACCACTGACTCTCGGACTTGTCGCCAGATTTTGTAAACTTTAGAAGACAGTCGTTGAGGGGACTGTTCCGGCTTCATTTCTGTGACAGTCTCCACCGGCGGTGGAGATCTTTTCAGTACGGCGGTAGGTGAGTTCCTGCGCACCTTATTCAGCAGCTCAAAGTTGTTCTCGGTTGGAACAGCAGCATCAACTTCCACCGTTGGAGCTGGTGGAGTTAGCCCAGAAGGGGAGTTGTCCCCTGCCTTCCTTACTCGGCACCAGTGGCGACGTCGAGCGTGTCGAGCCGATGGTGTTGGTTTGGTGATGGGGATGGCTTTGTCTTGCCCCCTATCCAGGTGAGAGGCTGTTGCTGGCGTCAGCCTGTTGAAGACCGATGTCCGTTGAGAAGCGGTATTCAACAGGTCAAAAACAGACTTCTGAGCAGAGACAGGAACCGTAGTGGGAACCGGAACAGCCAGTCTTGTAAAAACCGACCCTTTGGTTGGAGAAGCCGTCTTGACGACTTCAGGAGCGGGGATGGCTATCCTCTTCGGAACAACCTTCTCCGGGATTGCAAGCTTCATCATGGGCCCACATGGACTTTGGCCTAATCTGGCGAAGACTGAGACGCTGGAGCTGGACGACCTGTTGAAAGGGGCTGCGGTAGTAGCAAGCCGATCAAAGACCGACTTCTTGGGAGCTTCTGATGTTGGTACAGGGGTGCTGAAGCTCATCGGGGGGAGCATAGTCCCAAAAAACAATCCAGTAGTAGCCTGGGTGACCTGTTCCACGGCATCGTGAACAGGGACACCGCTTGAGGTCTATAAGCTACACCTCCAGGTGAGGCGGAGCGTAGGCTGCAGTTGCAGTTGGAACATCTTGCACAAGTGGACGCCATTGATTCTTTGCTTTCTGCAGCAAGCAAAACGCCAAATCTTAGTACCTCGAAACCCAAGGGCAACCATTAGCAAACCGCGATTGGTTCGGGAACACGACACACGAAGTGTGGAGTAGAAAGAGGAAAAGGTCCCACCGGGCGTGCCAGAATCTGTTTACCGCCGGAAACCGGGAAGACTGGACGTCTTGCCTGAATCCGGGGGCAGATGCTAATTGGTGCTATCCGTCCACCTCTCCGAAGATGCCAAGTTGATTTATGACACCATGTATCGAAGGTTTAAACGGATGCGGCCGATGTAGCAGACTTCGTCAGATTCCCCCTCGTTTGAGGGGTTTTTGATTGTGGGGACGCTCTTCCCTGCAGGCATAAGCCCTTGCAGTTAATTAAGCTACCGCATCGCGGTAACAACTTTCTCTTTCTCCATATGGTCACTTCGTGTCGTGGGTGTTTGTTTTGTGTTTGGTTGCCCGTGGATTGTATACGGGGACTAAGTTATGTTGTCGCCCGTAGGGCGTGGACTAGTCTAAATCCGTATCTTTCTTAGATTTGGGTTTGGGGGGGTTGTGTTCAAGGATACGTTAGCCTTTTTAAGGCTAAGATCAACTTAAACGTTTGTTAAGGACACCTTAGTCTAATTCTAGACTAAGATCGACTTAACGGGATCGTTTGGATCCGACAAGAGAGCAATTGGGCTCTATTGTTTAGTTTAATGACATTGCGGTCGATAATTAGTTTAAGGACATTACGGTCCATTGTTAATTTTAAGACATCACGATCGAGGTTAAGGACATCATAGTCCGTGACCTTAAGGACCTCACAGTCCGATGTTAGTTTTAAGACATCACGGTCGAGGTTAAGGACATCATAGTCCATGGATTTAAGGATTCCACAGTCCGATATTAGTTTTAAGACATCACGGTCAAGGTTAAAGACATCATAGTCCGTGGGTTCAAGGACCCCACAGTCCGTAGTAATGTATGGATGTCGGGACCCGTCACCTCTCTGACGACGTTGAAGGATTACAACGATAGATATCAGAGGAGTAAAGAGATGTACCCTCGAACCGGATGTAAATTGATTGGAAGAGCAGATGAGCCCAGTTCAATTTAAATTGAGGACTTATGGCCAGAATTGGGCTAAGTCCAGTTTAAAAAATGTTTAACATTTCATTGTTGTTCTACCTGTTAGGCTTTTATTTGGGCTCTGCCCTTTTAATAATGCCAAGCATTGGGCTCTAACATTTTGTCTGGTATTGAATGCATAGCATTTATCAGAACAAAGTATATTCTGACAATGCGCCACGTGACGCATCAGGCGCTTTGCGCCAATTAAAGAGCGCATTGCACTAGCGCACATGAGGGTGACAAGTGTCGCTTAGCGCTAAGCGCTAGTTTGTTAGCGCACTGCGCTTTAAATTCATGAGCGCGCTGCGCCAGTTTATGGGTGCGCCAGTGAGTGACACATGGCGCGCTTGGCGCTGAGCGCCAACCCAAGAGCGCAGTGCGCTGTTTTCAGGAGCACAAAGCGCAAGCTGTGTCTGTGGTTGACACGTGGCATGTTTTGGCGCTGACCGCCGATCCAAGGAGCGCAAAAGCGCAGTTCAAGAGTGCAAGGCACTTTTCAATAGCGCAAAGCGCATTTGATCAAATTTATGATCTGTAAATAAACTTATGTTCTTTTTAAATGAGGTTTTGCCTCAAGATTCAAGAACAACAGTTCCTATTTTCGAAAGGGCTTTGCCTTTATAGATCAATGATCTGTGAATGAAGTAAATACTTCTTTTGTTTTTATGATGAGATCTTTTGATCTCTTTTATGAAAGACCTTGGCCTTTTGTAGATCTATGATCTTTTAAGAAGATAATTCTTCTGTTTTAATGAGATGATTTCATCTCTTTGTTCAAGAACCATTCTTTTTACCTTGAAGGAATGATCTTCTTTCAAGAGCTTGCTCTCTTTCTTTTTTAGTTTTCTCAAAACTTATAGGGGGGTTTCTCTATATCAGACTTGAAGTCTTGGGGCCTTTATATAGGGCAAGTTGATTTGTTAAATCAGTTAAAGAGATCTTTCTCTGGTTGATTTGGGGATGTTTCCCCACCGTTGGATCTTTGATCCTAGGGCTTTTGTTTTACAGAAGACAATCTTCTTGTTTTCAACAAGATTGGAAAGATCTTTTCAGAACAGAATTTTAATTCTGATTAATTAATAATTTATTATTATTAGATCTTTTGATCTAACGGTGGGGAATTCTTTTAATTCCAGCGCTGGCGCACTTAGCGCTAGCGCACCCGTGCTTGACACGTGGAGCGCAGCACAACTGCGCTAGCGCACCCGTGCTTGACACGTGGCGCGCAGCGCAGAGCGCAACGCAACTGCGCTAGCGCACCCGTGCTTGACACATGGCGCGCAGCGTAGAGCGCTGGATCTGAAGCGTTGCTTCAACTTTTAAAATTTGAATTTTGAAACAGAGCTTTGCTCTGATTGGGGTGCGCTGCCTAAGGCGCAGTGCTCCTGGCGCTGGCGTGTCTGCTTTTGACACGCAGCGCGCAGCCCACGGGATCTGAAGCGTTGCTTCAATTTTTGAATTTTGAAATTCAAAACAGAGCTTTGCTCTGATTAGGGGAAACAATGATTTCATCTCTTTGTTTATCATCATTCTTTTTACCTTGAAGAAAAAATATTCTTTCTTGAGAGCTTGGCTCTTCTTTCTGAAATCTCAGAGCTTATGGGGGAGTCCCTCTCTATAAGACTTGAAGTCTTGGGGCCTTTATATAGGGCAAGCTGATTTGTTGAACCAGTTAAAGAGATTTATTCTCTAATTGATTTGGGAATTTCCCCACCGTCGGATCTTTGATCCAAGGGCTTCTGGTTTATAGAAGATAAGCTTCTTGTTTTAACAATATTGGGAAATCTTTCCAAACAGAATTTATTCTGTATTTTGGTGATTTTCTTTTAATCACCATTGGATCATTAATCCAACGGTGTTCCAAATTCAGGGCACAATCTTTTCTGTTTGGAAAGATTCAACAGAATTTCATTCTTGTTAATTGATGATTTAATCACATCCGTTGGATATTTGATCCAACGGTGAGGAACATTTAGTTCCAGCGCTAGCACTTATGCGCTCTGTCCATGGAGCGCTACTTGGAACGCAGTGCTCTTAGCGCTAGCGCACACGCTCTTTGCACGTGGTGCGCTACTTGGAACACAGTGCATCTAGCGCTAGAGCCTATGCGCTTTGCACGGGGTGCGCTAGTTGTAGCATAGCGCTTTTATAAAAACGCAGCTTTAATTTCAATTTTTAATTCTAAATAGAGCTTTGCTCTAATTGGGGAAACAAATGCCCTCCCTCCGTTGCGCTCACGGGGCCCATACGTGGGTGCAGCGGTGGCAGCATCCCGACTCTTGGATCAACCGAGGAATTGAAATGGCGCTTAGTGCCTATAAATAGGACCCTTGGCCCTTGGGATGACTTATGTTCATCTTCAATCCTTCTTGAGAAATCATTTTCTTCTTTAGAGTGCAGCTCTTCTTCTTAAGAATTTTTAAGGACAGAACTCTGTCAGATTAGGTAAAAGATTAAATCTTTTTGAAACATCTTTTAGGATTTCACCCATTAACAGAGCCTTGCTCTTCATAGATCTTTGATCTAAAGAAAATCCTTTTTAGGGTTTTATTAACAGAGCTTTGCTCTCTAAAAGGATCTTGCTTATGATTTCTTAATCCATTAATGGAGCTTTGCTCCTTTCAGAGCATATAGAAGAACTCTTAAGAGTTTGTTCATGGATCTTGAAGATCAAATTGAAATTTTATTTTTGATGGATTATTCCATCATCTTCTCAGAGCAAGGCTCTTAGGATTTTCTTGAGGAATTTTATTCCTTCATCATTAGACTTTGACAGATGTCTGTCTAGTGAAGAGCGCTGCTTTCAATGGGAGTTTTACTCCTCTGCCCGAGGGATTTCTCATATAATGAGAATCTTCTGAGGATTTCCTCCTTTAATGACAACCTCATCCAATGATGAGGCTGTTTTGTTAATAATGAACGGTCATCTAGATTTTATGGGTCCCCTTTGGCCCCTTTTGACTGTATTGCAGTGCGGTACGGATTTATACTACCTTGTAATAGAATTTAATTTATAGCATTGGCGGCTGAAAATTCGTGCTTTTCCGCGCAGGTACTATGTCTTCCGACACCTCCTTCCTGTTCATTTGCTCAGAAGGCGGGTTCCCTGAAGCACCCGTAGACCGAGAGGTTTTTGCGCTGATAAAAGACCATGACCCGGAGCACAAGAGTCTTCATCTATGGGGTAAATGGTACGATCAAATTATCATGGGCCGACGGTGCTTTTCCTGTGCGACACCGTCGGAGCCTATTTCGGCGATCGCTTATGCAGATGCTCCTCCGATAAATTACACTGTGGAGGAGGTCAACTGGACTTCAGAGGGTCTCCTTACGCCTTCTATTTCCGCAGTACCCGTGCAGCCGCCGGTGGCTTTGGACATCCTAGGGCGGCGCATATGTCAGGGCGAGTCGCGCCCTTGGGGATAGCCATACAATGTAGGACTAACTCCCCGTCACCCAGCCGGGTATTTGCAGTGGGCTCGGTATATTTTATCGGCGAAGAAATCCCAGTTGATGAAGCTTGGATTGTATCCCGCCGTTTACGCTTCTTTGTTTCAATATTCCACACCTCCTACATGGTGGGTCAGGGCATTTCTGGAGCAGTGGAACATTCCGACCCACACCTTCCTCCTATCAGATAGAGAAGTCTCCATTTCTTTGGAGGAATTTGCAGAGGTCTCGGGTTTACCCGTTAGGGGAGATCATTATGAGGAATTGCTTTCCCCGGATGAGTATGTTTTTGCCACTAAATCAGTGGTAATGGATCTTACTCCCGAGAACGCTATTCAACACCAATTTCCGAGTTTGATAAAGGTGTTGAATATCTATGAGAACCTCTTTCTTGCATCCGAAGGTCGTGGAGTTAATTTTACGGCTTTTATCGCTGATTTTCTTCGCCCAGAAGTATTGAAGGAGGAAGTCGAGAAATTCGCCAGTCTTGACGATCCCTTCGGGTTAGGTTTGGGTAACCTGCCGGCGACGGATGCGGATCAGAAGAGCTTCTTTCTACCCGATACCCCGGTCATCCCTTTTGCAGAGCTGGCAGCTCCTGGGATTGACGAAGAAACGTTCTATTTAGGGTTTCTTTGGTTATGGCTGATTTGGTTTGCACTTCCCATACACCCTCGCCGTATGAGGCCGTTCGTCTTCTATCCTGCACATCGGATGGCTGCTGGGATACAAGTGGCTGTAGGGATCGCTTAGCCCATGTGTATCACGGCCTCAGCTTAGTAGTGAATACCACTGAGCCAGGGGTGCAGTCGGTAAATTTCCCGATGCATTATTTCACGTTATGGCTCGAGTTGCACGTGCTAGGCGTCTTTGGTATCAACAAGAGGTTGGGTTTTTATGACAGGTGCAGGTTCTCTCGGATCATGCGACTGGTCGGCGCCTCTATTGTGACTCCAACGCAACGGGAAGCTAGAGGCTTGCTTCTTCACCCGTGCACAGTTGGAGCTGGCATGTCCTTTACTGATAAAGATTTGACCGTCGGCCAGGAATCGGGGAAGACGGTGCTGCCCTTGCAGGACATATTTAAAGATAGGGTCTCCATCTTGAAAGCTCGGGAGATTCTTCATCTGTACTCTATCCGGCCGGGCTTTCTTGTATTCAAGATGAATGACTCGGCTTTATTTATGAGGTATAACCCACATCGCTTCGCCCAACAGTTAAACTACAATCAGGGCGTCCCACTCGAGGCTTTCTTGGCAGAACCGGCTGCCACTGAAAAGGGTACTCGGAGCGCACTACATCATTTTATGCGCCTGAACACAGGGTCTAACTTCTTCATCAGCGAACCGAGTTGTGTTCCGCAAGCCCTGAATGTGTATGTGGCGTGATACCAACATTCGATGGGTGCCGTCATTAGGGAGGAAAAACGATTGCTGCTTGATCGCAAGGACGCAGTGCCGGCTGATGATCGAAATGTTCCCCTGAAGCGACGAAACATTGTTCATCCTCCCTTAAGAGAGGTCACTGCAGTTAAGCCCCCACACGTGCTAAGTCCTACGCACGGGTTACCCCCATCCAGTGCGCCTGAAAATAAGGTGGCTGCCGTGTCCCCCGAGTCGGACGTAGGAAAAGAAATTGGGACTCGTCGTCCAAAGGCGCCTGCTAAACGCAAACTCGTATTATTGGCCACCGGCGCTCTTCCTCAGAAGAAAAAGAAACAAGTACTTTCTTTGGACACCATATTAGGTTCGACGCCCCCTGCTCCGTCTAGCAAAGGTTTGAGCGAATATGGGACCGATGAGGGTTTATTCGGGACGCTCGATGATACTGATTTGGAGGCTGCCATCGAAGTTCCAAACAGTCAGCCATCCTCGAAAAAGAACTGGCCGCCCTTGCGCAGTCAGGTATACTTCACCCTTATCTCTCTGCTGTTCATTTTCTTATCATGCTCTGACTGGCGCCTGCTGTTTTCACAGGTGCCTCCACAGAAAAAGCAATTGCTGCTTCGCTTACAACCTTTGGAGAGGAGGAAAGGCTTCGCGTCTCATTACCAACAGAGGCTTCGCTTGAATGACCGATGATGGATACCGTAACGGTTCGGGAGGTAAAACCTAGCTCTGATGATAATATCCCCTTGGCGAGGGTCCTGAAGAAGCCTCCTCTCCATGTCAAAACCGAGAAGCAGCTCAAAAAGCAGACGGCAAGGGGAAAGAAGTGATCCTTTACGATCACTAGCTCTGGGCCAAAACGGGGGAAGAAAACCGTTACTAGTCCACCGGAAGACAGTCTTCTTTTTCCCGGTTCATCTGCCGAGGAAGCCGCACAACTGGCTGAGGCCATAAGACGCTCACAGGATGAATCCGAGAATGTAAGGATCCCGAAGAGGCCTTATCCTGTCGTCATCTTTTATGAAGATCCTCCATCGATACGGCGGATATTCATAGGTCCCTTGGAAGAAGGGGGCGAGAGAGCCCTTAAGCAGGCTGTCTCAGCCGACGCTGAATATGCACTTTTGTTGTGGACCGGTGGCCACGAGTCTACCCTCGAACCTCGGCGGGCATACCTCCTCAAGAAGGAGCGTCAGCTTGAACAAGCCATATTAGAAGCTCCTTTGCGCATTGGTACACTTATATAGCCTTTTGTAGTATTTTGCACTGCTACACACACACACACATATCCTTATCCTCGTGCAAACTTTGCAGGGACTTCACTGATGGCAGAGGCTCTGAGTCCAAGTCGCGCCCTGACTATGGACTCTGCAAATATCCCCGATGAGGCACTAATCAGTGTGGAGGGGGTCGATGCAATTATTGTTCCTGCGAGGGAGCTTCCCTTGGTGATTCCTGCTCCCCAGATGCTTGCTCCTCCGGAAGAGGCATCTTCATTGGCCGCGGATTTAATGGATCTCTCTGGGGATGGCCCGGAGACTGCGGGATAGGTAGTCGAGGCCACCGTCCTTCCATTGGAGCCTGTAGCGATAGTCACTGCACCTCCACCGGAAGTTACTATACCGGCCCACATCCCCGATGATGTGCTTGGGGGCACGGAGGAGGCCGCTGAAGCTGCTATCCCTCCAACCTAGAGTAGGAGGAGCATCGAAGGTATTATTCTATCTTTTATTTTAGTGCTCTCTTCATTATCTGAACTTTTCTGTCTTTTCAGAGCTACGGGGATTGGCGGCGTCCATCGCTGGCCTGTCTTCCAGGAAGTCTTTCCAGCGTCTGCTGGAATTGGCTGCTCCACAGGCAATATCCCCTCAGCGCATCATTCTATCTTCCGGACAAGGTTAGCATTGTTCGCTCCTTTCTCGATACTGTTACTTCTTCATGTAACAATGTTCATGTCTTCTGTAGTTCTGGAAGTTAATGATGAGGTTGAGGTCCTCGATGGGCCTGGAGATCTTCCAGACTCTTCTTGTATAAACGTGGGTAAGTAAAGTTTCGACACCTTTGCATCTTTCCTCTGTTTGCAACCTTCACTGATAATTTATCAATCTTTAACAGCTCTGCCTACTTTTACCCCGTTAGAGACTCGCATTCTCATGCTGTCTGGCCCTTATGCGCTGTGTGCATCCGAACGTATGGCCAAGTTAAGCCTTCACTCTTTGTTAGCGTTGATCGAAGACCTTCGTATTGGTAGCTCGCTCACAGCCAAAGAATTTGCTGTTGAAGCCAACGATTCTCTCCCCTTTCTTGCCACTTATCACAGTGAAGCATTTGTGCAAGTCTGGGTCGAATTTTGTCGTCGAGTGGAGGCTTGCTTGTATAGTCTTGAATGCGCGCGCCTTCCTTCGGAAGTGGTGGCTACGAAGACAAGCTTGCAGGGGATGATTAAGAGATACGCCGCTAATACGCTTTCCTGTGAAAAGAGGCTCCACCGAAAGTTCTCAGAGAGGAAGCTAGCTTCAACCGCACTCAAGGAGCTTCAAGCCGAACTTACAGCTAAGACCACCCACGCATATGAACTTTGGCAGGAGCTTCAAGCCGCAATCAAAGACGTGGTGGCTGTTGATAGAGCTGTTATCTTTACCCGGATGATGGTTGATGCTCATAAAGCTACTGAGCAGGAGCTTGAAGGCCGGCTTGCCTCGCATCAGGCCCAACAGTCGGAAGCGGAGGCCCGTCTTGCATCCATAGTCAATTTTGAAGCAAAGACCCAAGAAAGGAAGGATGAGCAGATGAACCTTTTGAATCATCCGCCAGCTTGAAGAATTGTATATTTTTTTCTTCTTTTATACTTACTCCTGAATAAGAGTATTTTTTATTCTTTCATAAATTGTACTTTGTATTCATTTTGATTCATGAATAAAAGACATATTTTGCTTCATGATGGTGTGTCCCTTTAGTAAATGCATTTTGTGGATAATCTATTTTAATCTCCTTGTAGGACAGCGATGGCTTAGGAGTCAGGTTAAGATCTGTCTCCTAAGGCTTTTCAACTTTATGGGCCGTGAGGGTCTCATAAAGGTATTTCTCCTTACGAGTCGAGAGGATCCCGTAGGTGTAATTTCTCCTTAAGAATCGTGAGGATTCTTAAGTGTGTTTTCTCTTGAGTTTCGTAAAGATTTGACAAGAGAGTTTGCTCCCTTACGAGTCGTGAGGACCCGTAAGTGATGGGTGAGGTTACCATTATCCGCATTTCACGGAGTCAGGAGTTCTTCTGGCCATTTCCTACGGGGTCAAGATTGACTTTAACCGTGTTTTATTGGACCAGGATTTGCTCTGGATACTTCCCACGGGGTCAGGATTGTGTTCTGCGAGGACCAGGATCAGCTCTGGACGTTTCCCACGGGGTCAGGATTGGCATAGGCCGTGTTCCACGTGACAAGGAATTTCCTCTGGATGCTTCCCATGGGGTCATAGCCGTGTTCTGTGAGGACCAGGCTCCGCTCTGGACGTTTTCCATGGGGTCAGGATTGATATAGGCCGTGTTCCACGTGACCGGGAATTTGCTCTGGATGCTTCCCACGGGGTCATAGCCGTGTTCTGCGAGGACCAGGCTCCGCTCTGGACGTTTCCCATGGGGTCAGGATTGACATAGGCCGTGTTCTACAAGACCAGGAATTTGCTCTGGATGCTTCCCACGGGGTCATAGCCGTGTTCTGCGAAGACCAGGCTCCGCTCTGGACGTTTTCCACGGGCTCAGGATTGATATAGGCCGTGTTCCAGGTGACCAGGAATTTTCTCTGGATGCTTCCCACAGGGTCATAGCCATGTTCTGCGAGGACCAGGCTCCACTCTAGACATTTTCCATGGGGTCAGGATTGACATAGGCCGTGTTCCACGTGACCAGGAATTTGCTCTGGATGCTTCCCACGGGGTCATAGCCGTGTTCTGCGAGGACCAGGATCCGCTCTGGACGTTTGCTACGGGGTCAGGATTGACATAAGCCGTGTTCCACGTGACCACGAATTGCTCTGGATGCTTCCTACGGGGTCAGGATTGACATAGCCGTGTTCTGTGAGGACCAGGATCCGCTCTGGACGTTTCCCACGGGGTCAGGATTGACATAGGCCGTGTTCCACGTGACCAGGAATTTGCTCTGGATGCTTCCCACGGGGTCATAGCTGTGTTCTGCGAGGACCAGGCTCCGCTCTGGACGTTTTCCACGGGGTCAGGATTGACATAGGCCGTATTCCACATGACCAGGAATTTGCTCTGGATGCTTCCCACAGGGTCATAGCCGTGTTCTGCGAGGACCAGGCTCCGCTCTAGACGTTTTCCATAAAGTCAGAATTGACATAGCCGTGTTCCACGTGACCAGGAAGGGTTGACTTTATCAGCATTTCACAGAGTCGGGGGTTGACTCTCGGTTGTCTATGAACCGCCGAGTCATGGAACTGGGAATTGCCACGGTTCCGTTTTGTTGATGTTGCGTCTATGGTAGTGAGACGAATGTTGAGATGTTCTTCAGGCTGTCTGTGAACCGTCGAGACTTGGCTCTCCTTCTGATGGAGCCAGGTGGGAAGGTATGGTTCCCTCCTTGTTTGCACCCCTGGATTGTATACAGGGATCGATGTGATCTCATCTGTAGGGCAAAAGTTTCATTCTTTTAGAATTTTTTTTATTTCTTTCTTTCCGCGATGCTCTATTATTTCAGCTTTTTATACCGCGAACGTCGCGATTGCCCAATCATTTCGGCTGTTTTTCGCGGTGCCCAATCATTTCGGCTATTTGTTGTATTGACTTGCTACTTTTTATTGCGAGTTGCCCAATCATTTCGGCTATTTTGTATACATATATTTTTACTTGCTGATTTGCAAGTTGCCCCATCATTTCGGCTATTTTGTATGCATTTGTAATTCGCTGGCTTTTCGCTGCAAGCTTGGAATTAAACACCGATTTCGGCATCAGCACCGCTACAACTGGGATATTGCCAGGAGCGAATCATCATTTGCCTCTGTTGATGTCGAACAAAGGTGGCTTAGCAAACAGGGTTAAGATCCTGTCGCCTAAGGCTTTTGACTTCATGAGCCGTAAGGGTCTCATAAAGGTATTTCTCCCTACGAGTTGTGAGGATCTCATAGGTGCGTTTTCTCCTTAGGAATCGTGAGGATTCCTAAGTGTGTGGTCTCTTATAAGTCGTAAGGATCTTACAAGAGTGCTTTCTCCTTATAAGTCGAGAGGACTTACAAGGGTTGTTCACTGTGTAAACATATCCCTAGTCACGGATGGGACTTTGTTAGGGAAATGTTTATTCGCGCCCGTGGATTGTATACAAGGGTCAGCATTGAACCACTTGTAGGGCAAAATTGGAGGTTGTGATGGCTTCTTAAGAACAGGTTCAGATCCCTGTAGCTTAAGGCTTTTGAATCCTATGAGCCGTGAGGGTCTCAAAGGGGGAATTCTCCTTACGAGTCTCAAAGGGGGAATTCTCCTTAGGAATCGTGGGGATCACTAAGTGTGTTGTTCCTTTGTGAGTCGTAAGGATCTTACGCAGGTGGTTTTCTCCTCACAAGGTCAAGAGGACCTTGCAAGTGTCTTTTAACGAGGTTGCGCCCTTTCGGGTTTTCACAAAACTCGCCGGTAGCCCTGCTGTTTTTACTCACGGAGCCCTTTCGGGTTTTCATCCGTGCCCATTTTGCTTATGGACATACCGTTTTCTTTTTTTTTCTTTTTTTTTTTATTTTTTTTGTGTCAGCCTTGGGATGCTATGGTCCGTAGTAGTTTATCGACGTCTCGGTCAACAGCCAGTTTTAGGACGTAGTGGTCCATTGTTAGTTTAGGGACGTTTCGCCCCGACGCCAGTTTTAGGACATAGTGGTCCATTGTTAGTTTAAGGACATTTCGGTCCGTTGTTAGTTTAAGGACATTTCGGTCCGTATCCGGCTACTACTTGCAGAGTTTGGACTTAGGACGATAGCGAGTGGACATAGGCGTCGTCATCTATCGTTGACCTAGGCCGTGTTCATCAGGCGTAGTATTTTTTCAGGAAGCGACCATTTATTGGCCTGAAAGGCCTTTCACCATGCATGTCCATGAGTAGATAGGCTCCACCCTGGTAAACTTTGTCTATGATATACGGGCCTTCATAGTTCGGCTCGAATTTTTCCTGCTTGGCACGATTGGGGATCATAGGCCTTTTGACCACTAGCACGAGTTCGTCTTGGCGGAATGTTCTCGGCCCAGTCAATCTCTCATATGAGCGCGTCATCTTTGCTTTATATCCTCCAGATTTTGTTGCGCTATGAGCCGGGTTTCATCAAGAGCATCGAGCTCCTCAAGCCAAAAGTGAGCATTTTCTTCTTCTGTTAGCTCATAGTGGACAGCCACTCGTGGAGAGGGTAATTCTATCTCAAGGGGGAGTACCGCTTCCGTGCCGAATACCAATGCATACGGCATTGTGTTCGTGGCCGTTTTGAACATAGTTCGATACGCCCAGAGAGCTTCATGCAGTCTCTCGTGCCAGTCCTTCTTATTTCGAGACACTGTCTTTTTCACGATCTTCGTCAAGGTCTTGTTGAAAACCTCAGCTAGACCGTTAGCTCGAGGATTATAGACTGAAGAGTATCTCCAGTCTATGTCATGCTGTTGTGCAAAACGGTTGATCTTGTGGCTTCTATAGGCTGGCCCGTTATCGGAGATAATCCGTCGCGAAGTGCTAAACCGATAAATGACGTGTGTCTTGAAGAAATGGAGGATATTCTCTGTCTTCACTTCCCTTAGCGGTACTGCTTCTGCCTATTTGGACAAATAATCAGTTGTTGCCAAAATGAATCGATGTCCTCGGGACGATGTCAGTTCGATGGGCCCGATTATGTCAGTTCCCCACATTTTGAATGGCCAGCTAGCCACCGTCGGGTGTAGCGAATTCGTATGCTGGTGGATAAAGTCCCCGTGAACCTGGCACGAGTTGCACTGCTTCGCGTATTCGATGCAGTCCTGGATCATCGTGGGCCAATAGTAGCCAATTCTTTTGATCTTCAGTTTCATCTTCGGCCCGGCTTGGTGAGAACCGCAGAGTCCGTCGTGAGTTTCTTGGACGACACTTTTTGCTTCCTCCGGTCTCAGGCATCTTAGCCATAAAGAGTCAAATGATCTCTTATACAGAGTATCATTGACGAAGGCAAAAGATAAAGCTCGCTTCATGAGCTGATGTTTTGAGGACGCATCTTCAGGCATTCGATGGGATTTGAAGTAGTCTATAAAGACTTCTCTCCAATCCTTAGCCTTTTCCTGGTCTTTTATTTGTAGGGTCGTTTGCTCGGTCGCTCCCTTTTCTTCGGAAGATTCCGGAGATATTTCTGCCGGTGCAAGAACCCGACGACTTTGCACAACGATCCTCACGTCATCGAGGTTTTCGTCGGCCAGTTCTTTAGCGAGCTTGGCTAATGCATCCGCTTTTCTATTTTCCCCAAGTGGTATGCTCTCCAGGGCATAGGCAGGGATTTGAGTCAGAGTTGCTGCACTCTCTCGCCGTATTTCACCAACTCTGGTTTGCACGTTTGATAGTCGCCGTTTACTTGACTAACGTTCAGCTGGGAGTCTCCATATATGAGGAGATTCTTAATTCCCATGTCGACGGCGATTTCAAGACCTGCTATCAAAGCTTCGTACTCGGCTTCATTATTTGTCCTCAGTTCGGTTAAGGAGAAAGCAAAGCGCATTATCCCTCCTTGTGGAGTCACGAAGATGAGGTCCACCCCAGATTTGATTATGGGGGTGCTTTGTTTACGCTTCTTCATAAAAGATGCTCCATCGAAATAAAGTTCCCACCGGGTATCATTCTCTCTTCTCTCACCGTCGATCGTGTCAAACGCATGCTCGTCGGGCAACTCGCAGTTCAAAAGAGAATCAACGGGTATCGGATGCTCAGCGAGGAAGTCGGCGATGGCCTGGCCTTTAACTGCCTTAAGGGGACGATAAGTTATCGAGAACTCCATCAAGAGCAGGGCCCATTTAGCGAGCCGTACCATTAATATAAGACATCAAATATTTGAGAGGATCTACTTTCGAAATGAGATGGACCTCATGTGCCAACGTGTAGTGCCTGAGCTTCGTTATCGCGAAGATCAATGCCAGGCAGTGTTTTTCAATGGGGGGAGTAGTTGCTTTCTGCCCCCAGTATAACTCGACTCAAGTAGTAGAGGGCTCTCTCCTTCCCTTGATCGTTCTCTTATACCCACAGCACGCCTAAAGAACCTTTGAGGGCTGTTGTGTACAGGACGAGAGGTTTTCCTTTAACGGGAGCGGCCAGTACTGGCGGATTCTGCAGGTATTGCTTGATTTCGTCCAGTGCGCTTTGACATTTGTGATCCCAGACGAAAGGAGTCCCTTTCTTCATTAGGTGACTGTAAGGGGGCACTTGCCGGAGAGATTGGCTATGAACCGTCGGATATACGCGAGCTTTCCTTGGAGAGACCGCAGTTGCTTGAGAGTGTTTGGTGGAGGCATTTCCATGATCGCTTTGATCTTCGACGGGTCTATTTCAATGCCTCGATGTCGTACGACGAATCCCAAAAACTTGCCTGAGGAAACTCCGAACGCGCATTTGAGAGGGTTCATCCTCAAGTTGTATTTCCGAAGGCGTTGAAACACGATCTTCAGATGCTCTAAATGTTCCTCGTATGATTTGCTTTTAACTACGAGGTCGTCGATATAGAATTCGATGATTTCATGTATGAGGTCATCGAAAATCTTCGTCATGGTCCTCTCATAGGTGGCACCGGCGTTCTTTAGACCGAAGGGCATCACCTTGTATCAGAATATGCCCATAGGAGTCCGAAAAGCGGTATGCTTCTGATCTTCGGGATGCATCTTTATTTGATTGTACCCTGATAACCCGTCCATGAAGGAGAAAACTTCATGAGTGGACATATTATCTATCATCAGCTCGGTGACCGGTACCGGAAAGTCATCCTTCGGACAAGCTTTGTTGAGATCTCGAAAGTCCACGCATATGCGAACCGTCCCATTTTTCTTCATTACTGGGAAGATGTTGGAAATCCAGTCAGGATACTGTACCTCTTGGATGAAGCCGGAGTCGATTAGTTTCTTAACCTCGGCATTGATGCTCATCTCAAGCTTAAGCCGCATTCTTCTCGGTGCTTGTTTAATCGGCTTGACATCCGCAGATATCGCCAATTTGTGGACGGCTATTTCTGGATCCAATCCGGGCATCTCGGAATAGTTCCATGCGAAGGGACGAAATGTATATCCGCTTCATCATGGGTGTTTCCTTCGGAGAGAGACAGCTTCATTCCCATTGATATGGCTTTGGCGAACCTTTTCTTTGTCTTGAACCTGATTTTGCTGGCCATGGGCATGTCTTGATCTAGTTGGAGTGCTTCAACCCTTTCATCCAGTCGCTAACATTTAGCTTTCTCAAATATGGTCGTTTCTTGCTCTCGATCAGCTTCGCTTTTTAAAAGAGCTTCATTTAGGAATGCATCAATCATTTCTTCTGATGGTCCTAGAAGTTCCGGCTCAGGATCTGCCCCCAGTTTCTCTGCATAAGAAGCTTCGACATTGTTTATTAATGAGTGGGAGTTCACATGGCAGCTTGCCACATAATCTTCAGGCTCATCCGACGAGTCTTCTCCACTGTCATCATCTCCGTCCTTAAGGAAGTGACTGAGAAATTCTTGGAGTGTGACTGGGGTCCGCGCCTTCTGGTTATATTCTTCCAGCGCGTCAATTTGTTTTTGCAGATCCGTGCGCTTATCACCAGACTTCACGGGCTTCTTGGATTTCTTCTTCTTCGTTTTCGAAGATTTTGACGGCTGAATGTGAGCACTTTGACCATCACCACCAATTTTTGGAGTTAGGAGCAGCTTTAGCATTCCCTCGATGACTTCGGGTTCCAGCGGATTTTTCCATTTGATTGCCGGGTATGTTTGGAGATCCCTCAACATTCTTTTAGTCTTGGCTGAAAGAACGACCTCCCATGGAGCTTCCTCTACAAAAGAGCATGATGCCCCCGTTGTGTCCACCCTTTTAGGAGCATATGGTTGAGGCGGGCTTACTTTCCAATTCTCGGGCAGTGCGAACTTTCCATGTTGGTATTGGTCTTCGATCCAGCCTTTAAAGATGAAGCAATCTTCAATTGGATGGCTTACCGCTTGGTGGTAGGGGCAATAATTAGGATTATTAGCCTCACCAGGTTGCAACGGTCGTTTTGGATTCGGCAAATTAATGAGCATGTTGTGTACCGCTAGCTCGAACAATCTTCTCGTTTTGTCCCGGGAAAATGAATAAGGGCGTTTCATTTTCTCATTATAGTATCGCTGTCTCTCCTCTAAGCGATCAGTTAGTTTTGGACCACTGAGCTGCTATTGAGCATTGGCGACGAAAGTCGCCTTCCCTTTCCCTTTTTCATTCCACGGCTCTGGCTTCGAAGAGGAAGGCCTGTGACCCATCAGGTCCATTTGGGCCAGCTTATCAATCAAGGACTGAAAAGTGGTCGGTTTGAAGAACATCATAAATTGGGAGATGGTCGTTTGAGGGTCAAGAGTTCCCACGAACATGCCCACCGCAGGTGCTTCTTCGATGCGCTGCTCGCACTTTGCCATAAATTTCGCCACCGTATTGCATATTGCACCCATGTTTCGCCTGGCTTTACCCTGGCATTAATCAGAGCGGTAATCGGAGTACGCTGGCTAGCGCTTGCGAATCTTTGCGTGAATAACAGCTCCATCTCTGCAAATGTCTTGACAGAGTTGTTCGGGAGTTCAGAGTACCATTCGAACGCTGTCTCTGACAAGCTGCCGACGAACTCCCGGAGCAGAAGTTTATCGTCGCCTCCAGTGTTGCCGCATAAGGCTCTGGATTGAGAGACATGCTGGTGAGGATTGCCCGTCCATTTATATATATGGAATTTAGGGATCGTATATCCCGGCGGGTACCTTATTTGGTCATACCAGCTCGGATAGGGTCGTCCCGTTTTAACGATCTGCCCAGCCGCTTCATTCGCCTGGTGAGTTCGTATTTGCTGAGCGATATAATCATCGAGCGTGGCTTTAGAGATGATCTCCTCCTTGGCTGCTGAAAGAGCCAGAGGAGGGTTCGATGTCTCTCCTCTGTCATCTTCAATGATAATCGGGGGGTCTTCAGCTGGAGGTTCCGGCTGTAACATCATCCCAGCCATGTCTTGGAACAACAGAGCCATTCGTTTGATGTTGGCTGCCTGTTCCGCAGCCTCTTTTTCTTTCCTCTCGAACATTCTTCGGAGGAATTTAGTATCAGTTTCTTGTTCCCGACGCTGCTCTGAGGCTCTGGATTTTCTTTTGGCCCAGTGAGTGCGGCCATTGCAGTCAGCATCTCCTGAAGTTTCTGCTGCTGTTGTTCATGAGCCTTCGTTATCGATCGGGTAAGCGGTCGATGACCCGTAAAAGCATGGCTTTCCTCTTTTCCGGAAGCCATATAAATAGTGTGCACTACCATGCTCCCAGACTTGGGGCGTTTAGGCTCGGTGTCCTTGCGATTCGTCGCGGACACGGGGGCCTTCTCTGGCCTCCTTCGCTTATGAGCGGTTGAAGTTGAGGGAGCCGTCGCAGCAGGCACCCAGACCGGTGACATCTTCTGTGGTATCACGGGATTGACCTTTTCTTGCCGAGCTTTAAGCTTCATTGGCTGGCGAGAGTAGTCCTGGTCAATCACCGACCCCTGGACCTGTTGCCAAACTTTATAAATTTTGGAGGACAGCCGCTGAGAGGGCTGCTCCGGCTTCTTTTCTGTAGTAATCTCCATAGGTGGAGGAGATCTCTTCAGCACGGCAGTCGGAGAGTTCTTGCGAACCCTCCTAAGCGGTTCAAAGCTGTTCCCAGTCGGAACAGCAGCGTCAACTTCCACCGTTGGAGCTGGCGGAGTCAGTCCGGAAGGAGAGCTTCCCCCAGCCTTTCTCACTCGGCGCCAGTGACGACGGTGAGCAGGTCGTGCCGTTGGGATTGGTTCAGTTACGAGGATGGCTTCGTCATGCCCCCTGTTCTGGTCAGACGCTGCTGGTATCAGCCTCTTGAAGACCGGTGTCCGTTGAATGGGGACAGCCAACCTATCAAAAGCAGACTTTCGCGCTGGGAGAGAAGTTTTAATGACTTCGTTCAGGGCGGAAGCCGAAACAGTCAGTCATGCAAAGACCGACTCTTTGGAAGGAGAAGTCGCTTTGACGACTTCGGGAGCAGGGATGGTTATCCTCTTCGGAATAACCCTTTCTGGGATTGCAGGCTTCTTCATGGGCCCACATGAACTTTGGCCCAATCTAGCAAAGACTGAAGCATTTGGTTTGGGTGACCCATTAAGAGGGGCCGCAGCAGTTGCATGTTGATCAAAGACCGACTTTTTGGGAGCCTCCTGAGATGGTATAGGAGTGTTGAAACTCATTGGCAGGATCATAGTCCCGAAGAATAGTCCAGTGGTGGCCTGAGTCACCTGGTCTACCGGCATTGTGAAAAGGGAGGCCGCTTGAGGCCCGTAGGTTACACCTCCGGACGGGACGGAGTGGGAGTTACAGTTGCATTTAATGCAGGTTGAAGCCATTGATCTTCTGTTTTCTGCACGGAGCAAGACACCAAATCTTAGTAACTCGAACCCAAGGGCAACCATATTAAACCGCGATTCGTTCGCGAACACGACACACGAAGTGTGGAGTGGAAAGAGGAAGACGTCCCACCGGGCGTGTGTTCATACCATAATTTTGCATTCTTATATTCCCCATTCTTGTTCATTTTACAAATAAATGGGTGCTTTTGATCCATATCTGCTACATAGTTGCAGGTTACAGGTTCTCAGAACAAAACAGTGAAATTGATGAAAATATGATACAAAAGTAAGACTACGACCAACAAATGGAAGAATCTTGATCAAGCCTACAGTTTGAAGACTAAACGAAGAACAATGGACGACTTCACAAAGAACAAAGGCAGCGCAAGGTTCAAGACTTCGACACGAAGAAAGCGGTAAAAGTCTATGACTTTGTTCACTGTAGAAATTTGGATGAAATCAAGAAGACAATCTGAGAAACCAAGTGAAGAAACGAGATGAAAAGTGCAACCGGAATCATCCCTAGAAAGTGCAGCCAGCAAGCTCCATACTTGGCCACGGTTCCGCGTCCAAACCAAGCTTATGGCCGCGGATCCGCGGCCATATAGTGCCCGGGTCGGTGGAAATTCCTGTGACGGTGGGCATGCGTTGACTAGTTCTTTTCTTAGGGGGTAAACTTGTAATTGCAGACATGAATCGATTGTAACCTAGGGTTTCTATGTTCTATAAATAGAAACCCTAAAAACCTCTTTTAGGTTATGCCTCTTCTTGCGGCTCATTTTATATCTAAAATTCAGATCTGTAAATTTCTGTAAAGAATGAAGAGTGCATCAAATTAGAGTAAGTTTTCAATTCTTGCCCTAGTATAGATTTTTATTATCTGCCCTAGTTAAATTTTATTCTTTGCCCTAATTAATTAGTATAGAAAATGTTTTTCAATTCCCTAATGAGCGAGTAGTCTCCTCGCTTGTTAGGATTAGATTTGGGGAAGGCTTGAGAGATGAAGATCTCTCACTCCTTTCTTGCCCATCACACGTTTTTATAGGACTCCATGCATACATGCACACACCGCTCCCTACGGCATCCTATCCCACGAGGTAGCGGTGATACCGTAGTATAAAGGACCGGTTGAGCGTGTTTTCCATGGAGGTTAGGGTAAGAATTAAGAAAGGAAGGACAAGAACCTAGAGGAAGAAACACTGTTTCTTCCCGATGGTACTAATGCACTTTATTAATAATTACCATAACATCTAAAGAGATCTAATTTAGGGCAGAGAAAGTGGTGAGGAATATTGACTTTCCAAACCTAACCTAAACCTAACCCTAGCAAGATTTTAGTTTAGATCAGTTTAGTTTTTAGATTTAATCAATCCGACAACAATCGGAATTAACTCGTTAGAACAAATCGAAGATACAAAAAATTCCTGTGGACCGACCCGTACTCACCGGCTAGATACCAAGTGTAGGGTTACTAGGCACTCTAATAAGGTTCTACAAGGCATCAACCATGCCCGTTTAAAATTTTAGCCGTGCTGAATAACCCTAAACAAGATCTTTGCTAGAAAATTAGGGTTTCACATGCATGTAAATAACATTTACCACTAAGTGAATACGATATACAACCTTTGTAGATCGGTCCTTCGCTTCTAAAGCTCCTTGTCATAGTCCCTTCGCTGCAATCATGGTTCTCCCGGGCTCTTGCATGGCTTCACGAGGCGAAAGATGCGTCCTTGCTTGAAGTCTTCGAGGCCGAAAATGATCTACGTCGAGGGAATACCGACTCAAGCTACTACTTCACTAACTAGAGAATTAGTGAAGCAAACACCCTATACTAAAGTGCTAGTCTAGTAGAGGATGGAGAAATAGGAAGTGGGTTCTCTTTAGAATTTTATTTCTCACAATCTTTCACTCTCTTTTTGAATCTCTAGCATGCTTTTCTTTTGCTCAAAGAAGAAGAAGATGATGAACAAAAGAAAAGATGAGGATAATAATCAAGTGAGTGAGCTAACCATGGTGAGTGAGTATCATATACTAACTCATGTAGAGACTTAATCATGGCTAAGTGTGATGGTTAGGTTAACAAAAATCCAAAGTAAGAACAAATTTAGTGGACTTTAGTCAATGCATCCACAAGCTTCATGCATTTTCTAATTTTCCACTAATTTTGTAATTACTTTAAATACATTAAACCCAACATAACAAATAGCATGGTGTAAGTCTCATACACCCATGAATGTTGTATCAACAACCATGATACAAAAAGAAAACACATTTTAATATATATCACATATATATTAAAGTTGTGCACATGTGAGAAAAATCCATAAGTGAACAAATGTTAGTTAATGTAAATTAGTATATTTAATATACAATTATACACTAAATTATTAAATCAACACTTAACTTAATAATCCGGTCATATCTCATATAACCGACTAACATCCATTGTATCGACTTATCGAATCAACACTTGATTCGATAACCTGGCTATATCATATATAACCGACCGATACAAAAAGTCGCAAGAATAGAATACGGTATCACATACACGCATTATTCTCGGTCCCGCACACATCACATATGCGCTCCTATTTCGTTTTGCCTGAGCCAGTAAAACCTCTATGTAGGACTCTAAAGATTCGTCAATACGTCGGCAGTAGGTGATGATCACATCAAACACCCACAAGCCGTCAGCGGTACTAGTTGGACGTAATCGCTACCCGGGTATTGAGCGATCAGAAGATCAGCAAGCAAGCCCGCTCCAACTCCTGTAAAAGCCTGCCGGTAACACTTCCCATACAGTCCGGTCTCCTCGTCAGATATGTCGCATATCAAGTCTAGGGGTGGTAAACGTCAGACCCCAACAACCGATAAGTCGTACCGATGTGAGGCTCATAACGGGTCGAGAAACTACTGGTAACACGTACCAGTAAATCTCTAAATCAGCCCTGGCCAGGGACTTCCCTGTTATGGCCAATCGAGCACAGCGCAACATCAACCCCCAATACCGGGAGAGACGAAACCCCTCCTATCGCTCATTGCCTCCATGTGACTCGGGACTGTACCCAAAAACCACTGTTTTGCACACCCTCTTGGACGTGGTAAGGTGGAAATCAAAGCACAGTGGGAATCACACAAGACTCTATGACGATCTCGGGTCTACAGACTAACCTGCACAAGTGTCACCAGAGAACTGCCATCTGACGTGAGGTATAATACCATCTGGGAGTTCTCGACGAGTCCGTCCAGTGTACCCAGTCTCCACTGAGCACCTGTATACCATCTCTGATATCAAACACCAATGGATATGGGATCATCCATCGCCCATCTCATGGATCGAGAAGCGTATATGCTAGTCTACTCTGGTATATCGATGCCCTGTCTCGATACACCTCCGACTAGGAACATTAAAGGATGTACTTATGGACTACTCTGTCCCCACTAGTATGATCTGCATCATAGTCCAGGCAGTCAAGTACACATCCTAAGGGCTTTACCAACATGTAACTATAAGACAGTATCAAGAGACAAGTATACATGTTAAGATAAAGAGCAACCAGATAGCATACTATCATATCGAGCAAGAAAGTCCTCTCTATATATGTCCAAGCATCCAATATAATATACATCATCTGTACAATACTGGCTTCTAGGGTATACATACAACTAACAATCTCCCACTTGCACTAGGGCCAGCTGCTGTAGTAACGCATACCAAGCATCCCGAAGAGTCTCTCAAACTGTATCTGGGGAATGGCCTTCATGAGTGGATCCGCAGTGTTGTTCTTCGTGTCAACCGTCCTGACCTCGATCTCCCGGTGATCTACTATCTCCCGGATCAGGTGATACCGCCTCAGAATATGCCTGGATCACCGATAGGACCTGGGTTCCTTGGCCAAAGCCACCGCTCCATTATTATCATAATACAAAGGCATTGGATGCTCAATGGATGGAACCACTCCAAGTTCAGTAATGAACTTCTTGATCCAGACAGCCTCTTTGGCAGTATCGTTGGCAGCGATGTATTCAGCCTCCATCGTCGAGTCTGCCACGGTTTCCTGCTTGGAACTCTTCCAGCTAACCGCCCCTCTGTAAAGGGTAAAGACAAATCCCGAGTGCGACTTAGAGTCGTCCTTATCACTTTGGAAGCTCAAATCGGTAAAGGACTCCACTTGGAGTTCTCCGTTACCATACACCAAGAGCATCTCTTTAGTCCTTCGTAAGTACTTGAGAATGCTCTTCACAGCTGTCCAGTGACTCTCCCCAGGATCAGCTTGATACCTACTCACTATACTTAGTGAGTGTGCTACATTGGGTCTGGTACATAGCATCGCGTACATGATAGAGCCTACAGCCGAAGCATAGGGTATCCCTTGCATGCGAGCTCTTTCCAAATCAGTCTTGGGAGACATCTCTTTGGAGAGAGTGAGTCCAGAGATCGTGGGTAAGTTTCCACGCTTGTATTCTTCCATACTAAACCTCTTTAGTATGGTGTCAATGTACCTGGATTGGGACAATCCCAATATCCTTTTATATCTATCTCTATAGATCACAATTCCCAGTATGCAGGAGGAATCACCTAGATCTTTCATTGAGAATCTTTGTGATAAGAAGAGCTTGACCGATTGCAGCATAGGAATGTCATTCCTATCAAGAGTATGTTGTCCACGTACAATACGAGGAAGACAACCTTACTCTCTGCCACCTTCTTGTAGATACAAGGTTCATCTACGTTTTTTACGAAATCAAACTCTTTGATAACGACGTCAAAGCAGATGTTCTAACTCCGCGATGCTTGCTTTAATCCATAAATGGATTTAAGCAGCTTACACACCTTCCCGCTGCTCCCACTAGCTACGAAGCCCTATGGCTGAGTCATGTACACGCTCTCTTCTAAATCACCGTTTAGAAAGGCGGTCTTAACATCCATTTGCCAGATTTCGTAGTCATGATATGCAGCGATGGCAAGCATGATCCGGATGGATTTAAGCATAGCCACTGGAGAAAAGGTTTCGTCATAGTCCACATCTGGTCTTTGACGAAAACCCTTTGCAACAAGTCTAGCTTTGAAAGTCTCCACTTTCCCATCTACACCAAGTTTTTTCTTGAAGATTCACTTGCTCCCAATGAGTTTTACCCCTTCAGGAGCATCTTCCAAAGTCCATACTTTGTTGGTGTACATGGATTCCATCTCGGACCGCATTGCATCCAGCCATTTCACTGAGTCCCCACTCGTGATGGCCTGCTCGAAACTAGTTGGGTCATCATCCTCCATGATGCAATCCTCACTCCCACCATCCATGAGAAAACCGTAGTATCTCTCAGGTGGATGAGGAACCCTACTAGATCGGCGGAGTGGCTGGGGTTCATCGGGAACTACTGAATCCTCCGGTTCTACCAAATTTTCTGTTGTAGTCTGTATTGCTGGAACCTCTTCCAGTTCTACCTCCTTGCCACTAATCTCTTTATCAAGAAATTCCTTTTCTAGAAAGGTGGCATGTCGAGAAACAAACACCTTTTGTTCCTCGGTGTGGTAGAAGATATACCCGCGTGAATGTTTGGGATATCCAATAAACTTACACGGAATGGACCTTGCCGCGAGTTTGTCCGGATTTTGTGTTTTTACATATGCCGGACAACCCCATATCTTAACGTAATTAAGACATGGTCTCTTTCCTTTCCATATCTCATATGGAGTGGTTGGCACAGATTTGGTGGGAACCATATTCAATAGGTCTGCAGTTGTTTCCAGTGCATACCCCCAGAAGGAAATAGGTAACTCAGCTGTGCTCATCATAGAGCGCACCATATCTAATAGGGTGCGATTCCTCCGTTCCGATACGCCGTTGTGCTGTGGTGTATATGGAGGAGTTAGCTGAGAGAGAATCCCATTCTCTTTTAGGAAGTCCAGGAATTCATTGCTCAAGTATTCACCTCCTCGATCAGATCGAAGGATTTTAATACTTTTTCTGGTTTGGTTCTCGACTTCTTGTTTATATTCTCTAAATTTCTCAAAAGCTTTTGATTTGTGTTTCATCAGGAACATATATCCGAACTTAGAGAGATTGTCAGTGAATGTAATGAAGTACGAAGAACCATTCCTGGCATGTGTAGACGTGGGACCGCATACATCGCTATGTACCAGTCCTAAGAGTTCAGTAACTCTTTCTCCGTGTCCCGTAAACGGAGTTTTGGTCATCTTGCCTTTGAGACATGACTGGCAAGTGTCATAAGATGAAAATTCAAACGGATTCAAATATCCATCCTTATACAACTTAGCTAGTCGTGTCGCATTGATGTGACCCAGTCTACAATTCCACAAGAAGGATTCATTCCGTTCTGAACTCTTCCTCTTGTGTGTGTTTGTTATGCTCAGAACTATTGATTGATTTAGAACATAAATGCCATTGCACAACGTGCCTGATCCAACCAACTTTTGGTTCAGGAAAATGTTCATAACATTATCCTGTAATACAAAATTATATCCCTCTTTACTCAACAAAGAAACCGATATAATGTTGCATATCTGGTTCGGCATGTAATAGCATTCGTTCAGAATCAATGTATTACCAGTTGGCAATACAAGGTGATATTCCCCGACGGTTTTAGCTGCAACAATTGCACCATTTCCAACCCTTATGTCTTTATCACCTTCTCTAAGTTCTCTACCTTTCTTAAGCCCATGTAACTGATTACATATATGGGATCCTGACCCGGTATCTAATACCCAGGACGTAGAGGAAATGGAGAAACAGTTCTCTGTAACGAACACACCCGAAGAAAATGCATCAACATGTACTTTCTTCATTCGGGTGGCATGGGAATTCTGGTATTCCCCTATATCCTATTCATTCTTATAACTTTTATAAGAAAGAACGGAACTAACATTCCCCAGCACAGTATAACATGCGGGTTCAGTCAATACATCCATATTATTATCTTTATTAAGTCATAATATGGTCGCTACCTGGAGAGAGAGAGAAGAAAACACTTTAGCGTATGCTCTTGCAAGATCATATTGGTTATTATTTTATCTAATCAGGATGGCTCCCAGTGTTTTTATCAAATCTTCTTTCAAACCCTAAAAGGAAAGACTAGCCGGGATTAATTACACCCTACAATTTCGCCAATCTTTCAGCCAGGCCAGTGTCAGTACTTTGAGGAAGGTTCCCCGTGCTTTCGCACGGACCTAATTAAAGTAAACCTCGTTTTCCCATAGGCGTAACCCCGTTAACACCTTTCTAGACACCTACTTGATCGGCTAATTGTCCTGTGTAAAACTCTCCCAGGAGTAACAATTACTCGCAGTGGGTATCGGGATCCAACTATCTCATAGAAGGTACGCAATCTCATTGCAAATTTCAACACTTGAAATTCCCGATAATATTTTGCCCCTAGCGTCCCATGACCTTGACGCAGGCCAACAAACCATAGTGCGCTAGTCAAGTTCTACCCGTCATTTCTTGATTGAATTAAACCCACCCGCACGACCCTTGACGCAGGCCAATAAAGTCGTACGACTACCCTAATCCAATCTGCATCATATGCATAAGCAGATAAATACTAGTTAGCTACCGCACACTACGCCTTGACGCAGGCCAACAAACGTAGTACGAATACTAAGAAGGACTTATCTGAAATGACGGAGGGCTACGACAGGTTTTTCTAAAAACCTATTGCGTAATGAACTTGATATCGTTGTAGAATCGAGTGAATTTTGAAAAAGGAGTGTTTTTGAGGCTTTCACTAGTTTTGCTAAAGAGGTCACTCCCGGTGAAGGGATCTCGGCCCTTTCCTTATGGAATAAGGTGCAGGATATATCATATATATCGCTATGCAAAGCAAAAACTCCAAAAGCAATAAAAAAACAAACCGAGTGTTGTAGCATCTGCCAGTTTTGCTAAAGAGGTCACTCCCGGTGAAGGGATCTCGGCTCTTTCCTCATCGAATAAGGTGCAGGATATATCATATATATCGCTATGCAAAGCAAAAACTGTAGCTACCCTTTTTGAAAAATTTGATTCTACAACATCTTTTAGGTTTCTTTTCTTTCATTAATCACATTAATGAAGTCCCATCATTTAAGACACCTAAACATCACAGATAAATACGACGTACACTTATGCCATCCGCATTCGCCTCGATGTCCCCTCGTGCACCGTTAGGTTAGGTAACTAACGACAGAGCGGGGCAGGGCTAGCGCAGGTGTAAAACATAAGTAACGTCTATATAATATATCATATATTCTATATACAGTATTTATCACAACATATCAAATGATCACATCACAGATATCGCAGCAGAAGAAACATATGAAACATTGGATATACTAGGACGTCCGTGTTTTATTTTGAGCCTCTATAAAACACGGATTCCACGGTCGCGATGAATAGCCAAACCCACACCCCTAGACCCCTACGAGAGCGGCAAGCAACCCTACCAATTCTAGAGTTAGGAGACCCGGACTCGACTCCTCGAGTTGGTCTCCCACTGGACTTTAGAACCCGGTTACTTGTGCTCTCCTCCTTGGGTCTATCCTAGTGCGGAAAAGTAAATAATATACAAATGGTGACAACAAGCTCATCCCGGAAGTTCCCCAATAAAAGAATATTACATACATTTAATTTTACATGAATGAAAATAAAAACTCTCATCTCACATAAAACCTCCGGCTATTCAAAACGCAACGATCCAATATAACATATCCAGCAACACATAACATCGCATGTCATCAACGTAAGTAAATATGCGCATCCCAATTGTCGTTGACATATAGCAACGAAACCGGCGATATCACATATTACACTTACGGTCGCAGAAAAGAAAGTGTAAAACTACAACATTTTGAATCCACAATCACTTTAGACATCGTAAATCCGAAATATCACATACTTCGCATTTCATGCCTAACTATATGAATTCCATATATTGTATCACATTCCAGATAAATAGACAGTATTAAACTTTCCGAACAGATAATCAAATACCCAAAATTTCCTAAATAGCTCAACACTTGAGCGGAGTTCAAAAATTCCAGAATACATCACAGTAGCAATGGTCCAGCCGTAGAAGGGTCAAGCCAACGCCGTACCGCCCCACATGTGGCATGCCGTACCGCCCCACATGTGGCACGCCGTACCGCCCCAAACCCTAAGGTTTAGAAGCGGTTCAGACGGTCACATAATCGAGTTAAGGTTTGTGTTCTTCTAGAGAGTCCATCACATTACTTGCACGTTTTTCCGAAAGATTTAAACCCAAGAAAAATTTCAACACTTGAAAGTTTTTCGTGCCGGGAAAAAATGAGTTAATGATATCCGTTCGAACATTTTAATAGTTTCTAAATATCCGGAAAACACACGAAATTAAATTTTCCGATCGAATCAACGAATACAAAATAATCCCCAGAACACTCAACACTTGAGTCAAATTAAAAGTACCCAGAAAATATCACTAACAGATAAGGGTATTACTGTACAAAAAGAATAACCAAATCTCACTGTACGGCCGCGGATCCGCGGCACAAGCAGGGTACTGCCGCGGTTCCGCAGCGATCCGTATGAGTTAATTTGTCGTTTTGCACAGTAATTCCTAAAATCACCTGCTGAATTTTTTAGGTATTTTTAATTCAGAAAAAACACGGTTTTAAAAAAATGTCCAGAGAGGGGGTTAAATTGACGTTTTCGGGTTCGATCGGGGTTTTAACTTCGTATACACGTCGCCTAATGCTCTAGCTAGGCTCTGATACCACTGTAGGGTTACTAGGCACTCTAATAAGGTTCTACAAGGCATCAACCATGCCCGTTTAAAATTTTAGCCGTACCGAATAACCCTAAACAAGATCTTTGCTAGAAAATTAGGGTTTCACATGCATGTAAATAACATTTACCACTAAGTGAATACGATATACAACCTTTGTAGATCGGTCCTTCACTTCTAAAGCTCCTTGTCGTAGTCTCTTCGCTGTGATCATGGTTCTCCCGGGCTCTTGCATGGCTTCACGAGGCGAAAGATGCGTCCTTACTTGAAGTCTTCGAGGCCGAAGATGATCTACGTCGAGAGAATACCGACTCAAGCTACTACTTCACTAACTAGAGAATTAGTGAAGCAAACACCCTATACTAAAGTGCTAGTCTAATAGAGGATGGAGAAATAGGAAGTGGCTTCTCTTTAGAATTTTATTTCTCACAATCTTTCACTCTCTTTTTGAAACCCTAGCATGCTTTTCTTTTGCTCAAAGAAGAAGAAGAAGATGAACAAAAGAAAAGATGAGGATAATAATCAAGTGAGTGAGCTAACCATGGTGAGTGAGTATCATATACTAACTCATGTAGAGACTTAATCATGGCTAAGTGTGATGGTTAGGTTAACAAAAATCCAAAGTAAAAACAAACTTAGTGGACTTTAGTCAATGCATCCACAAGCTTCCACAAGCTTCATGCATTTTCTAATTTTCCACTAATTTTGTAATTACTTTAAATACATTAAACCCAACATAACAAATAGTATGGTGTAAGTCTCATACACCCATGAATGTTGTATCAACAACCATGATACAAAAAGAAAACACATTTTAATATATATTAAAGTTGTGCACATGTGAGAAAAATCCATAAGTGAACAAATGTTAGTTAATGTAAATTAGTATATCTAATATACAATTATACACTAAATTATTAAATCAACACTTGACTTAATAATTCGGTCATATCTCATATAACCGACTAACATCCACTATATCATATATAACCGACTGATACAAAAAGTCACGAGAATAGAATACAGTATCACATACACGCATTATTCTCGGTCCTGCACATATCGCATATGCGCTCCTATTTCGTTTTGCCTGAGCCAGCAAAACCTCTATGTAGGACTCTAAAGACTCGTCAATACGCCGGCAGTAGGTGATGATCACATCAAACACCCACAAGCCGTCAGCGGTACTAGCTGGACGTAACAGCTACCCGGGTATTGAGCGATCAGAAGATCAGCAAGCAAGCCCGCTCCAACTCCGGTAAAAGCCTGCCGTTAACACTTCTCGTACAGTCCGGTCTCCTCGTCTGATATGTCGCATATCAAGTCTAGGGGTGGTAAACGTCAGACCCCAACAACCGATAAGTCGTGCCGATGTGAGGCTCATAACGGGTCGAGAAACTACTGGTAACACCTACCAGTAAATCTCTAAATCAGCCCTGGCCAGGGACTTCCTTGTTATGGCCAATCGAGCACAGCTTAACATCAACCCCCAATACCGGGAGAGACGAAACCCCTCCTATCGCTCATTGCCTCCATGTGACTCGGGACTGTACCCAAAAACCACCGTTTTGCACGCCCTCTTGGACGTGGTAAGGTGGAAATCAAAGCACAGTGGGGTATAATACCATCTGGGAGTTCTCGGAGAGTCCGTCCAGTGTACCCAGTCTCCACTGAGCACCCGTATACCATCTCTGATGTCAAACACCAATGGATATGGGATCATCCATCGCCCATCTCATGGGTCGAGAAGCGTATACGCTAGTCTACTCTGGTATATCGATGCCCTGTCTCGATACACCTCCGACTAGGAACATTAAAGGATGTACTTATGGACTACTCTGTCCCCACGAGTATGATCTGCATCATAGTCCAGGCAGTCAAGTACACATCCTAAGGGCTTTACCAACATGTAACTATAAGACAGTATCAAGAGACAAGTATACATGTTAAGATAAAGAGCAACCAGATAGCATACTATCATATCGAGCAAGAAAGTCCTCTCTATATATGTCCAAGCATCCAATATAATATACATCATCTGTACAATACTGGCCTCTAGGGCATACATGCAACTAACACCAAGCGACGCCATTCTTGATTGTGGTTAACAAATATTTTTGATTCATCTTTTAAAAGCGCAAGCACGCTTAAATCTCTTTAAATCAGCGTTCCAGAATCTGTTCCCCGCCGAAAAGACGCGACTGGGATGTTGGGACGTTCGGGCCTGAATTCCGAGGGCAGATGCTAATTGGTGCTATCCGTCCACCTCTTCGAAGATGCCAAGTTAATTTATGGCACCGTGTATCGAAGGTTTAAACGGATGCGGCCGATATAGCTGACTTCGTCAGATTCCCCCTCATTTGAGGGGTTTTTTTTATTGTGGGGACGCTCTTCCCTACAGGCGCAAGCCTGCAGTTAATTATGCTACCGCATCACGGTAACCACTTTCTCCTTCTCCAGATGGTCATTTTGTGTCGTGGGTGTTTGTTTTATTTTTGGTTGCCCGTGGATTGTATACGGAGACTAATTTATGTTGTCGCCCGTAGGACGTGGATTAGTCCAAATCCGTATCTTCTTAGATTTGGGTTTTGGTTTGGGTTTAAGGATACGTTAGTCTCATTTGAAACTAAGATCAACTTAAACGTTTGTTAAGGATACGTTAGTCTAATTTTAGACTAAGATCTACTCAACGGGATCGTTTAGATCCAACAAGAGAGCATTTGAACTCTATTGTTTAGTTTAGGGACATTGCGGTCGATGGTGGTCCAAGGTTAAGGACATCATAGTCCGAGAGTTTAAAGACCTCACAGTCAAGGTTAAGGACATCATAGTCCGTGAGTTTAAAGACCTCACAGTCAAGATTAAGGACATCATAGTCCGTGAGTTTAAAGACTCACAGTCAAGGTTAAGGACATCATAGTCCGTGAGTTTAAAGACCTCACAGTCAAGGTTAAGGACATCATAGTCCGTGAGTTTAAAAACCTCACAGTCAATATTAAGGACATCATAGTCCGTGAGTTTAAGGACCCCACAGTCCAGTTTAAAGACGTCATAGTCTATGTATGGTTGTCGGGACCCATCACCTCTCTGAAGACGTTGAAGGATTACAACGACATATATCAGAGGGGTTCAGAGATGTACCCTTGAACCAATGTTGATTGGGAAATCTGTAGTCCAATTTGGGACTAAAATTAATTAATTAGATTATGAGCACATGGGCTCAGTTAAATCTGAATTGAAGACTTATGGCCAGTCTTGGGCTAAGTCCAATCAAGTTAAAATGTTTAACATTTATTTTGGGCTGTTAAGCATTTGTTTGGGCTTTGCCCTTTTAACAATGCTGAGCATTGATTTAAATTCTGACAATGTTTATCTTTTATTGAATGCTAAGTATTCATCGTAGCTCTGGGGCTTATAAAAGAACAATTTATGTTCTGTCTAAGCGCACATAAAAGCATGTGGCGCACTTGGCACTAGCGCCAGTCGATGAGCGCAGTGCGCTATGGTTAAAGCGCTAATGGGCTTGGCACCAGATATGAAGAGCTAATGCGCTTAGCACTTTGTGCTAAATGAAAAGCGCTGATGTGCTTAGCGCTTTGCGCTAGATGTAGAGCGCTGATGCGCTACAGTTGAAGCGTTGAGGTGTTGGATGTATATGCCCTAGAGGCCAGTATTGTATATGTATATATATAGGATACTAGGGATATGTATGTACAGAACAATCTTGCTCAGTTTTATAGTATATTATTTAACTTGTCTTTATCGGGATATGTGTATTTATTTATATTGTTGTTATATCTAGTTTGCACATATTGATAAAGACTCGATACGATAGTATACTATTGTGGTTTGTCTTTATCTTAACATGGCATATGTTATACTCGTTATTACATATTGCGGTTACATGTTGATAAACCCCCTAGGATCTTGCTTGACTACCTGCGTTGTGATGGCGATCATACTTATGGGAGCAGGGTAGTCCATAAGCACATCCTTAAATGGTCCCTTGTCGCGTGAGTATCGGGACTGGGCACTAATATTCCAGAGTAGAATAGTGTGTACGTTTCTAGCCCCGTCGGGGGATGGTTGGTCCCGCAGCTATTTGTCTGATGCACCTAAGATCGTATACAGGTGCTCACTGGGTGTGAGTACACTGGACGGACTCGCCGAGAACTTCCATGTGGTACTATACCTATCGTCAGATGGAAATTCTCAGGTGACATGTGTACAGGTTATTCTTTGGACCCGAGATCGGCATTTGTCTCGTGTGAGTTCCCACTGAACTTTGATCACTACCCTACCACAGCTCTACTGAATCGTGCAAACAGGTTTTGGTTGGGTTCAGTCCCAAGCCACATGGAGGCAGTGAGCGATTGTCGGGGATTCGTCTCTCCCGGTATAGGGAGTCGATATTGCACTGTGATTCGATTGGTCAGGACCATAAGACCTTGGCCAAGGCACTTGGGATTTACTGATAGGTTGATCAGTAGTTTCCCGGATTGGTCCTTAGCCACATCGGCACGACTTATCAGGTTATTAGGGTCTGACGTTCACCATCCCCTAGACCCGGTATGCGATACTCTTTGACGAAGAGACCGGACTGTATGGATATTGTCACGGATAGGCTCAGTAGGAGATCCAGATGAGTTTGCTCATCGGCCTTCCTTTTAGACAGGTTCCTGGGTAGCCGTTACGTACAGCTAGTGCCGCTGACGTGCTTGTGGTTAAACCCACTGCCAGAGTACTGTCGAGTCTTTAGAATCCCACACATAGGGTTCCCTGATTCAGGCGAAATGATGTAGTAGCCTTATTGGATACGTCCAGGGTTCGATCGATTGATGTACTTTGTACTCGGATTTTCGATTGGACAGTTGGTAATACTAGCCGGCTCGGGTTTGAGCCGGATTATTAAATCAGGTATTGATTTAATAATTTACATATATGTATTTCGATACATATATTCTAGTATTACGTTCTTCGTGTTATTCTATCTCTTTTGGCGTTCAAATTTTTATCTGATTGCCGGTATATATATACAGTAGACTGAAATCCGTATTTCTTACAGATTTCCTTCTAGAAGGTGGCCACCTCATTATGTATTTTCCTTTTATTTGATAATTGGAAATGAGGTGTAAAGTGAGAGGTGGGGGAGGAATGGAGGTGACCATGCTTCAATAGTAATCAAATGAATTTATAATTCATTTTGGGTTTACTATTGAAGCATGGTTTCTATTGTTTAATGAAAGAAAATAGCATACAAAACCTTTGTGTGTTATTTTCTCTCTCATGCTTGATCATTATTTTCTTGAGCTTCATTTTCTCTCCAAGCTCCTCCCTCCTCTTGCTTTCCTCTATCTTCATCTTCTTCCTCTTCACTAACATTCTCATGTGTTGAGAAACAAGTGAAAATGTTAGAAAAGAGATAGAAAACACTTAGACATCCAAACTACATCCTAGATTACTTGGGCTAGCATCCCAAGTTCTCTAGTTGCTCTTTTGACACTTAGCAAAGAGCTAGAGCCATGGATCATATTCCCCGGGTGGATCATCAAGGACCAAGGAAGGCCGGAGAACAAGCTTGATCCCGGAGGACCGACAGAGCAAGGAAAGAAGATCAAGCAAGTTCAAGGTGGCTAGTAGAAGCTAAGGATGAAGAACGAAGACCGAAGGACTTGGTTCGTTTGGTAAGAATTCCTCATCATAGTAGATAGCTCTCCTAGTATAGCTAGTTAGTTTTATGGAAAGATCCGGGTTTAGAGTTAAACTAGTGCCAAGTTTTTGTCGTTAGAAAATTTTTGTTCCGCATTTGGCCACAGAAGTTGGCCGGGGCACTAGGGTAACCCTTTATGAAGCGCTTGACGCTGGTGCCATATAATGGGCGCAAAGCGCTTTTAGTAATGCAGCGCACACGTGAGGAGCACGTGGGGCGCTTGGCGCTGGCCAATGAGCGCAGTGCGCTGTGTTTGAAGTGCTATTGCACTGCAGCGCTTTGCGCTAAATGAAGAGCACTAAGGCACTTATAAATCAGGAGCGCTAAGGCTCTTCTTATGTTAACTTTGCGCTCTGAAGATTATCTTCTCTTTGATAAGAGACTTTGTCTCAAGATTCTAAGAACCAAGTTCTTAGTTTATAGGAGATATTTCAATCTCTTTTTGATGAAAGGCTTTGTCTTTATGGATCTGTGATCCTAAGAGAATTGAATAATTCTCTCCCCCTTTATAATGAGATGTTCATGATCTCAGAAAGACGATTTGTCTTATAGATATATGATCTGTGAAAGAAGTAAATACTTCTTTATTTTATGATGAGATCTTTTTGATCTCTTTATAAAAGACTTTGGTCTTTGTAGATCTATGATCTTTTAAGAAGAGAATTCTTCTTTTTAATTATGAGATGATTTCATCTCTTTGTTTATCATCATTCTTTTTACCTTGAAAAAAAATCTTCTTTCTTGAGAGCTTGGCTCTTCTTTCTGAAATCTCAGAGCTTATGGGGGAGTCCCTCTCTACAAGACTTAAAGTCTTGGGGCCTTTATATAGGGCAAGCTGATTTGTTGAATCGGTTAAAGAGATTTATTCTCTAATTGATTTGGGAATTTCCCCACCGTCGGATCTTTGATCCAAGGGCTTCTGGTTTACAGAAGATAAGCTTCTTGTTTTAACAAGATTGGGAAATCTTTCCAAACAGAATTTATTCTGTATTTTGGTGATTTTCTTTTAATGACCATTGGATCATTGATCCAACAGTGTTCCAAATTCAGGGCACAATCTTTTCTGTTTGGAAAGATTCAACAGAATTTCATTCTTGTTAAAACATGATTTGATCACATCCGTTGGATATTTGATCCAACGGTGAGGAACATTTAGTTCCAGCGCTAGCGCTTATGCGCTCTGCCCATGGTGCGCTACTTGGAGCGCAGCGCTCTTGGCGCTAGCGCACACGTGCTTTGCACGTGGTGCGCTACTTAGAGCGCAGCGCATCTAGCGCTAGCGCCTATGCGCTTTGCACGGGGTGCGCTAGTTGTAGCGCAGCGCTTTTATAAAAACGCAGCTTTAATTTAAATTTTTAATTCTGAATAGAGCTTTGCTCTAATTGGGGAAAAAACAGAGATATTGGGCCATCGGACTATAAAATCCATGTTGCTTTCGTTGTTCTTTGGCTCTGTCTTTACAAGGTCGGCAATGGTGATTTTATCGCTGACACTCATGAACCTTTGCTTGAACATGGATTCTATTTGAGCGAACGTCGTGATCGAGTCATCTAGTATGCTTGCATACCAATCGAAAGCAACATCCGTCAAGCTATTAACAAACCGACGGAGAAGGAGCGCATCATTGCCCCTAGTATTTGCGCATGATGCTTTAAATTGGGCAATGTGCCGATTCGCATTTCCCGTCCCATCGAACCTTTCAAATTTGGGGACGAAATAGCCAGTGGGAAACTCCATAAGATCATACCGAGCAGGATTTGGTCTCCCACTACTGCTGGCATCTTTTTGCTCTCCTGCTTCGGCTACCAATATTTTGACTTTGTTGGCAACCAAATCCATGATTTGATCTTGAGTTAGCGGGTTACTGTCATCGGCCGCCAAGACATTTCCCAAGATAGAATGCGACTGGCCTTCATGCGGTCCGCCTACCTTTGGATTTGAGGGAATAGGCGTCGGCTGTCTCGGGACACCGTTTCCCGGTCCATGAGTAGAAACATGCACTTGATTGGGCGGCTGAGAAGCAAGTTGGGCCATGAGCTGTAAAACGACGTTTGTCAAGTCGTCAATTTTTGAGTGGAGCTTGGCCATCTCCTTGTCTTTATTTCTGAGCTGCTTTCGGAGCTCCTGGAGAAGTTGTTGCTCTGCGGTCTTTGGATGGAAAGTTGGCTCATCTTCGCTTTCCGAGCTTGACTCTATATGGACTGAGGGGTCTTTCTGCCTATCATCCTCAATGAGAGGGTTTTTATCATCCAGCGGAGGTGGCTGTTCTTGGGAAACGGCAACCACATTCAACCCAGATTGGATTTGAGATGTGGTGGCCCCGTCCTTGCTCTTGCTGCGCGTGCCTACCATGTAGACAGTGTGGACCACATATCCAGCCATTTCCTCATCTTTGGCGGGGTAACCCTGTTCTTCGAACCTCATGAGGTTCAGCCCAGCAGGAGCCCTAGCCCTTTTGTTGGCTCTATATCTGAGCCTTTTCTGCCTTAGCTTCTCAATTTTAAGGGCTTGGCGGGCATCCATTTCCTGGGAAGCCACCGTGAGTCGATTAGCGGGGAGCTTAGAGAAGACACCTGATCGAGCAGTTGTCAGGGGCACCGCCGGAGCTTGCTGGAGAGGCCTTGTCACTTTGTTGGTGTTGATGGCCTTGCCCCCAGCTGGGGCCAAGGAGAGTCGTTCAAACACCGACTTGCGTTTGAGTTGGGGCGTCTTCGAGATCACCACATTTGGCCTCTTGCCTTTGGAGACCGGTTTGTCTGTCACCGGGGCTTGAGGTGCAGGGATGGCATTAGCCGAGACAAACAGAATAGACCCAAATTGTAGCAGCGGTTCTTTCCACTATCGTCCGAGACTTGCCGGGAGGACCGTCCTAGAATCCATCTTCATCGTGTATGAGATGGGAGCTTAGTTCATCTTTGGAGACATTGTTGAGAAGTGATTGCTTGAAAACCTGCATGAAAGAGCATTATTTTAATATAAATATAGATATGTATATTGATTGAGTTCGCATGAACGTTTAACTCGAAATATGGGAGGAGAGATTGGTCCCACCGGGCGTACCAGAATCTGTAGGGTGTTTTTCGTCACCCCATTGAGATGGGAATCCGCGCGCGCTTGTCAGGCGCATTACAGATTCCCCCTGCCTAGGGTAGGCTGGGGTTTATTGATTGTGGGGATCCGAATCTCTGGCAGCCGCGGACTAAGCTGCCGTTAATTACCCCCCGCCTTTGGAGCGAAGGAACCTCCGATTAATGGGTTAAACTGGTCATGCGAACTCAATGTGCAGTGTGCGTGTGTTGTGTTTTAAAAGGGGTTTTGGATATATCGGGGGCCGCGCAGAGTTTTTACGGGGGGGGTGTTTTTAGTGTGGAGTATGTGTGTGTGTGTATACATATATATATTTTTTAAAAAGGTAAAGGGCATGCAAAGGATGCGTGGGAAAATGCGCCAGCGCTTACGGTGCTAGCGCTTTGAGCTCAAGGGCGCTAGCGCTTTGAGTGCAGGAGCGCTAGCACTTTGAGGGCTAGCGCCCCACGTGCCAGGCATGTGGACGCTCGGGCGCTAGCGCTTTGGGCGCTAGCGCTCTGAGCGCAAGAGCGCTAGCGCCCCACGTGCCAGGCACGTGGGCGCTCAGGCGCTAGCGCTCTGAGCGCAAGGGCGCTAGCGCTTCAAGCGCAAGGGCGCTGGCGCTTCGGGCGCTAGCTCTTTGAGCGCAAAGGCGCTAGCGCCTCACATGCCAGGCACGTGGGCGCTCGGGAGGCAAAAGGGACTTGGTCCCTGCAATGGGAGTTGTACTCCCAGAAAGGAGCACTTATTATTTTGTATATATATATATATATGAGGAGTTAAACTCCTAGGATATTTTGAAGCTGATGAAGGGGCTTCTCCCTTGAGCCCTGGATCTTCCCCAAAGTGGGATTTCTGGAGATGGGTCTCCTTCTTCTTCCTGTCGTTTGGCCGGATCTTGGAGAAAGGGGGTGAGATTTAAAGATCTCCCCTTTTTGAGATCTAATGGAAGATATGAGTTCCCCTTTGTGGGTTTTGTGGTGAAAAACTATTTAGTTTTATAAAAGGAAGAGTAAAACTCTTGATTTAATTCAAAAGTAAGAAGAAGGTTTTAGAACATTGAGGAAGGAGAAGATCACATATCTTGATACTTTTTGGGAGAGAGAAAAAAGTTGTTGAGATATTTTCATTATCTTGGCCTTTATATGCTATACACTTTACATATAGCCCCTTGGGCTTTACAAAAATGGCATTTTGGCCATCCTGTGGCTCATGTGCCATTTCTTTTTGCACATAAGCCATGGGCTTTACAAAAATTTGGCTCTATGCCCATTCATGCATAAAAAATTACATAAAAATTATTTATTACATGATTTCATTTTTGGCATAGAAGAGGGCCGGCCGCTTCATGTTCGGACTCGACCTGAGCATGGGCCCACTTGATTCGGGCTTGGGCCCACTTGGCTTGGGGTTGACCTTGACTTTGACTTGGTCAATCGGGATGCAATTTTCGACCCCAACAGACGCTTTCTTTTTCCACAGTTATTTCTGACGAAGAGGCTCTCGCGGCTTCCCTCTGGACATTCGAGGAGGAAGAGAGGCTCCGCTCTTCTTTGAGCCTTGGTAAAATTCGGTTTATTATGCCTTTATTCTTTTTTTTATTCGTGCTCTGACCCTCTCTTTCATCTTGTTGCAGGGACTACCTCAACTTAGGTCATTCCGAATGCAGTGTCGATCCCGAGTGGCGATGCAGCGGAACCCTTGAAACCAGCTACCGTGACCACGGCCTTCTTAGGGTTACCGCAGGAGGCTTCGCTGAAACAGCCGATGATGGATGTCGTATCGGCTCCGGAGGCAGAGCTTGGTTCGGATGATGACGTTCCCCTGTCGGGAGTCTTGAGGAGGTCATTTCTCACGGCCCAGACCGAAAGGAAGCGCATGAAGCATGCAGCGAAGGAGCGCAACACCGTCTTGGCCGTAGGTGCAGGCTCAAGTAATACTCCATCTGTTGATATTCCTTTGGCGGATGTTCCAGCTGCCTTGTCTGCTGCCCATAGACAGGTTGCATGCGCGGCTCGTGAAGAAACTGGAAAGTTACTTTGAGGTAATGTAACACCCAGTCTTTTTATTAGAACTCGGTCCTCAAATTCTGATATACTCATTTCCTGCAGGTCCAAGTCCTGACGATGGGATGGCAGGCGAAACACTGGCGGTTACAGAGCCCGAAGTGGCTACTCTTTCCCGGGAATCTGGGACCGTTCAGACTGCTGCTCTCTCTCCCTGTGGCTCCTTGGTATCGGCGGGCGTCGTAAGCGTCACGATGGCCCTCGTCGAGTCAGGGGACGAAGCTATGGGCGCGGAATCTATTCCTCCGAGAGGGAGTGAAGAAGTCGTTATACCCGGTGATGCCTCCATCATGGCTTTGGTCCATGATCTATCAGGTAGTCTTTGGGCGACTTTTTTTTTAGTTTTATCCCTGTTCAGCCCTCCTGACGATATTTTGTTTGTCTTGAGTAAAGGCGCGGTGAATCCCGAGACCGTGCCATCTGAAGAAGCGTCACCAGTCGTTGCTCTGACGGTCGCCGTCCCTTCGCCTTCTCCCGTGCCCCCTCAAATGTTGGAAGGTATGGGTTTTGACTTATCGGCACTGTAGGTATCATCCTACTTGTACTGATAGTATGTTGTCACAACTCTGCAGGAGTCCTTTTTGACCATCTATACCAGGTGTTCAACCCGCATTTCTCCTTCCAGTCGGAAATCGTTCTACCTTCTGGTATCAGTTAGTACATTCTTCAACCGACATCTCTTTCTTACGAATAGACATGTTGTTGCTAATTCTTCTTCATACTGAATATAGCATCACGGGTCGAAGGAGGGGGTGAAAGAACAATCGTGCCTCCAACGCTCCTCGTCCTGCCGCCTATCACAGCTGGTATAATAAACTTCATCGATCATATGTTTCCTTCATTTCCTGAGTCGGCATTTAACCATAATTCATTTTGCAACAATTGCACTGGCTTCCGCTCCCTTCGAGTCCCGCATTCCGATGCCCGTAGGGCCCTTTGCCAAACGCATTTCTTCCACGGGCGCCGCAAACAGCCGTCGAATGTTGAGCGAATTCGTCGAAGATCTTGACGCCGAGGCCCTTACATCAGCTGCAGATTTGGCTGTTGAAGTTAACCCAATGCTAGCGACACTTGTGAACTTCCATGATGAAGATCTTGTCGGTTCTTGGGTGGATTACTGCAGAAAGATCGAGGCTTGCCTGCACGAGATTGAGCTCCAGCGTCCAGCTCCTGAAGTATTAAATTCGAACTCTCAGCGGGCTGCTTGGATCGAGCATAGTGTTCCTTTCATTAGACATTTTGAACAAGAGGCGACCCTGAGACGAAAGGAACATGAGGTGGATTTCAGCGAATCCGTCCGACTGTGCGCCCAGATTGAAGTGAATGCTACACAGCTAAAAGCTGTTTTTGACAATCTCCAGAGATGTATTTCGGATGGGTTGACGCTGAGGCGGACGCTTGACTTCGCCGAGCGGGTCATTCAAGACTGTGAAGCTGCCATGCTTGAAGCCGATGGGAAGCTTTCGTCCTGTTTACGGCAATGGGCTCAAGTGGAAGTGGAGTTGACCGCGGCGGCTGATCACGAGAAAGGATTGAGAGGAGCGCGCGAGCGACTTGCTGATTTGTTGAAGACGCCTCCTTCTCAATAACCGTCTTTGTACCCCTTTTTTTGTTAACTGTAAACTTGCGGTTTATGAATAACATGTATTCATTTTGATTCCTTTATGAAATGTATCTTTTATTCACTTGAATTCATGAATAAAAGACATATTTCATTTTATATGGGCGTGTCCCTTTAGCAAATGTGTCTTGTAGATAGTCTACCTTGATCTCCTTGCAGGGCAGCGATGGCTTAGAAGACAGGTTCAGATCTGCCGCCTAAGACTTTTCAACTTTATGAGCCGTGAGGGTCTCATAAAGACTTTTCTCCCTACGAGTCGAGAGGATCCCGTAGGTGTCTTTTCTCCTCAGGAGTCGTGAGAACTCCTAAGTGCGTTTTCTCTTGAGAGTCATAAGGATCTCATTAGAGAATTTTCCCCCTTACAAGTCGAGAGGACTCGTAAGTGGTTGTTTCCCTTCTTGTCTAGATTCTACTTTGGAGAGTGTGGCCCGTGAATAGTATGCAATAGTCCATCTTGGACTGACTTGCAGGGCCCCGATGCTTAGGAAACAGGTCCTTATCCCTATTGCCTGAGGATTTTCCCTACGAGTCGAGATGAATCGAGAAGTTCTCGCAAGGACACTAATTTCCTCACGAGTCGAGACGAATCAAGAAGTTCTCGCAAGGGTGTCCTAACATCACAGTTAACTCCTGCTAATAGAAGTCCATTAGGATCTGTGGTACTAGGGTTTTTAACCCGTCGCACCGTCGCGTAGGCCGATATATTCCCCGATATGCAATCTAGCTGTTCGGGTAGCCCCTCGACTGTCGTGTCTCTGATCCCTTCGGGGGCTGGACAAGACGTCTTCAAGCAATCTTCCAGGTAATATTACCGTCGAAAGAGCACGCGTTAGGGATATTCCATGTCGCTTTTTACTTAAGGTTAGGCTCATTTTGGGAGCACCGATGAGTCATGACCACCCCGCGCTGGAGTAGGATGGTCTCCGATAGTCTTTTAGGTCTCATTTGAGTTGCCGTCAAGACCCTGAAGTTAGGGATCTTCCTTTGCTTCGTTGGTTGGCATTGTGTCTGCAATATTGCGACGAATGTCGAGGTTGTCTCTGGGTTGTCTGTGAACCATCGAGATTTAGAACTAGGGGACTTTGCCATGGCTCCGTTTTGTTGATGTCGCGCATGTATCCTGCTGGAGGGAGGAAGAACGCTGTTGGTTGATCTCTAGGCTGTGGATGCCGCCGTCGAGACTGGGAACTAGGGATTTTGCCCTGGTTCCGAGGTAGTCTCTAGGTTTTCTGTGAACCGTCGAGATTTGGAACTAAGGGACTTTGCCGTGGCTCCGAGGTAGTCTCTAGTTGTCTGTGAACCATCGAGATTTGGAACTAGGGGACTTTGCGGTGGCTCCGTTTTGCTGGCGTCGTATCTGCTTCTGGTTGGAACGAGAAGAAGAATGATGTTGTTGATTTCTAGGCTGTAGATGTAGCCATTGAGATATGGTTTCCCTTTGACGGAGCCTGATGGGACAATATGGTTCCCTTTTCGTTTGTGCTTATGGATTGTATACAGGGGTCAATGTAATCTCACCTGCAGGGAAGAAATTTCATTTTATTTTTTTTATTTCTTTCCGCGATGCTCTATCATTTCAGCTTTTTATATGGCGAAAGTCGCGATTGCCCAATCATTTCGGCTATTTTCTCGCGGTGCCCAATTATTTCGGCTATTTTTATATCCATATATTTTACTCGCTGATTTTTATTGCGAGTTGCCCAAACATTTCGGCTATTTCATATGCGTTTTTGCTCGCTGATTTTTATTGCGAGTTGTCCAAACATTTCGGCTATTTCATGTGCATTTTTGCTCGCTGATTTTTATTGCGAGTATGGAACTTATGACCTGACACCAATTTTGGCATCAGCATCGCCGCGACTGGAATATTGCCAGGAGAGAATCATCATTTACCGTGAAGGGATTTGGAATTTGATACCGATTTAGGCATCAGCATCGCTACAACTGGGATATTGCCAGGAACGATTCATTATTTGCCTTTGTCGATTTGAACAAAGGTGGCTTAGCAAACAGGGTTAGGATCCTGTCGACTAAGGCTTTTGACTTCATGAGCCGTAAGGGTCTCATAAAGGTGTTTCTCTCTACGAGTCATGAGGATCTCGTAGGTGCGTTTTCTCCTTAGGAATCGTGAGGATTCTTAAGTGTGTGTTCTCTTATAAGTCGTAAGGATCTTATAAGAGTGTTTTCTCCTTATAAGTTGAGAAGACTTACAAGTGTCGTTCACCAAATGGGGAAATTTCGCGCCATTGGTGGAACTTGGTGGGGAAAACGTTTATTTGTGCCCGTGGATTGTATATAAGGGCCGATATCGGACCGCCTGTTGGGCAACTTGGGGAATGCGATGGCTTAAGAACAGGTTCAGGTCCCTGTATCTTAAGGCTTCTGAATCCTATGAGCCATGAGGGTCTCATAAAGAGGATTTTCTTTACGAGTCATGAGGATCTCATAAGTGTAATTTCTCCTTAGGGATCGTAGGGATCTCTAAGTGTGTTGCACCCTTGTGAGTCGTAAGGATCTCATGCAGGTATTTTCTCCTTACAAGGTTGAGAGAACTTTGCAAGTGTGCATGAATTTTTTTTACGAGTCTACGCCCTTTCGGGTTTTCACGAACTTGCCGGCAGTCTTGCTGTTTTTACTCACGGAGCCCTTTCTGGTTTTCATCCGTGCCCAATTTGCTTGTAGACGTACCGTTTTTTTTACACGATGAAACTCTCAAGAATAGTTTTGCCACATGTGACCCATCTGTTTGCCGGTAGGATTTGAGTTGCAGTCCTCACTGCTGGAGCTTGTGGACTTCCACTCCACTATCGTCGTGTTAGATGCGACGTTGTTAGTTTAAGGACATCTCGGCCCATTGTTAGTTTAAGGACATCTCGGTCCACAGCTCGTTTAAGGACATCTCAGTCCGTAGCATTTTGAGGCGAGGTTTCGCTGGATACTACTTATAGAGTTTGGACTCAGGGAGATAGCAAGCGGACATGAGCGTCGTCATCCATCATTAACCTGAGCCGTGACTTGTCAGGCGTAGTATTTCTTAAGGAACCGGCCGTTTATTGGCTGGAAAGGTCTTTCGCCATGCATATCCATGAGTAAGTAGGCCCCGCCTTGGTAGACCTTATCTATGATGTATGGGCCCTCATGGTTCGGCTCGAATTTCCCCCATTTAGCACGATTGGGGATCATAGGTTTTTTGACGCCTAGCACAAGTTCGCCTTGGCGGAATGTCTTCGGTCTAGTCAATTTTTCGTTTGAGCGCGTCATCCTTGCTTTGTAAGCTTCTAGGTTTTGCTGCACCATAAGACGAGTTTCATCAAGGGCGTCTAGCGCCTCAAGCCGAAGATGGGCATTCTCTTCATCCATTAGTTCGTACCGAACCGCCACTTGTAGAGAGGGCAGCTCTATCTCCAAGGGAAGTATCGCTTCCATGCCGAACACCAACGCGAATGGCGTTGTATTCGTGGTCGTCTTGAATATGGTCCGATAAGCCCAGAGATCTTCATGCAACCTCTCGTGCCAGTCCTTTTTATTTCTGGACACCGTTTTCTTTATATTCTTTGTCAAGGTCTTGTTGAAAGTCTCAGCTAGACCGTTAGCTCGGGATTATAAACTGAAGAATATCTCCAATCTATATTATGATGTTGTGCGAAACGACTGATCTTATGGCTTCTGTAGGCCGGCCCATTATCCGAGATGATCCATCGCGGAGTACCGAATCAGCAGATGATATGTGTCCTGAAGAAATGGAGGATGTTCTCCATCTTCACCTCTCTTAGCGGTATTGCTTCTGCCCATTTAGAGAAGTAATCGGTTGTTGCTAGTAAGAACCGATGTCCCTTGGATGATACCGGTTCGATGGGCCCAATTATATCGGTTCCCCACATTTCGAATGGCTAGCTAGCCAGTGTTGGGTGTAGCGGATTCGGATGCCGGTGGATGAAGTCCCCAAGAATTTTGCACGAGTGACACTGCTTCGCATATTCAAGACAATCATGAATCATTGTGGGCCAGTAATAGCCCATTCTCTTGATCTTCAACTTCACCTTGGGCCCAGCCTGATGAGAACCGCAAAGTCTGTCGTGAGTTTCTTGGACAACTCTCCTTGCTTCTTCTGGCCCCAGACACCTTAACCACAAACAATCGAACGATCTCTTATATAAATTATTATTGACGAAGGCGAAAGACAAAGCTCGCTTCATGAGCTGATGTCTCAATGATGCATTATTGGGCATTCGATAGGATTTGAAGTAGTCTATGAAGACTTCTCTCCAATCCTCAGCCTTTTCTTTGTCGTCTACTTAGAAAGCCACGTGTTTGGCCGCTTCCCCTCCTTTAGACGTCATCGGAGATATCTCTGCTGGCACGAGAATCCGGTGACTTTGCACAATGATCCTTACATCATCGAGGTTTTTGTCAGCCAGTTCTTTAGCGAGCTTAGCTAACGCATCCGCTTTTCTATTTTCCACACGCAGTATACTTTCCAGGGTGTAGGAGGGGATTTGCGTTAGCAGTCGCTGTAACAACCGAGTTCAGTTATACCAATTTCTGTTTCCGTATTTGTTTGTCTGTGGTATTTTATTGATTTATCATGTTTGGATGCGAATGGTAGTTTACGTTTACATTGCATTCGACCCAACCCGCTTACTTGAACTGGTTGATTCATATTTATAGATTACCCTGACTTGTTATATAGACACGTGCATCTCATGTATACTGCATACTGGCATTTTATCTAGTATCGTATCTTTCGCATATAACAATTTAAATCACGTAAAATAATTTAAAATTGCATTTCATAGCCTGCATGATACCCCTAACCCTGTGGTAGCGTCCTTGCATCGTGTTCTCATCCCGTTCAGTGAAACGGACGTGTTTGGATGGCTACGCGCACGTATGTGCGTCCGTTCTTGGGGGTATGCATTTCTGTTACATAATCTTTCATTTTAATTTTTGGAACTTGCTAATAATTTCCATATTTCAAATCCAAAATTTTAGACCCGACCCGGGCATGTTTTGGACTAAATTTGTATTTACCAGAAAATCCAATTTTATTTCAGCTAATATCTTTATTAAAATTTAACAGTTTAAAATATTTATAACTTACAAAATCTTTTTAAATTAAAATCTAAACCTTAATAACAACTCCTTTCTCTCTCTCTCTCTCCTCTGAATATATATATTTATATATATTTTATTTATTTAATTTTTCTTTCCTTATTTAATACACAACCTCTTCTTCTTACTTCTTTTTCTTTCTTCTTTCTTTTTCTTGATCTTGTTTCTTGATTCCGGTGATCACCGTCGGAGCCGTGCTCGTCGCTGACGATCCGAGTGATCCAGTGAACGTACCTGACTTGCGTGATCACCCTCGTGCGTTGTTTGGAACCGTTCCGTGTACCGTGCGCGCGTCACGACATTTCGCCGACGAAGAACGTTCCGTACACATCCGTTCTTGTTCCGTCTAGGCAAGTTAATCTTGCTACATGCTATATAATTCATTTTATACCTATTTAAATAAATACCATACCTATAGTTTAAATCTAGTACCCCATGTTTAATTTTATAACGTTTCGATATTCCGTTTGCATCCGTTTATATCATTTTAAATCTAGATCATGAAAACTTATCTTGTGACATACTAGTTTACATTATACTGCATCCATATCATTTAAAATATATATATCGTCATAATATTTCTTATTATTATCTTTAATTAGTTTATAATCTGAATTTATTAATATTATACACTTGAAAATATTATAGTTTACACATGAAACGTCGTTGAAAAAGTGGATACGACAAATCTGAAATTTACTGTACACCTTACCTTATAAAATTCATTATAAATCATAGAAAAATTATTAGTATACGTTCTTTAGTTCGTTGCGAAGCTAACTCAGGATAATATAACTCTATGAAATATTTACTTGAAAAATAAATTGTTTAAATAACGTAAAATGCAAATGAATACGTCTCTAAACTGTTGTCCAGGGAAATTCCAGCAGCAAACTTTCAACTTCGAATGTTCATAGATTTTTATAGGGACAACCTGTGATGCTTATACTTATAAAAATGAAAACCTTATTGAATTATATTTGTTTTGGTATAAGACACGTCCCTTTTAGAGAACGTTTGTTATTTTTAAGCTATTTTACAAATCAGGGTGACGCTGAATTTCTGAACGGAACTTTCTTGTGCATGGTTAATCAATACCACTTTTATAGTTATTAATCGCTTTGAATATACTATCCATACTAATATTATTATATCAATATTTATATCACATATTGCTTAGTTGTACATCCCACATTACCATTTTATAGTTTTATAACTTTTCGGACATCCGTGCGCATCTTTAACCGGTTTTAGTTATAATTGCATCCATTGAACATATTATACATGTCATTGCATCCCTAGATTACTTAATGCTTATTAACCTGATTTTAACATCCATATTTATCATACTGTATTCATATAATGTTGAAACCATCTCTGAAAACACAAACTGATAACCGTACAGCTAAGTAGTTTAATCTGCACATATTTCTTAACCTATTACATGTGCCAATTTATTGTGTTGTTGATACCCATGCTTGTTTATTTATAACCATGATTATGTTAGTTGATTATGAGCACCCACATGATATCTTTTACACCCTGACATGACTTGCTACACACATATTACTTGACCTGACATGGTACCGTACACTACTTGACTTGACCTGATGTACCATGGCTTGACCTGTTACCTGATCTTGTGTCTAATGCCAACAAACCTGACATGTAGTCCTTACGGACCGTTCCTGTTGTCTATCCAGACAAACCTGCTCTTACCTGATCCTGTGTTGGCATTAGTTCTTGATTACTGAATACCTGACTTGAACACATAACCTTGGGGGTATGGGGAAATCAAAAGTGTAAACTAAAGTGTAACTTAAAAGGGTATTACTTGATCCGTGGTCCCGGGGGGTAACGGGATAGAGCCATTCGTGACTCTTACATCTTAATCCGTGGTCTCGGGGGGGTAACGGGACAGAGCCATTCGTGACTCTTACATCTTGATCCGTGGTCCCGGGGGGTAACGGGACAGAACCACTCTTGGTTCATATATTCCTGATCCGTGGTCCCGGGGGGTAACGGGACATATCCTTTGAGTTACATGAAAGATTACATTAATTGATTTCAAACAAACTTTAGAGTAGACAACCCAGTAGCACAGTTGAGATTGATCACTGCACGTCACATACACTGATACACTTCACTGTTATACATCTCTGTTGACTTGTTACTATTTATGATTTATGCCTGCATATCTCGTGTATCTTGTTAATTTATTATTGCTTGATGTTATGACGCGCTGACGTCTGGGTTTTGCATGGCCCAGATCCTCTACCTTTGTTGCAGACTGATCAGGATTTTTGCCGCTGTTAGATCGAGCGGTAGGGATCATGTCGGTATCCAGTCTTACTTTCCAGATGTTTATTTGATCTTTTGCTTCCGCATCTATAGCATTTCTTGACTCTTTTACTCTGGCTTATGGACATGTACTAGATAGTTAGTTTACTTTCATGTTCTTGATATCTTTACAGCCGTAATGTGACTGTGAAAGGATTTTTCCTAACCACGGGTAGCATGGTTGGCTATGTCACGTGCCTATTTTAGCGTACTCTGGGAAGCGGGGCGTGACATGGTTCTTTTGGTATCAGAGCCATAGGATATAGGTAAATCGGGTTGATTCTTTGTAGTTCGGTATTGGACCCAATACACGAATCAGAATACTCGTGATTAAGAACATGTCCTGCCACCTTAATTATCATGATTGTTGAATCATATCCTTCTCTTGATCCTTTGTTTGGGCGATATGCAAACCACTTTGCATTTCGACCTGAAATCTTTTTGGTTCTCTATTGTTTCTCTCTGTTTCTTAATTCTGATACTAGGATTTGAGCGACTTGGATGGAGTTATGTAATTGTGCCCATGAACTGCAGCATGGTTACAATGCGGTACTCTATCTAAGTAACTTGGAGTCCTGGTCTTGATTCACTTCCATGTTCCATGATCGTTGTACCACCTTGTCCCTCTCGGTTTCATTGCTTACCAGTTATTGTTTCATCGCCAGCTTGAATCATGTTTACCGTGGTTAACCCTCTTCAGTATCTTGACTTCGGATGAAGTCATCTTGGTATCTTACTCGTTCTTGTTTTTCCCCGCGTTAGGATTATTCAATCCTGGTGCATTTCCTTGTTTGTTGTTGTCTTGGGAATGGGATTTCGCGGCACTTTTCACGCTCATATTGTAAGGAAGGGAAAGTGATTCTCCAGATTCCCGGACATTCGGAGGTTGTTTTGCTGGAGGAAGCAGTTCTGTCGGGCCAGTCGAGTTTAGGGCTAGGCCGACAAACAGTGTCCTTTTGTCGATGGAAATTGATAAGAAAGAAGCGCCGGCTATAGTTCGAGAATTCATGGATGTGTTTGAAGACATATCAGGTTTACCGCTGAGGCGAGACGTGGAGTTCGCGATTGATCTTGTTCCTGGTGCAGCGCCAGTTTCTAAAGCGTATTATCCAATGGCACCAGTGAAGTTGGAAGAAGTCAAGAAGCAGGTTACTGGATTTCTAGAGAAGAAGTGGTTTCGCAGCAGCAACTCACTTAGAGATCTCCAGTTCTTCTAGTAAAGAAGAAAGATGGCACAAGGAGGGTGTGCATCGATTATCGAGAATTAAACCGGGTGACTATTAAGAACAAGTACCCGATCCCTCGCATTGGCAAATTATTTGAGCAGCTTAGTGACACGAGGGTATTCTCGAAGCTGGATTTGCGATTTGGATATCATCAGCTCTGAGTTAAGTCTGAGGAGATTTGCAAGACTGCGTTCAGAACTCGGTATGGACATTACAAGTAATTGGTGATACCCTTCGGAGTAACGAATGCGCCGGCAATATTTATGGACTTGATGAACCGAATCTTTCACCGTTTTGGACCAGTTTATTGTTGTATTCATTGATGATATTCTGGTCGACTCAGGGAGTAAGGAAGATCATGCAAAACATTGAAGATCGCATTGCAGACATTGAGGCAAGCAAATTTTATGCAAAGATGAGCAAGTACGAGTTTAGCTTGAAGAAGTGAAGTTTTGGGGCACGTGTGGCTAGAGATGGAATCGTCGTTGATCCTGAAAGATCACTGCAGTTCGAGAATGGACGATTCCGAAGAATGTTGCGGAGATAAGAAGTTTCGTGGACTTGCCAGGTATTATAGAAGGATCGTGGAGAATTTTTCTCGTTTGGCTGAGCCTTGACCAAGCTTACGTGCAAGGAGGTACCATTTGTGTGGACAAATAAATGTGCGTCAGATTTTGGGACGTTGAAACAGAGATTGATAACCGCTCCTATTCTGACCGTGCCAGACAATTCCGGAGGATTGGTGATTCACAACGACGCATCTGGGAAAGGATTGGGATGCGTTTTAATGCAGCATGGGAAGGTTGTAGCGTACGCATCGAGACAGTTGAAGACCCATGAGAAGAATTACCCAACTCATGATTTTGAGCTAACAGCTGTGATTCTCGCTTTGAAGATTTAGAGACACTACTTTGGACGAAAGGGTCGAAATATTCACTAATCACAAAATCCTGAAGTATGTGTTCACACAAAAGGAGCTTACTGAGACAGCGTAGATGGTTGGAGCTGACGGCTGACTGCGATTTCGATCTTAAGTACCATCCGGGGAAGGTTGATATTGTACCGGATGCGCTCAGTCGGTTACCAGCTATTCAGATGTTGACTACGCAGAAGGAAATCGTGGAAGACTTTCGAAGATTTTGATTTGGAGGTTGTGCTACCACATTCTACGGGACAGTTGATGAAGCTGCGAGTACAGTCGTTGTTGATCGAGAATATTAAAGCAGCGCAGTTACAGGACCCTAGATTGCAAAAGTTTCGAGAACAGGTTGAAGCTAGACTTCGAACGGACTTATTGATTCATGAAGATGGTTCGTTACGGTATGGCAGTCGTTTGTGTATGCCAAAGAAAAATATTCACGAAGAAGTTATGAAGGAGGCACACAGTTCAGCATATTCCGTACATCCAGGAGGCCCAAAGACGTACCGTGATCTACGACGGTATTTCTGGTGGGAAGGCATGAAACGGGAGATTGCCCGCTTTGTAGCAAAGTGCTTGGTGTGTCAGCAAATTAAGGCTGAACATCAACGGGTTGTTGGTTTATTGCAACCATTTCCGATTCCTCAGTGGAGGTGGGAACATATAACCATGGATTTCGTGACGGCTTTACCGCAGAGTCCAAAGGGCCACAATACAGTTTGGGTGATTGTTGATAGATTGACCAAGGCAGCTCATTTTATCCCTTTTCGAGTTGGTCAATCAACAGAAGTTTTAGCAGAACGGTACATGCAGGAGATTGTAAGATTGCATGGAGTACCGGTGAGCATCGTGTCCGACCGTGACACTCGCTTCTTATCACACTTTTAGAGGAGCTTACAGGAAAGTTTGGGGACTCGATTGAAGTTTAGCACAGCTTATCATTCTTAAACATATGGCCAGTCGAAGAGAACGATCCAAACTCTTGAAGACATGTTGAGAGCTTGCATGTTAGACTTCAAGGGTTCATGGGAGGATCATCTACATTTGGTGGAGTTTTCTTACAACAACAGTTTCCAGACAGCTATTCAAATGGCTCCATCGAGGCTTTATATGGTCGCAAGTGTCGTTCACCGTTTGTTGGGACGATGTTGGTGAACAAAGATTATTGGGACCAGATTTGATTGTGCAGACAGTTGAGAAGGTTAATACTATTTGGAATCATATGAAAGCAGCACAAGACCGACAGAAGGAGTTGAGCAGATACGTCGAGAAGACCTCTAGAGTTCGCCGTGGGTGTTTTGGTATTCTTGAAGATATCACTGACTAGAGGGGTGATTCGTTTCGGAAGTCGAGGAAAGCTTAGTCCTCGACTCGTTGGACCTTTGAGATTTTGGAGCGTATTGGAGAGGTGACGTATCGTTTGGCGTTACCGCAATCTTTGGCGAATGTTCATGACGTGTTTCATGTATCTCAACTCCGTAAATATGTTCGAGATGAAACACACGTGCTGCATCTTTCGGAGCTGACTGTCCGAGAAGATTTGACTTTTGAGGAGCGACCGATATGGATTGTGGATCGAAGATAAAAGGTTCTTAAGAACAAAGTTATCCCTCTTGTACTTATTTCTTGGGGTAATCGCTCAGATGGAGAATCAACTTGGGAACGAGAAGATGAAATCCGGCAGAAGTTTACACATCTATTCTTGTAGTGTGTTGATTGTTTATCCTTTCTTGTTCTTAGAATTTCGAGAACGAAATTCTTTTTGTAGTTGGGTATAATGTAACAACCGAGTTCAGTTATACCAATTTCTGTTTCCGTATTTGTTTGTCTGTGGTATTTTATTGATTTATCATGTTTGGATGCGAATGGTAGTTTACTTTTCCATTGCATTCGACCCGACCCGCTTACTTGAACTGGTTGATTCATATTTATAGATTACCCTGACTTGTTATATAGACACGTGCATCTCATGTATACTGCATACTGGCATTTTATCTAGTATCGCATCTTTTGCATATAACAATTTAAATCACGTAAAATAATTTAAAATTGCATTTCATAGCCTGCATGATACCCCTAATGCTGTGGTAGCGTCCTTGCATCGTGTTCTCGTCCCGTTCAGTGAAACAGACGTGTTTGGATGGCTACGCGCACGTACGTGCGTCCGTTCTTGGGGGTATGCATTTCTTTTACATAATCTTTCATTTTAATCTTTGGAACTTGCTAATAATTTCCATATTTCAAATCCAAAATTTTAGACCCGACCCGGGCATGTTTTGGACTAAATTTGTATTTACCAGAAAATCCAATTTTATTTCAGCTAATATCTTTATTAAAATTTAACAGTTTAAAATATTTATAACTTACAAAATCTTTTTAAATTAAAATCTAAACCTTAATAACAACTCCTTTCTCTCTCTCTCCTCTGAATATATATATTTATATATATTTTATTTATTTAATTTTTCTTTTCTTATTTAATACACAACCTCTTCTTCTTACTTCTTTTTCTTTCTTCTTTCTTTTTCTTGATCTTTTTTCTTGATTCCGGTGATCACCGCCGGAGCCGTGCTCGTCGCTGATGATCCGAGTGATCCAGTGAACGTACCTGACTTGCGTGATCACCCTCGTGCGTTGTTTGGAACCTTTCCGTGTACCGTGCGCGCGTCGCGACATTTCGCCGACGAAGGACGTTTCGTACACATCCGTTCTTGTTCCGTCTAGTCAAGTTAATCTTGCTACATGCTATATAATTCATTTTATACCTATTTAAATAAATACCATACCTATAGTTTAAATCTAGTACCCCATGTTTAATTTTATAACGTTTCGATATTCCGTTTGCATCCGTTTATATCATTTTAAATCTAGATCATGAAAACTTATCTTGTGACATACTAGTTTACATTATACTGCATCCATATCATTTAAAATATATATATCGTCGTAATATTTCTTATTATTATCTTTAATTAGTTTATAATCTGAATTTTATAATATTATACACTTGAAAATATTATAGTTTACACATGAAACGTCGTTGAAAAAGTGGATACGACAAATCTGAAATTTACTGTACACCTTACCTTATAAAATTCATTATAAATCATAGAAAAATCATTAGTATACGTTCTTTAGTTCGTTGCGAAGCTAACTCAGGATACTATAACTTTATGAAATATTTACTTGAAAAATAAATTGTTTAAATAACGTAAAATGCAAATGAATACGTCTCTAAACTGCTGTCCAGGGAAATTCCAGCAGCAAACTTTCAACTTCGAATGTTCATAGATTTTTATAGGGATAACCTGAGATGCTTATACTTATAAAAATGAAAATCTTATTGAATTATCTTTGTTTTGGTATAAGACAAGTCCCTTTTGGAAAACGTTTGTTATTTTTAAGCTATTTTACAAATCAGGGTGACGCTGAATTTCTGAACGGAACTTTCTTGTGCATGGTTAATCAATACCACTTTTATAGTTATTAATCGCTTTGAATATGCTATCCATACTAATATTATTATATCAATATTTATATCACATATTGCTTAGTTGTACATCCCACATTACCATTTTATAGTTTTATAACTTTTCGGACATCCGTGCGCATCTTTAACCGGTTTTAGTTATAATTGCATCCATTGAACATATTATACATGTCATTGCATCCCTAGATTACTTAATGCTTATTAACCTGATTTTAACATCCATATTTTTCATACTGTATTCATATAATGTTGAAACCATCTCTGAAAACACAAACTGATAACCGTACAGCTAAGTAGTTTAATCTGCACATATTGCTTAACCTATTACATGTGCCAATTTATTGTGTTGTTGATACCCATGATTGTTTATTTATAACCATGATTATGTTAGTTGATTATGAGCACCCACATGATATCTTTTACACCCTGAAATGACTTGCTACGCACATATTACTTGACCCGACATGGTACCGTACACTACTTGACTTGACCTGATGTACCATGGCTTGACCTGTTACCTGATCTTGTGTCTAATGCCAACAAACCTGACATGTAGTCCTTACGGACCATTCCTGTTGTCTATCCAGACAAACCTGCTCTTACCTGATCCTGTGTTAGCATTAGTTCTTGATTACTGAATACCTGACTTGAACACATAACCTTGGGGGTATGGGGAAATCAAAAGTGTAAACTAAAGTATAACTTAAAAGGGTATTACTTGATCCGTGGTCCCGGGGGGTAACGGGACAGAGCTATTCGTGACTCTTACATCTTGATCCGTGGTCCCGGGGGGTAACGAGACAGAGCCATTCGTGACTCTTACATCTTGATCCGTGGTCCCGGGGGGTAACGGGACAGAACCACTCTTGGTTCATATATTCTTGATCCGTGGTCCCGGGGGGTAACGGGACATATCCTTTGAGTTACATGGAGGATTACATTAATTGATTTCAAACAAACTTTAGAGTAGACAACCCAGTAGCACAGTTGAGATTGATCACTGCACGTCACATACACTGATACACTTCACTGTTATACATCCATGTTGACTTGTTACTATTTATGATTTATGCCTGCATATCTCGTGTATCTTGTTAATTTATTATTGATTGATGTTATGACGCGCTGACGTCTGGGTTTTGCATGGCCCAGATCCTCTACCTTTGTTGCAGACTGATCAGGAGTTTTGCCGCTGTTAGATCGAGCGGTAGGGATCATGTCGGTATCCAGTCTTACTTTCCAGGTGTTTATTTGATCTTTTGCTTTCGCATACTATAGCATTTCTTGACTCTTTTACTCTGGCTTATGGACATGTACTAGATAGTTAGTTTACTTTCATGTTCTTGATATCTCTACAGCCGTAATGTGACTGTGGAAGGATTTTTCCTAACCACGGGTAGCATGGTTGGCTATGTCGCGTGCCTATTTTAGCGTACTCTGGGAAGCGGGACGTGACAGTTGCTTCACTCTTTCACCATACCTGATCAGTTCTGGCTTGCACGTCTGGTAGTCATCATTTACTTGGCTAACGACCAGCTGGGAGTCTCCATATATGAGGAGGTTTTCGATGCCCTTATCAACAGCAATCTCAAGACCTGCTATCAAAGCTTCATACTCAGCATCATTATTTGTTCTCGGCTCCGTTAAAGAAAGTGCAAAACACATTATCCCTCCTTGTGGAGTCATAAAGATAAAGCCCACCCCGGCTTTAATCATGGGGGTGTTTTGCTTTCCCTTCTTCAAGGAGGACGCTCCATCGAAGTAGAGTTCCCATCGGGTATCACTCCCTTCTTTCTCCCCGTCGATTGCGTCAAACGCGTGTTTGTCCGGCAACTCGCAGTTCAAGGGAGAGTCGGCAGGTATCGGATGCTCTGCGAGAATGTCGGCGATAGCCTGGCCTTTTATTGCCTTGAGGGGTCGATATACTATCGAGAACTCCATCAATAGGATGGCCCATTTTGCAAGCCTTCCTGTTAGCATGGCTCTTGACATCAAATACTTGAGAGGATCCACCTATGATATGAGTTGGACCTCATGTGCCAATGCATAATGTCGAAGCTTCGTTACCGCGAAGATCAGCGCCAGGAAATGCTTTTCGATGGGGGAGTAGTTATTTTCTGCCCCCATGAGAACTCAACTCAAATAGTAGAGAGCTCTCTCCTTCCCCTGGTCATTCTTTTATGCCCATAGCGCGTCTAAAGAACCTTTAAGGGTTGTTTTGTACAGGATGAGGGGCTTTCCTTTGACCGGAGCGGTCAGTACCGGCGGGTTTTGCAAATATTGCTTGATTTCGTCCAGTGCGTTTTGGCATTTACGATCCCAAACGAATGAGGTCCCCTTCTTCATTAGATGACTGTAAGGGCGGCATTTGCCGGAGAGGTTAGCTATGAACCATCGGATATACGTGAGCTTTTCTTGGAGAGACCGCAGTTGCTTAAGAGTTCTTGGCGAAGGCATTTCCATAATTGCCTTGATCTTTGATGGGTCTATTTCGATGCCCCGGTATCGTACTATGAATCCTAAGAATTTTCCTGGGGAAACTCCAAATGCGCATTTCAGGGGGTTCATCTTCAGATTATATTTCCGAAGACGCTGGAACACTATTTTCAAATGCTCCCAATATTCCTCGTATGATTTGCTCTTCACCATGAGGTCGTCGATATAGCATTCAACAATCTCATGTACAAGGTCATCGAAGATCTTTGTCATGGCCCTCTGGTAGGTGGCGCCAGCGTTCTTCAGACCAAAGGGCATCACTTTGTAGCAGAATATGCCCAGCGGAGTCCGGAAAGCAGTGTGCTTTTGGTCTTCAGGATGTATCTTGATTTGGTTGTACCCTGAGGATCCATCCATGAAGGAGAAGACTTCATGGGTGGATGTGTTATCGATCATCAGCTCGGTAACAGGCACTGGGAAGTCATCTTTCGGACAAGCTTTGTTGAGATCCCGAAAATCTACGCAGATGCGTACTGCCCCATTTTTCTTCATTACCGGAACGATATTGGCGATCCAGTCAGGGTATTGAACTTCTTGGATGAAGCTAGAGTCGATTAGCTTCTTGACTTCGATATTGATACTCAACTCAAGCTCGAGCCGCATTCTTCTTGGCGCCTGTTTGACTGGCTTGACGTCCGGCGATATCGCCAGTTTATGTGCAGCTATCTCTTGATCTAAACCCGACATCTCGGAATAGTTTCATGCAAAACAGTCTTTATACTGCATAAGCACGTCCATTAACGTGGCTACCTGTTTCTCAGACAGCAGCACACTGACGAACGCTGGCCTTAGGTCGTTTTCCGTCCCCAAGTCGATTTTTCTCAAGTTGTATGTTGTGGTGTGTATCCTATCTTCCAACTCTTTTGGCGCCAGTGGAAATTATAAGATCACCTCATTCTCATCTTCATTTGTGAAGCACTGGGGGAGGTCGTTCGTATTCTCGTGCTCTCCTTCCTTTGAGAATGTTATCATATGGCAGGTACGAGCTCGTTTCCAAGCTCGATACTGATCTAGACTTTCCCTTGCAGTGTAGGTTGCTCTCGGCTCATACTTTCGTGGCGGGGCTACCCTCCAACTGTCGGATAGAGCAAACTTGTCTTGCTAATACTGATCTTCAACCCAGTCTTTGAAGGTGAAGCGGTCTTCAAGAGGATGTCCTACTATTCGGTGGTAGGAGCAATAATCCGGGTGATGGACCCCGTTCATCTGTTTGGGGTTTCGAGACTCCGAGAGCATCATCATTTGATACTTCATGATAAGGTTGAATATTTTCCTTGTCTTGTCTTGAGGGAAAGAGTACTCCCGACCCATCTTCTTTATAAAAGACGGGTTCCAGTTGACTTTTTCTCGCTCGCGCGGCATCTTGGATCCGCTTCGCTGTTTTTGAACGCCGTCCCTATTTCTCACCTTGCTTTTACTTCTACGTCGGGCTTTTTTCTTGCCACGAGAGCGCACAGCAGGCTGGGGTCGAAGGGCATCGTCATCTTCTGTAGCCTGCTGAATGAGACGTTGTGTCCTGGCTTTCTCGTAAATGGCCATTTCGTGGCTATGGTCATCCCGAACCTTTTGACCCGCTTCTCTTATTAGCTTGTCAATCTGTTCTTCGAATGACGGGCTTGGTATTCTCACGGCGGGATCTCGCTCTGGTTTGACATCAACGCCATCTAGAAATGCATTCGTTTCTCCATCAGAATTATTTATAACATGGCAGCCATGGAATCGCTCCCTTTTATTGGACCGAACGTATCCAAGGTCGGTCGTATCCATTCTCCCGTTGGGCATCTTCCGCTGAGTCCCGGGAATATCCCAAATCTTGTTATAGAACTGGGCTTGTCGAGCAGTCTGTTTGAAGGGTACGCCTTGACGTCTCAACAGCCTTTTCAGTCCTCTGCATAGTATCTGGGCAGACGGATTGGTTGAAGCCTGTCGAGCGCAGGTTCGGCACCGTGCCATACTTCTTTCTCCACTTTAGTCTCCGTGGATTGGTAGAAAAGGATCGCTTTCTCACCTCTTTGCTTAGGAGGGACGTAGAAGGTCTGCAGCTCTTGCACGTTGTACGTATCAAGAGCATCAAGTTCTTTGTAATGCCACTGCGGGACTAGGGTAATCTGTAAACTCTGGTCAGCTCCAGCAAAAGTCTGCATTGGCGGGCGGACGAAGAACACTGCATTGGCCTCGTCCTCAGAGTCACTGCCAAAGACCAGAATAGGAGTAGATGGTCCTGGCCTGTTGCCTTGGGGTTGTCCCGAGTAGACCATCTCTTTATCCTTCTCGGTATCGCTCCCAAAGATCAGGATAGTGGCGAAGGCTTTTCGTTTATTCTCCGGTTTGCGACATCTTTCCATATCTTCGAAGTCTGGTAAGAAGTACTTGTCATCTTCATATTTGCGGACTTCATTTATGGAGAATGGGTTCAACTCCCCTGTAACTGTGTACTCGAGGTCGTCCTTGAAGTACTTCATACACTGATGGTGTGTAGAAGGGATGATATTGTACTCATGTAACCAAGGCCTGCCAAGCAAAGCGTTGTAGCAAGTCTTGGCGTCAATAACATGGAATTTGATGTCAGTGACGAGCAGCCCGAAGCACAATGTCAGTATTACGGACCTGAGCATTTGTGATGATTGGGAGTCAAAACCGGAGATGGTAATTTTGTTACGAGCCAAGTGTTGCACATTCATGCAAATATCCTTCAACACTTACGTTGAGAAGGTTGACGGAGAACCCGTTGTCGACCAGGATCTTCCCTATTTTGAAATCGTGACAATACCCTGTTACATATAGTGAACGGTTGTGCTCGAACGTTCCGAGAAGGAGTTCTTCATCGCTGAAGGTGATGTCAGCCGTGTGGACTTCTTCCAGCTCGTCATTCATCTTTTCTTCCGCCAGGAAGGCTTGAAACCGATCGGGCTCTTGTAACGTCTTGATCAGGGAATCTCGTGCCTCTTTAGCTAGGAGAAGGGCATCCAAGATACTCAATTGTGAGGGTATCTTTCTTAAATTTGCCAGGATATTGTAATCCACCTTGTTCTTCTTGAGCGGGTCCTTGGCTGTAAGCTCTTTGACAACTCTATCATCGAGAACAATCTCCTCAGGGACTTTTCTTTTCCTTTGTCCCTTTTGCCCGAACCTATGTTTGAAGGTCTGAAATTCTTTTCAGGCAACGTACGGTTACGCAGCTGAATGTTCTCACGGTTCTTCATCTCCTCTTATTTTTCAGAGGTGGATTCCTTGAAGAGAAGGCCGAGGGCTATTTCTTCGTCACCCGAAGGTAAGAACATGAGGTTTTGCTGTTGTCGAACTAGTATCAACCATATGACAGGTGCCAGCCGTTTCTTCACGCTTGTCTGTCGCGCTTCTCTGTTCCCGACGGGCTTTGCGCTTCATTCGCTTGAAGTGTTGTTGATGGGAAACATATCCCTGCCACCACTTCTTGAAGGCATTTCACTCTTCGGTGGGGTGCGTGACCTTCCGATGGTACAAGCAGTAGTTCGGCTGTACATTCGCTTCGTTAAGGAACGTACTCCCGGTAGTATTTCCTTCGAAAGGAGGCAGCCTCATTTTCATTGACAGAGCTTTGGAGAACTGCTTCTCTACCTTGATTCTGCTCTTGCTGGTGGCAGGTGCGCTTTGATCCGGTTGGGGTACTTTATGACTTATCATTATCGGGGATTCTTCAGCTTGACGCCAACGCTTGGCTTTTTCGTATATGTCCGCTTCACGTCCTCGGTCAGCTTTGCTCTTTTGGAGGGCTTCGTTCAGTAGCTTGTCGATCAGGTCATCTAACGGTTCCATAGATTTTGGTTCTGGATCTGCCCCCAGTTTCTCTACGTTAGGAGCTTCTTTGCCGTTTATCGACGAGTGAGAGATCATGTGGCAGCTCGCCACATGATCCTCGGGCTTTTCTGAAGAATCGTCTCCTTCATCAATGTCTCTATTTCCATTCTCAAGAACATGCTTGAAAAATTCTTCCAATGTGACTGGGGCCCGCGCTTTTTGGTTGTATTCCTCCAATGTATCGATGTACTTTTGCAGACCCGTACGATTGTCGTCGAGCTGAACGGGCTTCTTGGCCTTCTTCTTTTTCTTTAAAGATTTCAGAGGTTTGGCCTGGAGGTTTCGCCCATCGTTACCAACTTTCAGCGTTGGGCGCGGTTTCAGCATTCCATCAATAATCTTAGGCTCCAGTGGGCTTTTCCACCTAATCACCGGACATGCTTGAAGATACTTCAACATTCTTTTAGTTTTAGCCAAAAGGACAACTTCCCACGGAACTTCTTCTACATATGAGCATGATGCCCCCGGCGTATCCACCTATTTAGGAGCATGCTGCTGTGGCGGGTTTACCTTCCAGTTTTCGGACAGCGCAAACTTGCCCTGTTGGTACTGGTCTTCAACCCAGTTTTTGAAGACGTAGCAATCTTCGATTGGGTGGCCCACTATTCGGTGGTAGGGGCAGTAATTGGGATTGTTGACGTCGCCCGGTTGCAGTGGGCGTCTTGGATCCGGCAGAGTGATGAGCCTGTTGCGCACCGCTAGTTCGAATAGTCTTCTCGTCTTATCCTGGGGGAATGAGTAAAGACGTCTCAACTTTTCTCTAAGGGATCTTGGTTTATTGTTTTGGTGAGCAACCGGTTTTGGGTCGCTCGGTTGTTGTTGAGCGTTGGCAACGAAGATCGCTTTCCCTTTGCCCTTTTCATTCCAAAGATCTGTCCTTAAAGAAGGCGGCCTATGGCCTATCTGGTCCATTTGGGCCAGTTTGTCAATCAAGGCCTGGAAGGTGATTGGCTTGAAGAACATCATAAATTAGGCTATAGTTGCTTGAGGATCAAGGGTCCCTACGAAAATGCCCACAGCAGGAGCTTCTTCTATGCGCTGTTCATACTTTGACCATAGGTTACGCCACTGAATTGCGTATTGAACCCAGGTCTCTCCCGATTTCACTCTGGTGTTGATTAATGCCGTAATTGGGGTGCGCTCACTTGCGCTTGCGAAACGCTGTGTGAACAATAGTTCCATCTCCGTAAATATCTTGACAGAGTCATTTGGGAGCTTGGAGTACCATTCAAATGTCGTCTCCGACAAGCTGCCAACAAACCGGCGAAGAAACAGTTTGTCATCGCCTCCAGTATTACAGCACAAAGCTCTGAATTGAGCAACATGCTGATGCGGATTTCCCGTCCCCTTATACACATGGAATTTAGGGATCGTATATTCTGGCGGGTACTTAATTGGTCGTACCAGCCTGGGTAAGGTCGCCCAGTTCTAACGACCTGGCATGCCGCTTCATTCGCTTGATGAGCTCGTATTTGTTGAGATATGTAGTCATCAAGGGTAGCTTTGGAGATCGTCTCCTCCCTGGCTGCTGACAAAGCCGGAGGAGGGTTCGATGTCTCCCCTCTATCGTCTTCAATGATTATTGGAGGGTCTTCGGCCGGAGGATCCGGTTGGATCATCATCCCCACCATATCTTGGAAGAGAAGCACCATTTATTTTATATTAGCCGCTTGTTCCGCGGCCTCTTTGTCTTTCTTTTCAAGAATCCATCGTGGGAATTCGGTGTCGGTCTCCTGCTCTTGGCGTTGTTCCGACGATACTTCCGGGCTTTCTTTCTGCCCAGTGAGTGCGGCTATTCTTGTCAACATCTCCTGAAGCTTTTGTTGTTGCTCGTGAGCTTTCGTCATAGACCGTGTGAGTGGTCGATGACTCACGGAAGCATGACTATCCTCTTTTTCGGATGCCATGTAGATGGTATGCACAACCATGTCCCCAGATTTGGGGCGTTTGGATCCACTGCCTTTTATATTCGCCGCCGGTATGGGGATCTTCTCCGGCCTTCTCCTTTTGTGGGAGGTCGAGGTTGAGGGGGCCGTTGCAGCAGGCACCCACGTAAATGACACCTTCCGTGGTACAACGGAGGGATGGTCCTCTTCTCGCCGAGCCTTCGTCTTCTTCAGCCGGCGAGAATAATCTTTATCAATTACAGAGTCTTGAACTTTCTGCCAAACTCTGTGGATCTTGGAGGACAACTGCTGAGGAGGCTGTTCCGGCTTCACATGTGTTATTTTTTCAAACGGCGGAGGAGACTTCTTCAATATGGAAATTGGAAAGTTCTTGCGCACTCTCTTGAGCAGCTCAAAATTGTTCCCAGTTAGAACAGCAGCGTTAATCTCCACCGTTTGAGCAGGTGGGATAAGTCCAGAGGAGGAACTACCCCCAGCTTTCCTCACTCGGCGCCAGTGGCGGCGTCGATCATGCCTTGCGGATAGGATCACCTCAGTTATAGAAGCGACCTTGTCATGCCCCTTGCTTTGATGAGAGACTGCTTTTGGTGTCAACCTGTCAAAAACTGACGTCCGTTAAGGGGGAACGTCTAACCTGTCGAAGACTGACTTTCGAATAGGGGAAGCACTTGTAACGACCTCACCCGTAGCAGGAATTAGAACGGCCAGTCTTGCGAAGACCAATCCCTTAGCGGGAGAAGCCCCTTTGATGACTTCGTTTACCGGAGCTGGAATGGCTATCCGCTTAGAGATAACCCCTTCAGGTATTACGGGTCTCTTCACGGGCCCACTGGAGCTTTGGCCCAGTCTGTTAAAGACCGAGGCATTGGAATTGGACGACCCGTTTAGAGGGGCCGTGGTAGTTGCAAGCCGATCGAAGACCGACTTCTTCAGAGCTTCTTGTGACGGCACCGGGGCGCTGAAGCTTGTTGACGGGATCATGGTCCCAAAGAATAATCCAGTGGTGGCCCGAGTCACCTGTTCCACCGGCATCGCAAAGATGGTGGCCGCTTGGGGCCCATAAGTTACTCCTCCAGCAGGGACGGGGTGAGAGTTATTGCTGCAATTGGTGCAGTTGGAAGCCATCGATATCATCTTCTCTTCTGCACGGAGCAAGACACCAAATCTTAGTACCTCGAATCCAGGGGAAACCATATTAAACTACGATTCATTCGCGAACGCGATACACGAAGTGTGGAGTGGAAAAAGGAAAAGGTCCCACCGGGCAGGCCAGAATCTGTTTTCCGCCGAAAGCCGGGATAGATAGACGTCTTGTCTGCATTTGGGGGCAAATGCTATTTGGTTTTATCCGTCCATCTCTCCGAAGATTCCAAGTTGATTTATGATACCGTGTATCGGAGGTCTGGACGGATGCGGCCGTTGTAGCAGACTTTGTTAGATTCCCCCTCGTTTGCGAGGGCTTTTTTGATTGTGGGGACTCTCTTTATTCAGTTGATAAAACTGCACTTTTAATATGACATTTTCCTTACTATTTATATATAATAAAATATGTTTATTATAAATATAACACATATAAGTGTTTATCCGTAAAAATACTATTTTCATGTGTTTATATATTATAATTAACCTTATGAAGGAAAAATGTAAGCATATAATATTCATATAATATTTGGACTATTAAATATCTTTGACCAATTCTCTTAAAACTAAAATATCATGACAAATGGTTAAGATAATATCTCAATAAAAACAAATTCTACTGATATCATTTATTGAGATAATTGTGCAGGAATTATATCATGACTGAAATCAAGGAAATCCGAATTGACGAGATCAAATCTGCCGAAGATATTCAAGTAAATTGAAGAAACCAATTCTGGCACAAACGTATAAAAGATTTTCAAAGTCTAGATATTCAAAAGATCAACAAGTGCTACAGATATGAAGCCACAGAAATTAGAGCCCATGATCCCACCATAAGGCGGCGGATCTACGGCCAAACCCACCTATTGGCCGCGGTTCCGCCGCACATCTGAAGAGTTAGGATTCTGGATTTTTTTGGTTGGGATCCTAACAACTAGTTAACATATTAGAAAACTAGGGTTCTGGCTCTGTAACTATAAATAAGGACCGGGAGCCTCTTGGAAAAATCATCAAACCGACGCGATCACGAAGTCCACGGCTCCTCAAGAATCCCGGTTGATCATCGACAGTTCATCTACCTCCTTAGAAGAGATCGAGAAGCAAACTAGGGTTTTGTACTTGATCTTGTTGATTAATAAATGTAGTTTTATTCTATTGCATTTTATTTTCTTCATGATTTCTATCTTTTCTTTTCCCAACATACGCGAATAATTTTCCGCTTGTTAGGGTTCGTAGGATTAGGATAGATTAATGGATGATGAAAATCCTTAAACTCTTTTTACGTCCTATGAAGTTTATAAACTTTATCAAAAGAATAGTTAACATCCTAATCGGGCGCGCTACCAATTCATTGATAGTCACGACCGCGATTTGAGATTAGATTAATGATTGCTTTGGTAAAGGCTAGACATGAACGGAGATCCATGTCAAGATAGGGGTTAAGAGTGGGAACCCTTTTCCCTCCAGAAACCCTAATCTACATGCATCACTGTCGATCTAGTTTTAAATCTATTAAAGGATAAAAAGAGTTATCTTTATGTAATCATCCATGACTACTAAATCTTAAAGAACCCTACAAGCCCCCTTCTACTATAAAACCTACATCCGTAGTTAATCTAGATTTATATTCTGCATCCGTGTTTGACGTAGATCTAAAACCTACAACCATTCTTCACCATTCTTTATTCTCTCTCCTTTCTTTCTCAACACGCCTAAACTAAGATTAAAACATTCAACGTTTCCCAGAGGACGACCCGCACTCATCTCGGTCTAGCTACACGCGACACCGTTATTGATTGCGGTTAACTACTACACATAAATCAGATCAATCAAATGGCATCGTTGCCGGGGATACGTGCGTAATTTATTTTTCTTACTATTCGTGTTGAATTCTTTTTTAATCTATATCATAAACATAAAACAAAACCACATTTTGCATATTTAACGATTAGTGTGTGATTCTTGCGAGAAATTCTAGAGTCGCTTTAGCGAGGAGATAAAGATTCAGAGACATTCATCAAGACCCAGAGGAGAGGAGAAGGCTACTGTACAAAAATTGTCAAAAGATCCCCTCATCTCGCGGCGGAACCGCGGCCAAATCACCAGTATTGCGGCGGAACCGCGGCCTAATTGGTGGATCTTGGCTTCAAAATTCTCTTGTATCTTCTACAACTCTTTATCTCTCCTCTGAAAAATCCAATAATATATTTTCTGTAGGATTCTTTGAAAAATATCGTCGCTCAAAAATCTTTTTGCGTGCTTTGTTTTGCGGGTTGTTTTTGTATATTTTAATACGGATTTAAGGGGCAAGACCACAATTCAGGTTAGGTCGGGATTTCATCACCCTTCCTAGGCCCCACAAATCACAAAACAAGCATCCGCATAACCCTATATTAATTAAAAAATATCTAGATCAAGACCCTAAGGACCGTCGCGCTCAAGTAGGACAGAGGAAGGTCGTGGGTAATCTATCGCTTATCTGCATTTCTTTTGTGGTGTCTAGGCAAGTGTGTCTAAGGCAAGTGGTTACTTAATTAGGCCCGCTATTTTCGGTGATTCGTATAGCGGATACCTCCCACTTACCTAGCACTTACCTGGCCACAGGAGAGATAAAGATACAGTAGAGGATTTATCCTGCGATTTGTCCGTTGGAAGTCTAGGAGCGGTCTAGTGCTTGACCTAGGTGACCTTAGTTCTAGGGTTTGCTTGTGCATTTTGTGATTTTTGTGAGTAAACCCCCAAGTCCACTTTCAAAGCAAAACAATCCAAATAGAGCTTAAATCTTTTCACCCTCTTTTATTTTCACCTTCTTATAATGGGTAACCCAAACAGACGAACTCTTGCATGCTATCCACAACCAGATATTTCTTGTCTTCGTAATCGCTTCGGTATACCATCCGACTCTCTCATTTCTTTAAGAGATCGGATAGAATAAGCGGGTAGAAATAGTTGGCCACCTCAGTCCAGGTCTTATTAACCGTATTCTAATTCTACATCTGTTTCAGTTGATACTTCGAGTGAAGGAACTCCTAAACGCGTGTCCATCGCTGAGCATATAGCGAGGGCTAACGGCCAAAGTTTCAATCCAGACCAACATCAACCATCACCACCACTTTCTAAAGAAGAATTTCATTATCGGTTTGTGGCATATATAATGTCTATTGAAAATAGCCAACCAACAAACCCATATCAATATTCTTCTTATCATAATGTTGATCATACTCCTGCCTAATTTTCGCAACCATTCTAATCCTATCAATCCTATCCGACCTTTACACCTTCTCTAGACAGTCCTTCTAATCAGTCATTTGGGAGTTTTGATTATCCACAAGAATTTCAATCTTATATTGAAACCCCTTATCGAGCCAAGTCTAGTCTTGAGCGGAAATTAGAAGAAGGTGTGGAATCGATGCGCCGCCTCAGAAAGGAATTGGCAGAAAGCATGACTGAGTATAAACGAGCAACTAGTTTTGAACCAGCTCAAAAAATTTCAGTGTATGATACGGCCATAGGACAAAGTGAGAATTTGGGCAGTGAGAGAGAACTGTACACCCTTCCTAATCAAACCTCCCCATTCCAAACTGAAATCCATAACTCCAGTTTCACATATTCATCGAGAACACCAAATGATTCATCAATTGAAGATAGAATGTCTGATAAGTTGTGTGACTTTGTAGTGTTTGATTTACCCGATTGTGAAGGGTCCATTTCAAGTGAAACCATAACCAACCCTTGTGATCTCTACACCTCCACTCTTGAACCAAAATTGATTGAAAACCATAATTTTAATGAGGTGTTTGAGAATTCTAACTTTCACTTGAATGAGGAGATTGACGTTGGGGATATATTGAATGATGAACCCAAAAATTTGGATGAGTTTGTCCCATCAATTCATTAGGTTCTTCACTTCCTTGTGATCCTCATCTCGAGCCATTAATTATTCTTCCCGAACCCCAAATGTGTTTTGAAGTTGATGATAATTGTATAACCGAACAGCAGACCGAAATTCAGCCTTCATCTCCCACATCTGGTTCAGCAATACTCGACACACCAATTTGTTTACCCATTTCACCTTCTACTTTCTCAGGTTCTTCTTCTATTCTTCCTATAATTTCAGTGAGTATTGATGAATCACAATCCGATAATTCAAGTTTGATAATTCCAGAAAGCCAACTTGATTTGGATATTTTTGAAAATAAGGTAGATGAGTTTTTCGAGTCTCCTACCTCCATAATTTTTGACAAATCAAGTATAATAAATTCTGGTACAAAACTTACTGACAGCAAAATGTTCAATTACGCCATCGATGAAAGTTTTGAAGAACTTTTGCTGACGAACTTGCATTCCTAAACAACACGGATTTTGTGATTAATCAACCTCTACCTATAGAAGTTGAACCACCACCCTTTTTTATTATAAAATACGAGAATGCCAATATTCCACTCATTTCTGATCATTCACATTCTAGTTTTTATTTATCACCACCTCTTATATCCTCACATTCACGTTCACGCAAACCCTTTCCATACCACCACTTATCTCTTCCTCACTTTTTCTTGGTTCTATATAACATGTTCTTCCACCGACCTATACGTTATATTGATAAAATCTTTGAATGGTTGGTATTAACTTTTGGTCTTTGTAAAGTCTTATATTGACCAAATAACTTCACCCCCCTTAAAATGCTTAATACTGTTTAACTCAAGTCTGGGGGGGTTATATTTTTGGCTCTTGAAAATAAAATTTGTCCTCAAAATTGTGAGCCAAAATAAGTTTTGGGGAGGATTTTCACTTTCAATTTTTGTTGCCCCCGTTAATAACCTTTCCTCCCAAATCTACAGATTTTTGAGATTTAAAAGAGACAACAGTGAGGACACTGCTGCAAACAGGAGCACAAAAATTTTTGATAATGGAAGTTAGAAAGTGACAAATTACATTTGAAAGATAGGAATAGTTTAAGAAAAATAAGAAAATTAGATGTTTTCTTAAACAAAACTAGTAATAAGTAGTTATGAGTTGTTGTCCCAAGGGTTACTAAGATGAAGGAAATTGCCAATGTGAGGATAAAAATAAGTCTGAAAAATAATCCCTATTCTTGAGGCCAGACTTTTGAACGTTGATACTCTACTATATGCACTGTTACACATCTTGAAATTTGGGATAGTAGAGGATACCTTGAAATGCTCTTGTCTAAAAGCCTCAGTATGAAGGAAAATATAAAAAAATATAGCGAGGGTGAAGAAAAAAACGAACACTGGTTTTGTAATTATCAAAGCAGCATAAAAAAAATATAGCGAGGGTGCTTTATCACCTAGTGCCTTAGACCAACTGGTTTGGGAGCCACTGCTAAGCCTTAGGTTTGCGAAACGAGGAATTACGCCTAAATACGTAAGCACATTTTGTAATCGATCGGTTAGTACCTCAAGAAGTATTGACGGTCGCATGAAGAATGTGTGAGCAATTTTATCAATAATATTCACCAACTATAAAATATTTTAGAAGATGGACAAGAGTATGATAGCTTGAATTGAATTCTCTAAGTATAGGGATGTATTTTACACACACGTAGGGGTATATGATCAATGTTTGGAAGAAAGATAGGGAGGAAAACTAAAGACGATGTTTTATTGAGGGATGATGTGATTTCTAATATCTTTTCACGACCATTAAGATATGGCTCATAGCAACTGAAAAGCTGGTATAGTTGGAAACTCTTATTTTCAAGTTCTTTCTTTTATAGTTCTTATCTTTATATGTAAATTTCACTATTTTTCTTTTATTATGGTATTTTGTGGGTGTAATCCGCTGAAAACCCTCAGGAGACAACACTCCTCCTACTAGGGACACCTAAAGTTTAACGACTTGTTGCACATGGTCAGTGCAATCGTGTTGCCTACGAAAGTGTGTTGTTTAAGTTTTTCTTTTTCCTTTTCTCCTTCTCTTGAATAACTAGTTTGCTCGGGACGATCAAACTTAAGTTTGGAGATATTTGTTCAGTTGATAAAACTGCACTTTTAATATGACATTTTCCTTACTATTTATATATAATAAAATATGTTTATTATAAATATAACACATATAAGGGTTTATCCGTAAAAATACTATTTTCATGTGTTTATATATTATAATTAACATTATGAAGGAAAAATGTAAGCATATAATATTCATATAATATTTTGACTATTTTAATATGCTTACTTTATTAAATATTTTTGACCAATTCTCTTAAAACTAAAATATCATGACAAATGGTTAAGATAATATCTCAATAAAAATAAATTCTACTAATATCATTTATTGAGATAATTGTGCATGAATTATATCATGACTGAAATCAAGGAAATCCGAGTTGGCGAGATCAAATCTGTCGAAGATATTCAAGTAAATTGAAGAAACCAATTCTGGCAGAAACGTAGAAAAGATTTTCAAAGTCTAGATATTCAAAAGATCAACAAGTGTTACAGATATGAAACCACAGAAATTAGAGCCCATGATCCCACCATAAGGCGGCGGATCCACGGCCAAACCCACCTATTGGTCGCGGTTCCGCCGCACATCTGAAGAGTTAGGATTCTGGATTTTTTTGGTTGGGATCCTAACAACTAGTTACCATATTAGGAAACTAGGGTTCTGGCTCTGTGACTATAAAAAAGGACCGAGAGGCTCTTGGAAAAATCATCAAACCGACGCGATCACGAAGTCCACGACGGCTCAAGAATCCCGGTTGATCATCGACGGTTCATCTACCTCCTTAGAAGAGATCGAGAAGCAAACTAGGGTTTTGTAATCATTTTCTAAAGGAACAAAGTGTTACTTGATCTTGTTGATTAATAAAGGTAGTTTTATTTTATTGTATTTTATTTTCTTCATAATTTCTATCTTTTCTTTTCCCAACATGCGGGAATAATTCTCCGCTTGTTAGGGTTCGTAGGATTAGGGTAGATTAATGGATGATGAAAACCCTTAAACTCTTTTTACGTCCTATAAAGTTTATAAACTTTATCAAAAGAATAGTTAACATCCTAATCGGGCGCGCTACCAATTCATTGATAGTCACGACCGCGATTTGAGATTAGATTAACGATTGCTTTGGTAAAGGCTAGACATGAACGGAGATCCATGTCAAAATAGGGGTTAAGAGTGGGAACTCTTTTCCCTCCAGAAACCCTAATCTACATGCATCACTGTCGATCTAGTTTTAAATCTATTAAAGGATAAAAAGAGTTATCTTTATGTAATCATCCATGACTACTAAATCTTAAAGAACCCTACAAGCCCCCTTCTACTATAAAACCTACATCCGTACTTAATCTAGATTTATATTCTGCATCCGTGTTTGACGTAGATCTAGAACCTACAACCATTCTTCACCATTCTTTATTCTCCCTCCTTTCTTTCTCAACACGCCTAAACTAAGATTAAAACATTCAACGTTTCCCAGAGGACGACCCGTACTCATCTCGGTCTAGCTACATGCGACACCGTTATTGATTGCGGTTAACTACTACACATAAATCAGATCAATCACTCTTCCCTGCAGGTGCAAGCCCCTGCAGTTAATTACGTTACCGCGTAACGATAACCACTTTCTCCTGCTCCAGAAAGTCACTTCATGTCGTGTGTGTTTGTTTTATTTTTTCTTGCCCGTGGATTGTATACGGAGACTAATTTATGTTGTCGCCCGTAGGGCGTGGATTAGTCCAAATCCGTATTTTCTTAGATTTGGGTTTGGTTTGATTTAAAGATCGTTAACCTTGTTTGGGATTAAAATCAAATTAAATGTTTGTTAAGGATACGTTAATCCAATATTGGACTAAGATCTACTTAACGGGGGTTCGGGATCATTTTTTATCCAACGAAAGAGCATTTGGGTTCTATCGTTTTAGTTTAAGAACGTTACGGTCCACAGTTAGTTTAAAAACGTTGCGGTCCACAATTAGTTTAAGTACATTGCGGTCTATAGAATTGTTGGTTGTCGAGACCCGCCACATTTCTGAAGACGTTGAAGAATTACAACGACATATATCAGAGGTGTGGGGAGATGTACCCTTGAACCAATGAATGTTCGTCCGAAACTTGATGGTCTTGTTTGGGACTAAGACCAATCTAGAAAATAAAGAGCCCATGGTCTCGGTTGATTAAGAGTTGGACCAACTTGGGTTCAACCCAGTCATTTCATTTTTTGAATAAAATGTTAAACACTTGCTTAGGCTTGGTCCCCTTTCTGTGCCAACAATGCTGAGCATTCATATGGGTTCTGATGCCCTTGCTTCCCCCTTTTTTTGTTCTTTATGAAGTGTTGAACACTCATTATGGCACTGGGCTCTATTTATAGAGCGCTTTATGTTAAACAGCGCCCACGTGAGGTGCTTGGCACTGAGCGCCAACCATTGAGTACAGAGCACTCTTTATTTTAGCAGTGCCCACGTGAGGGGCACGTGAGGCGCTTGGCGCTAAGCGCTAACCAATGAGTGCTAAACACTCTTTATTTGGGCAGCGCCCACGTGAGGGGCACGTGGGGCGCTTGGCGCCAACCACTGAGTGCTAGGCACTCTTTATTGAACAGCGTCCATGTGAGGGGCACGTGAGGCGCTTGGCGTTGTCTCTTTCTTTGTGTATTTTTCTGAAGAGTTCAATTCTTTGTTCTCCCATGGATCTTCGATTCCTAAGAACAAATTCATCCTTACGAGAATTAAATTCTCTTTTGTGGGAGATTTGTCTCATGGATCTCGGATCCAGGGGAAAGAACTATGTTTTTTATGAGAGTTAAACCCTTGGATATGCAAATGAGATACTATGATCTTTATTATCTTTATTTACCTTGAAGAAAGTTCTTCTTCCTTCTTCTCTCTTAAAGCTTTCTTTTTTGCTTGCTCTTCTTTTTTGAACTTGAAGTTTATGGGGGGATTCCTCTATACAAGACTTTAAGTCTTGGGGCCTTTATATAGTGGAGGCAAGTTTATTGATTTAGTTAAAGAAATCTCTCATTGAGAGATCCTTAATTGATTTGGGGATTTTATCCACCGTTGGATCTTTGATCCAAGAACTTCTGTTTTACATAAGATATTTTTCTTGTTTTTAACAAGATTGGGAAAATATTTTCCATACAGAGCTTATTCTATAGCTTGGTGATTTTTAATCACCATTGGATCTTTAATCCAACGGTGCTCTGTTTTACAGAGCGTAATTTTTCTTGTTTAGAAAGATTGGGGAAAATATTTTCCCCTACAGAGCTTATTCTGTAGCTTGGTGATTTTTTAATCACCATTGGATTTTTAATCCAACGGTGCTCTGTTTTACAGAGAGTAATCTTTCTCGTTCAGGAAGATTTGAGAAATATTTTCTCAACAGAATTTAATTCTGTATTTTGATAATTTATCATCTCCGTTGGATCTTTGATCCAACGGCAGAGAACTTTTAGTTCTGGCACCGACGCCCTCGTATGGGGCACGTGAGGCGCTGCCTCAGAGTTTTTTTAACTCTTGGCGCCGGTGCCCTCGTGCAAGGCACGTAAGGTGCTGCCTCAGAGTTTTTAACTCTCGGTGCTGGCGCCCTCGTGCAAGGCACATGAGGCGCTGCCTCTTTTTAAATTTTGAACAGAGCCTTGGTCTTCTATTATTGGGGGAAACAAATATCTTTTAGGTTTATTTTCCTTGCATTAATCAAAATCAATGCGGTCCTATCAATTAATCCCTATCACACCAGAAAAGAACGAAAATACAATATACGTATATGCCATTCGCATTCGCCACAGGGTCCCGTCATGCACCGTTAGGTTACTTAACTAACGGCAGAGAAGGGGCTGGACTAGCGCGGATACAAAACATATACAACATCTACTAGTATATATAAATATATATATATATATATCATTCGTCCAAGGCATGATATAAGCAATATCACAGAAAAGTGATAAGCAACACAGAATAACTGATAATTTAGGACCCCTGGGTTTCATTTGAGCCGCAAATGAAACCCGACGTTCCCCGGTCGTGTGGATAGCCTATGCAATCTATAACCAAGACCCCTACGAGTGCGGCAAGTACCCGCCAATCCCAGAAGTGAGGCAACCCCAATCAACAAAGTGAATAGGCCACCCAACACTTCACGGAATCCGGTAACTTGAGCACCCCTCTGTGGGTCATCCTATATCCCCTACGAGTGCGGCGAATAGCCCACCAATTCTAGAGTGATGCCCCATCCGTCTCAACGCCAAGAGATGCGGGCCCGTTGCCCTCTAGAATCCGGCCATTCGAGCACTCTACCGCGGGGTAATCCTAGTACAGGAAAGAAAAACATATATATAATGATGATATCGAACTCAACCCGGTCGTGCCCCAATAAAAGAATATACAAACTGGCTGAAACGGCAGTCCACATGTCGGACGCTTGCCCCACAATAATGAATACATAAATGAATCTAAACTGTACAAGTACCATTGCACTAGAGGCTATCCCACACGATAATCCGAAAATTCCATCACAGATATCAACATCACAGCAGTATAAGTAAGTATGTGCAACCCCGTCTAAATGACATATAGCAAATAGATGACGTTTGAAAAACACATACACCGTATCACAGATATAAACGATGAAAAATTTTAAGTTTTGAAACTTTCCAAGTTTCCCTCAAAGCAAAGACAACATTAAGTGAAATCTGGGGAAATCAAACAAGACCAAAAACACCAATTTACAAAACCCTAGACACTGGATGAAAACGAGGTACATAGGTGAATAGTAAAAAGGCAGAATCGGGAATTTTTGGGTTTTGGCCAGCCAAATTGTAATGGAATTCCCTCATTTTCATTGTGTGTCATATACATGTCTAGATTAAGTCTCTGCACTTGTTTTAAAAAAAATTTAGAAACCAAAAAAATTTCAGAACAGAGAGTGGGTTTTGAAATCGGAATTTTTCGGTATTGAAACTAATGCATCGTCTACTACTAGTTTCTAATGTTTGGGTGGCTCTGATACCATGTTGGGGTTCCTAGCGTCCTGGCCATCGACCGCGGCTATTGCAGAACGAAAATTTTGGTGTTTAAAAACATGGCGCTAGAAATAACTACCTAGAATCGAAACCAAACATGAAACTAGCAAGCTATAGAAGTTCTAGCTACTGTGATAAAGTGTATTACCAAAAGATCTTTGTCCTTCGGTCTTCCACCCTCTTCCTTAGCTCCTTGAGGTCTCCTTGATCGAGCTTGACCGCCGGTCTTCTTCCGTCGAAGATAATCCACTCGAGAGATGTAGTTCATGGCTCTGGCTCCACACTAAAGATCTAGTGGAGCAATTAGGGACTCTAGGTTGCTAATCTAGAGTGTTTAGGGATGTAGTGAGTTATTCTAAGTATATATCTATCTCTCTTCCATCCTTGATTCTCAACTCATGAGATAGTAGGGTGGAAGATCAAGAAGAAGGAGGAGGAGCTCAAGAAAGGCAAGTGATGAAAGATGAGGCAAATGGTGAGAATGATCTTCATCCAAAAAACTAATCAAGTGTTTATCCAACATCCCAAAAAGAGAGTATGATATGAAGCATGGTTTTGTAAAAACCATTTTCCAAATAAAATAAAGCAACCATACTTGAATAGTTTGCACAAATGAATTTTCAATTCATTTGTCAACACTATTCAAGCATGGTTCTCACCATTCTCTCTTCATTACCTTTACTCCTCATTTTCCATTTAAATTAATAAATGGATAAACTGAAATGAGGTGTCCACCTTCTAGAATATTTTCCGTATAAATATTGAATACACTCAACTGTATATACATACCCATATTCGTATCAAAATACGAATACCCAAAGAAATAGAATAACACAAAGAACATAATACTTGAATATACATATCGAAATATATATACGTAAATTATTAAATCAATACCTGATTTAATAATCCGGCTCAATCCTAAGCCGGCTAGTATTATCAACCGTCCGATCGAATGTCCGGGTAACTAGTACAATCATTCGATCGGAACCCTGCACGTATCAAAATACGGCTACTACACCATTTCACCTGAACCAGGGAAACCCTCTGTGTGGGACTCTAAAGACTCGACAGTACGCCGGCAGTGAGTTACTAGATAAATCCATAACCATAAGCACGTCAATGGCACTGGCTGTACGTAACGGCTACCCGGGTACCTGTCGAAAAGGAAGGCCGACGAGCAAACTCATCTGGATCCCTACTGAGCCTATCTATGACAATCTCCGTACAGTCCTGTCTTTTTGTCTAGGAGTATCGCACATCGGGTTTAGGGGGTGGATAAAGTCAGACCCCCTAATAATACGATATTTTGTGTCGGTGTGAAGCCCATCACCCACTGAGAAACTACTGATCCAAATCAGTAATTCTCATCTACCTTGGTTAAGGATTTCTGGTGATGGTCACCCGTGCACAACACGACACCAACCCCTAATATTGGGAGAGACGAATCCCCGACGATCCGCTCACTGCCTCCATATGGCTCGGGACGGTACCTAACTAAAACCTGTTTGCACGACTCCTTTGAGTCGTGGTAGGGTAGTAATCAAAGAACATTAGGAACTCACACGAGACAAATGACGATCTCAGGTCGAAGAACTAACCTATACTCATGTCACCTGAGAACTGCTATCTGACAATAGGTATAATACCATCTAGCATGTTTCCGGCGAGTCCGTCAAGTGTACTCACCCCCAGTGAGCACCTGTATACGATCTTAGGTGTGAAAGACCAATGGTTGTGTAACGACTCTGAATTTACTGTACTTAATTTTCTATTTATTGTACAGAAATGAGTTTACAGCCTGAGTTTGAGTTATAAGTTAATTTTGTTAAATAACAGCAAGAAGCAACTTGTAGCTCACTAGTAAAGCCTTGCACTGCTGTAACGTAGCCCCTGTGTTCGATCCCCATCAGACACATTATTTTTTTCTGAATTTTTCTTTTTAATTTTTGGAAGCCCAAAAGATTGCACATGCAATACACAGGGAAATAAAAAGTCAAAAAAATCAAACATGTGGAAAATGGAGTAAACGGTGAGTTGATCAGCTGACACGAATCTCGTGGCCAAAAGCCCTTAATCCACCGGCGGAAAAGCCAATATGGCCGGCACCGACGACTATGATGAGCCCATTTGGCTCCGTGTTTTGCACACAAACCCCTTCAGCTACCCCTAACTCCTCTGCACTGTTTGATTTCCCTACAATCAAACAAAGACCTTTCATTTCAGAATTTATCACAATTTTAATGCTTTTTAATCCACCATTTTAATTCCAAAACCCTAATTTTCCACTATAAATACCATCTCCTATCTTGGCTCAGCACCATTCTGAAAATTATAGCAAAATTCTCTTAAAAAGTTCCTAAGTACAAGTGGAGTAAGAAGAGTTAGCGAGCAAGCAACTTCCGGCGAAGATCGAAGCAAATTCCGGCGCTCCTACGACGCCACGACGAAACTCTTCTATTCCTAACCCTTTCCTTGAGCTTTCTAACCAGTAAGTCCCTCTCAATCTCTTTTCCTCTTCATTGAAATTCCATTTCAAAACTTATATCGGTAAGTGGGGTTAATACTGATATCTTTTTTTCTAAACCCTAGAAACTCCTCATCTTTATTCTTTGATCAACCAAGTTTTTACACAATACTTGTAACCTTAAACTCTAATATTTAGAATCAAATTTTTATCAAAATTCTCATGGGAAATAATAGTAGTAGTATTTTTCATTAAAATACCTTGAACTTATAAACACCTCTTTTCATATTTGTTAAAACAATAGCTTAGGAAAACTTCACGGGGTAATGACCTACCCCACACGCACACTTGGTTTCATAGCACGATACTCATTGTATGTATTTTTGGTACGAAGATAATATTACAATAAAATACCACATAACTTTAAAAACCGGATTTCTTTTAAAGCGGTATTTTCTATCCTTTGCAATTACGCATCTACAACCCTCTTTAAGGGACCCGCATGGTGCGGATCATCGCACATTCTTGGGCTAGTAGAACGAGATGCAAATCTCCTCACGGAGTATTCGATCTCGAAAGAATTTAAATACTGTTTTTTAATAAATACGAGTTTTCTAAATAAAATAAAATTATTTTTAAAATTAAAATTATATAAAATTATAAATACATATTTTCAAAATATAATAAATCTATATTTTTCAAAAAAAAATGAAAAGATAAAAAAATGACAATAAAATACTATCAAGATATCAAAAAGGCAAGTTTTACAGTAAAATACCATGAACTTTCCAAGCTAAGTATTTATCACTAAAATACCACAATACTTAAAATCCATGCTCATGAAAACCCTAAATAATACTAATCACCCTCGAGGTTTTATTTTTAAACTATTTTAAAATATTTTTCATAAAATCCCCTCGAAATATATAAAACAATATTTAAGGACTTCAGTAAATATTGGTTTAAGCGGGATCAATTCTCTTGAGCCCTAGGGAGCCGGAGAAAGTGAGTGCTTACGTATTTAAGATAGAAAACTTAACGGAGTTATCAATGGTAATTGTCTTGGAAAAAGACACAAATCCTGCCGTCCATGTGCAGCAGTTACCGATAACTCCTGAACCTAATTCAAGAACTAAATCTGTTTACAAGTATCTAACTCAGTCTGAGTCCAATTCAAACCTGAATCCAAAATCAAACTTGAATACTTGATCAAGAACATGAATACTTGAAATCAAATATCAATATCAAACATGTATACTTGACTTGACTTGACCGAACTATGGTTATAACTTAACTTGACTACTTGATTATATTCTGAACATGACTATTTGAACATTTTGTATCTATAGTTTCGGCAAGTCTGATAATTATAATCTATACAAAATCATACGCGGGGATAAAGGGGTAGATTGGTACGGAACGTATATCGTGGCATGAGAGCCCACTTAATAGATACCTACATGAATTCTCGTGTCGTTGTCCTGTGAATTATGACGAGGTCTTGTACTACATGTTACCATAGTCCACGAGATAAGATAGACTCCTCTCGTATACATGAATGCCTTCTGTATCAAGCTACAAACAATCACGTTATAATAACCATCATATAACTGTACAGCTTACATGTTCATTCACATTACTTGTTATATTCTCTTCCTTCTTTTGGGACTTACCGAGTTTTAGTTTGCCGGTGAGATTCTTTTCTGTTTCTTTCTTTGGAATGTTCGTCAGGAAGACCGGACTCTCAGGAGATCGAGCCGAGCCAGGAGGACTTGGACCAGCTTGCGTCCCAGACTGACTTCTAGTTTATTGTACTTATTTTCCTGTATACCACTGTTTAGGCACTGCTTATTATCATTGTATCTTTTCATTTTCAAACTGTTGTATGTAAAAATGAATGTAAATAAAATTGTTGTTATTTTATATCACTTGTCATTCTTGTCATTTTATATATTGCTTAATTACGCTTAACGTATTTATTTCTTAGTAAATACGTTGCGGCATGCCCGTCACCGTTTCCGTCTACTGGGAAGCAGGGCGTGACAGGCTGTAGGACCAACCATCGCCCCTCGTCGGGGTCTAGAAACGTATACACCAATCTACTCCGGAATATCGATGCCCAGTCTCGATACTCCTAAGACTATGGACATTTAAAAACGTGTTTATGGACTGCCCAGCCCCACATGTATGATCGTCATCATAACGCTGGTAGTCAAGCAAGAATCCTATGGGCTCTATCAACATATAATAGTGATCCGTAATACCACATAATGCATGTACATGATGATAAAGACAAACCAAATAGCATACTATCATTTTAAGTAAAATTGTTCTACCCGTATAGATCATTTCTCAATCATCACAACCGCATGCCTGTGATTACAATAATTGACTTGAGGGCACTATATCCAACAGATTCTTACTAATTATTCTCTTGATTCTTGGATCAATTTCATAAGGTAAATTAATTACTTTAATTACTATAGGTTTTGTTATTTATTTAGGGTTTTTTGTTAGGATTTTCATATGTAAATTGGGCGTTTTTTCATGTGATTTGAATTACGATTGTTGCTGGGTATTCTATTGTTTCTTGGATCGATTTTATAACATAAATCAATTAGTTATATTGTTTTTTCGTCCGATACCATTCCTTCTTCTTCTAACTCGGTAATGGTCTGCTCATAGGCTAGATTAATAAATATGATAGCATATGTAAACGTAGAAATAAAAAATATACCATAACCATTTCGAAAAATCTTGTTGAGGAAGATGTAGACGTCCTGCGGAAGATAGGGTTCGAAAGTCGAGAGGTGATATATTCTGTAACCGCTTGAAAAATAAATTACTTAAGCAGCGGTTAACTTTTGATTTTAACAACTACTTTAAGTAAAGGTTAAATAACAGCTGTTAGATTTAACCGCTATTTTAAGAGGCGGTTAATTCTGAATGGTTCTGATCTGTTGGATAAATTAACTTTTGATTTTAACCGCTACTTTAAATATAGATTAAATAAAAACCGTTAGATTTAACTATAAACGGTGCTGATTTGTTGTATAATTTTTTATCCAACGTTGATATATAGGTTAACTATAAACCGTTACTTTAAATATATGTTAAATAAAAACCGTTAGATTTAACCGCTACTTTAACTATAAACGGTTATGATTTATTGTATAATTTTATCCAATGTTGATATCTTTACTTTAAGTAGCGGTTAAATAACAACCGGTAGATTTTACCGCTTCTTTAAGAAGCGGTTAACTTTGAACGGTCCTGATTTGTTGGACAAATTTTTTTATCCAGCGTTGTACCTAGGACCGAACCCATGTTAAACTTTCACATCCATCAATAACAGATTCATGTCACCTGTATTATGACGGTCAGATGTGGTTCATGGAAAACAATGTAGTTCGAAAGGCATAATGACAAACATACATGTATAACAATAGCTGGTGACGAAGAGATCTAACCTGCAGAGATGGTGAGCAGTAGTTTGGACGCTGCCAGAAATGTTCCTCGATAATCAATATGAGATGAAGAAAACTTCAATTTTATCAGTTTTGAGAAACAATAACACCAATCTCAATTTATAGAATTACATAAGTTTAACTATTGGAAAGAAAAGAAATAACTAATATCTTCCTAATCCAACCAAAGACCCTTAATAGAAAGAAATAACTACTACTCTTCTAAAAATTAAATTTAATACAAAGAATCTAATATGTATGACCTTTCTCTTAAAATGGAAAGTGTATAAATTTTAACTTCTCAATAAATCTTTCTTACTTTTATGGCCTTGATTTGTCTACGTCAGGACCAACATCAAAACAAGCTTATGTTTTCAGAGTTCAAATCCAAACTTAATAAAAAAAAATTAAAAATCATCGAGTTTGTGCAACTCACATAATTTATAAGTAGCGCACAAAGATTATAAGACACACATAAGGTTACATGTATGTATTCAAAAGCTTACATGTGGACACATGAATAACTGGAAAGTTTAACATGATAAAAAAACGGGGGAAGCGTGGGGAGAAGAACCCTTACAAGAATAACTCCAATCCAACATTGCCATTTATAGATAATTGTCGATATCTCGTTAATCACAAGGAAGAGCATAATAGTTTTGTTAAAAATGCTTGGCATTCCTTGAAAAGCAATTACTTCATCAACAAACACATTCGAAGACGAAAACAAACATTAATCGCAATAGCAAACAACAAGGCAATTTTCCCTTAAGTTAAATCAAGTACAAGATTTTCCAGATTTCAAGTTATTATACATGTAATTTACAGTTCTTAGAAGCATTTCAAAGCCCTTATGACAAAAGGGGGGAAAAACAAAGCTTAGCTTGATATGATCATCCACCACTTGTAGAGACCAAAGCTGTAGATTGTAACAAGCAGCGCAACCCTCAGAGGGTAAAACTTAAACCTGCATGAATGAAAGGTGAAAAAGGTAAGTAAATGTAAGTACTTTCATAGAAGTGTACAGCATGTGTGCCTAAATATCGTATTGAGAACTAAGAAAAACGAAATGATGATCGATTTGTTCTCAGAAAACAGCACATAGCTAACCGGCCCAACCTTGCGAAGATCTCAACACTTCAGCAGTTAGAATCGAAAAATAACGCTCAGCAGATTGACAATAAAAGCCAAAAATAGCATCGTAATTAGAGCAGATTAAGATATACATTCCATTACCATTTTCCAGGCCTGTTTTCAAACTTAACCAAGTAACAATATTGGATCCAGATTCAAAGATCAATAGTTCAACTCAATTACAACTTGGATGAGTGCATACTGACACAACCTATTCAGTAGTTAACTCTTTAAAAAAAATCATGAATCTACAGAAATGGGAACAGGGAGCTGCATGATGGCAATTTTCAGCTTCTCCTTGCAGATAAAAGAAAGCCAAAGTCTATCCCAACCCCATGGTACAGTGTCTATGGTGGATTTATGTGTGCGTGTCTCGGTTTCTCCTTTTACTACAGGACACAACACTTTCAGCACAAGTTTGGCCTAATTGAGTCAGCAGAGGTTTTCCAATCTGAGCTAACCCCTCCCCCCCCCCCCCAAAAAAAAAAAAAAACCAGCCGAACATACCAGTATGAGGATACAAGTTTGATGGGGATTGGTTCTGTTCCATAGGTGGTGATCTTCTGACTACATTTTTCGTTATAGTATTGGTGGGGTGGGGGGGGTAGTAAATTTGACAATTAATTGGTTCGAAACTGAAAATGCTCAAAACTGCTCAACAGCGTGATTAGCGGCTCAATCACCATATAATTTACACTCACTGTTATGATCATTATGGGTACAGACATCTTTATCGATTATGCTACACATCTTGATAATTATTTAGATGATGACTTCAAAAACTATATTAGCTACACAAATGGCATGCATACCTTGGCATGATCATATGATTACAAGAAGGTAGGATTTATCGAATTATGGTTTAGTCACTCCAAAGGTTTGCTTCCCCAATCAAGGAGGATGGGCTTTCATGCTTAGAAGCACAGACATGCCAAAACATGACATGAGATCACTACCGATACAAAAAGAAAAAATCCAAAATAATAGACACGAAAAACAATTGCAAGGCATGAAATGTCGTGTCAAATACATGTTCGATACGGACAGACATGAATTCACAGTAGATGTATAGCATTCAATGGGGGAGGACAATTAAAATAGGCACAATGGGATGAAGAAAAACCTCTTGTTATTAGTTTTTAAAAAAATGATCTATGAATTTGTAAGCGTGTAATTAAAATAGTGTTTTACTGGTGTTGATCTGCATGCAACTGACATAAACACCAGCAATTGACTTGAAGATAAGTTGAATGACATTGATCATCTAAGTGTTCCCAATATTATCACTTAGGACAGCATGTGTTAGAATAATAGAAAATTCGTTTTACTGGCTTTGTTCTTTATGTAACTGATATGAACACCTGTCGTCTTTACTTTCTACTATGTGAGGTGTAGACTTGTTTTGTTGTTATCCTTTTAGTCGAGGACTTGCTGTATGTTCTTGTGGAACATTATGAAGTTGTTTCTTTTTATTTACACTTTTCTTTTGTAATCGACCTATGTTTTGTTAAGACCTTTTAAAGGAACATGGCGTGATTTTCCTACAGTTTTGGTTTTTAAATAATATTCCCCTAATATCGAACACCACCAACAATTTTGAAACTAAGTCTAATGATAATGATCTATTGAAGTGTTCCCAGTATTATGACTTAGAAGTTAGAAGTAGAGCAGCACAGAATGAGAGAAAAATAAGATAATAAGATGCAGATTTCATATGGTTGCAAAAATAGCAGTCCCTCCCTCCCGCCATCTTTGCTCATTTGAAACACTCACTTACTCCTTGTGTGGGTCTAATAGATTTCATTTCATATCTGGGAAAACCCGTTTCGATCAGTATGAACTCAAAAATCACATTCGCTCAGGTACCTAGCGGAAAACTCTCCTTTTCACTTTGGTATATCAAACCGATTTCCTGGGTGACAAAAATAAAGATTTTTGCATATATGATATCCGATATTCATATCAATGATATTGATGAATATCCATTCTAGCAAAAAAGTAGATGTATCCCTCCCTCCCTCATTCATTATCGAACAATCACTTGTTCACTAAACCTGTGTGGGGCTAATATATTTCATTTCCCATCATATGGGAAATTTATACTCCATTTAGCGCATCCCCATTTAGGGATATTTTAGTGATACGCGCTATAGGAACTGGATGGCCCTCAAAATTCAAATACCTAAAAGTATGCAAAACCAACATCTAAAAAATTTCAACCCTCTATCCTCCCTTAAATATTCTTGTATGTCAGTCTGTATTTCAGATGGCATATTTACTTTAATATATCAGAAATATTTTTATGAGCAATCAGAAGGCTTACTTTGGGTTTAGATGATGCTAGATTTATTTAGGAGCAATCAAGGGTTTTGTTCCAGTGTTCAAAGACATCAATGATCACAATGGGGAATCAAAAAATATCCTTGTATCTGAGATAGGAAATGTAGCAGAGATAGTAAAGGAATTGAGAGAACAGGGAATTCACACATTTGAGGCATGCCTTCGCGAACGAAATACAGGAGGAATTTTCCCCTCTTATAAAGCAGGAGGTAGAAATAGCCCACCAAATTCACTCAAAACGAAACTATATCTAAACTTGGCATGCCAAATGTTCACGTTTAAGCGGTTTCGTATTTCGGTATAACCTTCTATGCATCTGTGCAATATCAAGCATCTTATATAAGACAGTTTCCAGTTTCCACTCTTTACCAGTACAAGTGTATCGATGCAGCAATCCATATATAATCCATACGCACTGTAAAAACATTGATAAGAAACTAACAAATTATAGTGAGTGGTGGATCGTGAAACTTTCCTTTACAGGTGCCTTACCATAATACTCTGTGGCCTCCGGATGCAAATTTAATACTGTTAGGGTTCAAATCTGAGAAGTGCCAGAATATGCTCTATTTTAACATAAACTATGAGCATACAAATCTACAGAAGTCTTACGAATATCTCAAAGAATGGTAGATCTGTTCAGATGGTCGTGAACTGTGATGTAATCTCCATAGGTAGAACATGTTCCTAATAAATATAATTAAACGCCCTATGATACATCATAATCTCTGCCTAAAACTGGTATTAAGTTCATCGATGCATTAAGTGTTGGAATAAATTTTCTCCATTGATCTAGGGTGTTAAATAGTTGAAAACCAAGGAGGCATGGCCATGATCAAGCAATAATGGGGCATGTCCTAGACCATGGGAACGGGAAAATGCGACAATGTGTCGGCCATATATGCCCGGTCATGAGAGAGAAAGATATAAGCACTCGGACCCCACTAAGCTTCCCAAAGGTTGCCCGAAATTCTCCATATCTTTTTGTCCCTAGTCTGGGTGTCTTACACCCAGCACACAGAATAATTTCTCGTGGGAAAGGGATCCTTAATATCCACTTAAATTCTAGTTTTTGGCAAAATGATTGAATCGCTGAGGTAGAATTACAAAATATTCTAGCATGTGTAAATGCAAGGGCGTAGAGTCGCATATAGCAGATTTTTTTTCCAGCAATATTAGCCGTCGCCAGATGAACTCCAGTCCGTCGTCCATAACTGCTTATATCTGTATTCTTTTTTAGTAATAAGGTTAGCCGCATTCAGGACCCAACCACTTTCCCAATCCCTAAAATAGATACGGTATCCTCTCCCTTCTGTTTGTTGCATGAGCTAAGCATGCGACCATGTCGCATTTCCCATGTCGTAACCAAGCCATGGTTTTTTTAGAGAACGTTTCCATGAATTCTCTTGCTAAAGGAATGAAAATTAAAAGCTGGAGTTTAGATGGAAGCCCAAATGCAGCAAGGTAGGACACATCTATCACTAAAACATAGAGTATCCCCTTCAACGTGATTCATTTCTCCATTCTCAACAGAAAAGACATGTCCTCGTCGATATCCAACATAATTACTATTCTAAGATTCTGAATATATACAAGCCCCAACATGATCTCAACGACTAAAGACTAAAATTTGATTTTTAATGAAAGCTAGCGAAAAACCCAACATCAGAAACTACTAGAGCATCTAAAAATTAAGGTATTAAAAACAAATTCCACAGGGTGAGTTTTAAGGTCAAACCTTCCAATTTGAGGAACCCGGTCGTTGCGAGGCGGAGACTGAACCGGCATCGGAGAGAACCATTCGCTGAAATCTCGATCGAAGAACTCCCAATCTGGCAGTAAAAGCCCCGCGATGCCAAGAACGCCGAAGACGTAAGTGGCGATCATCTTCTTGAAGGAGAAGGTCAGGATGCCAACCAACAGCACGAAGGCCCCTAGGGTTACGAGGCAAGAGCGGAGGACGCCATCGATCCCCATTTCAAAACCCTAACCCTAAATTTTTTCTGGAATTTGAGAATGGGGGGCATTCAGAGTTACCTGCTCCCCGCCTACCTCCCCAACCAACTCTCTCTGTCTCTATACTCTTTTTCTTCTTTAGAGGCTGCAGCCGCTTGATGCTGCCACGTCAGCAGAGCTTGTGGGACCCGCGGGCGAAGATAAATTATTGGGCCAATTGCTTGTAAGTGAGGGCGGCTTTGCACTATGTGCATGGTTGGAGCTCTTCCCAACCGAGTGTATAGACATACACGACGAGAATTAACGATCACGTGAGTCACCACACAACCGAAAACACTGAAGAAGAAGAACAGGGACAAGCCGCAAAGTTTTAATTTGGGAAAAAAAGGTATGCAACAATTTTAATGCGGGTACAAATGACAGCATGGGAAGGAGAAAAGAAAAATAGGATCGCAAGCATAACACGTGATTTATTTACTATTGTTTTTTTCCACGAAACTTAACAGAACAAAAGTGGAGGGGTTTCACGGTGACAGAATTAAAGCATTTTGGGGCCTATTGGATAACATAAAAAACTCAAGTAAATGTTTAAGAATTAGAACAAACCACAACAAATAGGCCATCATTTGAAACTATCAATTTTAGGGATGGATCGGGTATTTTACCTTTTCTTTTCTTTACACACTCAAACCTTTCATGCTTATTTTGATATTTTCTATTTTTGTTTCGAAGAAAAAAAGGTTGGAACCAAGTAAAACAAAAGCTAGCTGAGTATAGCAGCGGGATAGATTGCAATACAAGTAGGAGCCCAAAATAAGTAAATCTAGAACAAAAGGTATCGGAATGGCAAGGTGTCAACTTCTATTGTCTCTCCTAAAAAGACCATCATTGAGGGCGCGACAAAACATCTTCGAACTATCTATCACTAGGGCATGTTTGGCAACCAGAAAAAGTAAAAAAGAAAGTAAGAAAGTAAGAAAGTAAGAAAATAGTAGGAAAGTGAAATTGAAAGAAAGTGTTAATTTTTATTTGTTTTATTTGAAGGAAAGTGGAAAAGAATTTGAGTCGGCGCTTATGCGGCAATGGCAATGGACAGCGAACTTTGATTGTTTGGTCGAAATAATAGGAAGTAAGAAAGTAGGAAGGAAGTTTTAAAAGCAGAATAAAACATAATTGTTTACCGCCGAAGACTTCTCAATGCGCTGTTCGCATTTGGACCATAGGTTCCGCTACCGGATCGCATATTGGACACATGTTTCTCCCGGCTTGACCCTGACATTGATTAGTGTAGTGATTGGAGTGCGTTCACTCGCGCTGGTGAACCGTTGCATGAATAGCAGCTCCATTTCAGAGAAAGTTTTCACGGAGCCATTTGGGAGCTCCGAGTACCTTTCGAAAGCTGTTTCTGATAGGCTTCCGATGAATTGGCAAAACAATAATTTGTCGTCTTCTCCAGTATTGCCACACAAAGCTCTGAACTGTGCGACATGCTGGTGTGGATTACCTGTTCCTTTATATACGTAGAACTTCGGGATCGTATATCCCGGTGGGTAATTTATCTGGTCAAACCAGGCCGGATAGGATCATCCGGTTTTGACCAGTTAGTAGGCAACTTCATTGGCCTGATGAGCTCTAATTTGTTGAGCAATGTAGTCATCCAGTGTGTAAGTCCGCGGCGGCGCCCCGGCCGTCGAACCGACGCCGGAAACGCGGAAACAAAAATTTTGCAAACTAGCAAACCGGCACCACCGCGCACTTTTCACCCGGATCGGGCCATTAACCTAGCTACTAGCAAACAAGAAAAGAGTAGAGAAGTATACCAAGCGATCCGTGTCCTTCGGTCTTCGTCTCCACTCCGATCTCCAGCGGAAACTCCGTTCATCTCCTCCTCGTCGGAAAGGGCACCACGTAGCCAAATACTTTTACGGGCTCCCACCTCTTGACCGAGACAACTCGGGCGCGAAGTTGGCTAGCCGACGCGTCCAAAGGATGCTGTAGACTAGTGTAGAAATTTGTCTCTTTGGGGTCAAGAAGTTGCCATGGATGATGTGGAGGTGAAGAAAGCAACTATGGAAATGAGCTTAGGAATTTGGTAGCATGAAAAATGAGATGAAACATTTTTCTTCACTAAAACGAAAACTCTCTCATTTTTTCCTCACCCCTCAAAGTGGCCGGCCCATCTCCATGGTGGGGAAAAAGAATTAATCCCAAGCAAGAGGAGAAAAAGGAAATTAACAATAATATAAAAGGTCATACCAAAATCTAATCCAAATCCCTTCACAAAACCATCATGAAAAAAGCAATGGAAAAGACAAGAATAGAATCTCATCATGATGCTACCATTTTACAAAGAACCCCCTCCACCAATACTAATTTGCACAATTACAAATTAGCCCCTCCAACGATAAAGTTCGGCCGTGAAGGAATAAAAGAAAACCGGCCGGAACGGAATGCAAACTGGCAACTTCAGAAAACTGATCCCGTAATAAATTACAGGAAAACCCCGCTACTGCATATACATGCCCGCATTAGTATTCCCACTGAACACAAATGCAAAGAGACAATACTACACTATCTAATACTAGGATCCGGCTTAAGCCAAAACCGGCTAGTAAAATCCGTCCGATCACGATCCGTGCAATACCGCACGTATCTGATCGAACCCTGCCATATCTCCATACGGCCTCTACAGCGTTTCGCCCGAAACCTGAGTAACTGTGTGGTGGACTCTAAAGACTCGTCAATACTACGGCTGTGGATTTAACCACTAACATGTCAGAGGTATCAGCCAATACGTGACGGGCTACCAGGTATTGACCAAAAGGGACGTCGATGGGCGAACTCATCCTGACACCCTACTGAGCCTGTCAGTGACAATATCCGTACAGTCCGGTCCGTTCGTCTATGAGCATCGCATGTCGGGCCTAGGGGGTTGGTAAAAGTCAGACCCCCAATAGCGGTACAAGTCGTGTCGGAGTGTAGCCCAGAACACCCTGAGATACTACTGGAATACCTACCAGTAAATCTCCTGCCTTGGCCAAGGACTTTCCATGTTCTGGCTCTCCTAGACACAGCGCGACCTCACCCCCAATACCGGGAGAGACGAACCCCTGCAGATCCGCTCACTGCCTCCATGTGGCTCGGGACTGTACCCAATTAAAACCTGTTTGCACGACTCCTTTGAGCCGTGGTAGGGTAGTAATCAAAGCACAGTGGGAACTCACACGAGACAAATGACGATCTCAGGTCGATGAACTAACCTGTACACATGTCACCAGGGAACTGCTATCTGACATCAGGTATAATCCCAACTAGCAGGTTCCCGGCGAGTCCTGTCCGGTGTACTCATAACCCAATGAGCACCTGTATACATCTCAGGTGAACCAACTGACACCAGTGGCTTGTGAGACCGGCCACTGCCCCTCGTCGGGGTCTCGACTGTATACACTAGTCTACTCTGGAGAATCGATGCCCTGTCTCGAAACTCCCACGACTAGGGACCTTTTAAGGATGTGCTTATAGACTCCAGCTCTCACGTATATGATCGCCCTCATACTGCTGGTAGTCAAGCAAGAATCCTAGGGGCTCTATCAACGTGTAATAGCGACTCGTAAGGTCACCTAAAGCAGTACACGATGATAAAGATAAACCAGATAGCATACTATCATCTTGTGTAAGACTGTCCTACTGGGACAGGTCCTCCCCTCAATCATTGCAATCACGTGCCTGTGATCCAATAATTGACTCTGAGGGCACTATCTCCAACAATCTCCCACTTGCACTCAAGGCTAATTATTGCGATGTCGCATACTCACAGCCCGTGTGATACCGAACACCCAACTCCTCTACTAGTCAGTTTCACAAAGCTCGTTTGTGAAACTATTGCGTTCAAGGAATAGCCTCAGTGAGTGGATCCGCTCTGGTGTTTCTTTCTATGTCTCTCTTTATCTTAAGGTCGCGGAGAAAGCCATCTCCCGAAAAGAGCAATACCTGTCTTAGAATATGTCTGGATGTCTGATGGGACCTAGCTCATAAATGAACTCCAAATCCAAACTTCTTAGACTGTATCGACAACTGAACTTAATCAGTGTCCTGCGCCATGCCTTCCCTCAGTATCCACTTGGACCATCTGTCCAAAATACTGCCCCTCGTCAGAAGGAAAACTATAACTCTGATAGCCACTCTGCCATCCAGGTCACTTTGGAAGCCTGGAATGATAACCGTCTCCCGAAGGAGGCTGTTATCATATCCCTAGAACATCAACTTATGTTCTAAAACTGCTTCCGATTGTTTCTCCATAATTGGATCAATATCAACTTATTGCACCTACTGCAAGAACAACATCTGGTGTGGTACTTGACATCTCATGATTGACTCAATTGCCTAAGCAAATGATCTGCCAATCATGCGCATCCCTCTCCCCTTTAGTCTGTAAGACACCTTTAGAGAGGGTGACTCCATTACCGGCAGGTACACTACCATGCCAGGAGTCGTCCATTCTAAATACTCTTAGAATGCAGTCAAAGTACCCAGATTGGGAAACCACCCAAATCTAGATCCAAAACCATAGATCTAGTAACCAGAATGTCTGATATAAGATCCAATTCCTATGTGGAGAAACTACTGTGTGACGACCAAAGTATAACCGATCGTAGTATAGGAATATCACTCCCTACTCTGTGTATGTCATCCAAATACCAGGACATCACACCCTACTACCTTCTTAACAGATCCATCCCCTATTCTGATGAAGTCAAACCTATGACTGTCACATCAGAAATAGATGATCCATCTCCGCTATATTTGCTTTAGTCTATAAATAGACATAAGCCAACTGTCCACCAATGCTTCCGCTGCTCCCACTGACTACGACAACCCTCTGGCAAAGTCATATAGACGTACACTTCTAAAGCTAGCTTAGAATGACGCTATACTCATCCTCCTGCCGGGTCTCACAGTCTGGAACAAACAGCAATGGCAAGTCTGGGTAAACAAGAACCTTCCTGCCACCGTCCTTGAGCATACCGAAGTACCTCTCGGGTGCCTGAGGTTACCCACCATATCTGCGGAGTGGCTAATGGAATGTCAAACCAGATTGAATCTTTAGGTTCTTATCAAATCTTCAGTAATCGTTTGCGGTTCTGGAATCACTTCCAGTTCTACCATACTCCCACTTCTGTTTTCTGAAAAATCCATTTTTATTAAAACTGTGGCGAGTCAAGAACAATATCACTATTGATCTTCCAGATGGTAGAAAGTCAACCCTCGTCATAGCCCGGGTCAACCCACAAACAGCCATTACAGAAACGTGCCTTGAGTTATCCGGAGTCTGGTTTTAAGCATAAGCCGGACAACTCCCCGTATCTTAACAATGTCAAGATATGAACTGTTCTATATCCAATATAGTAACAGAGGCACTGATTTAATTGAACCATATTCAAATCATGCAGCTGTCTCCAGTGCATGTCAACTGAATGAAAGGAGGCCTATCAGCGTCACTCAACTTAGGAGTACTTCCAATTATGAGTAACCTGAAAGAGAAGCAAGTTCTCTTAACCATTACTATCAACTGAATACCATATACAAGTATCTACATCTTCGATTACTTTGAAGAATCCCGATACTTGCAATACCTGGTTCTCTACTTTACTCTTATACCTATAACTCCTCAAAACTTAGACCCTGTGTTTCTACGAAACACATGTCTAAGATCTAGAGAAGTCATAAGTAAACAGAATACGGTACGAGGACCAACCCCTCTGTCCTAATGGACATTGGACAATATACAATACTCTGTACAAGTCCCTTGAGTCAAATGACTCATTCACTGTGTGTCGTAGGTTGAAAACTGTACTTTTGGTTAAGAAGATTTACACCGCTGTTCAATGCTCCTTATCTAACCATCTACTGATATAGGTAAATGTCATAGACATAATTTCAAAAAGGTATATCTCACTCTATAAAAATAGACGTACAGATATATCAATTTGAAATTGGTGCATAACCGCGGATATTCAAAACCAAATATTTGCCGTCTGGCAAACAACCCAGGTGACTTCCTCAAATATCACCGATTACAACGAATCCCAATATGATGAAGATGATCACCCAATTCCCAATAACTTACTCCCACTCATCATCTGTAAAACCATACAGATGTGAGAATCAAACCTGGTAAATACATACCCTGGAGCAAGTGTCTAATTGGGAAATCAGTTTTCTATTAACAGTACACGGTGAAACTGAAACATTGAAATGTTTTGATGGGATATCCCGGTATTCCTAGTAATGCCTCTTCCATTATCCAGATTCACAACTGTAACCGTATATTTGTTTGCCATCTCTCCAAATCCCTTTTATATGTCTTTAGTCATTACTTTCTGTACACCCCTTTAGGCCAAATGGTTTTCTTCCTTCCCTACCGTTCGGCACCAGCCTATGGTTTGGAAGAAGACTATCCAATAAGCATAATGGGTGTACTGTCCTAATCCTAGGAGCACTCGCAATGCGAGAGAAGGTGAAGATAAAAGACAACCGAATGAACTTAATTCCTATTTCTCCTGAACCAGGATCCATCCCTGAACTGGAACAAGTTCCTTTCGAGTTCGTATATAACCATACGATGGATTATCCAATAAACTTGGGATCTTCGTAGTGATACGGAGTGTCCTGGAGAAATGCAAAGGTGATTTAGGATTGGCGAAGAAATACTTGGTTTGGTCGTGAATAGCAGTCGCAATTTACTTTGCCCTCTTACTAATCCCTTTCTTTGTCTTTACATAATACCTTCTGTACACCACCGTTAGGCTAATTGGTTTTCTTCATTCCCTACCGGTCGGCACCTGCCTATGGTTTGGAAGAAGAATATCCAATTTGCGTAATAGGTGTACTATCTCCTAAACTAAAGAGTACTCGCAACCTGAGAGAAGGTAAAATGAAAAGACAACTGAATAGTCCTATTCGTTTTCTCCAGAACCGGAAACCATCCTTGAATTCCTTCGAGTTCGTATATAACCATACGATGGTTTTGTCCAATGGAAGTGGACGTTCGTAGTAATACGGGGTGTCCTGGAGAAAAGGGTAAAAGTAGGAGTGGCAAAGAGGTTTGCAACTCTGACAATCCAAAAGCCAGTGTTAAGAAGGTTCGGTCAACTTGGTCACTGAGTCATAGTCTAGGGTCGGGTCAATGGTCGCTGCCAAAGAGAGAGAGAAAAGAACACTCAGCGTGCACTCTAATCTAGATCAGAATGGTTATCACTTTATCTAATCTGGAAACCTCCCGCTGTAACGTCAAATTCTTCCCCAAACCTGAAAGAAGAATTAGTCGGGATCACCCGAGGAGTAAACCAACTCATCAGTGGGAATCGGGATCCAACTATCATCGCATGATAACGTGACGGAATCCGCTCACGCTATCACACTCCAGAAGGTATGCGCATATCTGGCAAGTTTCAGTTCATTTGAAACTCCCGATGTGGATTTTTGCCCCATGCTCTTATGACCTTGATTTTGGCCAACATATCATAAGTCACATGTCAAGTTCTACCCGTCATTATCCAGGTTAATTTGAACCCACCCGTACCTACCCTTGACTTTGGCCAAAATGGCAGTACGACTGTCCCAAACCAACGCATCTATCTATGCTGCATATGAATACCCAATAGCTACCAAACACTGTGCCTTGACTTTGGCCAACATACACAGCTTGAATACTATTGACTATCCATATGAAACGACGGAGGGCTACGAATGGTTTCTGGCGAAAACCTTTAACGTAATGAACTTGATATCGTTGAAGGAACTGATAGCTTTTAAAAAATATAGTGACGAAAACCTTCGCTAAAGAGGTCACTCCCGGTGAAGGGATCTCGGCTCTTTCCCCGTAGGATGGGGTGCAGGATATTCCAACTGAATACCACGATGCAAAGCAAAAGTAATCGACTATAGTGAAGTTATTGCCCTGACGCAAACTTCTGTCCAAAGGGTCACTCCCGGTGAAGGGATCTCGGCTCTTGCCTCGTCGACTGAGGAGCAGGATATTCCAACTGAATACCACTGTGCAAAACAAAAGTGAACGTCCTTGCAATAACAGCTTTTTGAAAAGTGTTCCAACAACATCAGATAGGTTTGTTTATCTTGCATTGATCCGAATCAACGCAGTCCCATCAATTGATCACACCACAAAAGAACGAAAATATAATGATGTACGTATATGCCATCCGCATTCGCCACTGGGTCCCGTCATCACCCGTTAGGTTAGCTAACTAACGACAGAGCGGGGACTGGACTAGCGCGGATGCAAAACATATACAACATCTATTAGTATATATATAATATATAATTTTCGCTCAAGGCGTGATAAAATGCAACATCACAGAAAAGTACAGCAACACAGATCAATACAGATATCTGGGATCCCCGGGTTTCACAGAGCCGCTACTGAAACCCGACGTTCCCCTGGTCGTGTGGATAGCCTGTGCAATGAAATCCTAGACCCCTACGGGCGCGGCAAGTTACCCGCCAAAACCTGAAGCAAGGCAGCCCTCTTCAGCAACGTGAATGGACCACCCAGCACTTCACGGAATCCGGTAACTTGGGCACCCCTCCTGGGTCAATCCTATACCCCCTACGAGTGCGGCGAATAGCCCGCCAATTCTAGAGTGAAGCCCCCTCCGTCTCAATGCCATAAGATGCGGGTCCGTTGCCCTCTAGAACCCGGCTATCCGTGCATCCCTCCGCGGGGTAATCCTAGTACAGAAAGTAAAATATACATACAACGGGTACATCAACCGCAACCTGGTCGTGCCCCAAAAAAATAATACAAACAGGCAGTGACGGCAGTCCACATGTCGGACGCTCGCCCCGCAATATCAAATGTACATATAAAACAAAACTGTACTAACATTGCATCCAGACTATCTCCCACGACCGATCCGCAACATCACAGCAACACACAGAACATCAACGTGAATGTCACGTTCGCAAATCCGTCTAACCGGGCTATAGCAGTTAGACGGGATTTACCGATCAAGTGACATTCACGGTCGCAGATATAATATAAATACTGTGAACTGGCATGTTTAAAATATCTGATCGAACAAATTCTATCAAGTGGGCCCCAAGCAGTACTGTAGCACTTACAGAAAATCTGGGCCCAAAAATAATATCCCAAAACCCTTATTTCCTATTCAAAAGCCCACTGGAAAAATTTGGTTCAACGATTCCACTTACCCACCGCGGAACCGCGGCCAAACCAGGGGTTTGGCCGCGTTTCCACGGTCGTAGTAAGGAATCGGTGAATCGTATTTTCCCAGAATTCTTAGAATTTCTTGCATGTCTTTCTGCAATGACCTGAAAAATTTTTGGAGCTGGAAAAATTTCAACAGAGAACACATGCACTAGAAATACGGTTTTTGCGATTTTTGTTCGATCGGGTTTTAAACATACTAGAGCAAGCTAGGCATGGTTAATGGCGTGGGTTTGATACCAATGTAAGTCCGCGGCGGCGCCCCGGCCGTCGAACCGACGCCGGAAACGCGAAAACAAAAATTTTGCAAACTAGCAAACCAGCACCACCGCGCACTTTTAACCCGGATCGGGCCATTAACCTAGCTACTAGCAAACAAGAAAAGAGTAGAGAAGTATACCAAGCGATCCGTGTCCTTCGGTCTTCGTCTCCACTCCGATCTCCAGCGGAAACTCCGTTCATCTCCTCCTCGTCGGAAAGGGCACCACGTAGCCAAATACTTTTACGGGCTCCCACCTCTTGACCGAGGCAACTCGGGCGCGAAGTTGGCTAGCCGACGCGTCCAAGAGATGCTGTAGACTAGTGTAGAAATTTGTCTCTTTGGGGTCAAGAAGTTGCCATGGATGATGTGGAGATGAAGAAAGCAACTATGGAAATAAGCTTAGGAATTTGGTAGCATGAAAAATGAGATGAAACATTTTTCTTCACTAAAATGAAAACTCTCTCATTTTTTCCTCACCCCTCAAAGTGGCCGGCCCATCTCCATAGTGGGGAAAAAGAATTAATCCTAAGCAAGAGGAGAAAAAGGAAATTAACAATAATATAAAAGGTCACACCAAAATCTAATCCAAATCCCTTCACAAAACCATCATGAAAAAAGCAATGGAAAAGACAAGAATAGAATCTCATCATGATGCTACCATTTTACAAAGAACCCCCTCCACCAATACTAATTTGCACAATTGCAAATTAGCCCCTCCAACGATAAAGTCCGGCCGTGAAGGAATAAAAGAAAACCGGCCGGAACGGAATGCAAACTGGCAACTTCAGAAAACTGATCCCGTAATAAATTACAGGAAAACCCCGCTACTGCATATACATGCCCGCATTAGTATTCCCACTGAACACAAATGCAAAGAGACAATACTACACTATCTAATACTAGGATCCGGCTTAAGCCAAAACCGTCTAGTAAAATCCGTCCGATCACGATCCGTGCAATACCGCACATATCTGATCGAACCCTGCCATATCTCCATACGGCCTCTACAGCGTTTCGCCCGAAACCTGAGTAACTGTGTGGTGGACTCTAAAGACTCGTCACTACTACGGCTGTGGATTTAACCACTAGCACGTCAGAGGTATCAGCCAATACGTGACGGGCTACCAGGTATTGACCAAAAGGAACGTCGATGAGCGAACTCATCCTGACACCCTACTGAGCCTGTCAGTGACAATATCCGTACAGTCCGGTCCGTTCGTCTATGAGCATCGCATGTCGGGCCTAGGGGGTTGGTAAAAGTCAGACCCCTAATAGCGGTACAAGTCGTGTCGGAGTGTAGCCCAGAACACCCTGAGATACTACTGGAATACCTACCAGTAAATCTCCTGTCTTGGCCAAGGACTTTCCATGTTCTGGCTCTCCTAGACACAGCGTGACCTCACCCCCAATACCGGGAGAGACGAACCCCTGCAGATCCGCTCACTGCCTCCATGTGGCTCGGGACTGTACCCAACTAAAACCTGTTTGCACGACTCCTTTGAACCGTGGTAGGGTAGTAATCAAAGCACAGTGGGAACTCACACGAGACAAATGACGATCTCAGGTCGATGAACTAACCTGTACACATGTCACCAGGGAACTGCTATCTGACATCAGGTATAATCCCAACTAGCAGGTTCCCGGCGAGTCCTGTCCGGTGTACTCATAACCCAATGAGCACCTGTATACATCTTAGGTGAACCAACTGACACCAGTGGCTTGTGAGACCGGCCACCGCCCCTCGTCGGGGTCTCGACTGTATACACTAGTCTACTCTGGAGAATCGATGCCCTGTCTCGAAACTCCCACGACTAGGGACCTTTTAAGGATGTGCTTATAGACTCCAGCTCTCACGTATATGATCGCCCTCATACTGCTGGTAGTCAAGCAAGAATCTTAGGGGCTCTATCAACGTATAATAGCGACTCGTAAGGTCACCTAAAGCAGTACACGATGATAAAGATAAACCAGATAGCATACTATCATCTTGAGTAAGACTGTCCTACTGGGACAGGTCCTCCCCTCAATCATTGCAATCACGTGCCTGTGATCCAATAATTGACTCTGAGGGCACTATCTCCAACACAGTGCTGTCTTGAAGATTGTTTCTTCTCTGGCCGCTGATAAAGCTTGGGGAGGATTTGATGTTTCTTCTATGTCATCTTCGATAATCACCGGAGGATCTTCAGCCAGTGATTCTGGTTGGATCATCATTCCAACCATGTCTTAAAATAATAGAGCCATCTGCATTATTTTGGCGGCCTGCTCTGCAACTTCTTTGTCTGTTTTCTCCAGCATTCATCGCAAGAACTCTGTATCGTTTCTTGCTATTAGCGTTATTCAGCTTCTTTGTCCGGACTTTCTTTTGATCCGGTGAGCGCTGCCATTTTGGCCAGTATCTCTTGGAGCTTCTGCTGTTGCTTCTGAGCTTTTGTCAACGACCGAGTATGTGGCATGTGACTCACAGAAGCACGGCTCTCTTCTTTTCCATTCGCCGTGTAGACCGTATGGATAGTTATGCCCCCAGACTTGGGGCATTTAGAGCCTTCGCCTTTGGATCTTGCCGCTGGCGGTAGAATTGTCTCCGGCCTCGTTCTTTTATTAGAGGTTGGAGCTGAAGGAACTGCTATGATAGGCATCTTTCTAGGAGAAGTCCCCCTTTGTATGGTGGAGGAGCACTCGTTTTCTTGTCAAACCTTAAATTTTCTGGGTCGACGAGAGTAACTTTCATCAAGCATAGAGTTCTGGACTTTCCACTATACTCTATGGATTTGCGAGGAGAGCCGTTGATAAGGCAGCTCCGGGTTTTCCTGTACTAGAGCTTCTTTTGGCGGAGGTGATTTTTTTAGTACCTACGTCGGGGAGTTCTTACGCACCCTCCTGAGAGAGTCAAAACTATTCCCTGTTGGAACAGCAGCGTCAACATCCACCATAGATGCTGGTGGGGTAAGCCCAGAGAGGAAGTTGCCCCCAGCCTATCTCACTCGGTGCCGGTAGCGACATTGAGCATGCCTTGCAGTAGAAATTGCCTCAGTATTAGAGACGTCTTCATCATACCCCCAGCATTGCTGAGGAGCTTGGCTTGCTATCAGCCTCTAGAAGACTGACATTCTTGGTGGGGCTGGCACAGAATCGACCAACCTACCGAAGACTGACCGCCTTGGAGGTGAAGAGCTTTTGTTGGCTTCACAGGTAGCGGGAGAAAGGAGTGCTAGCCGCTTTGGGGTGGCTCCCTTAGAGATCATGGGCTTCTTTATGAGCTCCTTCGAGTTCTTCTCCAACCTGTTGAAAACGGAGACTTTAGAGTTGGACGGCTTGCTGATAGGAGCCGTCACGATCGCCAGCAAATCAAAGACCGATCTTTGGGGAGCTTCTTCTTGTGGCGTTGAAGCGCTAAAGCTCGCGGGTGCGAGCATGGTCCCGAAGATTAGTCTGGTAGTGACCTATGTGACCTGTCCTACCGGCATTGAGAAGATGGAGGCCGCGTTAGGCCTGTAAGCCACCCTTCAAGATAGGACGGCGTGAGAGTTGCTTTTGCAGGAAATGCAGTTGAGAGCCATTGATTCTGCACATAAGCAAAATACTAAATTTTAGTATCTCGAATTCAGGGGCAACCATGAATATAGCGAACTGTCACGCCCCGCTTCCCGGTGTACAGATAAGGAGACGTGACTAGGTCTGTGACGTATTTACTCAGAAGTAAACACGTTAAGCATATATAAGCAATATAATATAAATGTACACAAGAAAGACATGAGATGTAAATGAACAGCAACTTTTTATTTATTAAACATTCTTTACAATATAACTGAAAAGTAAAAACAATGGCATGAACTGAAAGTAAAAGTATATACAAGTGACTGGAGCTCCGGTCCTCGATGAACTGCTCCAAGTCTTCTGAGCTGAGCTCGATCTCCAGAGAGTCGAGTCCTCCTGACAAAATTCTAAAGAAAGAATAGAAAAGGAATGTCATCATCGAACAATCGCTCGGTAAGTCCCAAAGAGAGATAGAAATAGAATAAACAGATAAGAGAATATACTAGTATAATGTATGATTGTTATGTTAACGCAGTTGTTTGTAGCTTGGTACAGAATATGTCAGTATATACGAGAGGAGTCCAACTATTCCGTAGACTATGGTATACGGAGTGTAGGGTGTTTTTCGTCACCCCATTGAGATAGGAATACGTGCGAGCTTGTCAGGCGTACTACAGATTCCCCCTGCCTAGGGTAGGCCGAGGTTTAATGATTGTGGGGATCCGAATCTCCGGCAGCCGCGGACTAAGCCGCTGTTAATTACCCCTCGCCTTTGGAGCGAGGGAACCACCGATTGACGGGTTAAACTGGTCATGCGAACTTAATGTGCAGTGTACGTGTGTTTTGGAGGGGTTTTGGATATATCGGGGGGCCCGCAGAGTTTTTACGGGGGTCCCGCTACCCGGATAGCGGGCTGGGGATTGAGGGGGCTAGCAGCCCCCTTGCGGGGTGCGGGGCAGCGCCCCGTTAGAAAATTTTTTCTAACAGGGACAGTGTCGTGGAGTATGTGTGTGTGTACATATGTATACATATGTATATATATATATATGTATATATATAAAAAGGGGGAAAAAGGCATCCAAAGGATGCGTGGGGTCAGCGCCAGCGCTTTGAGCACTAGCGCGCCACGTGTCAGCATGTGGGAGCTCGGGCGCTAGCACTAGCGTGCCACGTGTCAGCACGTGGGCGCTAGCGCTTTGAGCGCTAGCGCTCTGAGCGCAAGAGCGCTAGCGCGCCATGTGTCAGCAAGTGGGCGCTAGCGCTCTGCTCGCAAGAGCGCTAGCGCGCCACGTGTCAGTACGTGAGCGCTCGGGCGCTAGCGCTCTGAGCGCTAGCACGCCACGTGTCAGCACGTAGATGCTCGGGCGCTAGCGCTTTAGGCGCTAGCGCACTGAGCGCAAGCGCGCTAGCACTAGCGCGCCACGTGCCAGCACGTGGGCGCTCGGGCGCTAGTGCACCACGTGTCAGCACGTGGGCACTCGAGCAGCAAAAGGGACTTGGTCCCTGCAATGGGAGTTGTACTCCAAGAAAGGAGCACTTATTATTCTGTATATATATATGAGTTAAACTCCTAAGATGTTTTGAAGCTGATGAAGGGCTTCACCCCTTGAGCCCTAGTTCTTCCCCAAAGTGGGGTTTCTGGAGATGGGTCTCCTTCTTCTTCCTTTATCGGCCGGATCTTGAAGATCAAGAAATATGAGATTCTAAAAATCTCTCCTTTCTGAGATCTGATGCCAGATCTGAGTTCCCCTTTGTGGGTTTTGTGGTGGAAAACTATTTAGTTTTGGAAAATGTCGGGACCCGATTCTTGCTCACGGAGCAAAATGCCACACGGAACAAAGTGCCACGCCAAGTGTCGTATTAAGTGGGCGGGGGCCACCTCTTGAATCCGTAGGGGCCACCTCTTGAGTCCGTGGGACCCACTGTAGAACAATGGGGACTCTTCGGAATACATTCCGAAAGGGGGCAGATCTGTACTATAAATGGAATGATACCACTCTTCAATACAGAGGCGCCTTTTAAGTGAACCGGCACTACAGGAGCTTGAGAACTCCGTAGTTAAGCGTGCCCGAGCCAGGGAATTTCTGGGATGGGTGACCTCCTGGGAAGTGGCCCCTGGTCGGGTCCGGTTCGCCATGAAGGACAAAACCGTGCGGCTTCGGCCAGAGCGGACAATACTCTCTGTATTGGGAATGGGGCGTGACAAAATGGTATCAGAGCCGGTTCCTCAATAGTAGGTCTGTGGTTCGAGGACGAACCATTATTCAAAGGTGGGGAGAATGTCGGGACCCGGTTCTTGCTCACGGAGCAAAGTGCCACACGGAACAAAGTGCCACGCCAAGTGTCGTGTTAAGTGGGCGGGGGCCACCTCTTGAATCCGTGGGGGCCACCTCTTGAGTCCGTAGGACCCACTGTAGAACAATGGGGACTCTTCGGAATACATTCCGAAAGGGGGCAGATCTGTACTATAAATGGAATGATACCACTCTTCAATACAGAGGCGCCTTTTAAGTGAACCGGCACTACAGGAGCTTGAGAACTCAGTAGTTAAGCGTGCTCGAGCCAGGGAATTTCTGGGATGGGTGACCTCCTGGGAAGTGGCCCCTGGTCGGGTCCGGCTCGCCCTGAAGGACAAAACCGTGCGGTTTCGGCCAGAGCGGACAATACTCTCTGTATTGGGAGTGGGGCGTGACAGAAAAGGAAGAGTAAAACTCTTGATTTAATTAAAAAAAGAGGAAGGTTTAGAACCTTGAGGAAGGAGAAGATCACAGATCTAGATTTTTCGTTGGAGAGAGAAAAAAGTTGTTGGGATATTTTCATTATCTTGGCCTTTATAGGCTATACACTTTACATATAGCCCCTTGGGCTTTACAAAAATGGAATTTTGGCCATCCCATGGCTCATGTGCCATTTCTTTTTGCACATAAGTCATGGGCTTACAAAAATTTGGCTTTATGCCCATTCATGCATAAAATTACATAAAAATTATTTATTACATGATTTTGTTGTTGGCCTGGGGAGGCTTGGCCGCGGGCTTGGCTTGGGCATGGGCCCGCATGACCTGGGCTTGGGCCCACCTGGCTTGGGGTTGACCTTGACATTGACTCGGTCAACCGGGGTGCAAATTTTGACCCCAACACGGAGCATAAGGACCCGTCAAGCCACGGGACAACGGCAACGGATATTCAGGTTAGGTGTATTAAAATGACCATCATCGTGCCACTTTTAACACATTCTGTACCAATCTACCCCTTTAAAACCCCGTAATGTATATTGTGTGTTTTATAGATATAAGACTTGCCGAAACCATGATATCAATTGTTCATGTAAACGGATAGTCATGTAATCAAGTCAATGTATATCCATGATTCGGTCAGTTCAAGTCATGTTGATATTTGATAGTATTCGGTATATATGGATTCATGATGTATTCGGGTTATATTTGAATTGTATGTAGATTGGAATTGTATTCAGATTAGACTAAAACTCTGTCTGAGTCATACACTTAAACAGAATTGGATTCCTGAATTAGGTTTTGGAGTTATCGGTAACTGCCGCACATAGACGGCAGAATTTGTGACTTTTTCCAAGCGAATTACCATTGATAACAGTTCCAGTTTCCTACCTTAAATAGGCAAGCGCCCACTTTCTCCGGCTCCCTGAGGCTCAAGAGAATTGGTCCCGCTTAAACTTATATTTACTAGGGTCCTTATTGTAAATTATTAAATTTGAGAGGGTTTTATGAAAAATAGTTTTGATAAACTTTCAAAATAAACATCAAGCATTTATTTATCGTATTTAGGGTTTTTATGGATATAATTTTTAAAAGTGAAATATTCTAATGATTATAAACCTAGATTGAATAGTATATGGTATTTTAGTGTAAATTGGAATTGTATGGATTTGTGATGGTAAATTCATAAAATTTGGGATTCCTTTATTTAGAAAACATAGAATTTATTATAAATATAAAATAGATGCTTTCATAATATTTATATATATATATATATAATTATTAAAAATAGAATTTATTTATTAAATAGAAAATCACATTATTCTTAAAAATTGTATTAAAAATTCTATCGAGATCGGATGCTCCGTGAGGAGGTCTGCATCTCGCTCTACTAGTCCCGAGAATGTGCGATAACCCGCACCATCCAAATCGGGTTCCCCAAAATGTTTTGCAGAGGCTTAATGTCACGACCCACCCCCAAACACAGATGGTATTGTCCGCTCTGGCCGAAACCGCACGGTTTTGTCCCTTTGAATGAACCCGGGCTACTTCCCAGTAGGTCACCCATCCCAGAATTTCTCTGGCTCAAGCATGCTTAACTACGGAATTCTTCAAACTCCGGAGTTCCGATTCATCCAAAAGACGCCTCTGTGTTATGAGAGTGGTATCATTCCATTTATAGTTCAGATCGTGCCCTCTTTCGGAATGGAATTCGATACTCCCCAGTGACCGGCTCTGATACCATATTTGTGGTGACCCACCCCCAAACACAGATGGTATTGTCCGCTCTGACCGAAACCGCACGGTTTTGTCCTTTTGAATGAACCCGGGGCTACTTCCCAGTAGGTCACCCATCCCAGAATTTCTCTGGCTCAAGCACGCTTAACTACGGAGTTCTTCAAACTCCGGAGTTCCGATTCATCCAAAAGGCGCCTCTGTGTTATAAGAGTGGTATCATTCCATTTATAGTTCAGATCGTGCCCTCTTTCGGAATGGAATTCGATACTCCCTATTGTTCTGGTGGGTCCCCGTGTGCATCCGTATCGGTTACATCCCCACCTCGATACCGGATAGCATCTCACTTCTCACGGGGTAGGTGGTATTCAGCCCCAACTCCTCCTGGGGTATTACACTTAATTGCAAGGAATTTAATTAAAACAATTTAAAGAATACGGGTTTTAATAGTTTATGGTATTTTAATATAAAATTGTATTAGCCACAAAAATATGGTTTTCAAGCAATCGTGCTATGTCATGATGAGTGTTGTGAGAGATAGGTCGTTACCTCGTGAGCTTTTTCTAAAGGTAATATGAACAATTATGATACAAGAATGTCGTAGGTAAACTTTGTGGTATTTAACTGTAAAAATGTAATACAAGTTGCATAGCATGGTATTTTAAATTGAAACTTGTTCTCAAAGTTGGTTTATGGTTGCTAACAATTTATAAAGAAATGGTTGATTTTTTATTAAGAAAAGTTGAGTTTTTTTTAACAAATTTAGAATCGGATGTCGGATTAACTCCACTTTCGACGAGTTTTGAAAGAGAACTTTTTATAATAGGAAGAGAGAGGAGGAGAGGGGACTTGCAGTTTGAAAAGAGAGAGGGGAGATATGGGAACAGGATGGAAGCTTCGTGGAGTCGCAGTGTCGCCGGAATCTTTCCGAATCGTCGCCGGAAAGTGATCTTGGGCTAACTCCACTTGTATACTTCTTGGACTTAGAAAAAGTTGAGAGTTTTAACAATGGATTTCAGAATGGAGAGGGCTAGGATATGATGCGGTTTTTATAGGAGAAATTAAGGTTTTGAGAATTGAAGAATGGAAGTAAAATGCATTAAAATTTTGGATTAATACCTCATTTTAATTCTCTGTTTAATTTCAGGAAAAACAAACAGTACCGGGATTAGGGGGAGGCCAAAAGATTAGGGTTAAAAATTTTGAAGTATCCCCGACAGGGAAAACCGGCGGCGCCGACCCAAATCCCATCTTCGCCGGTCGTTTGGTGGGGTTGGGTTCTTGGATTGGTGACACGTGTTAGGGTCTGTTCATATATCAATTTCCACATGTTTGTTTTAATCTAACTTTTCATTTTACGTGTATTGCACGTGTAAACTTTTGGGCTTCCGAAAAGTTTAAAAGAAAAATCATTAAAAATAATATGTGGCTGATGGGATTCGAACACAGGGGCTATGTCACAGCATTGCAAGGCTTTACCAATTAGCTACAAGTGCTTTCTTGCCGTTCAAAATCAAATTAAATACTTATAGCGTACTCAGGGTTGCAAATACTCTATTTAGTATTTTAACTTTAAACAAATTTTTGTACATTAAAAACAGAGTTGTTACATTGTACCCTCCTTACAAAAATTTCGTCCTCAAAATTTACAATTATTTAAGGACTAATTTAGAAATAAGAAAGGGTATCTTGCACGCATGTCGTCTTCTCTTTCCCACGTTAATTCTCCTGGTAAGTCTTTTCTCCACATCACTCGAACCAAGTTTACTTTCTTATTCCGAAGTGACTTTACCTTTCTGTTCAGGATTTCAACGGGTTGCTGCTCATAAGATAAGTATGTCTATACAGTGAGCTCGGAGTGATCAAGGATGTAGCTGAGGTCGCTCATATATCTTTGGAGTTTGGATATGTGGAACACATTGTGCATTCCTTCCAATGATGGTGGAAGTGCTAAATGATATGCCACTTCTCCGACTCATTCGAGTATGTCGAACGGTCCAATGTACCTCGGACTTAGCCTACCCCTCTTTCCAAAACGAATCACTCCATAGTTTGGAGAGATCTTTAGAAAGACATGATCGCCCGGTAAGAACTCCAAGTGTCGGCGCTTTGCATCTGCCCAGTGCTTCTGTCGGTCTTGGGCTATGCGCATTCGTTTCCTGATAGTGCGAACTACATCTACAGTCACCACTATCATCTCAGGTCCAAGGAGTTCCCTATCTCCGATATCATTCCAACTTAATGGTGAATGGCACTTCCTTCCATAGAGCGCTGCAAAACGGTGCTATTCCAATACTCGCTTGGCAGCTGTTGTTGTATGAAAATTCCACAAGATGTAGGTGATCTTCCCACGATCCTCCAAAGTCTAGCATACAAGCTCTTAGCATATCTTCAAGGATCTAAATCGTTCGCTCAGACTGACCATCTGTTTGTGGATGATAAGCTGTGCTAAAGTTCAAACTCGTTCCCAAGCTAGCTTGCGGACTCTGTCAAAATTGCGATCGGAATCTGGTGTCACGATCAGACACAATGCAAACCGGTACTCCATATAATCTCACGATCTTCTGCATGAGTTCATGAGTATCAGAGATAGTACTCATTGAAGAGTTAAATCTTACTTAGATTCAAACTTACCTCCATGTACTTCTTTGCTAGTGTCTCGGTAGATTGGCCAACTCGAAATGGGATGAAGTGAGCCGATTTTGTGAGTCGGTCTACAATAACCCATACAAAATCGTTACCTTTCGTGCTGCAAGGAAGTGCAGTCATGAAGACCATGGTGATGTGTTGCCACTTCCATTCTGGAATAGGTAACGGTTGAAGTAGACCAGCAGTCTTGTGATGTTCAGCTTTTACTTACTGACATACCAAGCATTTGGCTACGCTTCTGGCTACTTCATGGTTCATTCCATACCACCAGTAATGTTGCCATAGATCTTTGTACATCTTTGTACCACCAGGGTGTACTGAATATGGAAAGCTATGAGATTCTTTCATCAATTCTTCCCGAACAGGACCTTGTGGTACACATAATCTGCTTCTGTATCTCAAAGATCCATCTTCGTGGATGATGAAATCTGTTCTAAGTCCACTTTCTACTTGTTCTTTGATCTTTTGCAGCTTGGCATCACTTGCTTGAGCTGTTTTGATCTGATTGACAATTGTAGACTGAACTTGTAAGTTCATCAAACTTGAAGCGTTACCTGGCATGACCACTTCTATCTCCATCTGATGCAAATCTTGCTGAAGCTTCCACTGTGTGGTGAGATTCATTGATAGTGGTCGGCGACTAAATGCATCAGGAACTACATTCACCTTCCCTAGATGATATTGTAGGTTGATGTCGAAGTCCGCCATAAGTTCTAACCATCTTCTCTGCCACATATTCAGCTCTTTCTGAGTAAACACATACTTCAGACTTTTGTGGTCTATGTATATATCTACCCATTCTCCAAGAAGATAATGACGCCAAATCTTCAGTGTAAATATAACAGCTGCCAACTCTAAGTCATGCGTTGGATAATTACGCTCATGAATTTTCAACTGTTTTGATGCATAAGCTACAACTTTACTATGCTGATGTAGAACACATTCTAATCCCTTACCAGATGCATCGCAATGCACAACGAAACCACCAGATTGGTCCAGTATGACGAGAATAGGTGCTGATATCAATCTTGACTTGAGTTCTACGAAACCTTGTTCGCATGCTTATGACCACACGAATTCTTCATCTTTACGTGTGAGCTTGGTCAGGGATGTTGCAATCTTCGAAAAGCCTTCAATGAATTTTCGGTAGTATCCCGCTAATCCCAAGAAACTTCGAATGTCCTTCACTATCTTTGGTGTCGACCATTCACTTACTGCTAATACTTGAGCTGAATCCACAGAGATTCCTTCACCTGAAATGATATGTCCGAGAAATCCGACTTGTTCTAGCAAAAACTCGCACGTGCTGTACTTGGCATAGATTTGATGCTGTCGCAAAGTCTCCAGAACAATCCTCAAATGTTCAGTGTGTTCCTTCCGACTCTTAGAATACACCAGGATGTCGTCGATGAATATGACAACGAACCTGTCTAGGTACTCTTGGAAGACCTGGTTCATCAGATTCATGAAAATGACTGGTGCATTGGTCACTCCAAATGGAATCACGAGAAACTCATAATGTCCATAGCGAGTTTTGAATGACGTCTTCGGAATATCAGACTCTTTGACCTTTACCTAATGATAAGTCGAACGAAGATCTAACTTTGAGAAAATGCAAGACCCACTTAGCTGACCGAACAGATCGTCGATTCGCGGTAGCGGATACTTGTTCTTTATCGTGACTTCATTTAGAGCTCGGTAATCAATACACATTCTGTATGAACCTCCCTTCTTCTTTACAAGCAAAACTGGAGATCCCCAACTTGAAGTACTGGGACGAATCCATCCTTTCTGCAGAACTTCGTCCAGCTGAGTACGGATCTCCTTCAAACCTTCTGGACTTAAGCAACATGGTGTTTTGATCACCGGTTATGCTCCAGGTACTAAATTAATTCCAAATTCAAGAGCTCGATCAGGAGGCAAACCTGATATGTCCTCAAGAAATATATTATCGAACTCTCGAACTACCTCTAGCTTATATTCTCCCACCTTTAGAGTTGAAATCACGGCCGGTTTTGCTTTGTATGTTCTAGGATCCAGTGTACGGTCTCCACTTTTGAAATAAAAAGACCGGATGCTCTGGAATCTCGAACACTACCATCCTTTGACGACAGTCGATGATAGCGTAAAAAGTTCCGAGCCAATCCATACCTAAGACTACATCGAAGTTCGGTATATCCAGCACCTGGAAGTCAGCATAAAATTCTCTTCTGCAAACGACCACCGGATACAGGTCGTATCCCATTGTTGCCTTTAGAACGCCGTTCCCTGAATTGACATTCCAGCTGGATACGAGTGGTTTGACTGGAATCGCATGAGTTCGGACGAACCGTTACGACATAAAGCAATTGTAACAACTCCATTTTTAGTGTACAAATATTTGATTAAAAATTAATGTATACTTGGGGTATTTACTTTTGCTGTGACCACTTTAAGTATTTAATTCACTCTTTAATTACAAGAAGGAGCATGTGGCTCATTGGTAATACATTGCACTGCTGAACCAAGCCACCAGAGTTCAAATCCCATACCCCACATTATTTTTAATATTATTTTGTTTTAAATTTTTTTAGAAGACCAACAGTCAACACGTGATAACTCCAAATTTTCCCACTACACCCGAAATAATAAATATACCAGAGGTTACACCAGACGACCCCCCACCTCCCTGACCTCCGACTCGGCCCGACTCGGCCGGGTCGGCCGGCGGACCGGCCGAGTTCCCTTCTTCAATGTTGTGTCTCTTTCTCTTCTCAACCCCCCTGCATGCTTCAATTACTGAGATCGTTTCCATAGAGCTCATTATACCCCATTTACACTCTTTTTAATGAATTTTTAATACATTTTTACATTTTTTAAATTAAAACCCTTCATCTACCCTAACCCTAGCCTAAATTTATAAATACCAACCCTACACGCTACCTCCTCACCCTAAAACTTTGAGCCAACTCTCAAGAAATCACTAGAAACTTTGTGTGCAATCGAAGTGAGCGAAATGCGAAACTCCGGCGGATTTTCCGGCAACGACTCTAGGAGCTCCCAGCGACGAAACGACGCACCGGCGACTCCTCCCGAACCATCTTCCTCTTGTCTTTGATCGAAACCCATAAGTCCCCATTTCTATCTTTCTTTTCTTTCTAAAAAATACGGAATTACAAAACCCGACGGAATCGGAACAAATCCGATTTCCGATTCGGTTTCTTTATAAAACCTCACTTTTCTTTAATACAATTATGCTTAAACCATTACATGTTTACTATTAATCACTAATCAACCATATTGATCAAGTTTCATATCATAAAGTAATTGTTATTTCATTTTATCGTATTTTTCATTTAAATACCACATAATTTCAATTCTACATTTAACATCACAAAACTTGCTATACCTTTAAGTAGATCACGAGGTAATGACCTACCTCCTCACACACTCATATGCAACATAGCACAATACCCTTGGGAATATAGAATACGGGAAAACGACATCATTGCAAATAAATACCATTTACTTAATAAAACCATTTTCTAAAGGATTTAGTATTTATACAATCTTTGCAAAGCGCTGCTACAACCCATTTTGGGGAACCCGTTCGGGATGGTACGGATTATCGCACATCTTCGGGCTTAGTAGTGCGAGATTCAGACATCCGTAAGGAGCATTCGGTCTCGAAAGATTTAAAATACGACATCTTAAGAAAACGAGATTTCTAGAATATTATAGATATATACAAAAATTATTTTCATATAAATATATGTATATGTAACATAAAAATATCTATTTTGAAGCATTATAAATATTCCACCTTTTGCTAAAAATATCACAAGAATCAATTTTATACTAAAATACCATGAATTCCATACAAAACCAATATTACAAATAAATACCTTTTATTATGAATTTAGGATATTCTTATCAGAATTGTCAAAAATATAAAATCTACATTTATTACAACTATAAAGACGATATTAAATACTTGGGCTGTATTTTGAAAACTATACAAACTATTTTTACGTAAAACCCCCTCAAGTTCTATAATTTACCCTAAGGACCCTAGTAAATATAGGTTTAAGCGGGACCAATCTCTTGAGCCTCAGGGAGCCGGAGAAGTGGGTGCTTGCCTATCTAAAGTAGACAACTTAACAACGGTGTTATCAATACCGTAATCGTCTTTGAAAAAGACACAAATCCTGCCGCTCATGTGCAGCGGTTACCGATAACATCAAAACAATCAGGACTTCAATTTACCTTTCTAATTGTCTGACTCGGTTTGAGTCTCATTATAATTTGACTTGAATATGATTCAAGTACAATCTACAACCTACAATCTACAATATTCCAATTCAATATGAATCCATGAATCAATTATACAACTTGACTTAACCGAACCATGGATATACATTCTATTTACATGATTCTCCAGTACATCCATTTACATGATTCTACGGTTACATCCGTTTACTGATATCATGGTTTCGCTCAGTCAATCAATTATACAGGTTACAATACAATGCAATGCAATGCAAACAAGACATCTCGGGGTTTAAGGGGTAGATTGGTACGGAAGGTGTTAGAAGTGGCATGAGACAGTAAGACTTAATACACCTAACATGAATCCAGTTGCTGTTGTACCGTGGCATAAACGGTTCCTTGTACTATACTTGCCTCTAGTCTCTGGCATATAGAGACTCCTCTCGTATACACTGGCATTCTTCTGTACCATGCTACAAACAACAGCGTTAACACAACATTACAACAATATAATACAACTTTAAAAGATACCTTCTTATTTTGTCTATTCTATTTCTCCCTTATCTTTGGGACTTACCGAGCGACATGTTCGCTGACGACATTCTCTTTCTTTCTTCTTTGAATGTGTCAGGTGATCTGGACACATCAGAGATCGAGCACAGCGCTGAAGACTTGGACCAGTTCAGTGAAGACCCCGAGCTCTAGTACATTGTACATTTTCCATTTCAGTACTCTTCTTTTCTGTTATGCCATTGTTTAGGCATTGCTTTTTATTTCAGTTATATTTACTTTCCATGTATTGTACAGAAAGAATATGAATAAATAAAGTTGCTGTTTTATTATATCTTGTCTCTTGTGCATTTACATTTATATTGCTTAGATACGCTTAGCATATTTACTTCATAGTAAATATGTAGCGGCCTCGTCGCGTTCTCTGCCCGTACTCTGGGAAGCGGGGCATGATAGATTTTGTTGGTGGCCCATGCAGGTCAGAGCTGTATAGAACCATACTATGCAGTTCTGTTCTGCGTGAACAAACCTAAGCAATATAACACAAGAACACGCAACTAAAACATTCTTTACAATTCATGTTCCTTGAATCTTATCATTTCATGTACTTGAATCTGTCCTAACCCAAATTTTTCTTCAAGGTTATGGATTCCCCAAACAACACAAGCGCCAACTTCAACAACACTCCACCTCCACTACCAATCGTACCTACTGTTCCTGCCCCACCCACCGAGCAAATAGTTCTGCTTGAGGCAATACGCAGCCTCCTTGAGGGACAGCAGCAGCTTTTGAACCGTCCCGAGACTGACGCACCTGGGATAAAGCAATTCAGAGCTTTGCATCCTAAACAGTTCTCCGGAAAGGAAAGCCCACTTGAAGCTGAGGAAAGGGCACAGAGTATAGAAGATGATCTGGCGGCAGTATAAGTGCCAGACATAGCTTGGATCCGTATAGAGAAACTGCAGCTCACGGACAATGCTCGCAACTGGTGGAAGGAGGAAGAAAGCCATCTTGAACAGCCTATAGAATGGAAGACATTTCGCGATAAGTTTGACGCGAAGTACTTTCCCGTGACTGCCAGGTTCGACATGGAACAACAGTTTATTCATCTACAACAAGGTTCTATGTGGGTCAAGTCAGTAGATGAGTATGACGCTGAATTCACCATGCTCAGTCGGTAAGATATGTCACAATAGTTCAATTTTTTAAATATCACATACTACACAGCTAACACAATCCTTTAAACAGATTCGCGGCACACTTGATACCGACGGACGAGATCAGAGCCCATCATTTTCATCAAGGCTTGGACAAGGAAATTCAGGCTGCTCTAGCCACAAGGAAATTTCCGACCCATGAGGATGCTCTGGAAGCTGCCCGCGGTTATGAGGCAGTGATAAAAGCAAGGGGCAGACCTCAGACTGCAGGAGTTAAGCGCCCTGCCAACCAGATGGCAGGAAGAGTCTCGTCCAGGCCATCTTTTGTGCCAAGGCGACCCGGAGTACCAAATAACAGGCCCAGCCTAGCCTTTTGTAACCACTGCAAGAGAAATAGGCATCTGGCGAGAGATTGCCGGCGTGCGAACAACCTTTGCTTGATCTGCGGCTCAGCTGCTCATAGTATTAGGTCTTGTCCTCATAAACAAGATCCAATTGCTGCACCTAGGCCAGCAAACAATTACCCACAGCGCCCAGCCATCCAAGCACCTGCTCCAAGACTTGCACTACCAGCACCACCCAGAGGACCACAAGCTGTACCACCTCCTCGTCAGTTCCATCAAGCTCAAAGGAACGTTCCGAGGAATGCTCCTCAGGCCAGGAGGAATGTACCAAGGCGCCAGGCTTTCACGATGACAGTGGAAGAAGCTGAGGCCACTGGCCAAGTTATCACTGGTAACCCTTTCTTTCTCAAAAATTTCTTTCAGTCTTGATATTTATCCTACATACTTTTCCTATACCTTAAACATATCCCACATACCTTAGGTACAATCTTAGTATCCTCAATACCTGCACTAGCACTGTTTAATACTGGAGCATCTCACTGCTTTATGTCGCAACGGTTTGTCCAAACCCATGTGATTCCAGTCTCACCGCTTGTATCCAACTGGAATGTCAGTTCAGGAAATGGTGTTCTAAAGGCAACAATGGGATACAGCCTGTGTCCAGTAGTCGTTTGCAGCAAAGAATTTTATGCTGACTTCAAAGTGCTGGACATACCGAACTTCGATGTGGTTCTAGGTATGGAATGGCTTGGAACTTTTTATGCTACCACCGACTGTCGTCAAAGGAGGGTAGTATTCGAGATTCCAGACCACCCGGTCTTCTATTTCAAAAGCGGAGACCGTACCCTAGAGCCAAGTACCTACAAAGCGAAGCCAAGGGAAGCAGTAGTTGCAGCAGCTCAAGCGGAGGAAGAATCAAGACCAGATGTGGTTCGAGAGTTCGACGATGTGTTTCCTGACGATATATCAGGTTTGCCTCCCGATCGAGCTCTTGAATTCAGCATTGATTTAGTACCAGGAGCACAACCGGTGATCAAAGCACCTTATCGACTAAGTCCGGAAGGGTTGAAGGAAGTTCGAACACAGTTGGACGAATTATTGGCGAAAAGATGGATTCGTCCCAGCACTTCAAGTTGGGGATCACCTGTACTACTTGTGAAGAAGAAGGAAGGTTCACACAGAATGTGCATCGATTACAGAGCCTTGAACGAAGTCAGTATAAAGAACAAGTATCCACTCCCGCGCATCGACGATTTATTCGATCAGCTAAGTGGATCTTGTGTTTCCTCTAAATTGGATCTTCGTTCAGGTTATCATCAGGTGAAGGTCAAGGAAGCTGATATTCATAAAACAGCTTTCAGAACTCGCTATGGACATTACGAATTTCTAGTGATACCATTTGGAGTGACCAACGCACCAGCAATATTCATGAACCTGATGAATCAAGTTTTTCGGGAGTACTTAGACATGATCGTTGTCATCTTCATCGACGACATCCTGGTGTATTCCAAGAGTCGGAAAGAACATGCCAAGCACCTACAAATTGTCCTGGAAACTTTACGACAACATCAATTATATGCCAAGTACAGCAAATGCGAGTTTTGGCTAAATCAAGTTGGTTTTCTTGGACATATCGTATCAGGCGATAGAATCTCTGTGGATCCAGCGAAAGTTTCAGCAGTTAGCGAATGGCCTACACCAAAGTCAGTGAAGGACATTCGGAGTTTCTTAGGTTTAGCTGGATATTACAGAAGGTTCATTGAAGGTTTTTCGAAGATAGCAACACCCCTGACCAAGCTCACACGTAAAGATGAAGATTTTGTGTGGTCAGAAGCATGCGAACAAGCTTTTGCAGAACTCAAGTCAAGGTTAACATCAGCGCCTATTCTCATCATACCGGATCAATATGGAGGATTCGAAGTGCATTGCGATGCATCCGGTAAGGGATTAGGATGTGTTCTACATCAGCATGGGAAGGTTGTGGCTTATGCTTCAAGACAGCTGAAGATTCATGAGCGCAATTATCCGACGCATGATCTAGAGTTGGCATCCGTCATCTTTGCTCTCAAGATTTGGCGCCATTATCTACTTGGTGAACGAGTGAACATATACACAAATCACAAGAGCCTGAAATATTTGTTTACTCAAAAGGAGTGGAATATGCGGCAGAGAAGATGGTTAGAACTCATGGCGGACTTTGACATCAACTTACAATATCACCCAGGGAAGATGAATATGGTACCTGATGCTCTTAGTCATCAACCATTATCGATGAATCTCACCGCTCAGTGGAAGCTTCAACAAGACTTGCATCAGATGGAGATTGAAGTAGTCATGCCAGGTAATGTTTCAAATTTGATGAATTTACAAGTTCAATCAACCATTGTCAATCAGATCAAAGCGGCTCAAGCAAGTGATACTAAGTTGCAAAAGATCAGAGAACAAGTGGAGAATGGACTCAGAACAGACTTCATCATTCATGAAGACGGATCTTTGAGATACGGCAGCAGATTGTGTGTACCAAAAGGTCCTGTTCGGGAAGAGTTAATGAAAGAAGCTCACAACTCTCCCTATTCAGTACACCCTGGAGGTACCAAAATGTACAAAGATCTACGTCAGAATTATTGGTGGCATGGAATAAAGCGTGAAGTAGCCAGAAGCGTCGCAAAATACTTGGTGTGTCAGCAAGTAAAGGCTGAACATCACAGGACAACTGGACTACTTCAACCGTTACCAATCCCAGAATGGAAGTGGCAACATATCACGATGGATTTTGTGACTACTCTTCCTCGCAGCACAAAGAGTAATGATGCCGTATGGGTTATTGTGGATCGACTCACAAAGTCGGCTCACTTCATCCCATTTCGAGTTGGCCAATCTACTGAGATACTAGCAAAGAAGTACATGAAGGTAATAATCTACTTAAGATTTAAAACTCTTCATAATGTACTATCTTTGATACCCATGAACTCATACAGGAAATTGTGAGACTTCATGGAGTACCGGTCTGCATCGCCTCCTATCGTGACACCAGGTTCCGATCGCAATTTTGGCAGAGTATGCAAGCAAGCTTGGGAACAAGTCTGAACTTCAGCACGGCTTATCATCCACAAACAGATGGTCGGTCTGAGCGAACTATTCAGATCTTGGAGGATATGCTCAGAGCGTGTATATTAGACTTCAAAGGATCGTGGGAATATCACCTGCATCTTGTGGAGTTCTCGTACAACAACAGCTATCAAGCAAGCATAGGAATGGCACCTTTTGCAGCATTGTATGGAAGGAAGTGTCGATCGCCATTAAGTTGGGATGACATCGAAGATAGGGAACTTCTCGGACCAGAGATGATAGTAGCGACTGTTGATGTGGTTCGTACTATCAGGGAAAGGATGCGCATAGCCCAAGATCGATAGAAGCACTGGGCTGATGCAAAGAGACGCCACTTGGGGTTCCAGCCAAGAGATCATGTATTCTTGAAGATATCTCCGAACCGCGGAGTTATCCGATTTGGAAGACGGGATAAGCTAAGTCTGAGATACATTGGACCGTTTGACATGCTCGAACGAGTCGGAGAAGTGGCATACCGCTTAGCGCTTCCACCCTCATTGGAAGGAGTGCATAATGTGTTCCACATATCCCAACTCAGAAGGTATGTGAGTGACCCCAGCCATGTTCTCGACCATTCCGAGCTCACTATACAGCCTGACTTATCTTGTGAGCAACAACCTGTGGAGATCCTGGACAGGAAAGTGAAGACACTTCGGAACAAGGAAGTCAACTTGGTCCGAGTGATGTGGCGGAAAGACACTCCAGGAGAGTCCACTTGGGAAAGGGAAGATGAAATGTGTGCAAGATATCCCCACCTCTTTGTAAACTAGTCCTCAAAAAAAAGTTGTAAATTTCGAGAACGAAATTTTTGTAAGGAGGGTAGACTGTAACAATTCCATTTTTAGTGTACAAAAATTTGATTAAAAATTAATGTATACTTGGGGTATTTACTTTTGCTGTGACCACTTTAAGTATTTAATTCACTCTTTAATTACAAGAAGGAGCTTGTGGCTTATTGGTAATACCTTGCACTGCTGAACCAAGCCACCAGAGTTCAAATCCCATACCCCACATTATTTTTAATAGTATTTTGTTTTAAATTTTTTTAGAAGACCAACAGTCAATACGTGATAACTCCAAATTTTCCCACTACACCCGAAATAATAAATATACCAGAGGTTACACCAGACGACCCCCCACCTCCCTGACCTCCGACTCGGCCTGACTCGGCCGAGTCGGCCGGCGGACCGGCCGACTCGGGCCGGCGCCGCCGGCCGGACTCGGCTGGACGGCCGAGTTCCCTTCTTCAATGTTGTGTCTCTTCCTCTTCTCAACCCCCCTGCATGCTTAAATTACTGAGATCGTTTCCAGAGAGCTCATTATACCCCATTTACACTCTTTTTAATGAATTTTTAATACATTTTTACATTTTTAAATTAAAACCCTTCATCTACCCTAACCCTAGCCTAACCCTATAAATACCAACCCTACACGCTACCCCCTCACCCCAAAACTCTGAGCCAACTCTCAAGAAATCACTAGAAACCTTGTGTGCAATCGAAGTGAGCGAAAGGCAAAGCTCCGGTGAATTCTCCGGCGGATTTTCCGGCAACGACTCTAGGAGCTCTCGGTGACGAAACAATGCACCGGCGACTCCTCCCGATCCATCTTCCTCTTGTCTTTGATCGAAACCCGTAAGCCCCCATTTCTATCATTCTTTTCTTTCTAAAAAATACGGAATTACAAAACCCGACGAAATCGGAACAAATCCGATTTATGATTCGGTTTCTTTATAAAACCTCACTTTTCTTTAATACAATTATGCTTAAACCATTACATGTTGACTATTAATCACTAATCAACCATATTGATCAAGTTTCATATCATAAAGTAATTGCTATTTCATTTTACCGTATTTTTCATTTAAATACCACATAGTTTCAATTCTACATTTAACATCACAAAACTTGCTATACCTTTAAGTAGATCACGAGGTAATGACCTACCTCCTCACACACTCATATGCAACATAGCACAATACCCTTGGGAATATAGAATATGGGAAAACGACATCATTGCAAATAAATACCATTTACTTAATAAAACCGTTTTCTAAAGGATTTAGTATTTATACAATCTTTGCAAAGCGCCGCTACAACCCATTTTGGGAAACCCGTTCGGGATGGTGCGGATTATCGCACATTCTCGGGCTTAGTAGTGCGAGATTCAGACCTCCGCAAGGAGCATTCGGTCTCAAAAGATTTAAAATACGACATCTTAAGAAAACGAGATTTCTAGAATATTATAGATATATACAAAAATTGTTTTCATATAAATATATGTATATGTAATATAAAAATATCTATTTTGAAGTATTATAAATATTCCATATTTTGCTAAAAATATCACAAGAATCAATTTTACACTAAAATACCATGAATTCCATACAAAACCAATATTACAAATAAATACCTTTTATTATGAATTTATGATATTCTCATTAGAATTGTCACAAATATAAAATCTACATTTATTACAACTATAAAGACGATATTAAATACTTGGGCTGTATTTTGAAAACTATACAAAGTATTTTTACGTAAAACCCCCTCAAGTTCTATAATTTACCCTAAGGACCCTAGAAAATATAGGTTTAAGCGGGACCAATCTCTTGAGCCTCAGGGAGCCGGAAAAGTTGGTGCTTGCCTATCTAAGGTAGACAACTTAACAACGGTGTTATCAATACGGTAATCATCTTTGAAAAAGACACAAATCATGCCGCCCATGTGCAGCGGTTACCGATAATATCAAAACAATCAGGACTTCAATTTACTTTTCTAATTGTCTGACTCAGTTTGAGTCTCATTATAATCTGACTTGAATATAATTCAAGTACAATCTACAAGCTACAATCTACAATTTACAATTTACAATATTCCAATTCAATATGAATCCATTATACAACTTGACTTAACCGAACCATAGATATACATTCTATTTACATGATTCTCCAGTACATCCATTTACATGATTCTACGGTTACATCAGTTTACTGATATCATGGTTTCGGTCAGTGAATCAATTATATAAGTTACAATACAATACAATACAAACAAGACATCTCGGGGTTTAAGAGGTAGATTGGTACGGAAGGTGTTAAAAGTGGCATGAGACAGTAAGACTTAATACACCTAACATGAATCCAGTTACTGTTGTACCGTGGCATAAACGGTTCCTTATACTATACTTGCCTCTAGTCTCCGGCATATAGAGATTCCTGTCGTATACACTGGCATTCTTCTGTACCAAGCTACAAACAACAGCGTTAACACAACATTACAACAATATAATACAACTTTAAAAGATATCTTCTTATTCTGTCTATTCTATTTCTCCCTTATCTTTAGGACTTACCGAGCGACCTGTTCGCTGACGACATTCTCTTTCTTTCTTCTTTGAATGTGTCAGGTGATCTGGACACATCAGAGATCGAGCACAGCGCTGAAGACTTGGACCAGTTCAGTGAAGACCCCGAGCTCTAGTACATTGTACATTTTCCATTTCAGTACTCTTCTTTTCTGTTATGCCATTGTTTAGGCATTGCTTTTTATTTCAGTTGTATTTACTTTCCATGTATTATACAGAAAGAATGTGAATAAATAAAGTTGATGTTTTATTATATCTTGTCTCTTGTGCATGTACATTTATATTGCTTAGATACGCTTAGCGTATTTACTTCATAGTAAATATGTAGCGGCCTCGTCGCGTTCTCTGCCCGTACTCTGGGAAGCGGGGCGTGACAGCATTGAGATGCTCCAGTATCGAAGAGTGCTAGTGCAGGAAGTGAGGCTACTAAAATTGTACCTAAGTTATATTGGATATGTTTAGGTATAGGAAAAAATACTTTGATATGTATAAGGATTGAAAGAAAACTTGAGAGAAAAGAGTTATCAGTGATGACTTGGCCAGTGGCTTCAGCTTCTTCCACGGTCATTGTGAAAGCCTGTCGCCTCGGTACATTCGTCCTTGCTGGAGGAGCATTCCTCTATCCGTTCCTCTGTCCTTGAGGTAGGTTCCTTTATGCTTGATGGAACCGACGAGGAGGAGGTGCAGTAGGTAGTCCACGAGGAGGTGGAGCAGGGAGAACAAGACATGGTGCAGGTGCCTGGATAGCTGGCCGCTGCAGATAGGTGATAGTTGTTCTGGGTGCAGGATTTAGATTAAGTCTATGAGAACAAGATCCAATATCATGTGTGGATGAGCCACAGACTAAGCAAAGGCGATAAGTCTGGACTTGGCCGGTTGAAAGGTACTCCCGGTCTCCTGGGTACAAACGGTGGCCTGAAAGAGGCTGCTCATGCTATCTGAGTAGCAGGGCGCTTCTCACCGGCTGATTGAGGTCTTTCCTTCTTCTTCACCACTGCCTCATATCTTCGGGCAGACTTCAAAGCCAAATCATGGGTTGGGAAATCCCTTGTAGCTAATGCAGCTTTGATCTCCGAGTCTAACCCTTGCTGAAATCGTCTAGCCCTGATCTCAGCAGTCGGTATGAGATGGACCGCAAACCTGTTACGGACTTGTGTTAGCTGTGTAGTATGTGATATCAGAAAATTCAAATATTTAAGACAAATTTTACCTGCTCAACATAGTGAATTCAGCATCATACTCATCTATGGATTTGCTCCATATAGAGCCTTGTTGTAGATGGATGAATTGCTGCTCCATGTCAAATCAGGCAGTCTCAGGAAAATTCTTCGCGTCGAACATGTCGCGAAAAGTCTTCCATTCGATCGACTGTGTACGACGGCTTTCTTCCGCCTTCTACCATACTCGGGCATTATCGGTAAGTTGCAGCTTTGCAACCCTTACTCAATCAATGTCCGGCACTTGTGCTGCTGCCAGATCATCTTCGATTGATTGAGCCCATTCCTCAGCTTCCAAAGGGCTCTCTTTCCTATAGAATTGCTTAGGATGCAGTGCCCGGAATTGCTTCACTCTATGTGCTTCCGCTTTTAGATGGTTCAGTAGGATAGCGGTCTGCTGCTGCTGTCCTTCTAGGAGGCTCTTTATTGCCTCGAGCAGTACCGTCTGCTCGTTGATCGGAGCTACAACGATAGGCGTAAATGGAAGAGGTGGTGGTGTTGTGTTGCCGTTCACGTTGGTGCTAGTATTGTTCGGAGAATCCATAACCTTAAAAGAAAAATAGGGTTAGGATAAATTCAAGGAATAAGAAATATAAAGAATGTTTTAGTTGTTGATTCTTGTGATATATTGCTTAGGTTTCCATGCAGAACTGACCTACATGGGCCGCCAACAAAACCGTCACGCCCCGGTTCCCGGTGTACGGATAAGGAGACGTGACTAGGCCCGCAACGTATTTACTCAAAAGTAAACACGTTAAGCATAAATAAGTAATATAATATAAATGTACACAAGAAAGACATGAGACGAAATGAAAAACAACTTTTTATTTATTAAACATTCTTTACAATACAACTGAAAAGTAAATACAATGTAAAATGTAATGTCTAACAATGGCATGAACAGAAAGTAAAAGTATATCCAAGTGACTAGAGCTCCGGGTCCTCGATGAACTACTCCAAGTCTTCTGAGCTGGGCTCGATCTCCAAAGAGTCGGATCCTCCTGACAACATTCCAAAGAAAGAATAGAAAAAGAATGTCGTCAGCGAACAATCGCTCGGTAAGTCCCAAAGAGAGATAGAAATAGAATAAACAGATAAGAGAATATACTGGTATAATATATGATTGTTATATTAACGCAGTTGTTTGTAGCTTGGTACAGAATATGCCAGTGTATACGAGAGGAGTCCAACTATTCCGTGGACTATGGTATACGGAGCATAAGGACCCGTCAAGCCACGGGACAACGGCAACGGATATTCAGGTTAGGTGTATTAAAGTGACCATCGTCGTGCCACTTTTAACACATTCCGCACCAATCTATCCCTTTAAAACCCCGTAATGTATATTGTGCTGTTTTATAGATATAAGACTTGCCGAAACCATGATATCAATTGTTCATGTAAATGGATAAGGATGTAAACGGATAGTCATGTAATCAAGTCAATGTATATCCATGGTTCATTCAGTTCAAGTCATGTTGATATTTGATAGTATTCAGTATATATGGATTCATGATGTATTGGAGTTATATTTGAATTGTATGTAGATTGGAATTGTATTCAGATTAGACTAAGACTCTATCTGAGTCAGACACTTAAACAGAATTGGATTCCTGAATTAGGTTTTGGAGTTATCGGTAACTGCTGTACATGGACGGCGGGATTTGTGACTTTTTCCAAGTCAATTACCATTGATAACCCCGTTTTAGTTTCCTACCTTAAATAGACAAGCACCGACATACTTCGGCTTTCTGAGGCTCAAGAGAATCGGTCCCGCTTAAACCTATATTTACTAGGATCCTTATTGTAAATTAATAAACTTGAGGGAGTTTTATGAAAAATAGTTTTGATAAACTTTCAAAATAAATCTCAAGTATTTATTTATCCTATTTAGGGTTTTCATAAATGTAATTATTAAAAGTGAAGTATTCCTAGATTGAATAGTATATGATATTTTAGTGTAAATTGGAATTGTATAGATTTGCGATGGTACATTCATGAAATTGGAATTCCTTTGTTTAGAAAACATGAAATTTATTATAAATATAAAATAGATGCTTTGATAATATTTATATATAAATAATTATTAAAAATATAATTTATTTATTAAATAGAAAATCATATTATTCTTAAAAATTATATTAAAAATTCCATCGAGATCGGATGCTCCGTGAGGAGGTCTGCATCTCACTCTACTAGTTCTGAGGACGTGCGATAACCCGCACCATCCAAATCGGGTTCCCCAAAATGGGTTGTAGATGCTTAATTGTAAGGAATTTAATTAAAACAATTTTTAAAATATGGTTATTAATAGTTTATGGTATTTTAATGTAAAATTGTATTAGCCACAAAAATATGGTTTTCAAGCAATCGTGCTATGTCATGATAAGAGTTGTGAGAGGTAGGTCATTATCTCGTGAGGTTTTTTTAAAGGTAATATGAGTAATTATGATAAAAGAATGTCGTAGGTAAATTTTGTGGTATTTAACTGTAAAAGTGTAATACAAGTTGCATAGCATGGTATTTTAAATTGAAACTTGTTCTCAAAGTTGGTTTATGGTTGCTAAACAATATATAAAGAAATGGTTGATTTGTTATTAAGAAAAGTTGAGTTTTTTAACAAATTTAAAATCGGATGTCGGATTAACTCCACTTCCGACAAGTTTTGAAAAGAGAACTTTTTAGAATAGGATGAGAGAGAAGGAGAGGAGAATTACAGTTTGAAAAGAGAGAGGGGAGGTATGGGAACAATATGGAAGCTTCGTGGAGTCCCGGTGTCACCGGAATCTTCCCGAATCGTTACCGGAAAGTGACCTTGGGCTAACTCCACTTGTATACTTCTTGGACTTGGAAAAAGTTGAGAGTTTTGATAATGGATTTCAGAATGGAGTGGGCTAGAATGTGATGTGGTATTTATAGAAGAAATTAGGGTTTTGAGGATTGAAAAATGGAATTAAAATGCATTAAAATTTTGAATTAATGCCTCATTTTAATTCTCTGTTTAATTTCAGGAAAAACAAACAGTACTGGGGTTGAGGGGGAGGCCAAAAGACTAGGGTTAAAAATTTTGAAGCATTCCCGACGGGGAAAACCGGCGGCGCCGGCCCAAATCCTATCTTTGCCGGTCGTTTGGTGAGGTTGGGTGCTTGGATTGGTGACACGTGTTAAAGTCTGTTCATATATCAATTTCCGTATGTTTGATTTAATCCGACTTTTCATTTTACTTGTATTACACGTGTAAGCTTTTGGGCTTCCAAAAAGTTTTTAAAAAATTATTAAAAATAATATGTGACTGATAGGATTTGAACACAAGGGCTATGTTACAGCATTGCAAGGCTTTACTAATGAGCTACAAGTGCTTTCTTGCTATTCAAAATCAAATTAAATACTTATAGCGTACTCAGGGTTGCAAATACTCCATTTAGTATTTTAACTTTAAACAAATTTATATACATTAAAAATAGAGTCGTTACACGAACCACGATTTTGTTCGCGAAACATGACACACGAAGTATGGAGTGGAAAGATGAAGAGGTCCCACCGGGCGTGCCAGAATCTGTTTACCGCCGAAAACTGGACTGAGACGCGGAGGACGTCTAACCTGAATTTGGGAGCAGATTCTATTTGGAAATATTCATCCACCTCTCCGAAGATACCAAGTTGATTTATGGCACCGTATATCGGAGATTTGGATAGATGCGACCAATGTAGCAGATTTTATCAGATTCCTCCTCATTTGTGAGGGGTTTTTGATTGTGGGGAAGTTCTTCCTTGCAGGCGCAAGCCCCTGCAGTTAATTACGTTATCTCATTGTGATAACAAGTTTCTCCTTCTCCAGTAGATCATTTCGTGTCGTGTTATGTTTTTTTATTTTTGGTTGCCCGTGGATTTTATATGGAGACCGGTTTATGTCGTCGTCCGTAGGGCGCGGATTAGTCCAAATCAGTACATATATGAATTTGGGTTTGAACTTAGGACGCGGATCTCGTATGAACGAGGTCCATCGGTTCAAGATATGTTATCTAAGAATCGTTAGTCATTTTCGAGACTAAGATCAACTCAGGAGTATGTAGTTAAGGCTCGTTAATCCTGTTTTGAATTAAGATCAACTTAACAAATATAGATTAAGGATCTTTAGTCATTTTTGAGACTAAAATCACTTAGGTTCATTGATATTTTGATCAATAGAAACTTCATCATTTAATTAAACTTTGTTTAAATGATTAAATGGTACAAGTGCTCAGGTATATGCGATGCACGTCCCCGTTTATTTCATTTTGAAAGGGTACGCACGTGTGTTGCACGTGGTTACACACTGTTTTATTTCAAGGATGTTGCACAAGTGTGTATCACATAACGTGCATGCCTTCATAGGCAACTTTCATGAAGTGCGCACACATGGATATCACGTGATGTGCATGCCTTCACAAGCTGTTTTTGTTAAGTGCGCACACATGTGTAAGACGTGATGTGCATGCCTTCATAGGCTGTTTTTGTTAAGTGCGCTCATGTGGATATCACGTGATGTGCATGCCTTCATAGGCTGTTTTTGTTAAGTGCGCACTAATTTGGGTGCGCACTTACTTTTATCAGAAACCACAGGAAGCCACGACCTCTGTTTTTATATCTTTTTTCCTTTCTTCTCTTATTTGCAGAGAAGTGAAAACCTTGGTTTTGTTTTCTTTTGGTGCGCATCTTATTTTTTCTTTGGATCTTAGAATCAATCTCTCGCAAAAGTATGAATTTTTATGAACGAGGGACGAACTCTAAGATCATTTGATCTTTTAATGGCGAATCCATGGATGCATAAAGAAGTAAAGTCTTCTGTATAAAAGCAAAAGTTTTTTTTAAAAAGAGAGAAGTTTTTCTCTTTGTTTCTATCTTGCGCGTTTTTTTGTTGAAAAAGGAGAAGACTTGAAATTTTTTTCAGTTTATAGGAGGATTTTCCATCCCTCATTTCTTCATAGGAGGCTCTTATTTATAGGAGAGAAGAAATTAGGGTTTGTTCAGTTTGTTTCAGTTTATTTTTATCTCAATTTGATTTTAGATTGATTTAAAAAGATTTAATTGATTTATATCAATTAAGGGTGATATGTACACCGTTGGATCTTTGATCCCAGATCTTTTGGTTAAGGTATTTAACTAACATAATATTTTACTATTAATTAAAAATCCGACCACTTATCAATCAAGATTTATTCCCTTTTCAATAAGCGTCTGCTTTCATAGGATGCGCATGTATGTGCACTTGTCATTGATTAAGTGCACAATGCATCCATATGTTGCACGTGCATATGAGCACCCACCATGTGCGCACTTATTGCATGTGCACCCATATCATATGATTTTGTCATCAAACATGCGCACACACTTGTTTCTTCGCATGTTTTCGAAATGAAAAACAAGTGTTAAGCTATGATTCATTGGTTCTGTCTTGGGGCTTGCCAGAATGCGAACCGTATTTTTAGACCCTATAAATAAGTGTCTTTTCTTCACTCCCTTTAGACTTGTACTTTTTCTGAAACTCTTGTTTTCTGTTAGAAGCCTTTGCTTGCTTACTAATTTGGTAAGTGCGCTTTCGCACCTCTGCCTTGTGCATTCTCTTTTAATTTGCGCTTTTGATTTAACGTGCGCACCCTTTGGGTTGGGCATTTGACTTATCTTGCGCACCCTTTAGGTTACGCACTTAACTTGAAATAAACCTTAAGAGTTTCTTTTATTTTAAGAATGTCACTTAATTTTAACCTTAATCAATCTTTAATTTTGAAGTTAGATATTTTTAGTCCACCCTTTTACTGAACCGACGTCTTTCCAGTCTTTTTCTTTCAGGTGTCATGGCCGGCCATTTTTACACGATTTGGGAAATTGTTTCTCATGCTAACATCCGTTTTTATGAGCCGGGTTTTACTGAGGCTCAGTGTGAAGACGTATTTCGTCGTTTTGAGGCTCACAATGGGAAAAAACTTCATCGACGCTCCACTTTACTCCAGCTCATATTTCAAGCCATCCATAAGCCATTTCTGGCGCTATGGATGCAACGCCTCTCCCTGCTCTTGATCAAGCCGCGGATAAGGTGCATTCAGGTTTCCTGGCGGCATTTATTTCCAAAGGGTTGATAGACCGTGCAACCGCCCTTCTGCATGTAACCTTCCAACAGCGGGTGATCTTGTTTGCTTACGATAGAGACGAACAGATGCGCACAATGATGGAGGATAAGGCTTTCGAGTCTTTGTCGGAGTCTGTTTATGACTTCACGGATCCTTATAACTCGGTCAATCTATTGTCGCTCTGAACTTTCGGGCGATGTAACAGCCTTTACTTTTATTTGTTTTTTATTTTTCAGTATTAGCCTGTAATCCTCCTTTTTTACGTATTAATGAAAGGCCTCTTTTCATTTACCTTCGCGCTTCTTTTCATTTTCGTGTTGAAATTTTCTTTTGTTGCAAAAGTCCGTCGTTAGTACATGTGAATAGGTCGTGCATTAACTTTTATGTGTGAATTTACAAAGTACGCAAGCCAAATGAATCAATTTCACCATGTGCGCATGTATATATGTGCGCAAATTGATTAAATCAAATTTCATGAAGTGCGCTTGTATATAGATGCACACTTAAACATGAGCTAACAATAATATTATAACAATAAATTATCTACTTTCCAAACACTTTCATTCATTTTCTTACATTTTGGAAAGAAAGTGAAATGAGCCCAAAAGCTTATGTGGCTAGAAAGTCATGCACGCTTTCTTCTCATCATTTTTGATATCCAAACTAAGAACGTGAGAAAGTGAGAACTTTCTAGTTTATTTTCCTTTTGGGGCTATTTGGGAGAAGGAAAGCATAAAAGAAAGTTAGAAAGTGAATAAACTGTTATATTATTCCGATTTAATCTATATATTGTATAAATAGTTTAATATTAATTATTTTGTTTTTGATGGATTTATTAAATTAGATTATTATTAAAAGATTCAAAATTACAGTTGTGAAGATACCAAGGCTAGGTTGCAAAGTAAATTTCAGAGACGTCTAAGCAGACGACTCCTTGAGAATTTTTTGAACTACAGACGTTTGGTGAAAGAAATTTCCATTTTCAAATATCTGTTTCTATTTCAGATATGTCTAAGCAAAAATCTATTTAAGAATTATTTTAAACTACAGACGTCTGGTATAGGAAATTTTGAATTACAGACGTCCAGTGAAGCAAATTTTGAACCGCAGACGTCTGACACCAGACGTCCGACATGGCAATTACTGGCGGTTATTTCTTAGTTTGAATTTCAAATTGAAGGAGTGCTCTCAACCGTTGAGGATTGAGATATGAATTTTCAAAGTAACCGTTGGAAGTTAACAGTTACTTATGAAGTCTATAAATAGACTTAAACAGAGAAGTAAAAAATTCATCCCACAACATACAAAGCCTTAAATTGTTCTCTATTTGTAACTTTGTGTAAACAAAGAGAAATTCCTTCACTGCGTATTATATACAAAATCCGATTTGAGAAAATCTCTTAATTTATTTTATTTCACTGGATACTAATTGACAACGATATCAAAACTAAGATTCTCTTGTGATTCGTACTCAATGGGGGGAATAAACCGGGCCGAGAGTGTTCTACCTTGGAAACGTGTATGTCGGCAAAACCTGTACGAAGGATGGCTATACGTTTTTAGGACAGCGCGGTCAACTGTGTGTATCACATCTACAGGCTCGCATTCTAAACTTTATGATTCATGGTTTATATTATTGTATGTGAGTGTTTTCATAGGAAAATATTTCATTTTGTAAAAGTATTAATTTTAACAATTATTTCTGCAATTTATCTAACATGCACTTTCTAATCTTTTGTTGTTTGTGTAATAACCCGTCCCATCCTATACTTGAATCCGTATTTGAATAAATATCTTCCAATAATTCATGAATATAAATCCTTTTTATATTTTTCCTTACAATATATTCCCTCCATTTTTCCTATTCTATTTATTTCCTAACCCTAAACCCCACCCTAAATGAATTAAACCCGGGTCCTCCTTTTCCCCTCCTTATTTTCTCCCTAGCCTAACCCCAAGCCCAAGTACGTCCCACCAAAACCAAAGCCCAAACCCACACCCTCCTCCTTCTTCCTCTTATTTTTCTCTTCCCTCGTTTCAAAAAAATCCCTAAGCATCCCCACGTCTTCCCCATTTCTCGCCAACGAACTCCCCGGTGACTCGCTTTCCCACATCACCGAACTTCCCGAGCTCTCCTCCCTTCATCTCCCAACGTCTCTCTCACTCTCTCTTAATCTTTATCTCTCCCTCACTCTCTCTATCTCACTCGCTCTCTCTCCTTCTCTCTCTCATCACTGCATACCTACACACCCGAGCCCCATCACCGTCGCTGGACCCTTCACCGCCGCCGTCGACCTCCATCAAAGCCCATCGCCATTTCCCCTACCCCCTAGCACCTCCCTGCAATGACCCCAGTCTAAACAACCTGAGCACGCAACTCCAACACCCAACCATGTCAACGCCTTCTCCTCCGGCCAGGCCAAGCTCCTTAGTCACCATCGTGCCCTCGTCCACCTTCTCCTTCTCCCCTTGCTTCACCGGGCCCTCCTTTTTCGACTACAAGAATCCATCCAGCCCAACCCCGATCACCACCTTCACCATCAACCACCACCAAGCATCTCACTGCAGCTGCACCACCACCGGATCTCCGCTGTAACTCACCGCCGACACAACCACCATCAACGACGAAACCGGCAACCTCCACCATCCTCTCCTCCTCAAAGACGTAGCCGATCCCCTCTTCTCCCCTGAGCTCTACACCGTGCCCCATTATAAGCTTCACCACCACTGGCAGCCATTATCCCTCGCCGCCGACAAGCCCTTAGACCACCACAACCTCACCGATGTGGCCACAGCACCCGTGCCTGGCCCTGTGCTCCGTCGTACCTACGCCAAGTCCTAAGACCGAGCACTAGCCAAACCCTGGTCGTGTCGTGCCATGATCGTGCCTGTGTCGCGCTCGTCGTTATTGTCGTGCTATTTTCGACAAAGACAAGTGAAATCCCCATTTACTTTAACATGCTAAATTAATATCTATATAACACACACACACACACACACACACACTATACTTTTACGCTACCTGGATCCAACTAATCACTGCTAATCAACTTGTCAAATTAACGTTGGGACCTTCTAAAGGTTACTATCCGTGGTTATATCAAGTAGGAAATTCATGAAATGATTTTCGTGTGACTGAATAAAAGAAACTAATAATTCTTTGGAATATCGTGTGTGTGTGTGTGTGTGTGTGTGTGTGTAGCCGAGGTGTTCAATACGAACCTTATGCGAAAACAAAGTCTAAAATGGAAGAACTCATGATATTTAGACCCTAATACTGTTAACAAACACCATGTAGAAATTTGGTGGCAAATCGATATCGTACACACATAAAGTGGCGCCCTAACGTCTATACCGAAACTCGCGTTTTACCGAACACTTGACACTGTTAAATTCATAATTAATTCCAAAAAAATCCAATCACGGCGTTCTTGGGTTCATTGCGAATTGTACTGCATAATATTTAACATGATATATAGGTTTACTGTTGGATATATCCTCTGAACATTGAAAATAGAGCACTTACCTGACTTTGGACTGCAGTCCAGAGCAAGGATTCACCCCTTAAACATGACTTTACTCACATGAAACCTTACTGTTTAATTGTGATAGTGTGCGGAGCCAATTATTTCTATGTAGATAGTTATTTTATATTTCCAGTGGTACTGGTTTCACTGAATTCCAGTATCATTTTGTATTTAAAACATATTTCAAACAAATGACATTTACGGCAAATTTCTGCAATTTCAATTTACAACCTTCATCAATAAACTGATCATAACTCTTAAACTAAGATGACTATTGTTGATCCGTCTTCTACTCTGTAAATTAAACTCATATACCTACAAATAGTTGCACTGTAACATCGCCTAATTGTGATCCCAACAAGGAGTAAAGCGTGTTACGAAACGGACTTTCAGTTCAGGAACTGGATTTCCAGCAGTGAACACTTAAAATGGAATGACCATAACTCGCAAACCGGAAACCCGATTGAGCTGAAACTAATTTTGTTAGATTGTTGTTTAAGTTTAATTTCTACCCCTATTGAATCATTATGCCTAATTGCGATCATACGATTTAATATGTTTTCTGAAATCATAAGGCACATAGTGATTCATACTATACATGACTTGATTAGTGGCATAATTCACATACTTACCCGACCGTGATAACTTGAGTGATAGCGAGTACTCTTATTGATTCTTAGAGATTATTGCATTGTCGAACATGAGCGGTATCGGATTAGTTGTGTCAAGTACGCCGGTGAAAAGTGAATGATTCGTGAAAGTGAACAGTGCGGTGAGAAGTGAATAAAGCAGTGTTATTGATGTGTACTTGTACACAACTAGCCCTATACATATAGTTATTGAAACCTGGGTGAAATGGGAAAATCAAGATGGAATAGAACTCGTACTTAGCAAGATATTTAATGTTTTAGAGGATGATCATTCGATATTAGTGACAGTTATATGTGTAGTGCCTAGTGGCACGGCTGACAGGGTAATATCTCGGGCACATTTTTGACCGTTGTCTCAGGCATGCACGAGACTCTTGCTAAACATGAGAATATATTCGACCGATCGATTTCAATTGACATAAAAACTGTTAGTTTAGTGACTTACATATTAACCTAAATTGCTGCCATGATTCATGCCCACTATTGCTACCTGTCAGGCCCCGCTTCCCAGTGTACGGGGAAGGAGACGTGACGAGGCACGCGGCTTATTTACTCAGAAGTAAATGCGTTAACCGTAAATAAGCAATATAAATGTAAAGCATAAGAATGACAAGAGATGTAATATAAACAACAACTTTTTATTAATATCCATTCTTTACATACAACTGAAAACTAAATTACAATGATAGAAAGCAATGTCTAAACAGTGGCATATGAACTGAAAAGAAATAAGTATAAGTAAAAGCCTAGAATTCTGGCTCCTCTGTGAACTGCTCCAAATCGTCCTGGCTGGACTCGGTCTCCTGAGAGTCGGGTCCTCCTGACGAACATTCCAAAAAAAGAAGAGACGGGAATGTCGTCAGCGAAATAGCGCCCGGTAAGTTCTAAAAGATAGAATGGAATAGGGAAGTAAAGAGAATAGAACCGGTAAATTATCTGTTTATTATCCTAACGTAGTTGTTTGTAGCTTGGTACATAATGTACCAGTGTATACGAGAGAGTCCAACTTTTCCCGTGGACTATGGTAACCCGTAGTACAAGGCCCCGTCAAGACCATGGGACAACAGCAATGGATGTTCATATAGGTGTCTTTTAGTGTCCATCATCGTGCCACTTTTAACACATTCTGTACCAGTCTACCCCTTTAAAACCCCGTAGTGAATATTGTATTGAATTAGAATTATCAGACTTACTTAGACCATGGTATAAGTTATTCATGTAAACGGTTCAGGATGTATCAAGTAGTCATTTAATGAAGTCAAGTCATAGTCATGGTTCGGTCAAGTCAAGTTATGTTGCATGTTTGATATTGTGTCAGAATTCAGGTTCATGTTGGTATATTGGATTCATGTTTGGATTGGATTCAGATTGATACTTGGACTCGGACTTGAGTCAGATACTTAGAACAAAATTTGGATCCTGAATTAGGTTTGGGAATTATCGATAACTGCTGCACATAGATGACAGGATTTGTGTTTTTTTCCAAGACAATTACCATTGATAACACCGTTAAGTTTTTCTACCTTAAATATGCAAGCACCCACTTTCTCCAGCTCCCTGAGGCTCAAGAGAATTGGTCCCGCTTAAACCTATATTTACTAGGGTCCTTATTGTAATTTAATATAACCTGAGGGGTTTTATGAAAAATATTTTTAGTATACTTTCAAAATAAACCTCAAGTATTTATTTATGTTATTTAGGGTTTTCATGGATGTAAATTTTTTAAAGAATGCAGTATATTAGTGAAACTTGAACAGTTCAAGGTATTTTAGTGTAAAATTTGACTTGTATTGATTCTTGATGGTATTTTCATGAAATTTGTAATTCTTTTATTTTGTTTAGAAAACATGGAATTTAATAATATATCAAAAATATGTAGTTTGATAATATTTATATAATTATTAAAAATAATTTTTTTTTATTAAATAAAAATCCTCGTTTTTCTTAAAAATCGTATTAAAATTCTATCGAGATCGTATGCTCCGTGAGGAGGTCTGCAATCTCGCTCTACTAGTCCCGAGGATGTGCGATAATCTGCACCATCTAAACCGAGTTCCCCAAAATGGGTTGTATAGGCACAATCTGTAACAACCCTAATTTTCTTATACACTTTTTCCATACAAATTTTTAAATTGTTTTTTTTCAAAATCCTTAAAGGGGTATTTATTGCCTGAGCACAAGATAAGTAATTAATTAGCAATTTAATTATAAGAAGGAGCTTGTGGCTCATTGGTAATACCTTGCACTGTTGAACCAAGCCACCAGAGTTCAAATCCCATAGCCCACATTTTTTAATATTAATTTGTTTTAAATTTTTTAGAAGTCCAACAGTCAACACGTGATAACTCCCAAATTTTCCACTACACATGAAAAACTAAATATACCAGAGGCTACACCAGACGACCCCCACCTCCCTGACCTCCGACTCGGCCCGACTCGGCCGACTCGGACGGCGGACCGGCCGACTCGGGACGACGACGCAGGCCGGACTCGCCCGGACGGCCGAGTTCCCAACTAAAAAGTTGGGGCTCTTCCTCTCCCCTACCCCCTTGCATACTTTATTTTGCCAGATTGGTTCCAGAGACCATTGAAATCCCCATTTACTCCATTTTATTACAATTTATCACATTATTTTTACATTTTTTCAATTTAACTCTTCACCTACCTTAACCCTAGCCTAACCCTATAAATACCAACCCTACACACTACCCTCTCACCCCAAAACTCTGAGCCAACTCTCTAAAATTCTCAAGAAATCTTGTGTACTTTGAAAACGAGTACGAAGCGAAACTACGGTGAAATTCCCCGGCGAACTTCCGGCGATCGTTCTAGAAACTCTCGGCGACGAATCGACGCACCGGCGATTCCTCTTCTTCCATCTCCCTCTTATAGTTGTCCAAAAACCGTAAGTCCCAAATTCTACCTCTCTATTCTATTCTAAAATACGGATTTACAAAACCCGACGGAATCGGAACAAATCCGATTTCCGATTCGGTTTCTTATAAAATTCCACTTCTCACTAATACAATCATACTTAAACTTCCTCATGTTGACTATTAAACACTAATCAACCAAATTGATCAAGTTTCATCACATGAAATGATGGCTATTTCAATTTATCGTATTTTTCACTTAAATACCACATTGTTTCAATTCTACATGTCACTCCATTAAACTTGATATACCTTTAAAGTAGATCACGAGGTAACGACCTACCTCCTCACACACTTACATACAACCTAACACGATACCCTCGAGAACTTAGAATACGGGAAACAAACATTTTCAATTAAATACCCTTTACTTAATAAAACCATTTCTAAAAGATTTAGTATTGATACACTTTTTAAATAAATACAACTCCTTATGAAAATAGGATAAGTTGTGGACATCAGTCGTTTATCTAAACCTGACTTTGTGGTGTCTAGGCTAGACAAGTGAGAAAGGTAACTTTAAAAGGCCTGTCTCACGGTGATTCGTGACCGGATCCCTCCTTTCTTCACTTGTACTTACCTGGCCACAATTGGCGGTGAAGAGGCGATTTGAGGTATCTCACTACTTGTCGCTTTGAGCCAGTTAGGAACAGTCTAGTTGACTTAGGAGACCCTAGAATATAGAATACGGAAAATTGACATCTTTACAAATAAATACCATTTACTTAATAAAACCGTTTTCTAAAGGATTTAGTATTTATACAATCTTTGCAAAGCGACGCTACAACCCATTTTGGGGAACCCGTTTGGGATGGTGTGGATTATCGCACATCCTCGGGCTTAGTAGTGCGAGATTCAGACCTCCGCAAGGAGCATTCGGTCTCGAAAGATTTAAAATACGACATCTTAAGAAAATGAGATTTCTAGAACATAAAATATATATTAAAATTATTTTTGTATAAATATATGTATATTTATCATTAAAATACCTATTTTGTTACGATATAAATATTCCACCTTTTCTACAAAATCACGATAATCAATTTTACACTAAAATACCATGAATTCCACACAATACCAATATTACAAATAAACACCTTTTATTATGGAAATAGGATATTTTCACTGGAAATAGGATATTTTCACTAGAAATATCACAATATAAAATCTACAATCATTACAACTCTAAAGATGATTAATAAATTCTTGAGGTGTATTTTGAAAAGTATACAAAAGTATTTTTACATAAAACCCCCTCAAGTTTTATAAATTACCCTAAGGACCGTAGTAAATATAGGTTTAAGAAATAATCAGAACTTTGATTTACATTTCTAATTGTTTGACTCTGGTTTGAGTCTCATTATAATCTGACTTGAATATGATTCAAGTACAACCTACAAGCTACAATCTCCAATCTACAATATTTCAATGCAACATGAATCCATGAATCCAGTTATCAATCTATACAACTTGACCGAACCGAACTATGGATATACATTCCATTTACATGATTCTACAGTTATTCCATTTACATGATTATTCAGTTACATCCGTTTACTGATATCATGGTTTTGGTCAGTCATCCAACTATACAATCTATACAATACAATACAACAATACAATCAAAACACTACGGGGTTTAAGGGGTAGACTGGTACGGAAGGTGTTAAAAGTGGCACGAGACTACAAGATTTAAGACAACTAACATGAACACAATTGCCATTGTTCCGGGCCTTCTAACGGAGCCTTGTACTCTATATTCCGTTTGCCCCTGTCTTTAGCATATAGAGACCCCTCTCGTATATATTGGTATTCTTCTGTACCAACCTACAAACAACAGCGTTAACACAATATTATAACAATATACTACAACTTTAAAAGCTACCTTCTTATTCTGTCTATTCTCTTTCTCCCTTATCTTTGGGACTTACTGATTGAATGATTTTCTCGGTGTGTATATAAGAAAAGTGTAAAAATCACAACCAAAGAAATTTTTGACCGCACTCAATAACGGTGTCGTATGTAGCGCGTTAGCGAGTGCGGATCGTCCACAGAGATGTATGTTTTGCTTGCTATTGTTTTGGATGAGTCGAAATGAAAAGAAGAAAAGAAAATGATTCATGAATTTTGAAATTTAGTTTCAAGAATTTTAAAGAAATACTAAAGATCAAGAATCGAGAATCAAGAATTATCCAAATTGAATTAGTAATCAAGATTTGTAATGAGGCTCGTACGAATCGATCGAATCGATAGTAGTGATGAAAACTTGTGATTGTGTTTTCTTATCCATTGATGATTTGATGCTAAATCGATGATGATCAACGAGAATAAGGCATTTCTTGCGGAAACTAGGGTTTCATCATCTATCCCTTGTCCTTTCGTTGATTTCATTCACATTCTAGCCTCTAGTAAATTCAAGCATCGATCGTGGATCACTAATTAAGAGCGAAAACATTCAAGGAAGCATCGCCCGAAACTAGGTTGTCGATGCTTCAATTTACTAGAGTTTACAAAACTCATAGGACTTAAGAATCGTACAAGAATCTAATCATCATCAACTTATCAATTTTCTCGATTCCTCCACGAGCGGAGTTTTTACTCAAGCATCATATCAAAGAACACAATCAAGAATTGAGATCTAATCATGATGCAAGAATGTAAAGAAAGCAAGATAAAGAATTTCACATTTTATTTATCAACAATTTTGTTACAATTCTCTCAAGATCTACAAGATTCGGGGAAAGCACTAGATCTTCGATTTCGCTCCGCACCGTCTCCGTGAGTCGCGGATCGTCTTGGATCACTTGCTCGGTTGAAGATCGGCTTCGCTTCTAAAAGGTTGATGGCTTCTTGCTTGAATTGTACTCGGTGATCTTGAATTTTGGCTTTGGATTTTGGATTAGGGTTAGGGTTTGAATGCACAAGTTGTGTCACTCAACTTGTGGGTGAATTGTTGAACCACCCATGAACAACTAATGAACTAATTAACCCCCCAAAACCCTAGATCTAGGTCTCCTTTTATAACCACCTCAACCCTAGATCTAGAATTCAAATTCAAATTTCCCTCCTAAATGAACCACTTTTCCCTCCAAAATGAACAACTTTTCCCTCCAAAATGAACCACCTCATTTGAATTTTCCCTCCAAAATGAACTACCTCATTTGAATTTTCCCTCCAAAATGAGGTTGTTAGAAAGAATCTTCTAGAAGAAGTTTATTGGAGGGAATATTTTAGAATGAGATTGTTACAAGGAGGCTTCTAGAAGAAGGTTGTTATAAGGAGGCTTCTAGAAGAAGGTTGTTGGAGAGAGCCTTCTAGAAGGAGGTTGTTGCAAGGAATATTCTAGAGTGAGTTTGTTATGCAGAACCTTGTGGAAGAAGCCACGTGGTCTTTGAGAGTCTTGTAGAAGCAAGGGTTGTTACAAGAAGCCACGTAGAGAATGGTGAAGCGCTGACGTCGGCATATAGCCGCGGATCCGCGGCGGGAAGCACCTATTGGCCGCGGATCCGCGGCCCATTGAAGGCCTCTATGCATTAAACTTCTATGGTATTCTTGGGCTGATTTTGTGGCACTTTTCTGATGTATGGAATCTCATAAATATTTTTTGTTCACTGCCAGATCACAAGTCCTGGACTTGGCGTATTTATCTCAGCACTTTTCACAGTTTCCGCTCTTTTCCTGGAATTTCCTACACAGATTCTCGAGACAAGTGTTGCGCTATACACAGATTATGCGATGCAATGATAAACACTCAATTTCCCTCAGAAATGTCAGTTTTAATATATAACACAAGTTATTTGGTATTTTACAGTCAATTTGGTAATATGTGCTATATTAATACCGAACACTTCTAGATGAGTGCAAATGGTAGGGAAATTGATGTGTTAAAAATGCAATATTTTCGACTGATCAAATTCCCCCAAACTTATTTTTAGTCGTCTCGAGCGAACTGTTTTATTAAAAAGAGAAGGAGAAAATAAAGAAAAAGAAAAACTAACTAGCACACTTTCGTAGGCAACACGATTGCACTGAGCACGTGCAACAAGCCTTTAAACCTCTAGGTCTCCCTAATAGGAGGAGTGTTGTCTCTTGAGGGTTTTCAGTGGATTGCACCCACAAAATCCAATAATAAAAGGAAGACCGTGAATATTACATATAAAGATAAGAATTGTAAAAGAAAGACTTTTGAAAATTAGAGTTTCCAACTATGCTAGCTTTTCGGTTGTCATGAGCCCTATCTTAATAGTCATGAAAAAATGTTAGAAATCACATCATCCCTCAATAAAACATCGTCTTTATTCTTCATTCCTATCTTTCTTCCAAACATCGATCATATAACCCTACGTGAGTGTAAAGAACATCCCTACACCCAGAGAATTCAATTCAAGCTATCATACTCTTGTCCATCTGCCTCAGTACTTTTTAATTTGATGAATATTTATATGGATTTGCTCACACATTTTCATGCGACCGTTAATACTTCTTGAGGTACTAACCGACCGATTACTCATGTGCTTGCTTATATGGTGTTTTTTCCTCGTCTTGCACCACCTAAGGCTTAGTAGTGACTCCCAGACCAGTTGGTCTAAGGCACTAGGTGATGAAGCACCCTCGCTATATTTTTTTATTGCTGTCTTGGCGATAACAAAACCAGTGTTCATTTTTCTCACCATTTTATATTTTATTCATTTTTTTTTATTTCCTTCATACTTTTGGCTTTTAGACAGGAGCATTTCAAGTTATCCTCTACTATCCCGAGTTTCAAGACGTGTGTAAGTACGAATAGCAGGGTATCAACATTCAAAATGTTTGGCTTCCAAAATAGAAACTATTTTTCAGACTTATTTTTATCCTCGGATTAGTGACTTCTTTCATCTTACTAACCCTTAGGACAACGGCTCATAACTACATATTACTAGTTCGTTTAAGAAAACTTTTAATTTTCTTGGTTTTCTTAAATTTTTCTAATCTTTTGGATGTAATTTTTCACTATCTAATCTTTTATTATCTTATTTATGTACAAAAATATTTTTTTTATTTTTTTTATTTTTTAAATTTTTATAGGTTTTTTAGAAAATGTTTTGTGCTTATTCGAAGTATGCGAAGTGATGCGAATATAAGCACAAACCTCCCCCAAACTTGTTTTCAACAGTGTCCTCGCTGTTGCTATCTGCTAAACCTCAAAAAACCTGTAAGCTTGGGAGGACATTTATTAATGGGGGCAAAATATTTAAGTAAAGATCATCCCCCAAACTTATTTTTGGCTCTCAATATTGAGAACAACAGTTATTTCAAGAGCCAAAAATACACCCCCCCTCAAACATGAGTTAGACAATTAGAAGCATTTTAAGAGGGGGTGAGTCATTTAGTCAAAGTAAGACTTTACAAAGACCAAAAGTTAACACCAACCATTCAAAGATTTTTTCTATATAGCGTATAGGCCGGTGGAAGAATGTGTTGTATCGTGTCAAGAAAAAGTGAGGGGGGGATAAGAGATGGTCTGGAAAGGTTTTGAATTTTAAATTAGAGAAAAGAAAGAATGAAGATGAATGTGAATGATCAGGAAGAAAGAATGGTAGCGGTTCAACTTCTCTAAGTGGAGGTTGATTAATCACAAAATCCGTGTTGTTTAAAAATCTGTATTCGTCAGCAAAAAGTTCTTCAAAACTTTTATCAATGGTGTGATCGAACATTTTGCTGTCAAAAAGTTTTGTGCCAGAATTTATCCTACTTGATTTGTCAAAATATGTGGAGGTGAAAAACTCATCTACCCATTTTCAAAAATATCCAAATCAAGTTAGCTTTCTGGGATTGTCGAACTTGAACTGTCGGATTGTGATTCATCAACACTCACTATCATCTGAGGGACAGAAGAAGAACCAGAGAGAGTGGAAATGGGTAAACGTATCGATGTGTCGAGTGTCGGTAAACCAGATGTGGAAGATGAAGGCTGAGTTTCGGTCTGCTATTCGGGTATACAAATATCAACAACTTCAAAACGTATTTGGGGGTTCGGGAAGAATTAAAGGCTCAAGATGATGACCACAAGGAAGTGAAAGGATCTGATGAATTGGTGGGACAAACTCATCCAAAGTTTCGGGTTCATCAATCAATATATCCCCAACGTCAATCACCTTATTCAAGTGAAGGTTAAAATTCTCAAACACCTCATCAAAAGCACGGTTTTCAATTAGTTTTGGTTCAAGAGTGGGGGTGTAGAGATCATAAGGCTTTGACATGGTTTCACTTGGAATGGACCCTTCACAGTCGGGTAAATCAAACATTGCATTATTACACAACTTGTCATACATTCTATCGTCAATTGGTGAATCCTTTGGTGCACTCGATGAATCTGTGAAACTGGAGTTGTGAATTTCAGTTTGGAAAGGGAATGTTTGATTAGGAAAGGTGTACATCTCTCTCCCACTACCCAAATTCTCATTTTGTCCAATGCTCGAATTATGTACTAAAAAATTTTGGGCTGGTTTGAAATTATTTGCTTGCATCCATGCTGTTACCTTCCTAAATTGGTTCGTCAATTCCACATATTGCTCTAATGTCTGCTCAAGACTAGACTTGGGTCGATAAGGAGTTTCAGGATAAGATTGAAATTCTGGTGGACAGTTAAAACTCCCAAATGACCAATTAGAAGGACCGTTTAGAGAAGGTGGAAAAGTCGGATTGGATTAATAGGAACAGAATGGTTAGGAAAATTGGGTAGGAATAGGGTCAACATTGTGATAAGAAGAATTTTGATATTGGTTCGTCGGTTGGTTATTGGACATCATACATGCTACAAACCGCCTATCAAATTCTTCTTTGGAAAGTGGAGGTGATGGTTGATATTGGTCCGGGTTGAAACTTTGGCCTCTAGCCCTAGCTATATGCTCAGCAATGGACATTCGTCTAGGGGCTTCCTCACTCGGGGTATCAACAGGAATGGATGTAGGATTAGGATACGGCTGATAGGAGTTCAGATTGAAACTTTGGCTTCTAGCCCTAGCTATATGCTCAGCAATGGACATTCGTCTAGGGGCTTCCTCACTCGGGGTATCAACAGGAACGGATGTGGAATTGGGATACGGTTGATAGGACCTAAACTGAGGTGGCCAACTGTTTCTTCCCGCTTGTTCTATATGATCTCTTATGGACATGGAAGAGCCGGACGGTATACCGAAGGGATTACGAAAACATTTAATATCTGGTTGTGGACACCAAAGCTCGGCAAGAGATTTTCTGTTCGGGTCACCCATTATAAGAAGAGAGGAGGGGGAAAGGGTAAAAAGGTAAAAAGAGGGGGGGGAAATTAATTGGTTTGTTTGGAAAAAAAGACGGATTTTTGAAAATTCACACAAACATGCACAATCAACCCTATATCTAATGGTCACCTAGGTCAAGTCTCTAGACCGCTCCTAACTACCAGAAGACAAATAGCAGGATCAATCCTCTACTGCCTCTTTGTCCCTCCTGTGGCCAGGTAAGTGGGAGGTTCTCCACTACGTAAGTTGTGGGCCTAATTAAGTAACCACTTGCCTTAGACACACTTGCCTTAGACCCCACAAAAGAAACGCGGATAAGCAATAGAATACCCACGACCTCCTTCTGTCCTAAGTGAGCGCGACGGTCCTTAGAGTCATGTCTAGATATTTTTTAATTAATGAGGGTGATGCGGATGCAAGTTTGTGATTTCCGGGGCTTAGGAAGGGTAATGAACTCCCCACCTAATCCGAATTTGGTCTTTGCCCCTTAATTTCCGTATTAAAAATATGCAAACAACCAATTTCAAGAATCGCAACAATTTTTTTTTTGCGGCGCTGAATTTTTGTAAAGAATCCTGCAAGAAATTGATTATTGGACAGGATCAGAGAGGATAAGGGAACACAGAGAGCATACCTGAAAATTTTTGAACAGTCCAAGCCCTAAACGGCGGTGGTTCCGCCGCGCAAACGCACCTACGGTCGCGGATCCGCGGTGCTCTGGGGGATCTAGGGTTTGGAAAAATTCCTGTAGGTCCCTGTACTTCTCTGTATTCTGTAAAACTCCTCTGAATCTTGATCACACTGCTGAAATGATTCCAGATCCCCTCGCAAAAATTCAAACACTAATCGTTAAGCAATTGAAGCGAATCTTGAATAAAAATTTGATGGAATAATAATATTTCAACTCAAATAACAAAAGCAAACAAAATAGCACACATCCCCGGCAACGGCGCCATTTGATTGAATGATTTTCTCGGTGTGTATATAAGAAAAGTGTAAAAATCACAACCAAAGAAATTTTTGACCGCAATCAATAACGGTGTCGAATGTAGCGCGTTAGCGAGTGCAGATCATCCACAGAGATGTATGTTTTGATTGTTATTGTTTTAGATGAGTCGAAATGAAAAGAAGAAAAGAAAATGATTCATGAATTTTGAAATTTAGTTTCAAGAATTTTAAAGAAATACTAAAGATCAAGAATCGAGAATCAAGAATTATCCAAATTGAATTAGTAATCAAGATTTGTAATGAGGCTCGTAGGAATCGATCGAATCGATAGTAGTGATGAAAACTTGTGATTACGTTTTCTTATCGATTGATGATTTGATGCTAGATCGATGATGATCAACGAGAATTAGGGATTTCTTGCGGAAACTAAGGTTTCATCATCTATCCCTTGTCCTTTCGTTGATTTCATTCACATTCTAGCCTCTAGTAAATTCAAGCATCGATCGTGGATCACTAATTAAGAGCGAAAACATTCAAGGAAGTATCGCCCGAAACTAGGTTGTCGATGCTTCAATTTACTAGAGTTTACAAAACTCATAGGACTTAAGAATCGTACAAGAATCTAATCATCATCAACTTATCAATTTTCTCGATTCCTCCACGAGCGGAGTTTTTACTCAAGTATCATATCAAAGAACACAATCAAGAATTGAGATCTAATCATGATGCAAGAATGTAAAGAAAGCAAGGTAAAGAATTTCACCTTTTATTTATCAACAATTTTGTTACAATTCTCTCAAGATCTACAAGATTCGAGGAAAGAACTAGATCGTCGATTTCGCTCCGCACCGTCTCCGTGAGTCGCGGATCGTCTTGGATCACTTGCTCGGTTGAAGATCGGCTTCGCTTCTAAAAGGTTGATGGCTTCTTGCTTGAATTGTACTCGGTGATCTTGAATTTTGGCTTTGGATTTTGTATTAGGGTTAGGGTTTGAATGCACAAGTTGTGTCACTCAACTTGTGGGTGAATTGTTGAACCACCCATGAACAACTAATAAATTAATTAACCCCCCATAACCCTAGATCTAGGTCTCCTTTTATAACCACCTTAACCCTAGATCTAGAATTCAAATTCAAATTTCCCTCCAAAATAAACCACTTTTCCTTCCAAAATGAACAACTTTTCCCTCCAAAATGAACCACCTCATTTGAATTTTCCCTCCAAAATGATCTACCTCATTTGAATTTTCCTTCCAAAATGAACAACCTCATTTGAATTTTCCCTCCAAAATGAGATTGTTAGAAAGAATTTTCTAGAAGAAGTTTGTTGGAGGGAATATTTTAGAATGAGTTGTTAAAAGGAGGTTTCTAGAAGAAGATTGTTATAAGGAGGCTTCTAGAAGAAGGTTGTTGGAGAGAGCCTTCTAGAAGGAGGTTGTTGCAAGGAATATTCTAGAGTGAGTTTGTTATGCAGAGCCATCTGGAAGAAGCCACGTGGTCTTTGAGAGTCTTCTAGAAGCAAGGGTTGTTACAAGAAGCCATGTAGAGAATGGTGAAGCGCTGACGTCAGCATATAGTCGTGGATCCGCGGCGGGAAGCACCTATTGTCACGCCCCGCTTCCCAGAGTACGCTAGATTGGGCACGTGACATAGCCAACCATGCTACCTGTGGGTAGGAAGTATCCATCCACAGTCACATTACGGCTGTAGAGATATCAAGAACAAGATAAAACTATCTAAAACATGTCCATAATCCTGAATAACAGGAGTCAATAATAAATAAATGCGGAAGCAAATGATCCAATACAAATAACTGAAAAGTATGTCCCATAATGCGGGCTCACATCAGGAAATAAATGCAGGAAATAAAACTAACTACTACTGAACTCACAGCTCAGCCTGCTGGCTGAAGTACTCCTGCTCGGACTGCGACAGCGGTACAGAATCTGGGCCATGCAAAACCCAGACGTCAACGCGTCATGTCATCAAGTAATATAATATGAACAGTGTAGCTGGTAATGTAATATAAACATGAATAAAACGAGAGTAGCAATAATATGAATCAAGCAGTGCAGGGTAGTGTGCAGTGGGTAACCAAACTGTTTTATCAGGTTTTCTATTCTAGAGTCTTTGAAATCAATTGATGAATCGTCGATGTAACTCAATAGTATCCCGTGCATGCCCGGGACCACGGTCAAGATCCTCGGGGCTGAATCCGAGACATGCCGCTAGGCAGTAACAGGTAGCAGGATGGGCGAGTGATGTCAGCATCATCACTCCGGGGCTGGCCTCGCCCGTAAGACTGATCAGAACAGGTATCGAACTGTTGAGTTACAAGTCAGGTTTCACCTTTGATTTCCCCATACCCCCAAGTTATGTATGTCGAGTCAGGTATTCAGTAATCAAGAACTAATGCCAACATAGGATCAGATAAAAGCAGGTTTGTCTGGATAGACAACAGGAACGGTCCATGAGGACTACATGTCAGGTTTGTTGGCATTAGACACAAGATCAGGTAACGGGTCGGGTCATGGTACATCAGGTCAAGTCAACAGTATACGGTACCATGTCAGGTATATCAATATATACATGTGTAGCAATGTCAGGTCAAGATGTAAACAATATCGTGGGTGTGCTCACAATCAGATATATAATCAAACATGGGTATTAACAACATGAGATAAGCAATGAATTTACATAATAAGCAGTTTCATTCAAATTACAAGAGTGCAGTAAAACGATATAGCCGTTTAGTCATGTTAACAGGTTTAAGCACCCTTAGCGGTGCAATAATTTATGTAACGGTTCAATACAGTTATTTCAGGTTAAATGCATACGAGTGTCCGAATGTAACAGAACTACAGGGATAAATGCTACCAGCTATTTTAACAGTAAAATGTGATTGAACAGGTAGATTTAATTATTAGGTTCAATTTGCAAACTGTAAGTTCCATGGTTAACAGTAAAATGATATAATGCAGTATTGTAACCGAAAATGGGAAACGATTGTACCAAGTTAAATTTTTACAGGTTTAGGGTGTCAATACATATATAAATATATTGTATAGCATGTAGCAAGGGGTACTTGCCTCGACGGGCCGCGAACCGGGAAAACGGGACGTAAATGTCGGCGGAAAAACTCGCGACGGACGCACGGTTCACGGATTGAACCCAAACAACGAACAATGGAACCACACGGATCGGGATACCTCGCTGGATCGTCGGGACACGTCACCGGCACGGCCGGATTCCGGCGAACAGCGAACTACAATTTCAAGAATTCATGAACGACCAAATGGAGACTCAAGAAGAGGGAATAGAAGAAGAATAGAGACGAGAGGGCTCACGAGGATCTATGGAAGGATGGTGACTGCCGACCACGTCGACAGAGCTCCGGTGCTTTGCCTGCGATGAACTACGGCCATCAAGAATCGGGACAGAACAGAAAAGGGAGAAGAAGGAAAGAAGGAGAGGAGGAGAGAAGAGGAAGACTTACAGAGGCGATCACAGGGGGTCTGGTGATCGTCGGCGACGACCGGGGGCGGCGCAGGTGGTCGCGGGTGGTGAGCGGCGGCTGCAGCAGCGAGGGCGAGGCCGCTGTGAGGATGCAGGCACACGGGAAGGAGGACGATGGCTGTGGTTGAGACGAGGAGGTGCGGGCGCAGGCGACGGTGGTGCCGGCGACGGGGTTGCGGCGGCGACGGGGGACGAGGCGGTGGCTAGGGTTCGAGGCGGATGGGTTTATGTTGTTTTGCTTTTGAAAAAATAAAGGAGGGGGAAATTTTTTTTGAGAGAGAGAGAGAGAATAAGGTTAGAGGGAGAGAGAGAAAGAGAGATGGTGAGGGAGAGAGAGAAAGAGATATGAGAGATAGAGAGAGATTGAGGAGGTGGGGCCCACGGAATATATGGTTCGTGATTGGCTGAATGGGGAAAAGTTTTTAGTTAAGAAAATATAAAAGATTTTAGAGATTTAATTAACAGTAAGGTTTAATGGAATATATTTTCGAAGGTTTTAAAATATTAAAATTTGGGATTTTGGCGCCAAATAAAACATTTCCAAATCGCGCCCGGGTCGGGTCCAAAAATTTGAAATTTAAATAATAGGATTTTAAGCGGGTTCCAAATTTTAAAATTAAGTGTCTTATGATTAAAAAGCATACCCCCAAAACGGACACATGTGCGCGCGCATAGCCGTCCAAACTCGCCCGTTTCACCGAACGGAATGAGAACACGATGCACGGACGCTACCACAGGGTTAGGGGTGTCGAGTAGACCAAGATGAATATTTTTAATTTTATTTTAAATGCCAAAAATTGTTATATGCAGAAATGACTTTGCCGGGTAAAATTTTACAGTAAGTGACAATCAAGCAGGCTAAATGAAATGAGTACCACATTAATGCTCAAACAGTAACTGAAAAACAGTAGCATGGGCTCGGGTGTTACATTATACCCAACTACAAAAGAATTTCGTCCTCGAAATTCCAAGAATACAAGAAAAACTACAAGAAGAGGTGGGGAAACTTCTGTCGGATTTCATCTTCTCGTTCCCAAGTGGACTCTCCATACGATCGATTACCCCAAGAAACAAGCACAAGGGGAATAACCTTGTTCTTGAGAACCTTTTCCCTTCGATCCACGATTTCAACCGGTCGCTCCTCAAAAGTCAAGTCTTCTCGTACTGTTAGCTCCGAATGATCCAAAACGTGCGTTTCATCTCGAACATACCTTCGTAGTTGAGATACGTGAAACACATCGTGCACACCTGCCAAGAACTGCGGTAACGCCAAATGGTACGCTACCTCTCCAACACGCTCCAATATCTCAAAGGGTCCAACGAATCGAGGACTAAGCTTTCCTCGACTCCCAAAACGAATCACCCCTCTAGTCGGTGATATCTTCAAGAATACCAAATCACCCACGGCGAACTCTAGAGGTCTTCTTGACGTGTCTGCCCAACTCTTCTGTCGGTCTTGTGCTGCCTTCATATGATTTCTGATAGTGTTAACCTTCTCAGCTGTCTGCACAACCAAATCTGGTCCCAACAATCTTCGTTCACCGACATCATCCCAACAAACAGGTGAACGGCATTTACGACCATACAAAGCTTCAAACGGAGCCATCTGGATAGTTGCTTGAAAACTGTTGTTGTAAGAAAACTCCACCAAGTGTAGGTGATCCTCCCACGAACCCTTGAAGTCCAACATGCATGCTCTCAACATATCTTCAAGAGTTTGGATCGTTCTCTCCAACTGGCCATCAGTTTGAGGATGATAAGCTGTGCTAAACTTCAATCGAGTCCCCAAACTTTCCTGTAAACTCCTCCAGAAGTGTGATAAGAACCGAGTGTTCCGATCGGACACGATGCTTACCGGTACTCCATGCAATCTTACAATCTCCTGCATGTACCGCTCTGCCAAAGTCTCTGTTGATTGACCAACCCGGAAAGGAATAAAGTGAGCAGCCTTGGTCAACCGATCAACAATCACCCATACTGCATTGTTGCCTTTTAGACTCCGCGGTAAAGCCATCACGAAATCCATGGTTATATGTTCCCACTTCCACTGAGGAATCGGAAGTGGTTGCAATAAACCAGCAACCCTTTGATGTTCAGCCTTAACTTGCTGACACACCAAGCACTTAGCCACAAAGCGAGCAATCTCCCGTTTCATGCCTTCCTACCAGAAATACTGTCGAATATCTCGGTACATCTTTGTGCCTTCCGGATGTACAGAATAAGCTGAACTGTGTGCCTCCTTCATAAGCTCTTCACGAATACCTCCCTTTGGCACACACAAACGACTACCGTACCTCAACGAACCATCTTCGTGGATCAGTAAATCTGTTCGTAGTCCGGCTTCAACCTGCTCTCGAAAGTTTTGCAGTCTAGGATCCTGCGATTGTGCTGCTTTAATTTTCTCAATCAAAGACGACTGTACTTGCAGCTGCATCAACTGTCCCGTAGAACGCGGTAGCACAACCTCCAAGTCAAATCTTCGAAAATCTGCAACGATCTCCTTCTGCGTAGTTAACACCTGAATTGCTGGTAACCGACTAAGCGCATCCGGCACAACATTAAGCTTCCCCGGATGGTACTTAAGATCAAGATCGTAGTCAGCCATCAGCTCCAACCATCTACGCTGCCTCATGTTAAGCTCTTTCTGTGTGAACACATACTTCAAGCTCTTATGATCTGTAAAAACTTCGACCCTTTCGCCCAAAAGGTCGTGTCTCCAAATCTTCAAAGCGAAAATCACAGCCGCAAGCTCCAAGTCATGAGTTGGAAAATTCTTCACATGGGTCTTCAGTTGTCTCGATGCGTACGCTACAACCTTTCCATGCTGCATCAAAACACATCCCAATCCTTTCCCAGATGCGTCGCTGTGAATCACCAATCCTCCGGAATTGTCTGGCACAGTCAGAATAGGGGCGGTTATCAACTTCTGCTTCAACGTCTCAAAAGCTAACGCACATTTATCCGTCCATACAAAAGGTACCTCCTTGCGTGTAAGCTTGGTCAACGGCTCTGCCAGACGAGCAAAGTTCTCCACAAATCTCCTGTAGTATCCGGCTAATCCAAGAAAACTTCTTATCTCAGCAACATTCTTTGCAATAGGCCAATCTCGAACTGCTGCAATCTTTTCTGGATCGACGGCGATTCCATCGCCCGACACAACATGCCCCAAAAACTTCACTTCCTCCAGCCAAAACTCGCACTTACTCATCTTCGCATACAATTTCTCCTGTCTCAACGTCTGCAGTGTGATCTTTAAATGCTCAGCATGTTCCTCAAAACTCTTCGAGTAAACCAGAATATCGTCAATGAATACCACAATGAACTGGTCCAAGAACGGTGAAAAGATTCGGTTCATCAAGTCCATGAATACTGCCGGCGCATTCATTACTCCGAAGGGCATCACTAAGTATTCGTAATGTCCGTACCGAGTTCGAAACGCCGTCTTGCAAATATCTTCTGTTTTCACTCGGACCTGATGATATCCGGATCGCAAATCCAGCTTCGAGAATACCCTCGCGCCACTAAGCTGCTCAAAAAGTTCTCCAATGCGAGGGATCGGGTACTTGTTCTTAATAGCCACCCGGTTTAATTCTCGATAGTCGATGCACATCCTTCTCGTGCCATCCTTCTTCTTTACTAGAAGAACTGGAGCTCCCCAAGGAGAGTTACTGCTTCGAATCCAACCATTCTCAAGCAATTCAGCAACCTGTTTCTTAACTTCTTCCAACTCTACTGGTGCCATTGGATAATATGCTTTAGATACTGGCGCTGCACCAGGAATAAGATCAATTGCGAACTCCACGTCTCGCTTCGGCGGTAAACCCGATATATCTTCAAATACGTCCATAAAATCGCGAACAACCTCCGGCTCTTCACCACTATCAACTTCCATTGCTGCAAGAATACTGTTTGTCGGCCTAGCCCTAAACTCGACTGGCCCGACAGAACTGCTTCCTCCAGTGAAGGTAAACTCGGGATGTCCGGGAATCTGGAAAATTACTTTCTTTGCCCTACAGTCAATGTGAGCGTGGAAAGTGCCAAGAAAATCCATTCCCAAGACGACTTCATAGCTGCCCGTATCAATCACCAAGAAATCTGCAAAAAGCTCCCGTCCGCACACAACGACTGTACAATCTTTACATTCCCTACTAGATATGATTTTCCCATTCCCAGTGTGTATGTCCCAGAAACTAGACAGGGTCGTGCAGGCAATCGAGTGTGTAGTTATAAACTTGGATGACATAAAACAATGGGATGCACCAGAATCAAATAATGCCACTGCGGGAAAACCATGAACGAGTAGAATACATGAAACCACTTCTCCTGACGCCTTAGCTTCCTCAGCTGTCAAGGTAAAAGCTCGAGCCTGATTAGGTCCTTGAGTCGGCTGTTTCTGCCCTTGGAACGGTTTCTGCGGAGGCTTCTGAATATCATCCCCCGTACGAAGCTTCGACGGACAGGCACCAACTGCGTGATCAGCCGCTCCACAAACCAAACAAAGTCCCAGCCTTCTTCGACAATCCTTCTGCACGTGCCCAGGTAAACGGCAGTAGTCACAAATCACGCTCTTTCTTCGATCAACGATCACAGGCTTCTTCATGGGTGCTACACCTCGACGGTCCACTGGAATACCTCTGCGACCATGAGCTCTGTTAGGTACAAATGCGGGCTTCCTTGCCGCAACTGCTGTCTGCTGCAAGCTCCCTTTCATCCCAGATAAACTCTGCTGTTCCCGAGCTGCCGTAAGAACCTGTGAGAAAGTGGTCAAACCCAGGGAGACAATCTGCCTTTGGATGTCCACATCCAAACTGCGCATGAACCTTCGTGCCATGTCTGCATCGTTGGCAACTAAAGGTCAAGCGAATCTGCTGAGTCTCGTCCACTCTGCTGCATGCATATCCACGGGTGCTCCATTCTGCCTTAGCCCAATAAACTTCTCTTCCATTTCCTCCCGTGCAGTCCGCGGAAAGAACTTCTCCAGGAAACTCTTAGAAAAATCCGCCCACTTGATCGGCTTGGGCAAGCGGGTCTCCTCCACAAGCCACCATTCTCGGGCGTAGTCCACTAACTGAATGCGTACCACATCAACTCTTTTGTCATCTGGAATCTGTACCGCAATCAGCAAATTCTCCGTGTCAACTAGCCACTGCTCGGCTGGCAACGGCTCCTCCAAACCAGTGAATGTAGACGGACCCAAACGTCTGAAATCTGCCACGGTCCCAACTCGGTCAACTGGTTTAGCTCCAACGTTGTTTACAAACTGCTGAACGATCTGCAAACCTTCCTGGAACGAGTATGCTTGCTGCTGGATCAGCTCGGTCTGTCTCTTTTGATTCTCCAGCATTCCTCTTATTACTCCAAGCATGGCGGCTTCGTCCACACGCCTCTGGTACGTCTTGAAATTCTTATCTGCCATATTCCTGAAATCAAAAACACCCAACATTAGCATGATGATAGATTTAATATATAGATCAAGGCTAGAACTCCAAGATACTTAAATAGAGTACCGCGTTGTAACTATGCCGCGGTATCATAGCCACAATTACTTAACTCCACCCAAGTCGCCTAAGTCCTAAAGATAACAAGAAATCATGTTTTTCGAGTCGATATGCAAAGGAAGTTTGCACACCGTAAGAGATATAATCAGGAAGAATGTGATTCAAGAATGGTAAACGGCAAAGTGGCAGGACATGTTTCCTAAACACGGGCATCCTGATTCGTGTATTGGGTACAATACCCAACTACAAAAGAATCAACCCAACTAAGCTATGGCTCTGATACCAAAAGAACCATGTCACGCCTCGCTTCCTAGAGTACGCTAGATTGGGCACGTGACATAGCCAACCATGCTACCTGTGGGTAGGAAGTATCCATCCACAGTCACATTACGGCTGTAGAGATATCAAGAACAAGATAAAACTATCTAAAACATGTCCATAATCCAGAATAACAGGAGTCAATAATAAATAAATGCGGAAGCAAATGATCCAATACAAATAACTGAAAAGTATGTCCCATAATGCGGGCTCACATTAGGAAATAAATGCAGGAAATAAAACTAACTACTACTGAACTCACAGCTCAGCCTGCTGGCTGAAGTACTCCTGCTCGGACTGCGACAGCGGTACAGAATCTGGGCCATGCAAAACCCAGACGTCAACGCGTCATGTCATCAAGTAATATAATATGAACAGTGTAGCAGGTAATGTAATATAAACATGAATAAAACGAGAGTAGCAATAATATGAATCAAGCAGTGCAGGGTAGTGTGCAGTGGGTAATCAAACTGTTTTATCAGGTTTTCTATTCTAGAGTCTTTGAAATCAATTGATGAATCGTCGATGTAACTCAATAGTATCCCGTGCATGCCCGGGACCACGGTCAAGATCCTCGGGGCTGAATCCGAGACGTGCCGCTAGGCAGTAACAGGTAGCAGGATGGGCGAGTGATGTCAGCATCATCACTCCGGGGCTGGCCTAGCCCGTAAGACTGATCAGAACAGGTATCGAACTGTTGAGTTACAAGTCAGGTTTCACCTTTGATTTCCCCATACCCCCAAGTTATGTATGTCGAGTCAGGTATTCAGTAATCAAGAACTAATGCCAACACAGGATCAGATAAAAGCAGGTTTGTCTGGATAGACAACAGGAACGGTCCATGAGGACTACATGTCAGGTTTGTTGGCATTAGACACAAGATCAGGTAACGGGTCGGGTTATGGTATATCAGGTCAAGTCAACAGTATTACCATGTCAGGTATATCAATATATACATGTGTAGCAATGTCAGGTCAAGATGTAAACAATATCGTGGGTGTGCTCACAATCAGATATATAATCAAACATGGGTATTAACAATATGAGATAAGCAATGAATTTACATAATAAGCAGTTTCATTCAAATTACAAGAGTGCAGTAAAACGATATAGCCGTTTAGTCATGTTAACAGGTTTAAGCATCCTTAGCGGTGCAATAATTTATGTAACGGTTCAATACAGTTATTTCAGGTTAAATGCATACGAGTGTCCGAATGTAACAGAACTACAGGGATAAATGCTACCAGCTATTTTAATAGTAAAATGTGATTGAACAGGTAGATTTAATTATTAGGTTCAATTTGCAAACTGTAAGTTCCATGGTTAACAGTAAAATGTTATAATGCAGTATTGTAACCGAAAATGGGAAACGATCGTACCAAGTTAAATTTTTACAGGTTTAGGGTGTCAATACATATATAAATATATTGTATAGCATGTAGCAAGGGGTACTTGCCTCGACGGGTCGCGAACCGGGAAAACGGGACGTAAATGTCGGCGGAAAAACTCACGACGGACGCACGGTTCACGGATTGAACCCAAACAACGAACAATGGAACCACGCGGATCGGGGTACGTCGCTGGATCGTCGGGACACGTCACCGGCACGGCCGGATTCCGGCGAACAGCGAACTACAATTTCAAGAATTCATGAACGACCAAATGGAGACTCAAGAAGAGGGAAGAGAAGAAGGATAGAGACGAGGGGGCTCACGAGGATCTGTGGAGGGATGGTGACTGCCGACCACGTCGATGGAGCTCCGATGCTTTGCCTGCGATGAACTACGGCCATCAAGAATCGGGACAGAACAGGAAAGGGAGAAGAAGGGAAGAAGGAGAGGAGGAGAGAAGAGGAAGACTTACAGAGGCGATCACAGGGGGTCTGGTGATCGTCGGCGACGACCGGGGGCGGCGCAGGTGGTCACGGGTGGTGTGCGGCGGCTGCAGCAGCGAGGGCGAGGCCGCTGTGAGGATGCAGGCGCACGGGAAGGAGGACGAGGGCTGTGGTTGAGACGAGGAGGTGCGGGCGTAGGCGACGGTGGTGCCGGCGACGGGGTTGCGGCGGCGACGGGGGACGAGGCGGTGGCTAGGGTTCGAGGCGGATGGGTTTATGTTGTTTTTCTTTTGAAAAAATAAAGGGGGGGGAATTTTATAAGAGAGAGAGAGAGAATAAGGTTAGAGAGAGAGAGAGATTTGAAGGAGAGAGAGAAAGAGAGACGGTGAGGGAGAGAGAGAAAGAGATATGAGAGATAGAGAGAGATTGAGGAGGTGGGGCCCACGGAATATATGGTTCGTGATTGGCTGAATGGGGAAAAGTTTTTAGTTAAGAAAATATAAAAGATTTTAGAGATTTAATTAACAGTAAGGTTTAATGGAATATATTTTCGAAGGTTTTAAAATATTAAAATTTGGGATTTTAGCGGCAAATAAAACATTTCCAAATCGCGCCCGGGTCGGGTCAAAAAATTTGAAATTTAAATAATAGGATTTTAAGCGGGTTCCAAATTTTAAAATTAAGTGTCTTATGATTAAAAAGCATACCCCCAAAACGGACACATGTGCGCGCGCGTTGCCGTCCAAACTCGCCCGTTTCACCGAACGGAACGAGAACACGATGCATGGACGCTACCACAGGATTAGGGGTGTCGAGTAGACCAAGTTGAATATTTTTAATTTTATTTTAAATGCCAAATATTGTTATATGCAGAAATGACTTTGCCGGGTAAAATTTTACAGTAAGTGACAATCAAGCAGGCTAAATGAAATGAGTACCACATTAATGCTCAAACAGTAACTGAAAAACAGTAGCATGGGCTCGGGTGTTACACCTATTGGCCGTGGATCCACGGCCCATTGAAGGCCTCTATGCATTAAACTTCTGTGGTATTCTTGGGCTGACTTTGTGGCACTTTTCTGATGTATGGAATCTCATAAATATTTCTTGTTCACTGCCAGATCACAAGTCTTGGACTTGGCGTATTTATCTCAGTACTTTTCACAGTTTCGGCTCTTTTCCTGGAATTTCCTGCACAGATTCTCAAGACAAGTGTTGCGCTATACACAGATTATGCGATGCAATGATAAACACTCAATTTCCCTCAGAAATGTCAGTTTTAATATATAACACAAGTTATTTGGCATTTTACAGTCAATTTGCTAATATGTGCTATATTAATACCGAACACCTCTAGATGAGTGCAAATGGTAGGGAAATTGATGTGTTAAAAATGCAATATTTTTGACTGATCACTTACCGAGCGACCTGTTCGCTGACGACATTCTATTTCTTTCTTCTTTGAATGTCGTCAGGTGGTTTGGACCCGGCAGAGATCGAGCCATCTGCAGAAGACTTGGAGCAGTTTGCTGAAGAACCAGAGCTCTAGTTTCATTGTACTCATTTCCATTCAGTACTTTTCATTTCCTGTTATGCCATTGTTTAGGCATCGCTTTTTTTTCCAGTTGTATTTACTTTTCATGCATTGTATAAAAGAATGTTAATAAATAAAGTTGTTGTTCAGTTTATATCTCTTGTCTCTTGTGCTTACTTTTATATTGCTTAGATACGCTTAGCGTATTTACTTCACAGTAAATACGTAGCGGACCAGTCGCGTCCCCTTCGCCGTATACCGGGAAGCGGGGCGTGACACAATCGCAAAGAATCAAGCAACGCAATTTTAAAAAATCCGGGTTTTTAACAGTTTAAGATATTTTGATGAAAAGTCGCATTTCGCCACAAATATATTGTTCAAGAGAATCGTGCTATATCAAGATGTGTGTATATGAGAGGTAGGTCATTATCTCTTGAGGTTTTCTAAAGGTATCTAAGCAAAATAATTAAAAGATATCGTATGTAAACTTCATGGTATTTAAACGTAAGAACTTAATTAAAGTTATTCAACGTGGAGTTTTAGAGTGAAATTGGTTTTTAAACATTAGTTAAATGATTACAAGTAAGGTATATATATGAGTACAAGTGATTGTTAAGAAGAATTGTAGTTTTCAAAGGTTTTAGAAACAAATGTCGGTATAACTCCACTTACCGACATATTTTGAAAAAAGAGTTTTATAGTAGAAAGAGAAGAAGAGATATGGAACTTACAAGTTTAAAGAAGAGAAGGGTGGTAGAGGATGAGGGTAGTAGTCTTCGTGGAGTCGCGGGGTCGCCGGAAATGTCTCGAATTCTCGTCGGAATTTGACCTAGGGATAACTCCACTTCAACTTCACTTGTACTTAGAAAATTTTGATATTTTTGACTCGAATTTTCAGAATGAGGAGGGGTTAGGGGTATGGGGTTGTATTTATAGTGTAAAATTAAAGCTTTGGAATTGAAGAAAGAATTAAAAAGCATTAAAAATAGGATTTTAAAGCTAAATTTTAATTCTCTGGATAATTGCAGGGAAAATAAACAGAACAGGGGAAGTAAGGTAGGCCAAGGATTTGTTCACCACTGAAAGACGCGACCGGGACGTTAGGACGTCTGGCCTGAATTTTGGGGGCAGATGCTATTTGGATTTATCTGTCCACCTCTCCGAAGATGCCAAGTTGATTTATGGCACCATATATCGAAGGTTTGGACGAATGCAGCCGTTGTAGAAGACTTTGTCATATTCCCCCTCATTTTGCGAGGGGTTTTTGATCGTGGGGATGCTCTTCCCTGCAGATGCAAGCCTCTGCAGTTAATTACATTATCGCATCGCGATAACCACTTTCTCCTACTCCGGAAGTTCTCTTCGTGTCGTATGTGTTTTTATTTGTTTAGATTGCCCGTGGATTGTATACGGAGACTAGTAGCCCAAATCCGCATTTCTTAGATTTGGAGTTTTTATTTAAAGACCGTTAATCTATTTTGAGATTAAGATCGACTTAAACATATGTGAGCATTTGGGGGCTCGATTTGTTTTCGTTAAGGATACATTAGTCCAATTTGAGACTAAGATCTACTTAACACGGTTTTAGGATTATTTTTGTTTCAGATCCAACATGAGAGCATTTGGGCTCTGTTGTTTTAGTTTAAGAACGTTTCGGTCCATTATCGCCATTTTGGAGGCGAAGTTCTAGTTTGAAGACATCTCGGTCTGTTGATCACCATTTTGGAGGTGAGATTTTAGTTTAAGAACGTCTCGGTCCGTTGATCACCATTTTGAATGTGAGATTTTAGTTTAAGGACGTCTCGGTCCATTGATCACCATTTTTGAGGTGAGATTTTAGTTTAAGAATGTCTCAGTCCGATGATCACCATTTTGGAGAGATTTTAGTTTAAGGACGTTTCGGTCCGTTGTTAGTTTAAGGACGTTTCGGTCCGTTGTCCATCTTGCGTGCACGTGTATTTGTTACGTGATGGGATGAGCAACGATGATATGGGATGCATCCAGTTTGGGATGTGGTTTGATTTAGGATGTGCACGTCAGTTTGAGAAGTGCACCAAAAATCAGTTGGTTGTCGGGACTCGCCACCTCTCTGAAGACGTTGAGGAATTACAACGACATGTATCAGTGGTGTAAAGAGATGTACCCTTGAACCAATTCACGTAATTGAGGGAAAAGAGATTAATGGTAAACCCAGGAATCATTAGTCGTATTTTGAGGCTAAAATTTCCTCAGATGAATGTGTGACGAAAATCGTTTTGGGATACCATCAATTGGAAGATCGATAGTCGTATTTGGGACTAAAATCAGTTTGGGAAGTAGTGAGCACATGGGCTCGGTTGATCTGAATTAAGGAGTTTCTACTCTCAAGGGACCTAACCAACTTGGGCTTGGTCCACTCAGTTTTCTTTTTATTTGAAAAAAAGTGCTAAGTGCTTGTTTGGGCTCAATCCCCCCTTTTTTGTGCAAAAAATGCTGAGCACTTATGTAAGTTCTGACGCTCACATATAATCATATGGGGTTTTCAGTCATGAGAATTGTCCAATAAGTGTTAAACATTTTAACCCTTTTTTCTTTATATGGAGTGCTAAACACTCTTTATGGCGTTCATGTGTGAAGCACATGAGGAGCTAGGTGCCGGGCACTGCCTAGTGAGTGTCAAGCACTTTTTTATTCTGTGGCGGCAACGTGAGGGTCACGTGAGGCACTGGGCGCTGAGCGTCACCCACTAAGTGCTAAGCACTCCTGAGTTCTTTTGTAGCGCCTACGTGAAAGGCACGTGGGGCGCTCGGTGCTGAGCGTCACCCACTGAGTGCTAAGCAATCCTGAGTTCTTTTATAACGCCCACGTGAGAGGCACGTGGGGCGCTGGGCGCTGAGCGCCACTCCCTGAGATCTTTTTATTCTGTGGCGCCCACGTGAGGGGCACGTGGGGCACTAGGCGCTGAGCGTCGCTCAATGAGTGCTAGGCACTCCTGTAGCGCCCACGTGAGGAATACGTGGGGCGCTGGGTACTGAGTTCTTTTTTTTCTTGAATGATCCACGGGATCTTTATCTACTTTTATTTATCTAAAATTTCCAAGAAGAGAGTTCTTTTTCATCAAGAATTTAATTCTCTGTTATTTTGAAGCTTTCTCTTTTTTTTTTTAAGCTTATGGGGGGTTTCTATCTCTCAGACTTGAAGTCTAGGGTCCTTTATATAGTAATGGCAGTTTATTGATTAACTCCGAGGAAATCTCTCATTAAGATATCCCAAATGATTTGGGGATTTTACCCACCGTTGGATCTTTGATCCAAGAACTTCTGTTTTACAGAAAGTATTTTCTTGTTTTTAACAAGATTAGGAAAATATTTACCCATACAGAATTTATTCTGTAGATTGGTGATTCTTTAATCACTATTGGATTTTTAATCCAACGGTACTCTGTTTTACAGAGGGCAATCTTTTTTGTTTAGAAAGATTTGAGGAATATTTCCTCTAAATATAATTTAATTCTGCATCCTGATGATTTATTATCTCCGTTGGATATTTAATCCAATGGCTCTGTTTAACAGAGAGTAGAATTTAATTCTACTGAGCGTCGGCGCTCACGTATTGTGCACGTGGGCGCTGCTTAAGATTTTTGTGCACTTTGCACACTGGCGCCGCTCATATAAGAGTTTTTAATTTTGGTGATGGTGCTCTCGTGTAAGGCACGTGAGGCGCTTGAGTGCTGGGCGCTGCCTCACAGAGCTTTGCTCTTTTATTGGGGAAACAAATGCCCCCCACCGTTGCACTCACGTGGCTCGCACGTGAGTGCAGCGTTGGCACCTTTTCCACCGTTTGATCTTCTTGGAAGTTGAACCGTCTTCCTGTGCCTATAAATAGGGTCTTTAGCCCTTGAGATGACTGCTGTTCATCTTTCTTAGCTTTCTTCTTTCTCTGAGAATTCAATTCTCTGTCCAGAGCTCAGATCTATGTCCAAGGAAACTCTTTTAGAGTCAAAACTCTGTCAAAAATTTGGTAAGAATTATGACCAACCTCTTGAAGGAATCTCTTCATATTCTAGGGTATTAACCCATTAACAGAGTTTTGCTATTCTTTTACAAAGATCTCTTAGTGTTCTAAGATTATTTTTTTTGCAAATCTTGAAGATTTTTAGGGTTTTATCCCGTTAGAAAGGTTTGATTTTGAAGGTTCTGGGATGTTATCCCATTGTTCTACAGAGCCTGGCTCTGAAAAATTTTGGGAATTTTATTCCCTCTCTAATTTTCTTAACAGATTTGAAATCTGTTTGCAGAACACAGTTCTCGAGGGAGTTTAACTCCCGAGTCCAATGATATTTTCTCATTAAATGAGAATCCTTTTGGATTCTATTTTTAATGAGTGACTGCCCCATCATTATTGGGGCGTCACCTTGATTTTGTAGGGCCTCTATCCTTTTTTTGAACTGTGGTGCAGTACAATTTTAAGTGACAAAGATTGTTAAGGCCTTAATCATTGCGTCAATAGCTGACTCCTCCCTTTTTGTGCAGGTACCATGGCTTCTGATTCCTCTTTTCCCTTCGTACGTTCGGAAAGCGCTTTTGCCGACGTGCCTGTAGGTCGGAACGGAAAGTCTTCGCGCTTATCAAGGATCATGACCCAGAGCAAAAATCTCTTCATCTGTAGAGTTCATGGTATAGTCAGATTATCCAAGGTCGGCGCATTTTTTCTTGTGCAGCACCTTCGGAGCCAATCCCAGCGATTCATTACGCTGACCCGCCTCAAGTGACTTACGCCGTAAAAGAGGTCAACTGGACCTCGGAAGGTCGCCTTCAGCCTTCCATGGCATCGATACCCGTACAGCCGCCGATGGCCTTAGACATTTTGGGGCGACCTATATACAAAGGAGAGTGGCACACTTAGGGGAAAGTTTACATGATAGGATCGACTCCCCGTCATTCGGCCGGCTATCTACAGTGGGCCCGGTATATCCTGTCGGCCAAGAATTCGCTGCTATTAAAGACCAGGTTGTACCCCGCAATCTACGCATCCCTCTTTCACTACCACGCTCCTCATGTGTGGTGGATCAAGTCCTTTTTGGAACAATGGAATATCCCGACCCATACCTTTCTCTTATCAGATCGGGAGGTTTCGATTTCATTAGAAGCATTCGCGGAGATCTCCGGTTTACCCGCCAGAGGGGAGCATTATGAGGAGATACTTCCCACTGATGAGTACATCTTTGCCACTAAGTCAGTGGTAATGTGCCTTACCTCGGAGAACGCCGTTCAACATCAGTTCCCCAGCTTGATCAAGGTGTTGAACATGTATAAGAATTTATTCCTGGAGTCTGGTAGGCACGGGGTTAGCTTCACGGATTTTATTGCCCGCTTTCTTCGTCCGGAAATTCTGTCTAAACAGGCTGCGAAATTCACCAAACTCGATGACCCGTCGGACTTAGTTTGGATAATTTGCCGACGGCGGAGGCGGATCTAAAGAATTTCTTTATTCTAGACACTCCGGTCGTCCCCTTTGAAGAGATTGCTGCCCCGGGTGTTGACGAAGAGACGTTCTTTTAAGGGTTCATTGGCCTGTGGCTGAGTTGGTTCGCGCTTCCGACACACCCACGCTACATGAGGCCATATGTTTTTTATCCGGCTCATCGCATCGTCGCAGGGACGCGCGTGGCCGTTGGGATCGTGGGGTTAGCTCATCCATACCACGGCCTGAGTTTAGCGGTTGACACTACTCAGCCAGGGGTAAAGCCCTTGTATCTCCCATTGCATTACTTCACATCATGGGTCGAGATGCACGTGTTGGGTGCCTTTGGTGTTCATAAACGACCCCGATTCTACGAAAGTTACAACTTCCCCGGGGTCATGTATCTAGTTGACGCTTCCGCTCCAGACCCGTCACAGCGAGAGGCTCGGCGATTACTCCTTCGACCATGCATGGTTGGGGACAGTATGACCTTTGTTGATAGAGTCTTAACTATCGGCAAAGAATCCACCAAGGTGGTCCAACCGTTGCACGATACTTTTAAGGATGGGGCTTCTGCGTTGAGAGCCCGGGAGGTCATGCACCTGTACTTTATCAGGCCGGGCTTCCTAGTGTTTAGACAGAATGCCTCGGTGTTGTTCATGAGGTATAACCCGTACCGCTTCACTCAACAATTGGGTTATAATCAAGGTGTTCCTCTTGAGGCGTTCTTAGTCGAGCCGGTTGCTACGGAGGATGGTATTCGCAGCGCGATGCATCATTTTATGCGATTAAATACGGGGTCCCATTTCCTTATCAGCAAGCCGAGCTATGTGCCGAAAGTTTCGAATGCTCACGTGGCGTAGTTCCAGCATGCGACGGGTGCTGTTGTCAGGGAGGAGAGTAGGCTGTTACTCGATGACAAGGATGCCGTCCCAGCCGGCAATCCAGCGGTCCCTTTAAAGTGATGAGCAGTCATTCGCCCTTCGTTAAGTGAAATCACTATGGTTATAGTCCCAGGAGCTTTTCCTGATAAGCTTCGGCCGGATGTTCCTGCGACTGCGGGGGCCATGGCATCCCCAGAATCGGGCATTGGTTCGGAGATCGGGACCCGCCGTCCGGAGGCCTTGTTCCCTTATAAAAAAAATAAATAATAAATAAAAAGCGATGGAAAAATTCCCCAAATGGAGCATCACGTGCCCGCGCATGATGCTCCTTGGAGCAAAAATTATAGGCATTACGCTTAACAAATAGGGCTGAAATTGAGCCTCACGTGCAGGCACGCGGGCATCTATATACAAAGTATATAGGCGCCTTCCTAAAACAAATAACAGGCCAGAAAAGCAAACGTACCAACACGTGATGCATTTCTCTGGGACCGCTGCATATAAGCAAACCGGTCTAATGCTATGGGTCACGTGCTACACGTGAGGGCTCCTAATACCTTCTGAGCAGATAGAATTAAATTCTAAATAAGAGAAATCAAAACCCTATTTGGAAAATATTTCCCCCAATTTTTCTAAACAAGAAAGATTGTGCTCTGTAAAAAAAGCATCGTTGGATTAAAGATCCAATGGTGATTAAAATCACCAAGCTACAGAATAAGCTCTGTATGGGAAAATATTTCCCCAATTTTTCTAAACAAAAAAGATTGTGCTCTGTAAAAAAGAGCACCGTTGGATTAAAAATCCAATAGTGATTAAAAATTACCAAGGTACAGAATAAGCTCTGTATGGAAAAATATTTTCCCAATCTTGTTAAAAACAAGAAAAATGTCTTCTGTAAAACAGAAGTCTCTGGATCAAAGATCCAACGGTGGATAAAATCCCCGAATCAATTAAAAAATCTCTCGATGAGAGATTTCCTTAACTAAATTAACAAACTTGCCTCTACTATATAAAGGACTCGAGACTGAAGAGAGAAGAGGAGGAGACCCCCCATAAGATTTGAGAAAACAAAAAAGAAGAGGAGTTCCTTTTGAAGAAAAAGAAACACTAGGTAAAAAAAAGAGACCTAGAGAGCATATTTATCTCCCCTTACAAGAGTTTAACTCTTCAAAAAAAAAGAACTTAGTTCTTCCTCTGGTTGAGGCCTGCAGAAGCAGATCTCCCCACAAGTTGATAATTTAATTCTCATCAGAGAGATTCAGTTATGCAGTCCCAAAACTTAGAGGAAAGAACTAGGTTTGAAGAATTTAATTCTTCCAAAGACATAGGAATTTAATTTCTCTGATAAAACTAAGGTTTAACCCTGCATAAGAATTTAATTCTTATAAAACAAAGGACTTGAAATTCTCAAAACTTAGATCAAGAGCTCCATGCATATTAGCGTTTAACGCTATAACAACAGATCATGTGTTCCCACGTGAGCACCTCTGAGGAACAAAATGGAACAACTGAGATCAAGTCACGTGATCCCATGTGACCTCCAATAGTGCTTAGCACTTAGAAAAGAATAAGAAGATAAATCCAAAGGAGGCAGTGCCCAACTTGGGGGCGCCTCACGTGTCCACATGCGATGGTTACAAGATTTAAGTGTTTAACACTTATATATATAGAACAAGGGAATAATCCTAAAGAAACAGTGCCCAATATTCAGGTTCCTCACGTGCCACACGTGAGCGCTCCAAATTTCAGTGTTTAACACTGCTTAAGAGCCTCACGTGGGAGCACGTGAGCGCCAAACAATTATCAGTGTTTAACACTGTGAGGGGCCTACCCTAACCCAAATTAGCCAAGTCTCCTGAGGCCAAAAACCTTTTGACCATCAATCAACCAGGCCCTCCTATACTCAGGTCTCCCCAAATCAATCTTAGTTCCAAAGACGACTAATGATCTCCTGACACATGGCATCAAAAATGATGCTTGTTCAACCATGGTCTCTCCCTTCAAGCTGGAGTTCGGTTCAAGGGTACATCTCTCCATACCTCTGATATATGTCATTGTAATTCTTCAACGTCTTCAGAGAGATGGAGGGTCCCGACAAACAACAGTTTTTTTGGTACACTCTCGAACCCATGAGCATACCCCATGGACCGTAACATCCTTAAACTAGCTGTGGACCGTAACGTCCTTAAACTAGCTGTGGACCGTAACGTCCTTAAACTAAAACGATAGAGCCCAAATGCTCTTTCGTTGGATCAAAAATGATCCCGAACCCCCGTTAAGTAGATCTTAGTCCAACATCGGATTAACGTATCCTTAACAAATATTTAAGTCGATCTTAATCTCAAACAAGGTTAACGATCCTTAAATCAGACCAAACCCAAATCTAAGAAAATACGGATTTGGACTAATCCACGCCTTACGGGCGACAACACAAATTAGTCTCCGTATACAATTCACGGGCAACCAAAAATAAAACAAACACACATGACACGAAGTGAACATCTGGAGCAGGAGAAAGTGGTTATCGCTACGCGGTAACGTAATTATTTGTAGGGGCTTGCGCCTGCAGGGAAGAGCGTCCCCACAATCAAAAACCCCTCTCCAACGAGGGGGAATCTGAAGAAGTCTGCTACAATGGCCGCATCCGTCCAAATCTCCGATACACGGTGCTATAAATCAACTTGGTATCTACGGAGAGGTATACGGATAAAACCAAATAGCATCTGCCCCCAAATTCAGGCAAGACGTATGTCTTCCCGGTTTTCAGCGGTAAACAGATTCTGGCACGCCCGGTGGGACCTTTTTCTCTTTCCACTCCACACTTCGTGTGTCGTGTTCATGAACGGATCGCGGTTTAATATGGTTGCCCATGAATTCGAGGTACTAAGATTTGGTGTCTTGCTCCATGCAGAAGAGAAGATGATACCGATGACTTCCAACTGCACCAATTGCAACAGCAACTTCCACTCCATCCCTGCTGGAGGAGTGACTTATAGGCCCCAAGCGGCCTCCATCTTCGCAATGCCAGTGGAACAAGTGACTCAGGCCACTACTGGACTGTTCTTCGGAACCATGCTCCCGCCAATGAGCTTCAATGCTTCAATGCCATTACAAGAAGCCCCAAAGAAGTCGGTCTTCGATTGGCTTGCAACTACCACGTCCCCTCTCAACGGGTCGTCCAAGTCTGTCGTCTCAGTCTTCGACAGGCTAAGCCAAAGCTCAAGTGGGCCTGCAAAGAGACCCGCAATACCTGAAGGGGTTATCCCGAAACGGATAACCATTCCAGCCCCGGTAAACGAAGTCATCAAAGGGGCTTCTCCTGCTAAGGGATCGGTCTTTGCAAGACTGGTCGTTCCAACTCCTGTTATGGGTGAGATCATTACAAGTGCTTCCCCTATTCGAAATTCAGTCTTTGATAGGCTAGACATTCCCTCTCAACAGATATCAGTCTTCGACAGGTTAGCACCAAAAGCAGACTCTCATCAAAGCAAGGGGTTATGACAAGGTTGCTCCTACAACTGAGGTGATCCCATCCGCAAGAAACGCTCGACGTCGCCACTGGTGCCGAGTAAGGAAAGCTGGGGGCAGTTTTCCCACTGGACTTACCCCACCAGATCCAATGGTGGAAATTGACACCGCTGTTCCAATAGGGAACAGCTTCAAACTGCTCAGGAGGATGCGCAAGAACTCTCCAACCGCCATCTTGTAGAAGTCTCCTCCGCCTATCGAAAACACAACACAGGTAAAGCCGGAATAGCCTCCTCAGCGATTGTCCTCCAAGATCCACAGAGTTTGGCGGAAAGTCCAAGACTCTGTAATTGACAAAAATTAATCTCGCCGGCTGAAGAAGACGAAGGCTCGAAAAGAGGAGGACCGTCCCTCTGCCATACCACGAAAGGTATCGTCTGCATGGGTGCCTGCTGCAACGGCCCCCTCAACTTCGACCTCCCATAAGAGGAGGAGGTCGGAGAAGATCCCCTGCCCGTGGCAAATTTCAAAGGTAGTGGACCCAAACACCCCAAGTCTAGGAGCATGGTTGTGCACACGGTGTACATGGCTTCCAACAAAGAGGAAAGCCGTACTTCTGCGGGTCATCGACCACTTACACGGTCCGTAACGAAAGCTCAGGAGCAACAGCAAAAGATCCAGGAAATGTTGACAAGAATGGCCGCACTTACTGGACAGAAAGAAAGCCCGGAAGGATCGTCGGAACAACACTAGGAGCAAGAGACCGACACCGAATTCCTATGGAGGGTGCTTGAAAAGAAAGATAAAGATGCCGTGGAACAAGCGGCTAATATAAAACAAATGGCGCTTCTGTTCCAAGACATGGTTGGGATGATGATACAGCCAGATCCTCCAGCTGAAGACCCTCCAATAATCATTAAAGACGACAGAGGGGAGAGATCGAACCCTCCTCCGGCCTTATCGGCAACCAGGGAGGAGACGATCTCCAAAGCTATCCTTGATGACTACATAGCTCAACAAATATAAGCTCATCAAGCGAACGAAGCGGCAGGCCAGGTCGTTAGAACTGGGCGACCTTACCCAGGCTGGTATGACCAAATTAAGTACCCGCCAGGATATACGATCCCCAAATTCCATGTGTATAAGGGGACAGGCAATCCGCACCAACACGTTGCTCAATTCAGAGCTTTATGCGGTAACACTGGAGGCGATGACAAATTATTGCTTCGCCAATTTGTTGGCAGCTTGGCGGAGACAACATTTGAATGGTATTCGGAGCTTCCGAATGATTCCATCAAGACATTTGCAAAAATGGAGCTACTATTTACACAAAGGTTCATGAGCGCACCCCGATCACGACATTAATCAATGCCAGGGTAAAACCGAGAAAGACCTGGGTTCAATACGCAATTCGGTGGCATAACCTATGGTCAAAATGTGAACATCGCATAGAAGAAGCTCCTTCTGTGGGCATGTTCGTGGGGACCCTTGATCCTCAGGCAACTATATCCCAGTTTATGATGTTCTTCAAGCCGACCACCTTCCAGGCCTTGATTGAAAAACTGGCCCAAATGGACCAGATGGGACATAGGTCGTCCTCTTCAAAGACAGATCTTCGGAATGAAAAGGGCAAAGGGAAAGCGACCTTCATCGCCAACGCTCAACAACAACCGAGTGACCCGAAACCGGTTATTCACCAAAATAACAAACCGCGAGCCCTCAAAGAGAAGTTGAGACGTCCTTACTCATTTTCCCGGGATAAAACAAGGAGACTATTCGAACTAGCGGTGTGCAACAGACTCATCACTCTGCCGGATCCGAGACGCCCACTAAAATCGGGCGACGTCAACAATCCCAATTACTGCCCCTACCATCAAATAGTGGGTCACCCAATCGAAGATTGCTACGTCTTTAAAAACTGGGTCGAAAACCAGTACCAGCAGGGCAAGCTCGCGCTGTCCAAAAACTGGAAGGTGAACCCGCCGCAACAGCAAGCTCCTAAGAAGATGGACACACCGGAGGCATCATGCTCATTTATAGAAGAAGCTCCATGTGAAGTGGTCATTTCAGCTAAAACTAAAAGAATACTGAAGGATCTTCAAGTATGTCCAGCGATTAGGTGGAAGAGCCCGCAGGATCCTGAGATCATTGACAGAATGCTGAAGCCGCGTCCAACACTGAAAGTTGGTAACGATGGGCAAAACCTCCAGGCCAAGTCTCAAAAATCTTTAAAGAAAAAGAAGAAGGCCAAGAAGCCCGTGCAGATCGACGGCAATCGTATGGTTCTGCAAAAGTACATCGACGCACTGGAGGATTACAACCAAAAAGCGCGGACCCCAGTCACACCGGAAGAATTCCTCAAGCATATTCTTGAAAATGGAGACAGTGACATTGATGAAGGAGACGACTCGTCAGAAGAACCCGAGGAGTATGTGGTGAGCTACCACATGATCTCTCACTCGTCGATAAATGACAAAGAAGCTCCTGACGTAGAAAAACTGGGGGCAGATCCAGAACCAAAACCCATGGAACCGTCAGATGACCTCATCGATAAGCTGCTGAACAAAGCTTTTCAAAAGAAGAAAGCTGATCGAGAACGTGAAGCGGCCATTTACGAAAAGGCCAAGCGGTGGTGTCAGGCCGAAAAAGCTCCGGTGATGAGAAGCCATAAAGTACCTCAACCGGATCAAAGTGCCCTTGCCATCAGTAGGAGCAGAATCAAGATAAGGAAGCAGTTCGCCAAAGCTCTGTCAATGGGAATGAAGCTGCCACCTTCCAAAGAAAATACTTTCGGGAATACGTGCCCCGACGAACCGGATGTCCATCCGAAATACTGCTTGTATCATCGGAGGATCACACACCCTACCGAAGAGTGCAATGCCTTCAAGAAATGGTGGCATGGATACGTTGCCCACCGACAACACTTCAAGCGGGTAAAGCCAAGGCCCGTCAGGAGCAGAGAAGCACGACAGACGAGCGTGAAGTAATAGCCGGTAACTGTCACATGGTTGATGCCATCTCGACAAGAGCAAAGCCTCAAGTTCTTACCTTCGGGAGCGATTCTGAAGAAGGAATAGCCATCGGCCCTCTCTTCAAGGAATCTACCTCTGAAAAAGAAGAGGAGATGAAAAACTGTGAGAACATTCAGCTGCATAACCGTACGTTGCCTGAAAAGAATCTTGGACCTTCAAACAAAGGTTTGGGCAAAAGGGACAAAGGAAAGGAAAAAGTCCTTGAGGAGATTGCTCTCGATGATAGAGTTGTCGAAGAGCTCACAGCTAAGGACCCGCTCAAGAAGAACAAGGTGGATTACAATGTCCTGGCGCATCTGAGAAAGATACCCTCACAATTGAGTATCTTGGATGCCCTTCTCCTGTCTAAAGAGGCACGAGATTCCCTGATCAAGACGTTACAAGAGCCCGACCGGTTTCAAACCTTCCTGGTGGAAGAAAAGATGAAGGACGAACTAGAAGAAGTCCACACGGCTGATATCACCTTCAGCGATGAAGACCTCCTTCTCGGAATGTGCGAACACAACCGTCCGCTGTATGTAACCGGGTATTGCCACTACATCAAGATAGGGAAGATCCTGGTTGACAACGGGTCCTCCGTCAACCTTCTCAATGTAAGAGTACTAAAGGAGATTTGCATGAACGTTCAACACTTGGCTCGGGATAAAATTACCATCTCCGGTTTTGACTCCCAATCATCACAAACGCTCGGGTCTGTAATACTGACATTACGCTTCGAGTTGCTCGTCACTGACATCAAGTTCCATGTTATTGATGCCAAAACTTGCTACAACGCTTTGCTCGGCAGGCCTTGGTTACATGAGTACAACATCATCCCTTCTACACAATATCAGTCAGTGTATGAAGTACTTCAAGGACGGCCTCGAGTACACGGTTACAGGGGAGCTGAACCCATTCTCCATAAATGAAGTTCGCAAATATGAAAATGCCAGATACTTCTTACCAGACTTCGAAGACATGTAAAGATGTCGCAAACCGGAGAATAAACAAAAAGCCATCGCCACTATCCCGATATTCGGGAGCGATACCGAAGAAGATGAAGAGACGGTCTACTCGGGACAACCCCAAGGCAATAGGCCAGGACCATCTGCTTCTATGCTGGTCTTTGGCAGTGACTCTGAGAACGAGGCCAACGCAGTGTTCTCCGTCCGCCCATCAATACAGACCTTTGTCGGAGCTGACCAGAGTTTACAGATTACCCTGGTCCCGCAGCGGCATTACAAAGAACTTGATGCACTTGGTACGTACAGCGTGCAAGAGGTGCAGATCTTTTACATCCCTCCTAAGAAAAGAGGTGAGAAGGCGATCCTTTTCTACCAATCCACGAAGACTAAAGTGGAGAAAGAAGTATGGCACGGTGCGGAATCTACGCTCGACAAACTTAAACCAATCCATCTTCCCAAATACTACGTAGAGGGACTGAAAAGGCTATTAAGATGCCAAGGCGTACCCTTCAAACAGACTGCTCGACAAGCCCAGTTCTATAACAAGATTTGGGATGTTCCTGGGACTCAGCGAAAGATACCCAACGGGAGAATGGAGACGACTGGCCTTAGATACGTTCGGTCCAAGAAACGAGAGCGATTCCATGGCTGCCATGTCATAAATAACTCCGGTGGAGAAGCGAATACATTTCCAGACAGCGTTGATGTCGAACCAGAGCGAGATCCCGCCGTGAGAATACCAAGCCCGTCATTCGAAGAACAGATTGACAAGATGATAAGAGAAGCGGGTCAAAAGGTTCCGAATGACCATAACCGCGAAATGGCCATTTACGAGAAAGCCAGGACGCAACGTATCATTCAGCAGGCTATGAAAGGAGAAGACGACGATGCCCTTCACCCTCGGCCTGCTGTGCGCTCTCGCGGTAAGGGAAAAGTCCGACGTAGAAGCAATGATAAGATCAAGAACGAGGACGGCGTTCAAAGTCAGCGAAGCGGATCCAAGAAGCCACGCGAGCGAGGAAAATTCAGCTGGAACCCATCTTTTATGAAGAAGATGGGTCGGGAGTACTCTTTCCCTCAAGACAAGACAAGGAAAATATTCAACCTTGTCATGAAGTATCAAATGATGACGCTCCCGGAGTCTCGATACTCTGAACAGATAAACGAGGTCTATCACCCAGATTATTGCTCCTACCACCGAGTAGTGGGACATCCTCTTGAAGACTGCTTCACCTTCAAAGACTGGGTTGAAGATCAGTATCAGTAAGGCATGTTTGCTCTATCCGACAATTGGAGGGTATCCCCGCCACGAAAGCATGAGCTGAGAACAACCTACACTGCGAGGGAAAGTCTAGATCAGCATCGAGCTTGGAAATGAGCTCGTACCTGCCATATGATAACATTCTCAAAGGAGGGAGAGCACGAGAATATGGACGACCTCTCCCACTGCTTCGCAAATGAAGATGAGAACGAGCTGATTTCAGAATTTCCACCGGCACCAAAAGAGCTGGAAGATGGAATACACACCATAGCAGACAACCTGAGAAAAATCGACTTGGGGACGGCAAACGAACCAAGGCCAACGTTCGTCAGTGAGCTGCTGTCTGAGAAACAGGTAGCCATGTTAAAGGACGTGCTTATGCAGTATAAAGACTGTTTCGCATGGAACTATTCCGAGATGCCGGGATTAGATCCAGAGATAGCTGTGCATAAACTGGCGATGTCTCCGGACGTCAAGCCAATCAAACAGGCGCCAAGAAGAATGCGGCTCGAGCTTGAGATGAGTATCAATGCCGAAGTCAAGAAACTAATCGACTCCGGCTTCATCCAAGAAGTTCAATATCCTAACTGGATCCCCAATATAGTTCCGGTAATGAAGAAAAATGGGACAGTACACATCTGCGTAGATTTTCGGGATCTCAACAAAGCTTGTCTGAAAGATGACTTCCCGGTGCCTGTCATCGAGTTGATGATCGATAACGCATCCACCCATGAATTCTTCTCCTTCATGGACGGATCCTCAGGGTACAACCAAATCAAGATGCATCCTGAAGACCAAAAGCACACTGCTTTCCGAACTCCGCTGGGCATATTCTGCTACAAAGTGATGTCATTCGGTCTGAAGAACGCTGGCGCCACCTACCAGAGGGACATGACAAAGATCTTCGATGACCTCATACATGAGACTGTCGAATGTTATATTGACGACCTCATGGTTGAAAGCAAATCGTATGAGGAACACTGGGAGCATTTGAAAATAGCGTTCCAGCGTCTTCGGAAATATAATCTGAAGATGAATCCTCTGAAATGCACGTTTGGAGTTTCCTCGGGAAAATTCCTAGGATTCATCGTATGACACCGGGGCATCGAAATAGACCCGTCAATGATCAAGGCGATTATGAAAATGCCTTCGCCATTAACTCTCAAGCAATTGCGGTCTCTCCAAGGAAAGCTCGCATATATCCAGCGGTTCATAGCTAACCTCTCCGGCAAATACCGCCCCTACAGTCATCTAATGAAGAAAGGGACCCCGTTCGTTTGGGATCGTAAATGCCAAAGCGCGCTGAACGAAATCAAGCAATATCTGCAGAACCTGCCGGTACTGACCGCGCTGGTCAAGGGAAAGCCCCTCATCCTGTACACAACAGCCCTTGAAGGTTCTTTAGGCGTGTTATGGGCACAGGAGAACGACCAGAGGAAGGAGAGAGCTCTCTATTATTTGAGTCGAGTTCTCCTGGGGGCAGAAAATAACTACTCCCCCATCGAAAAGTATTGCCTGGCACTGATCTTCGTAGTAACGAAGCTCCGACATTACGCCTTGGCACATGAGGTCCATCTCATATCAAAGGTGGATCCTCTCAAGTATTTGATGTCAAGAGCTATGCTAACAGAAAGGCTTGCCAAATGGGCCCTCCTCTTGATGGAGTTCTCGATAGTATATCGACCCCTCAAGGCAATAAAAGGCCAGGCCATCGCCGATTTTCTCGCTGAGCATCTGATACCTGCCGACTCTCCCTTGAATTGCGAGTTGCCAGACGAACACGCGTTTGACGCAATTGACAGGGAGAAAGAAGGGAATGATACCCGATGGGAACTCTACTTCGATGGAGAGTCCTCCTTGAATAAGCGAAAGCAAAACACCCCCATGATTAAACCCGGGGTGGGCCTTATCTTCATGACTCCACAAGGAGGGATTATGCATTTTTCCCTTTCCTTAACGGAGCCAAGAACAAACAATAAAGCTGAGTATGAACCTTTGATAGCAGGTCTCGAGATTGTTATCAACATGGGAATCGAAAAGCTCCTCATATATAGAGACTCCCAGCTGGTCGTTAGCCAAGTAAATGGCGACCACCAGACGTGCAAGCCAGAACTGATCATGTATGGTGAAAGAGTGCAGCAATTGCTGACGCAAATCCCCACCTACACCCTGGAAAGCATACCGCGTGCGGAAAATAGCAAGGCGAATGCATTAGCCAAGCTCGCTAAAGAACTGGCCGACGAAAACCTCGATGACGTAAAGATCATTGTGCAAGTCGCCGGATTCTCGGACCAGCAGAAATATCTCCGAAGACGTATAAAAGAGAGGAAGCAACCGAACAAGAAGCCTTACAATTGGAGGATGAAGAAAAGGCGAAAGATTGGAGAGAAGTCTTCATAGACTACTTTAAATCCCATCGAACGCCCGAAGACGCGTCATCAAGACATCAGCTCATGAAGCGAGCCCTGTCTTTCGCCTTTGTCAATGGTAATCTTTATAAGAGATCATTCGATTGTCTATGGCTGAGATGCCTGGGACCAGAAGAAGAAAAAATGGTCGTTCAAGAAACTCATGAAGGACTCTGCGGTTCCCATCAAGCTGGGCCAAAGATGAAGCTGAAAATCAAAAGAATGGGCTACTATTGGCCCACAATGGTTCGGGACTGCCTCGAATATGCGAAGCAGTGTCACTCATGCCAAATTCATGGGAACTTCATTCACCATCATCCAAATCCGCTACACCCAACGCTAGCTAGCTGGCTATTTGAAATGTGGGGAACCGATATAATTGGGCCTATCAAGCCAACATCATCCAATGGACATCGGTTCATACTAGCAACAACCGATTACTTCTCTAAATGGGTAAAAGCAATACCGTTAAGAGAGGTGAAGATGGAGAACATCCTCCATTTCTTCAAGACACATGTCATCTACCGGTTCGGCACTCCGCGACGGATTATCTCTGATAACGGGCCAGCCTACAGAAGCTACAAAATCAGTCGCTTCGCATAGCAGTATAATATAGATTGGAGATACTCTTCAGTCTATAATCCCCAAGCTAACGGTCTAGCTAAGGCTTTCAATAATACCTTGACAAAGATCATAAAGAAAACGGTGTCCAAAAATAAAAAAGGACTAACACGAGAGATTGCATGAAGCTCTCTGGGCCTATCGGACCACATTCAAGACAGCCACGAACACAAAGCCATTTACATTAGTATTCGGCACGGAAGCGGTACTTCTCTTGGAGATAGAGCTACCCTCTCTACGAGTGGCAGTTCGGTACGAACTAACGGACGAAGAAAATGCCCGTCTTCGGCTTGAGGAGCTCGATGCCCTCGATGAAACTTGTCTCATGGCACAGCAAAACCTGGAGGCTTACAAAGCAAGGATGACGCGCTCATACGAAAGATTGACTAGGCCGAGAACATTCCTCCAACGCGAACTCATGCTAGTCATAAAAAGACCTATGATCCCCAACCGTACCAAACGGGGAAAATTCGAGCCGAACTATAAGGACCCGTACATCATAGACAAGGTCTACCAAGGTGGGGCCAATTTGCTCATGGATATGCATGGCGAAAGACCCTTCCGGACAATAAACGGCCAGTTCCTTAAGATATACTACGCTTGACAAGTCACGGCTCAGGTTAGTGATGGATGACGACGCTCGTGTCCGCTCGCTATCTCCCTGAGTCCAAACTCTATAAGTAGTATCCAGTGAAACCTCGCCTCGAAATACAATGGATTGAGATGTCCTTAAACTAGCTATGGACCATAATGTCCTTAAACTAACAACGGATCGCAACGTCCTTAAACTAGCTACGGACCGAGATGTCCTTAAACTAGCTATAGACCGTAATGTCCTTAAACTAACAACGGACCGCAACATCCTTAAACTAGCTATGGACCGCAACGTCTTTAAACTAACTATGGACCAAGATGTCCTTAAACTAACGATGGACCGTGATGTCCCTAAACTAAATACGCCGCCTCAAAAACTTGGCGACAGTGGAATCCAGGTCCACAAGTCCTAGCAGCAAGGATTGCAATTTAAGTCCCTCTGGCTCCGCAGCTACCCCGGTTGGCGAAATCCCACTGTAAAAAAAATGGTACGTCCAAAAGCAAAATGGGCACGGATGAAAACCCGAAAGGGCTCCGTGAGTAAAAGCATCAGGACTGTCGGCGACTTCATAAAAACCCGAAAGGGCGCAGACTCGTAAAAAAATTCATACACACTTGCGAGGTCCTCTCGAGTAGAAAACACCTGCGTGAGATCTTTACAACTCACAAGGGAGAAACACACTTAGAGATCCCCATGATTCCTAAGAAGAAATTACACTTACAAGATCCTCACGACTCGTGAGGAGAATTCCCCCTGCGAGACCCTCACGGCTCGTAGGATTTGAAAGCCTTAAGTTACAGTGATCTGAACCTGTTCTTAAGCCATCACATTCCCCAGAATGCCCTACAAGCGGTTCAATATTGACCCTTGTATACAATCCACGGGCACAAATAAACGTCTCCCCCACCAAGTTCTACCAATGGCGCGAAATTTCCCCATTTGGCGAACGACGCTTATAAGTCCTCTCGACTTATAAGGAGAAAACACTCTTATAAAATCCTTACGAATTATAAGAGAACACACACTTAAGAATCCTTACGATTCCTAAAGAGAAAACGCACCTACGAGATCCCTACGACTCGTAGGGAGAAACACCTTTACGAGACCCTTACGGCTCATGAAGTCAAAATCCTTAGTCGACAGGATCCTAACCCTGTTTGCTTAGCCGCCTTTGTTCGAATCGACAAAGGAAAATGATGATTCGCTCCTGGAAATATCTCAGTTGTAGCAATGCTGATGCCTAAATCGGTATCAAATTCCAAGTTCTTTCACGGCAAATGATGATTCGCTCATCGCAATATTCCAGTCACGGCAATGCTGATGCTAAGATTGGTATCAGACCTCAAGTTCCATACTCGCAGCAAAAAATCAGCGAGCCAAAAATGCATATGAAATAGCCGAAATGTTTGGGCAACTCGCAATAAAAATCAGCGAGCAAAATATATGCATATAAAAATATCTGAAATGTTTGGACAACTCGCAATAAAAAGCAGTGAGTAAAAAGAAAAAACAGCCGAAATGATTGGGCACCGCGAAAAATAGTCGAAATGATTGAACGATCGCGACTTTCGCGATATAAAAAGCTGAAATGATAGAGTATCGCAGAAAGAAACAAAAAAAATGAAACGCTGCCCTGCAGGTGAGACCACATCGACCCCTGTATACAATCCATGGGCACAAACGAAAAAGGGACCACATTGTCCCACCAGGCTTCGTCAAAGAGAAGCTAGATCTTGATGGCTACATCTACAGCCTAAAAATCAACCACGGTGTTCCTTCTCGTTCCAACCAGAAGCAGATACGACGTCAGCAAAACGGAGCCACGGCCAAGTCCCTTAGTTCCAAATCTCGACGGTTCACAGACAGCCTAGAGACTACCCCGGAACCATGGCAAAGTCCCTAGTTCCATGTCTCGACGACGGCATCCACAACCTAGAAATCAACCAACGGTGTTCTTCCTCCTTCCAGCAGGATACAGACTCGACATCAACAAACGGAGCAATGGCAAAGTCCCCTAGTTCCAAATCTCGGCGGTTCATAGATAACCCAGAGACAACCTCGACATTCGTCGCAATATTGCAGACACAATGTCAACAAACGAAGCCAAGGAAAACCCCTCGCTTTAGGGTCTTGACGGCAACTCAAATGAGACCTGAAAAGACTATCGGAGATCATCCCACTCCAGCGCGAAATGGTCATAACTCATCGGGGCTCCCAAACTGAGCCTAACCTTAAGTAAAAAGCAACATGGAATATCCCTAACGCTTTCTCTTTCGAAGGTAATATTACCTGGAAGATTACTTGAAGACGTCTTGTCCAGCCCCCGAAGGGATCAGCGACACGACAGTCGCGGGGCTACCCGAACAACAAGATTGCATATCGGGGAATATATCGGCCAACGCGACGGTGCGACGGGTAAAAAACCCTAGTACCACAGACCCTAAAGGACTTCTATAAGCAGGAGTTAACTGTGACGTTAGGACACCCTTGCGAGAACTTCTCGATTCGTCTCGACTCATAAGGAAATTAGTGTACTTACGAGAACTGCTCGATTCGTTTCGACTTATAGGGAAAAGCCTTAAGCAATAGAGATAAGGA